>OX438536.1:20231151-20857013 GCA_949316355.1 Bruchidius siliquastri | reverse complement strand
AACGTATCTTTAGTAGGGTAGGGCATGGTTTCAGTAGAGAGGTTTTTCTGTCCTTCAGGTTATTCAGGGAGCAGGGCTATGTCGATAAGGAAGGGCGAAAATTACGGAACCTTCCCTGGGCGTCACACTCCCTAGCTGGTGTAGACTCTTTTATACGTCAGGGAATGTCTCGTGATACAAATGTTCCTACATTATAGAAATTACTAGTAGAAGGTGCATTTATGTACACGATTATGCTCTTCGCATCTATGAGTTTATCCCACTCCAAACCACGCACGACCTGGTGATCACTTCACCCAGATAATCTTATGGGCATTGAGGCGAACATATATATTCCGTTGTACGATGTCGCGTGGTTTCACTACATGCAAAATAGTATGACGACAAGTTTGTGTACATTGTTATGGATGACTCATCAGACTTGTCTTCTATCTTTAATGATATCCAGAATTTCAGCGTGAAATGAAACGAAACTGAACTTCGGCGTCGGCGACACTGGTCCCGTGATCGGCGGTGAGAGCGAGGCGCGAAAAGATAATCCCTTCCGATTAATGTCGGTAGGAAAAGGAAACACTGATAAATTAGGATGATCGCCCCATCGCCGCTATTGCTAATAGTATCTGATCGGAAACCGAGCTAAAAATATGGACATTGAGATAGTGCAGAACTTTTATGTGATGTGTGCAATGGGATTATGCCGACTGCATGTAGATTGCAGGTGTTTTTCGATTGAGAAGTTGTTGAGGGAAATGAAAATATCTCGATGATGAAGATTTGAGTAATAATAGGGATATCGTATATGAAATGACACCATTTGACAAAATATCCTCAAGTTGTTGGACGCTTTACTTCTAACGCAATGGTAGCCATGTAGAAATGAAGACTTGGATTGGATTTTGAAATTGATGATAATTGAAATAGAATTCACGAAATATTGGAAAGCTTTGAATCTTCTATAAATTAAAAAAATTTAAAGTAAAAACACTTTTTTAAAACAAGATTTTATTTAAATGCGCTAAAAATAATAAAATGAAGTTATACTTTAAAACTTTTACTATTAACTTATAATGTCATTACAAAATTTATATGTTATAATAGCTTGACATATAAATTATTTTATTCTTTTTAGCGCATTCAAATGATAGCTTGTTTCTTTAAAAGTTCTCTTACTTTTAAGTCATTTTTTACTTTTTAGTTATCACTGGATAGGTCTGCAAAAACCCTAGTACATTCAAAATTTCAAACCGATTGCAGCAAGGGAATTTATGATCACCATATTTTTTTCAACTCTCATTCGTATTTTCAGCATGCCCTTTCATTTGATACCCATATTGCAGTAGTGAAATAAAAATAACTAGTCCCCCATCTGGGGTGTTCCACAATGCTAGATTTAGAATGTTTGTTCACAGAATTTCAGCACAATCGGTTGAAGATAGATGCTTCAAAATTGCGTTGCAAGATTCCACCGAATAGACATAGTTACATAGATACATACATACATACATTGCAATTGAAATAAAAGCTTGTGAAAATGGTCAAAGTCCGATGAAAACCTATAACGAAGTAAATGATAACGTGAAACACATGGTCAACCTACTGGGCGTAATAAGGTTAAGCAATTTTATCCCTTTTGTTATTTGAATGCGAATATATGGACAGTAATATATGCAACAGTATTACAGGGGTCAAAATTTTATAAGTGACAGAATTACACTTAATTTTTTTGAGAATCTTGCTTCATCAACTCCCCAGCCTCAACTTCTAAACACCTTTAAACATTTTAGAGACCGATTAGGAGCCTTAGAAACACAAAGACCTATATATATATATATATATATATATATATATATATATACTAGGTTACAATAATATTTTAATCAGTGTATGTTATGTATTTCCTTCTTCAGCTCACTACAGCTACAACATTTGAAAGGATCTTAATAAAATGTTAGGTCAAAGTTTGGCATATCAAAAAAGTTAACAACACTTACTTCAAGCTGAACATTGCGCTTCCTTTGGAATATAATTACAAATCTTATTGCAACCATTTTGCAGCAGTTATTAGAAGCTTTCCATTTGCACAAATCTAGTAATCTTTTTCGTAAAAAGTCCGGCCATCATTTTCAACAAGGCAGATTAGTTGTTGAAGACATGCGGATAAAACTAAGCAACAGATTGACAGACACACAAATCTACTGAATTAGTGCCATGGATTTTCATTAAGTGTAAAGTGTACACGTCGAACGCCTGAAAGGCACAACATGTCTCTACAACAAACAAGCTCTACGAGAGCCTGTCAAACTGCGGAAGATAGAACATCAATTTCATTGTAAGTAGGCAAAACCCAGTCCAATCTAATTACTCTATAATATTTTACGGTATAAAAACAAACGGCGGCGAGGCAGTGGCAGAGGAGACTCGTCTTCTTGGAATAATTCCAGTTTGCAGCAGCGCCGAATTCAATTAGCAACGCCGACCGCCGCTTCGCCGCCTTGCCGCATGCCGCGCTGCCGAATCGAATTTCTTGATAAATTAGAACTCCGCCGCTAATGATACAGTCAATATAGCATTTATTTAAATGGTTTAGGTCAGTAAAAGAAAAGAGCTCCTTTCCTTGAGCTTGCTATTTAGATCCTGCTATTAACAATTCATCTTTGTTTGTCATAGCCGCAAATTGAAATCACATTCATGTAGAGTAGAAGAGTTTAGCAAAGTTTTGGCTGCCTCTGTGGTATTTATTGGAGTACAAATGTTTCTCATGCCATGCCATATCGAAAGCTTTTGATATACTGAACACGACGACTCGACATTCTCCATGAACTTTTGGGGTTATTTATGCGAGACGGCTGGGTCAAACATCTTCCATGATATTATCTATACAACATAGGAAGATAAGCTACCATTCTTCGATGTTCTAGACTGTGGAGGTCCTTTGTTTGGTCAGGTTAGACCTAGCGAAACACGCAACATGATCGTGCCATGACACGTTACTGTTGACAGCACAGACCCGATGACAGCCTATAACCAGCAAGTTTGCTAGTTTGCTTATAGAAGCCACTTCATAATAGTAATATTCCAATGTAGGAACTACTATCGCATTTGCATTATGAGATACTTACTGCTATATAAGGTTATGTACTACCCAATAAAAACAATGGTCCGGAAGTAAATTGAACATTTTTTAAGTCCAGTTGGGAGAATGGGAAAAAACTTAGAGAGATAAATGACTTGAGCGAGATCGCACCTCACAAGATGCCTTAGGCAGATTGAACACCGCAGTGGCGTGACCAAGTGACTACGGCGTCAGCACGGAAGTCGAAGACACGGGTTCGAATCCGATCCACTACAAAAAAACTAGAATTTACTAACTTCAATATTGTGTCGTCAATCTCGTTGTTAATCTCAGTCATCAAGCCATAAGGACGTCCAGGAGTAGTCCTTATAAATCATGTCCGGGTTTTCAACCCGTATCAGAAACTACAATGACCATACTACAATTATAGCCCGTCGGGTGAGTGGAACTAAATGTTATTTTACAGCTTGGAATCTCGAGATGCACTCATGAATTTTTAAGGCACGATAAAGAAAGCGTTTTCTCTCTCTTTCTTATACTTTCCGTATGCATAATGTAATTGAGACTGATCGTTTGCTTCCTAATTATTGGATGAAGGCGTCCGTTTTAGTTTTGAGCGCTATCCCACTTCTGAGTTCTGGGATGTGATAGAGGAAGAGCGCAAATTAAGATTAAGGAATGGTAGAAAGGAAGTAGAGTGAGGTTTCGGTAATAAGGCACTAGGATTCATTAAACTAATAGCTCTTTTTGTTTCGCCATTTGCTACAAATTTCGATCATCCGTAGCATCTTTTCTCAATGCGTGATTAGATCGGATTGGACGTCGAGCTTAACCATACACGGCTTAATGCAGATTTTAGGTGGACGTATTCAACGTGTATTGCTTAATAAGGCTATCTGTCCATTCAGAATCATATTAATACTTAATTGTAGTAGTGAGAAATTCTGCTTGGCATCACGATTGTTTTTCATTTTAATTAAAAAACATTCAAGTTTAAGAGATACTAATCACAGTTTGACGATACATTATTAATATTCTACAGTGTGATACTGTTCGTAGTATGATGTTTGGGAAAAAAGAGCTGAAACAGCTTAGAAGGTAAAGAAGTACCGGAAGTTGAACAGCAAATTACAATTTATTGTAATTCGTATCTTCTGAAAGGGCTTGGATCAAGTGGTCTTTGACGTTTGCCTTTATTTACGGTCGGTAATAGGATTTCTTTGAAAATTTAAGAGTTGCTTAGGATGATAAAATTGAGACCTTCTCGTTTTTACATCAATACTGTTTAGCAATTATTTTTTATAACTATGTCATAGTGAAGTATCAAATGAGAAGCATTACAATAAATTGAACCCATACTGGAAGTCATGTAGATTGTAGATGCCCTTACTTGATCAAACTCTTCCATCATGAACAAAAATAGTTGTATACTTAACACACAGTTCACATATAAAACTTTTTTTGAGTCACGCAATCAAATTCATATTTAAATCATCGAATAGCTGTCAGATTTAAAATGTATATTTTTCAAACTTATAGCGTGATTTTTGAATTCCTTGTTATAACTTGACTTTTGTTTGTGACAAAAAGTATATCCCCAATTCTGACCCTTTTGGAGCATTTCATGATCGATGATAATTTTTGAATAAATCAATAACCGATGATTGCCTTGCATGGCACATTTCTAAAGGTTGATATGAATTTTTTTTGTGGTTCTTGCTATTTTATGTGGATTCAAAGTGTGTCTGAGTCTCTTTGTTTTAATTAAATTGAAAACTGCGAACAGAAGAAACATCTTATATATAGGCACTTGGTATTAAGAAAAAATTAAAATGAAAATTGATGGTTTCAGACCGCTTGAGGATCACCAATACAGATGCTCTGAATGTCTTGGGATTAACTTCATCTGCAGTAAAATTTTACTTATGGCAACCATCTTCATCCTATTATAATAAGCAGACCGTTGGTTACCACCTCCATCACATTCTGATTTCACTACAAGGACAACCCCCAAGTACCCAAGTACCTTCAAGCCACCAGATTATTCCATTTTTTTTAAATTTATCAATTTATATTCAACAGTCTTTTGCATTTTTCATCTTAATGAATGTTCCACTGAATGTATTTGTCTTATTTGTACTTTCTCTCTATTGATGACCAACAGCTACAGCCCACCGACATTTTTCTCGTGTAGCCCTGCTGACCCCGCCTGGAGCAAAGTATACCATTTCTCTGGAAAATCGGAGATGGGTTATGAAACAATAGCTCAATATTATTTTTATTATTCCTGCTACACACACATAACTCTACCAGACGCTGACCTGGAGAATGCCTGGGGCCACGAATACTGAAAGGATAGCGTAATTAATTATTACTCTCCAGTGTTTCATTCAGTCAGCAAAAGTTAGTTTCAATAAAATACTTATTTAAGCTCGGAAGTCCAAATTATTTTACATCGACGTCCCCGTATATGCTCCACATAGTTCGATAAAGGCCCTGCAGCTAAAATTATCGTTACTGCTGTAAAGTTGCGGGGTTGTCCCGAGAGTTACTACAGGTATGCGTGAACCGAGTCTTCGTAATTGCGTGCTAAGTTGTTGAGGTATCTGTGGTACAGAATTGAACACGTTGCTGTAGGACCCTTCTAAACTAAAGTCTTAGAATGTTTCGTGACCATATCCACAAATATTTGCTTGTGTGATTTGGTGTTTAAATGTTTTGTTAAAGGATGTTCTAAATTGAACTCTCCATTTTGTGTTGTTTAATATTTTGGTTCTACTAATAATAGAATATTTGGTGGAGATGTATCACAATAGGGGTGCTTTCAACCCTCCTGGACAATGAGTCATACATATCAACGTTAATAGTATAAAGTAACGTCTTATAATGATTTTGTGATTGTCCATCATATCTTAACTGGCTGCTAATTAAAACCACATACGAATGATTGATTTATAATTACGTTACGGATAACTCGGAAACCTTTTGAAAGAACAAAATGAAAGAATTAGATTTCGAGATCATAATGATATTACGTTTTTGACTACTTCCAGGGTTAGAGCATTGTCTTCAAACAAGACCTTGGTATGAACTGTCATGAAAGGTAGAATGTATTGTTGCATATGTATTTTTGTCAAATAATAATGAAAATACAAGAAACACAACGTCATTTGATATAAAATGAAACAAAAAACAGTGCGACTCCAAGGTAGTAATGTAGTGTCCCCCCATTTGGGATTCATGAACAAACGATGAGGAAACCTGGAGAAAAACTTACTATACTCGTATATCCGTATTTTTCGGAGAATATTTCCTAGACCATTCCATGAAGGATACTCAACCAAACTAGGTCACACAGTCTGCTGATGTTTATTATATATTTGACATAAAATTTGATAAAAAATATTTGCATAGAATTTTTTGTAATTAATTATAATTAGCAGATTAAAAAAAGGAATGGAATAGACAAATACAGTATTTCTCACTGTGTAATTCGATGAACCATGACCCTGCATAATGAAATCGGAATTTTTCGATGTCCCATCGCAGATGGGATGAATAAATAAGGACATGAGCCCATTGAGAGACTTGTGGAATGGGGATATATAGGTGTTCAGTTTAACAGAAGACTCAGAATACAACCCTAATACAGAAATAACATGCTGGTAAGCCAACCGTAGAGATGGAGGAACACTCAGTACTTGAATCATCCTCTATGAGGCTTCTGAGAATTAGCCTCAACAATAACACGTCATGGCATGATTATGTTGCTAGCCTCGCTAGATCGGCGTCTAGAAAATGGGGATTCCCTTCCGCTTCAGGAAACTATATTATCCGGAATATTTACTGTTATTATACAAGGCCCACATCAGCCCATCGCTGGAGTGCTGATGCTTGCATGTGTGGGGGTTGCGCCCTAAAGCACTCCATGAAGCTTCTAGATACAACCCAGAAACGAGCAATATGGCTAGTAGATGCTCTTGACCTCACAAACGACCTCCACAGTCTAAGACATCGAAGAAGGATGGGTTATATGCAACTATTCTATAGATATCATCGCAGAGTTCTACCAAGCTGACTCGCATAATAAAGAGTCGCAGGTGCAGCAAGTGCTAGATGATCTTATCGTGCGTATACTTACCAGGTCAAGCTTACAGCACCTCAAACAGGTCTGTTCCGGCAGTCGTTATTTTGGATAACCTCGGCGTTGTGGAATGAGTTACTGGTTTTCCGACGGTTACTGTCTACGGTAAATGTGAATAGATTTTTATAACTGAACTTGTTTACTTTTTGCGATGCTGTGATCGAACGAAATATCCTTTTAGTAATATGAGGCCCACGACTTTTACTCAATATCAAAAACGTCACCGGACTTCGCGTCCTCTCCGTCCTCTTCCGGTTTCTAATTTCTTTAACCAGTTCGGTCGGTGGTGATGACTCACACTAGGAACACAGCACGTATAATGTATACGTGTATTTTCTTGTTAGATCTGCTATACATGTTGTTTCTTCTAGCGATAAATGTAGCGTCTTTCAGCTTCTAGCGATACCAGTGGTCTATGCTCGACCTTAGAGTCATCCCAAGATATTCTGTGATGCATGTTCTATATTTAACTACTATTCCAGAATTATCTACACAAAGGTGACAAAGGCACAGAGAGTCACATCTTCGGCATCGTGAGAAGTTCAAAAAGGCAAGTTTGATTGCTACTAACAATGAATAGCAGACCTAGCTCGGAAATCAAACCAACATAGTGATCGACAATAAGAGACATCGATAGACTACATTTATCCAGAATAGGTCCGACATACTGAGCCAAGTTTCATGCGTATTCATAACCGCAAATAGGATATGTATCCCAAATTGGTGGATGGCGAACTATATATGTGTAGCACATTCGCCAGTAATTAAATCCTTCGAATTATATTCTATAAAAAGTAATTAAAAAAATCTAACGAGACTTGAACATCTGTACAGATGAATGGAATATATTTGTTTCGCATCGTGGCTCATACGCCTCTAAATCATTAACCAAAACTACAAACAAAAGAAATTTCCTACCCCAATTTAAAAATTGTTAGTATTTATTTATGGAGCATTCACCAGAAATAGCAATCACTTAATTCACTCGGAAATACAACGTCAATATTGCTAAGCATTTTTTGATGTCGCGAATTGATAGAAGTTCGGTACTTTAATCTTCTTTTGGAGCGTCTTCATATTCTTTCATTAGTCCCATGCTTGAGTGAGGGAAGTATTGTGATCGCGAAAATGTTTGTACACAATCTGTTTTTTAGACAGTTCATAATGCGCTACAGCCGCTACATCATAAAAATATATATGACATTTATTTCCATAATTTTGTCATTGTTTGTTTGGTTTCTTAACCGTATAATTTCAGCATCCTCTGCACGGACTTCAATGAATTTTGTGCAGCAATTGACGGACAAAACAATTAAATCTGCCCAAACTGCGTGTTTGTATATTTTAGAGGTCTATTTTGAGCGTAGTTTAAAATATACCTTTGCGCTGGCCATACATTTTTAATAATTCACAATGTTGTGTTTTTCGTTTTTTAAGTTTCGGATCACCATAGGGTATAGTGAAGGAAGTGCGGAGCTCAAAAACTCAGGAGTTTAAAGACCTGTATTTTTCGCATATAGATCTTCCCTTGTTTCCCAGCCAACTAGTATCCGACAAGATATACATTCGGTTGTTTTCTCAAATTACATCCTTGGATGTACTTAACAATGGTTGACTAGTCTCCAAAAACCCTATATGAATATTAGGACCGTTTCGCATGCAATTATATGAAACATCAAAGAGGACACCTCAAATTATTACAAGCTCTTTTATTTAGAGGCATTAGTCTCCAATAAACCAAGTGTTAGGACCTTTGACTCCGTAAGTTGCCAATGGGCAGCGCCATAGTGCGCGACGGTTGGAAATGAGTGTTAATTGACGTATCTCAGGACCAACCAAATAGGGTGCTTAGTTTTAGTAATGTTGCTCGTCTTGTTTGTCTCTGATACCAATTTCCGTTAGATTTAAAGATCTGCAATGATATTGCTAAAGTTATGGATAGATCCTAACTAATGAGTTGATTATAAACACATTCAGCAGGTTCAGACGTATCCGTTATATCACTCAGCACTTAAACCATACGTAGACGTTATCGCGAAGCTAATAATAGTCTGCAGAAAAGGGTCGCATTATGAAAAAGCGCCAGCATAATGAATACCTTTACGTGATGTTTATTGCGCTATTGATTATTGCTGGTCTTAAGCTGACTTTGCCGACCACCTCGCGTTTTCCCTTGGCAATTTCTTATTCAGATTAGATATTAAATTTCTCCGTAATTTTCGTTAACTCAGGTGCTGGAATGATTTATTCCCAGATAAATGACTTTGATATATTCTATACAATTATATCATACTAATAGCTGGTATAATTACGAGGAAAACACTTTCTATCCATTGCCGTGTTAATATGCTTATAAATCATTTCTTTGAAGTTTTTCCGTTTCCTTTGATGCCGCTCTGATATCTCATCTGTTTGCAAGTATAATTCAGTAAAATATGCTGAATACATCGTACAACTGCATATGAACTGTATCGTGTGCTTACGAGCAATCTAATAATAATGTAACAACTACAGATATTAAACAGTATTATTTTAAAATTACGTATAACTCTTACATATATCAATAAAATTTAATAAAACTAATGTCTTATAATCTTGACTTTATTTTGCCATAGTCTAGGAATGTTGAAGTACTCGTTCTGCTTTTTCCATCGTCCATACTTATGTCGGCTTGAGTTCAGATGAAGCAATACGAGTCAGTGTTGGGTTGACGGCCACCTTTCATGGTACTGTTTGATGCTCGTAAAGCGGCTGGTTCCGAGCTGGTTTGATTGCATTTGTTCAGATATCTTGACATGAAAGGATTTGAGAAAAGTGATTCGATTTTAATTTATTCCATGAACTCTGACTTCGGTTTCTCCTCCCAATAATAACACCTGTCTAAACTTACACTAGCATGCACCAGCGAAGAAGTATTGATAATTTTGCTAAATTTGAGATGATTAGTTTTTATAGCTTTAGTCATACGTACACAACGGAAATCCATGCAAGTAATAGCGAGTCTATCTGTTACTTTTGTTGTCAACACACGATCTCAGTAACCACTGCTCCAATATTTCAAAAAAAAAACTATTATTTGGCAATAATTTAAAAAAATGATAATTTGTGGTGCTTAACATATAACAGAAGTATCAGAAAATTCTATAATATAGTAACTTTTATCACTTAATAACGTGTTTTTTATGGAGCTTTGTACACACAGTACCATGTTCAGGGACAAATACACCGTTCCAATTTTTATGAAAATACTAGCGCCACCGACAGTCAGTGTCGTAGTCAAGGCAACCTGGGCCTGTGTGCCAGGGGCGGAGGTCTTATGAGGCATAAGCTTGTGTGCAGAAGGGTCGTGGGTCGAGAACGGGAGGGCGCAAGTCTCGGAATTTGCTTTGGAGACCATAAATCCTAGCTATGATTCGGCCGTCATCAGATAGCATAAGTTTATTGTATTTTTTTTATTTTATACTTATAAAGCAGGAATAAACAATGATGAGAAATTGTTTTTTCCTGGACAAGGAGGCTTATGTTATTTGAAATTTGTAGAACAAGCAGATGTTCCAATAAATATCACAGGCTGCCATTGTCTCGAGGGTTTTGTGTTTCACAATTCACAATTCTTTCACCCAAAGACGATTGAAGATATAACATGAATTGACACATTGTGATACTTGAAATGTTCAAGTCAATGGAAGTCAGAAGAAATTTTATTGGAACAACCACCGAAGGAGAATGACAGTGACGTCAGACCTGGGTTTTTACTTGGGTTGGGAATACTTTTCAGATCAAAATCAGCTAATCGCTTACCAGATATCAGTTAAGTTTAATGGTATCCGTTGTTTGAAATTTGTAGACAAGGTGGATTTATTAAAAGTTTGATTTCGGACTTCCATTGTCTATAAAATAAATAAATAAAATAAAAGAAGCTAGTTGAAGTAACAATACAGGAAAATACCAACAGTAGAAGAATTAAACACGAAGAATCTCAGCACTTACTCATTCTGCCTTACGTCAAAGGAATATCAGATGGAATCGAAAGAATAGGTCAGCGATACAAGATCCAAACGAGATTCTCTAGAAATGCCACCCTCAGAAGTATCCTAACAAAAACTAAGCCCAGGAATGAATCTCAAGAGACAAAGGACTGCATCTACTAGATACCATGTCAATGTGGTAAAATCTATGTTGGAGAAACAAAAAGGCCACTGGAAGTAAGAATCAAAGAACATCGTCTCAACACCCAGCGAGCAGAGACAGGAAAATCTGGAATAGCTGACCACGCATGGACGGAGCACCATAAAATAGCTTGGGACGACGCTAAGGAGGCGGCATTCATCACCAACAACAGCAAAGTGTACAGCAAACCCAGCGTAGACATTAAACCAATCAGGCAGCCACTCATAAAGAAGATCAATAGACTACGACTGGACCAGACAACAAACAATGACCGACAAACAGCCACGTCAGCAGACCGGAATACCGCGCATCGGGAACCAATCAGAACAGACCGCGCATAATGACGCGTCACCGGACGAGGTATTAATAGTCATGAAAGGAACGTGCTCGCCAGTTCACCTGAAGACGATTGAAGATAGCATATCAATCGAAACGTCGTGATACTCAAAATTTTATAGACAATGGAAGTCCGAAATCAAACTTTTGATTAATGGTATCCGTTTGTCAGTTACACTCTTCCCAATTTGTAAACGATTATGCTGTGTTTGAAACTTTGAAGTATATCCGGTAATCACAAAATAATATACACCAACTGTCATCAAACAGGCTGTTACTTATTTATAATATTATTGCGATATGCCTTTGCGGGAAAAGATAATATTACTTACAATTTTGATGACAGACAAGCTTGAATGGAAGTGCGTTACCAGGCAATAGTATGTCTAAATTAAAAATCCGCATTCACTGGTAGAAAAAACATATGCTGGTTTGTCAGGCGTGGAGATGGAAGGATGACCAATACGAGGATTACGCTGAAAGTTTATAGATACAGAAAAACTACAAGGATATTTTTTTAAATTGTATTCTGTTTATCAACAATTCTCCCCCTACCTCAATACATTTACGCATTCGGTAAAACCACTTGTCAAATTTTTGTGACCCACGTTTTTTTGAAAGGTTGTTCATTTCCTCCTCAAATGCAGCGATTGCCTTTTCATCGGTGGAAAAATGCCGACCTCGTAACTTTTCTTTGATCTTAGGGAATAAGAAAGAGTCGCACGGAGCTAAGTACAGAGAATAAAGGGTAAAACAGTTTGACACCCTGTTCAGCACAACAATCGAGTGTTATAGCGGCGCTGTGGGCGGGTGCGTTGTCATGGTGCCATCAAATACCCCGCAGACCAGTCTTTGGACGGCGCTTGCATAGTTCTAGGAAGACTACAGGAACACATTTGTTTATATACTTTGCTTATATGCCTTTGCGTGTAAGCACTTACAACTTAAGACAAAATAGCTGTGTGCTCAAACTTGTTTAAACTTGTTTAGATTAGGAATGTCTAAAGACTTTTAGCGTGACCCTCGTACTTACGTCAACTTACATGAAGCTTCTGAGAATGAATCAACAATAACATGTCCCGGCACGATAATGTTGCTGGCCTTGCTAGATATCCATTCCAGAAACTGGGGATTATCTTTTGCTCAAGATAATTTCGTTCTCCGTCTACTGTTCATTGTTCAGATCAGATCATCGCTGGACTACTGCTTGCATGTGAGGTGGTGCGCTCCGAATCACTCCCTGAAGCTTATGGACCTGATCAAGAAACGAGCAATACGTCTAGTTGATCAACCCAACCTTATAATGGAAAGTCGGTAACATCGAAAGAGGGTGGCTGATCATGTAAAACCTTCGATTAAGCTGTGCCGAATAATAAAATTGAGAGTCGTCAGTACAGCATTTGGCTTCCGATTATTACAATTGACAGCATTTCAAGGTCAAAGTGAATAGAATTGTATACTTTCGAAGACCTCAGAACTTTGCGAAAGATTATCTATACAAAAAACAACACAAGATGGTTTTTGCGCTGGCCATACACGCGCAATCCAATAAACTCCCGTGGACTTCTACGAATTTTATTGTCAAACCTCGTACTCGTAATACAGAGTTCCTTGTCCTCCGCGCTATGCGCTCCAACAAACGGAACTCTTGTCTCCGGAAGCTTAGCTATCCCGGTTAGTACATTACTTCAGGTGGACGGACCATTTTGTTCTGGCTCATTGTAACCGAGTGTTATTAATGTTTCCCGTATTTGTCAGGGGTTGTTGCCTTTACGCTCGATTCATTAGCATTGAGACGAGAAGGATTGTCTTTCAGGAAGCTTAATGTATAATTTTAGGATGATGCTCTGTCCTAAAATCGTTATGGGATTTGTCTTGTACTCACACAATAATATCACAGTTGCTCAAGTTTCATTATGTCCTAGTACCTTTGTAGTTATGATTCCATTGCCAATTGTAACAACCATAATCATAGACTACGTTCCTTCATGAGAAGATGTGTTCGCTAGGTTTCGCTTTGGAAGAAATGTGACAACAAAAGCCATCAGGAGAACGCCTATGTGCATGAATTGTGAAAAATTATATGAATGTAACTTCTTTTTATTCTGTTGTTTATATTTTACGCTAGCTGCTAATTGAATCCACATACATACGAATGAATGTTTACTGACGTTTCGACTGCCTCCACAGGCTTTATAAAAATAAAAACCAGAATTGAACAAATTGATTTTGGAAATATAATGACATTAATACTTCTATTTATGTTTATGACTGTTTCCAGAGAACAGTTCTGTTTTCAACAAGACCTTAGTATGAACTATAATGCAAGGCTAGAAGACGGATGATAGCTTTGTATTGTTGATAAATTCAAAAAAATGCACCGCCACACAAGAATCATAAAGCTGCCTCTCCTATGATAAAAATAATATTCGGGATCCAACAACAAACCATAAGGAAACCTGGATAAAAACTTATGGTGCATCTGTGGGTTTGAAGAACAGTGACTAGATCTTTCCACAACGCATACTCAACCAAATTGGGTCACCATCTACTGATGTTTATAGTATCGTCGAGAAGTAATTTGAAAATTATAAATACAGTCATTGTTCAACTTTATAAAGGCAGATTATTTACCCTTCCTTTTGAAATTATTATCCTTTTATAATTATATATTTGTGTAACGGTATGAACCGATTCTTACTAATTAATATTGGAAGGCAGTGTTCCGCTCCCTTTGCGAGTCGAGACCAGATGAGGACTCAATTCCAGAGGTAGACTGTAAAAATTAGAGTTGAACGGTTATAAAACATTGAATATAGTGTGGAAAAAACATTGAAGGCGGTTTTATAGGCAAAAATATAATTATTTTAAATAATCAACACCTGTAAAACTCTTCAGGACATTGGAAATGGTATCATTTACGGATATTAGTCGTTCAGTTTCAAACGTACGTCTTAGAGTTGAAGCTGTATCCAGTTATCGATGTACAAGTGAAACAAAAAACGGAGTCAAATACTAATAGATTGCCTTGGCACTCCTCATGAAAGTATATACATGCAGTTTTAAAATTGATCACACCAAAACTCTGAACACCATGAAGCTTTTTGACTATATCTAGGAATTGCCGCAAATTCAAGAGATGCAATAATAAAATATTCTATGGTTTTTGGTTTTGCTTAAATCAGCAGTAAAAGAACTTATCTGAAAATAAGCTTTTACTTAAATTCGATAAAAAGAATAAAATAAACTTTTCCTTTAAAACTTTTAACATCAACTTATAACGTCATTACACAATTTATGTGATATAAAAGCATTATCGCCAGATTTACCTGATATGCAAGTAAATTAAATTACTTAATCTGATTGACTCCAGTTTTTCAAACTAATTAAATACGAGTACTCAAATCTCTCGACAAGCTATTATATCATAATATAAATTGTATAATAACGTTATAAGTTGATAGTAAAAGTTGTGAAGGAAAAGTTTATTTTATTCAACTTAACGCATTCAAATGAAGGCATGCTTTTGAAAAAGTTTTTTACTTTCAATTTATATCTAGTATATTCACTAGTTCATGGAAAAACGATTAAAGACACCATATAAACCAAAACGTTATGATCTTATAAATTGACATGTTATTTAGATCTATGAATTTCGACTAAAGTAATACACAAAACATAATGTTAGGCATTTTTGAATTTTTCCAACCCTTTCGCATGAACATTTCTGATTGTAGATACTAATTGATCAGTGATCCACATATATCAAAATAAATTGTGAAATCTGATTTCCAAAGCTGCATAAATACGGGGTTTTGATGAGTACAAAATTATCATAAATCAAGAGCCATATCTCAGCTTACTCTGCATTTTTAATCACAGGATGTGAATGCAATTGTTCCACTTCTTTTAGTATCCAACAGTGGTGATAGCAAATGTTGGATATGTCCTGTTGGGTTCCTGTAATTCGTACACAGCATTATTTAGAATATTCCAGCATCGTTTGACGTGTTCGGAGCTTTACAATCAGTAATCCGCAGGAGATTTTGGAAGCTATGCATTTGACAAATATCTGCTTCTAACAAAATCTCAAAAAAACAATTATTGACTGTAAATATGCGAAGATGATATATAATGCATAAATATATTGTTTTCAATTATTTCGTCCTTGTTTTGTATCCGTATAGAGGCATAATATCTACAGGTATTGTACGTTACAGATGCGCCTATCTCTTCTGTATCTCTCCAAAAAAGAATAATTCACTGATAGAATCCGCTTCCTGAAGCAACTAAATATCATTTATTTTCCGCTAATACATTGATTTCCTAAAATTAGGTAGAACTTTGAGGTAAACTCCTCATTCCTACCCAGGACGCCTATGGTGGTACATGTGCAAGTGTTCAGCATGTAGCCATAATTATCTAACCTGTAGGGTGCGCTGCACGCATACAGATTGGGTAAACTCATAAATAAGTTGGACGGTGGAATTAACAGGCGACAGTGGCGAGAGAACCTGGTGAGGTTTGCGGGACGCGCGGCAAATAGTCGCCGACAATCTCTGCATAGAGTGGAAACGCTGTGGAGACTTGATGTTTAATCATTACTGTCATAACTGCTCCTTTAAAAACTTACAAAATATTGACTTAACCTTACATTCTGAGTATGAGGAGTGAATGCATTTTATGATAGAGGTCTATTTAAAAAGAAATCTGCACCTGTATCCACTATAACAGTTGATGTAATTATGAGTACCGCTAGTTCTACAGATATTTTTAATTTTTGATTTTCTTCTAACTCAAATAGTGATTATGGCATAAATGCATATCAGTGTTTTATTTTGTTGCTTAACGCTGTACTTCTAACAGAATGGTTTCAGCTAAGAGATAAAGATTTGGACCGGGTTTTTTCACTGTCGATCTTCATGAATTAGATTCAACATATTTTATTCAAAATACTGAAACCGTTCTTTTTTATAATTTTAAAAAATTATATAATGTTTACAAAACACATCGACTAGATCAATCATTCTAAGCTCATATCGAAATCTATAATGCACTGTATTCTCTCACTTCTTGTAGTAATTTATGATCCTACTACAGTTAAAATGCAGTTATCTATAGAAGTATCAATAACTAAAACCTTTAAAAAAAAAATGTTCACTGCGCACTAATATCCCTTAAAGCCTGAAAATATATTAAACGGTTTATCTTTGTTAGAAATATTCGAAATGTATCCAAAATCTACTATGCTCATAAGTAAGATGTTTCATAAAATTTTGATCGTAACTAAAATCTATGGTTTATTTTTTGAAGGCATTCAAACAGTGAACAATTATCGATGTTCAACAAGTACGGGGAAATGCCGGGATCTTAATTGTTTAGATGGCTTGACGTCTTCTCACCAGACTGTAAAGATTGAGATTTCCACCTCCCTTCAACCATCTCTTGGCATGAAAAGTAGGAGTATAATCGCTACATTTTGATGTTTTAGTATATTTCCTATTATATCACTGGTGAGCTTGAATAGGAAATGAGACATTTATGCTTGATTCCACTAAACTAAGATTTCCGCTGAATGCTGTGAGTTGTAGAAAAGTGTGGAATCTTGTCGGACATCCTCGAAAATTAGGCCAACATACGTAAATGCAGACGATATCTTTTTGCAGGTGGTTGTATGTAGAATGCTAAGAATTGCTAGGTAGAATTTAATCAACATAAAATTAGGTGCTTAAAAAAACAGTCACTGCATGATAACAAGTCACTAAACGTTTCTTAACTGATTCACTGAGTGTGAAGGTACGTACTGGCTAGATCACAATGTTACATTTTATCTAACTCATAAGTTAAGTACATTTTTGATGCATTCCAATTGTTTTAAATACATGCAAAATATTTCTAACTGTTGTTTGAAACTTGATGCCAGTTCACCTGAAGACGATTGAAGATAGCATATCAATCGAAACGTCGTGATACTCAAAAATTTTATAGACAATGGAAGTCCGAGATCAAACTTTTGCAAAATATTCCTGTTTTACAGCATTTTGAAGCGTAGATAAGTTTTTTCTTTTGTTTCAGCAACTACTATTACTATTACAGGTTACTGAATTTTAACTTGCTGAAGATTATAAATAGTTACTGAACTTTCAAATAGATTGATTCTGCATTCGATTTATAGTGGTAACAGTTTATTGAAGGAACATTGATCCTCTTCAAGTGAAAATTATAAAAATTTGGAGAAATAGTATTATGCAAATGTTTGACATTATGAAAGAGAAGATCATTCTTCAATATACGCATTTCAGTCATTTATTCTCGAAGATCAACAAGCAAATCACCTGCTTGGCACATTTTTTCAATACCTGTTTTTCAAAATTATTTTGACTGGAAGACAATAGTACATTGTCATTTAGTGAACGACTCTCACCAACTCGATTCCGTTTATAACTGGCCACGGGGTAACGCACCAGAAACGATTCATTTAGCCAGTGAGGGCAAAGTCATTCAGGGGCTACGGACAAAAACGGTCGTCTACGACCCTCGGCCACCTATTTACCCTAACACTCTCTTCCACATTTGCAATTCATATTTGACAAGGGAAATTGTGATCCATTATCATTTGGACAGCTATTATCCGCGTTCAGACCGTCCAGATTTAGATTCATTTGTGCGTGTAATTCTGATACTTGATTGCTGTACCGTAGACATATAAAAATTATAGTATCTAAAATAGAAGTCATATGTCGAAATTATCTGTAGTGAACCTTATCACATGCTTGTACATTGTATAAATATGTTGTGTAGCTCTAGAGGGAGAGATAAAGGGGGGAAACCTCCCAGGCCCGCGTCTTTGAAAGGAGACAGGGAAATGAGACCCTTTACAAAGTTATTCATGTTCCATCATGTTTTTCTCCACTATTACATCCCTTATTTTTTAAACTCGCACGCAAATCGGCGGAGAAGTATTGTAGTCGCGGAAAATTTAGAATTCGAGATATTGTGTTCACTTGACGTGTTATAACAGCATCTGCGTCACGGAAAGCCATCTCACTCATTTTCGTCGGACTGTCTTTGATATTAGGTTAGTCGTATGATAAGGATGAAGCAGCTTTGTAGTTTTTGGAAACAGGTTCACTGGCGGCGGAGTCAAAAAATAAAATAAAAAAACACCAAAACTTAGTTTTTCGAGGTCTCCGAGGTCCTTGATCCATTTATAAATATTTTTGAGGGATATAAAAGTATGACTAAGGGTGTGGGAGGGGGAAATCTCAAAGAAGAGGTGTTTGTAGAAGACGTTCCTCAGTTTATAAGATTTTGGTCCAGTGGCAGTAGGGTAACACTGACTAAGCTACATATTCACATAGTAACCCGCGATATATCCGGTCTACCGTTCAACGGATACTGACGAACTGTCAAATTAGAAGTCTGTGAATATAATATATATATTGAGAAAAACATCAATAACAAAATTTTAATATTGAATAATGCTTCAAAACAGACAGAAACATATCAGACGGATGTATGGGAAGCTTAGAGGCAGCGTATATAAGGAAGGATATGAACGAGGTGGCCTGGTTGGTCAGACTATCTGTCTGTATATCCTCTAAATCTTCAAACATTAATGCAAAAGTTGTGATATTTGCATTCGAGAATACTAAAGATGAGGATCCGATACTTTGTTATGCAGTAATCATGTAGAAAATAAGCCGTGCACTGTCGTGTGAGTAAAAAAACGCTAGTTGTTTCCTGATTCAATGTTAAAATAATCCCCGTATTACAAAGTTAATTTTAATGTGTGCTTCATGAAAATCTAATTTTGCTTGTTCCAAACGTTAGCGATACTATTCGTCATGTCTTAACGTTAGCGATTCAACTTTCATTACCGAGCAAGCCGTGGCCAGGAGTATTTGTAAACTTGACCAACTGGGTAGTCCACAGGATTGCTGAGCAATTTCGCTCGAATGTTGCCAATTGCTTTATATAGGCGCTGGGACAGGAGATGTCAAAATATCACTGAAAAATCTCATTCGATGGATATCTTGAGCTAGTCACTTCACCCGTTCATCTTCTTCCGTCGTGACCGTTGCAGCGTGGTCATTGCCGAGAAGATGACTGTTGACAATAGCGACAAAGCTCATTTGTGACTAGTGAACTTTAGTTACAAATAAGCTTTGTCGTTATTGGCGATGAAACATGCTTTCTGGAATGTTCGTCGATACCAGTTCGGTGACGCTAGAAGCAATAACTATCCGCTATAATGAATGATGAAACTGCATTGCGAGAAAATTCATCAACCATGGAGTATTTGACAAACAGACAACTGAAAAATCGTCGAATGATGAAATAAATTTTCTTCTTATGAAAATGTATTTGAGGAAATGTGAAATAAGGTGTATATATAATCCTTTGGCAGCTAGGTTTAATCAATTCATGCTTCCTGGGACATATAAATAGATTACTTTACACCAAGGGGCGATCATTAACGGCCAAGGGGGTGAATTTCTGTTATTTTGACATGTAATTTGGAAGCAGCGAACCCAAAAACCGCGGATCTGATATGCAACTTAATAATAATGATAATAATAAAACGTATTTATTTGGGCGAAGTTTAGCATAAAGCTATTCTTACACATAACCCTACACAACTTGATTGTGTTATAAAATATGCGGTATTTTATGCAAGACGATAGTCGATAAGGCGGTGTAGGTGTTGAATGATTGTAGATTTGACATGTATTGTTATACTCAGTGATCCTAAAATATGCGTTATTTTATGCGAGGTATTGTCAATAAGGGTAAAAAACTGCCTAGTTAGAAATTTCAAATCAACCATAATGATTTACCCAGTTTCGCATTATTGAGCGTTTCTGTCATTCTGTGCCACACCCTTCTATTTATATTCATATTCAAACTGAATACACTGTTAAAGCATCAAGCCGACCTGATAATTAGAAGTAGTCTGAAATTGACCTAAAAGCCTTTTCAAACTTGTATCCTTTACCTATCATTGTGTGCCTGGGTTTGTGGTTTTCCTTTTTCTATCTGCCCAGCTGTTTATTCTCTATCCAGTAAAACAAAATTGAGAGTTGGAGGAAAAAGTACTACATTCCAAAACAAATTCTCATCAGAAACCTGATTTGGAGCAATGCGGATACACGTTGTAACGCGCCCTCGTTTAATGAATAAAACTGCATAACGTGGTTGCAAGCGGATGCGCCTGACCCAACGAACAGTCGAGTAGCGCGCGTGCTAGATGCACTATGGCTGGCCAACTTGATTATGATTACCTTTGTCGGAGCGTGCTTTTACTGCCAGCGTACATGGGACATAAAGCTACGGAGACAATGTTAGTCTAGTATGATTCGCATTATGGTTTCTGTTGGAGAGAGGTGATTTTACCTTTGTGAGGCTTCTGAATATGCGAACGATGTTGAGGCTTTTCGAGGAAATTTTATGGTTAGAAATTCAAAGAGGAAGCTTTAGTGCTGGAGCCAAATTCCAACTTGACAGATCTCGCTCGAATCCATGATCTATCAAGGTAGTGTAGGCTAATGGCTCAAGGTGGTGGCCCGGAATCTCCGATATGAGGGTTCTAATTCCGTCCCTACAAGATTTTTTCTTCGACTTTTATAATTATGTTTGTCTTCATACACATTTCTCATGTGAATTGGAGCATATACCTAATATTATTTGCTCCATGTATCTGGTAGTGGCATTCTGTTAAATTTTAATACTACTGTAGTGTAGTTAACGTGAAATATCTCATATGAATCCATGTGCTACCAGGTAATGTATGTAGCCTAGTGGCTCAAGGCAAGGAGCGGGTTGACGGATATGTGAGTTCGAAGTTCTCCAGTATAGTTAAATTCCAGATTGGAAGGTAGTGAGCCAAGTTAAATTGAAATAATTGCATGTATAAGCTGTCAATGGGAGTCTGATAATGTGTTTCTGATTCTATGTCTAGAATAATATAATTATGTGAGAGGAATCTCAAAATGTCCAACTTATTACCTAATACTCCTGGCAAGACACAAGGAGAACCGGAGGTGCGAAGACGATATGTTGCGAAAAGATGCAATTGCAATTTAGGAAGACCAGTAGACAAATATGCCCTGAATTAAAAAATATCTAGATCATAGGGCTGTTATTTTGATATTTAAATCATTTGGTTTTGAATCATTTTATTTTGTTTTTTTTGTTTAAATCAATTTCTCATTTAGACCTTTTACAGAAAACATATTATTCAAACAATTTTGGAAGGACTTAACAATCCAGGAATTATTGATTCAAATCATTTGTTCTTTGGAATATATCTGATTCAAATCCTTTTTTTTAAATATTTATTATAATTGATTGAGATCTTTTTAGGAATTTAGTATCACAGCTTTTCATGTAGATTGTAGAGTCTTCTACTTGGTGAAACTTTTCCATCATGTAGATAAAATACTTGTGTACCTGAAACACAGTTTCACAAATTAAACTCTTTTAGTTTCAATGATGCAGTTCGATTTATATTTCATCGTACGACTGTTGGATTTGACTGGGCAGCCGTTGTTAGCAGTCAAATTTGGCAGTCCGATGATGATTTGAACATAAATCGAAACGCGTCACTGGAAAAAAAAGAGTTTGATTCGTGAGACTGTGTGTTGAATGAACAATTATTTTATTTGTATCACAGCTCTGTTGGTATGTTTTTGCATTGCTTGTATAATATATCATATTTTCTGTATCAAGTCTTCATTAAGCGTAGGATTTGTTTGACCAGTCTCAAAAAAAACTATACACTATAGGTGTAGTTTCAAATCCTTTTTGCTGTCACCGGCTTTTCTCAGTTTTTTTTGAATGCACGAAATAAATTGTTCCCACCCCGATAAAGCGATGAGTTAGGGTGTACACTTAGATCAGTATAACCATCTTGCAGTATCGATGATGAATAAATTTGCAATACTTGGCGATCTAATAATTACCTCATATAACATCAGGATTGTACGAAGAAATGGGAATAAAAATAGGCTATCACACTAGAAAAAACAAGCTAATATCGATACCCTTCACTTTCGAAACAAAAGAGAATCGCCAGACTGGGCAACAGATACATATAAGGACCATGTAATTGTGAAGGATAATAAAAGTGCTCCTTTCTCCATTGCTTTCATCCACTGCGTTCACATGACTGGTCAAAAGTTGTATCACGTCTGCTCCACGCTCTTGCCCTCGAGCAGGGCGGCCGCTGACTCTTGGGAGTGGCTACTCGACCGATAGTTTCTCTTGTACTGGGCGCTAATTTAAACCACGGTTCAGTGACGAAACTACTTTACTAACATTTTGGCTGCCAGCGCAGCCTTTGAGAAAGTATAAGACAAATGATTATATTCTCACATGTAATAGCATTGACAGTCTCTAAGAAAACAGTGATTTTCTCAAAACCTACCTACGTACACACAAAAAAGACATACAGAAATGACACAAAGAGCTTACCCTCAAAATTATCAGTCTCATGAATTCCGATGTTGGCTAGTGTATAAGTTCAATATCAAGTTAGGATATTAGTTACATAAGATCAATACCAGTAAGTGGTCATAATATAAGGCTGTTCAAAAACCACTTCCGTTAGACACAGGCTACATTCGGTTACCCCATTTCGCTTATGGCAAAAAGCTTTTCCTAGCCTAAAACGTACCATCAGCCACTTCCAATGCACCCTGCTATCGTTTGTAATTCCAGGCACGACTCGGCTGTAGACATAAATCTCAGATCGTTTTTGCCGTCTTGTCTCATTGAATTGTTTATGTTTTAATTAAATAAATTGAGCGAGATCAAAGGGAATTCTGTAAGAAAAGCTTTTTACAGCACACCCTAATTAGGTTAGTCGGAGACACTTTTTAATATCTGGTGTCACTGGATGAGATAATATTCTAGTACGTCCCAAAATAACAGTATGACTATAATATTACTTCAACGTTTCGGCGAATCTCGATGCCTTCTTCAGGTACAATTGTTCTGAAATTTGCTTGAATATCACATGGCTGTATAAGATTTCGTACGATTGCAGATTTCACAACACTTTGAACCTGCTGGAACCAATCCAGAAAATAATAAAAGGCAAAAAAACGCACTTTATATTATAATCTAGACGTTCTGGAGCATGGAAGAATAGTCATCAGTACAAAAACACACTCTATAGAAATTCAGTGTTGTGAAATGGGCCGCCAGGGAGTTTGTGTATAGATGGGTTAATGTTTCACCTTTTTAAGGTCAATGTAGAGACATTTATCATTCCGCAGTGATTCTGTTGCGCGACAAGTATCTGCCTTCGCGAGAGGTTGTATATTATATTATATACGAGGGTCACGCTGAAAGTCTTCAGATACAGAAAAAACTACAAGGTTTTTTGTATAAACTTTATTCTGTTTTTCAATATATTCTCCCCCTACCTCAATACATTTACGCATTCAGTAAAACCACTTGTCAAATTCTTGTGACTAACATTTTTTTTGAAAGGTTGGTAATTTCCTCCTCAAATGCAGCGATTGCCTCTTCATCGGTGGAAAAATGGCGACCTCGTAACTTTTATTTGATCTTAGGGAATAAGAATCCTGTTCAGCACAAAAATCGAGTGTTCTAGCGGCGCGTTGTCATAGTGCCATTGAATACCCCGCAGACCAGTCTTTGGACGGCTCTTCCTTAGTTCTTCGAAGACTACAGGAACACATTTGGTTATATACCATTCAGGAGTAACTGTCCTTTGAATTTCCAGGGCCAACGTTGTGATGTTTCCACTTTTAGGAAAAAAAGGATGCGACCAGTCAACAAATGTGGCACCCATCCGGAACACCACTTCCTTAGGCGAAGGTGATCATGAATGATTGATCGGACTGCTGCCGATCCACAGAGAAGCCTCAAGCTCGGTGTAGGTTGTATGTCGATCTTTTTTACCATATTTTGCACAGCTTCTACAAGTTCCGTAGCGACAACAGAGGGCGATCGACCTGTGTGAGGTTCAGCATCGAGTGAAGAGGCCGGGTCCTCTTTTAAACTCTGCAAAACAATTGAAATTTGTAGCCCTAGAAGGGGCAGAGTCCCCAAAGCAACTCACTAAACCGTCGACACATTCCGCTTGTTTTAGTCCCTTTTTATAGTCATACAAAATCATGGCTCGAAAATCGCGGCTACCCGGTTCCATTCTAACGTTAAAGTTCGGCCAACATTCGAGATCGTGGCAAGGCAACTACTGAACGATTCAAATCCTGCCTTTACGTGTAAGCACTTACAACTTTGAACAAAATAGCTGCATGCTCAAACTTGTTTAGACTTGTATAGATTAGGAATATCTAAAGACTTTCAGCGTGACCCTCGTATGTCTGTAACATATATGAATATAAACGATTGCAAAACTACAATCCCTGGACTATTCCGCAGCGAGCTGAGCAACTGCTGCAGCCGAAGAACAACCAAAATCAGCTTATCAAATTATCAGCTACGTTGCCACTAGGCTCATGTCCCTCTGTTAAACACCCTGTTAAGTCTCCCTAATAAAGTGAATAATAGCCGCTGCGTAGATCGATCCCAGGGTCTTCCAACTTACACAACCTCAGCCATTATCTATCTCCCTTACCGCCGTGTAGTTACAGGGATTCTCATACTATTAAGGTTAACTCGACTGCTAATTAACAAAGTTTTATATTGTTCCTGGATCGGTCAGGTACGGTAGCTTAAGTATTCATTCGGCGGTAGCTTGGGGAAAAGATTAGCGAGTATCGACAGCCGATGAATAGGGTAGGTAGGATGTATCTTTAGTGCTTGTAACTCAATGGAATGGATGAAAAGTTTTATATCGATTACACTTTACCGTCGTTAAGGGTGAGATTGTGATAAAGAACTATTTCTAGAGATGCATATCCAGCATGAAAATCAATTTTTGTTGATAAGTATTTTCAATCAAAAATGAAAAAACTTTTTTAAGAACAAGCTTTTATTTATATACGCTGAAAAGATTGAATGAACTTTTCCTTTGAAACTTTTACTATTAATTTTATAACGTCATTACACAATTTATGTATATGATATAGAACCTTGTCGAGAGATTTAAGTACTCCTATTTAACTTGGTTTGAAAATGTTTAAATTAAAATCGATGAGGTCAAGTTATTAAATTTAACTGTTTATATACAAATGTAAAGCTGGCGTCAGGCATTTTATATTATATAAAATGTGTAATGACGTTATAAGCTGATAGTAAAAATTTCAAAAAAAAGTTTATTTTATTCTTTTCAGTGCATTTAAATAAAAATGAAAAAGATTTTTTACTTTTACTTGATATTTTACTTTTTAGTTATCACTGGACAGGTCTGCAGAAACCCCATTACACCAAAATTTTAGACGTATTGGAGCAACGGAGCTTATGCTCACTATACATTTTTACCTCATTCGTATTCTCAGCAATTTCTTGCTATTGATACCCATATTATAGGAAAGCATAAAAAACTTAGTCTGCCACTTTAAAATCCATATTATATATGGAGTGATGTCACTTTATTTCCCGAGTTATTCTCAGCAAGCCCTTTCATTTGATATCCGTATTGTAGGAGTGCATTAACAATAAATAGTCCGCCATCTTGGGTGTTCCGCCATCATCCAAACTACACATCAAAATTCAACACTTAAAAATTGAGATTCCACTGAACAAACATGGTTACATAGTTACATAGATTCATAGACATTACAAGTTAAACAAAAGCTTCTTAAACTTGTTGTACAAATAAAACTCTATCAGTGCGTTTGGATTTTTATACCCCACGATTATTTAAATGTAAATCAAATCCCGTCGCTGGAAGAAAAATAGTTTTATTTGAGAAACTTAGTTTTAACCACAAAATGCTTTATTTGAATGCTTTAGTAGATATTTGTATCAGGAACAGTAACAAAAAATCAAAAAATATACGATTTTTCTCTAGGAAGTATTGGTGTAATAAAAACTCTTTCTAGTTGTAATGAAAGTACTCCATTGTCCATGGTAGATGTTTATGAGGTACGATAAGCTGATAGGTTTATCAGTTATCAATGACAACTGCGCACACAAAAGAACGGCTTTTCGGACCTGTCAACTTTTTACTTTCTTGTCTAGAGACTGTTAAAGTTTCATCACTGACAGAATACTAGTTTTCGATTTTTTAACTAGACAAGCCTAGTACATATATATTTCAGTATTGATAAATTCTAGTCACTTTTATCCTTCCGTCACAGAATTATGGAAAATGCATATTTTTTTATAATAATAATGTGCGCAGCATTTTACTTCGCTACTGAGCCTGTGTGAAATTTGTCTAGCCTCGTCTTCCTTGCCTTGATAGTAACGTAGTGTTGAAATTCTATAACAGTCAAACTAGAAGTTTATTGGTTATAGAGGGCAAGGTAATATGTTTGATATACCAGATAATTCCAATTCAAAAAAGTTGATCCTACAGGTTTTCTCATTTGAAAATGGTTGTCATAACATTATCGGCAAAATATAACAGAAATGAATGAATGAATGAACAAATGAATGAATGAATGAATATTTTTACTGTCAAAGGTTTACAGATAAAAGTCCTCTATCTTTAATTAAGGTGCTATGAGTTATTAATTCGTCCGATTAATACATCAAGTAATTATAGAGATTACTACTTTAAATATGTCAATCTGTAATTCTGGATACTATATATGTGATTATATATGAAGATGTTTGAACTTTATGTAGGCTTTTAAACTGAACAAAAATTAACAAAAGAAGTTCTTATTAAGGTTTATCCGGCACAGGGATTGTTGTATGTTCATAACATCTCGTAATATTGACAAGCAAAAATTTAGCCGTACAATTCTATTGGTTTAATCTAATTCAGTTTCAATTTTGGTAAAATCAGTTCATTTTTACATCAGACGCATTCCATACTAATTTGACTGCGTTATACCACGAAATTAGAGTGTAGACGTATTTATAACTAAGTGGATTTTTAGAGCAGAGCGACCAGATTGCTACCTTTTCCACTGTCAGTAAAATTCGCGGTTTCATAAAATAAAGTTCAGATACGTAGTAGATCGAGAATCTTATTTACTGAAAAAAATATCAAATTATTAGACTGGCTATATCAGCGCGAGGTTCTGTGAACATTTTTGCGACGAGCTTCCTTGGGATTAGCAGTTGTGATTTGTGTGTAGAGAGAAGTATGTCACTCATAATATCCTAGTCAAGTTTAGGAAATTTAGCATCTTTCTAGCACATTGTGGTCGAGAACAAATCAAATTAGGTATAGATGGTTTGCTTATATCGCTGCATTTTTCCCAAAACATCATTTTTGATAAATATGGTTCGTGTAGATTGTAGATGCTCTTACTTGGCGAAACTCTTCCATCATGTAGATAAAAAGTTGTGTAATTAATCACACAGATTCACAAATTAAACTCTTTCTCAGTGACGCGTTTCGATTATTATTAAAATCATCATCGGGCTGTTAGATTTGACTGCTAACAAGACTACCCAGATTACTTGCCAACTAACTGACTAGTCCCATCATGGATACAAAACTAGAGCTCTCAAATCTAGCATACTATCTATCCTGTCTAGCTATTTTTCTATTGAATTAGTTTTCAAATCTGGGTAGCCTTGTTAGCAATCAAATCAAGTCTGACAGTCCGACGATGATTTTAATGAAAATCGAAACGCGTCACTAAAAGAAAGAGCTTTATTTGTCAAAATGGTTGATAAATTCAGAAGTTTTCATCTACATGATAGAGGAGTTTCACCAAGTAAGAGCATCTACAATCTACATGAACCATATTTATCAAACATCATGTTTTGGGAAAAATGAAATTTGTGAAACTGTGTGATTAACTACACAGCTTTTCATCTAAATATGGTTCAAGCAATTATATGACAACTTTTGCTAATCTACGATAAAAAGTGATGCAAAGTCCTAAAAAATATAAAAAATCAATTTGTAAACATTAAATGGTCTATACCTGGACCAACTCGAAAGAAATACAAGGCTATTTTGCTCTTCAAAAACATTCTTGGCAAAATGGCATTAGTTGTTCTTTAATATGTAATCAACGGCCTATACTAGAGTTGCGCCCTCTACATAGTTATACTAGTCCTGGGTAAAACTTTATATAAGACGCTGGCAAGTTTTCGAAATAAACAAGTATATCCATCGCTACTATGACGTAGTCCTCTTTATCCTATAAGCACAGTCCTTGTACTACGGAGACAATAGAAAGGCCTTTCGTCACGCTTCTTATGATCAAAACTTGTCTGAGGAATACCGTGGGGGATGACAAGCTGTCCGGGTTATGCTTAATAAGCATTTACGGACTATTTGAAGCCAATCGATAAATAATAGAAAGCAGTTCTGTAATGTAACAGTTTTATTCAAATCTGCTGTTGGGCTAAAAAGTGATAGTAGTATATATCTCCAAGTGTCACGCAGAGTGGCGCTGTCCATTGGCATCTTTACGAAGTCAAAGTCATAACACATGCTCCCAGCACATCTGTGCACAAGGATTAACTGATCTATAGAGACATGTACTTGTGAACACATTTTAGGATGTATGGTTACTTAGCATCATCCACATCAGAAGCAGACGACTGATATTAAGTCTATGTTGTTCATTATAAATATGATCTAATATGGACATGCATGTTTCTTCTTTCGGTCTGACGGTCTGACTGGAGTGGAATCGGGTAGTATATACCTAACAAAGGTATAAGTGTGATAGTAACACGTATCTCCAAGTCGATATTTTGCTTAGCTCGGTGCGGTAGACTTTTAATATTCAATATGATGTTGCTATCACACCCTTGACTGGATTACGTTTATAACCCAATTGTTATCTACAGTTAGACCACCAGGCTATACTGACGAGTTTAGGCTAAATACGAAACATGGGTACCTATAGCAGGTCTGATGCATAGTGGAGAGCAAAGACTCAATATGATATTGTCTGGGGATCTTTAGGAAAATAATCTGTTATTCTCGCCCATCATCGTATACCTCCGCAAGTTCAAACAGAATCGGCAAAGACAGCTCTGAGATCACGCATTCCAATCCGATAGACAGGCAGACCATCTCAATAAAATTGCTTAGAATTCCAGGAGGTCTCTTCGTGGCATCATTTCACCCGAAAGTTCGAGTAAATAATCACATAATTTTGTAATTTTTCATCGATGCTTATTTCCTTGCGGTAAGGTTTTAATATTCAGTATAAGATTATTCTTTTAGGAATGGAATTTCATATGAGAATAAAGGAGTAGTCTATGCCATCAACGTATACCTGCCAAAATGTATTCAGAATCTGAACAAGCTTATAATGAATTGCTATTTAAAAAGCATCCAAATTGGTGGATTTTGAACATCCTGAAGAATTTTGATTAAAGTGACTCACTTGTAAAGTATGCATGAGTGAGGATCAGCCAAATCAAAACAAAACCTATAACCTACTACTGATCATATCCCACTCCAAATGTCTAAAAAATCGGTGCTACAGGTACTGAGATGACGCTATGACTAACAGACAGCCCGACAGATAACGACTTATTTTTTCCATCATAAAAAAGGATTGGTCTCAAGGAATTAGTTACTTGGCTCAGTTCTCATATTTTTAGCTGGCACTATGTTGCAATTTGTTGGGTTTTAATATTTTTACGGACTGTTAATAACCAATAATATACGATACGTACAATATGCTCATAAATACACTATTAGCACCAGTTAACAACTAGCAGACTTCACCGATTATCGTAAAGTGCCATTTAACATCTTGTTCAACGCCCGAGCTGTTTCGGATACTTACGTTCCACTTACAAATGCCTTGAGTGAAAATAAACGTGGATACATAAACATTAAATGTATTTATAGCATCAGTCAGATCGATTGGTTTTAGAATTGTAACTGTTAGTTTTCATAAAGGTATATTTGATAATTTCAATTCTAGATGAATATTTTAGTTCCATGACCAGTTTCCTTAACTCGATGATATGCATTTTGGGTATGCATGGTTAATCATAAGATGAAACACCACTGACTGTAGAATATTCCATATGAACCCTAGCAAGATACTGTAATAGCAAAAATTCGCAAATCGAAGAAATGGGATACATTTTACTTTCCACGCTTATGCGTAAGTTACCAATGGGTACAGCCACCATGCGCGACACTTCGAGATGTTTGTTTATGTTGCTATCACACACCCTTGACTGCCAGGCTATAATGATGAGTCTAGGCTTAAGACGAAACATGCATGTCCAAAGAAGATCTGATGCATAGTGGAGAGAATACATTCAAGGGAAGTATTATAATAAGATTTGATGATTTGTGATAATAAGTTTTTTGGATATGGTATGTCTTCTACTTCAAGTAATTCGGTCATTGGTATTTGTATTTTTTGCGTTGAAACAATCAGGTACGTATGTATGTAAATAGTCATAAGGTCGTCCAAATATCGACAAACTTCTCAATTCAATGCTACCTCATTCAATGCTCAGTTATTTTTTATGGTATTAGATTAGAGCTCCTATACTTATAAAACATTCCAAATTTCTCCTTTATCAGTTTCTCAAGTTCCTTGTGATTTCTAGGCACATTTCAACGAAAATAACGTGACTTCTTTCAAGATATTTCGCATGCATATAAGTGTTTCTGGATATTTTCAAGTGTCAGAGTATACACCCTGATTCTTGTTTGAGAGTCTACCAAGAATACAAGGAGAAAGTATGCCTTGCAGTGCTTTCAGAGAAAAGATATAAAGGAGAGGCTCTTCTAGGAATGTATATTAAATTTTAAGATATACGGATAATAAAACCATTTTCTCTCATATCTTCTTTGTACTTAGGACTCGCGGTCGACCTTTCTTGCAGCACAAGATGGCTTTATCAAAAGATACGCAGAGTCATAGACGTCTGTGTGATTTTTAACAATAGGCAGCTTTCATAAGCGTAGATTTAATTATATCAGTAATATTCTCGAAAATAGTAAAAAACAAGAATAAATGAGAAACGTATTGTTAGTATCCACTGCTTATATGAGAAAAGTAGTTTTCATTTACTCAATCATTCAACAAACAGTATTTTTTTAATTCAACGTATTGCAAGCATTTCAACATAGCATTACCTATTATAAAACATGTCCACAATTTACCTACATAGTTGAGAATTTAATAAATTGGCTCTGAAATCCCGTAATATTCTTTGGGAGTATGCATCCGACAAATATTTGAATATATGATTAGTTCATGGTGTTGCTTTGTATTGAAAATACATTGTTCTAAACATATTTCAATATTTATGCCTTTTATCATAGACTTATTAAAACGCAAGTGATAATTTGATTTAGCACAACAAATGCATGTATGTTACTATGTTTGTAAACTCATGGATTTATTCTTTCATTTTAATTTCTGCTCATCATAAAAAATATCAAAATACTTATTGATACATTTCTCCGAATGTCCAAAAATGTGGCGCTGTCCATTTGTATCTTCATGAAGCCAAATGGTCCTAACAACAGACTCTGCTTCATACTGGTGACAAACGACGATGGGTTCACATAATAAACTTATTGCTTTCCACTGTAAAGGCGGCAAGTCTAGGCTAAGGACGAAAAATGCATTTCAATAGCAGGCCACGTGGATAGTGGAGAGTATATATTTTCATGAAATATATATTATTACTGATTCGAGCGATTTATGAAAAAGAATAATTTACACAGGTATTCACTATTTCGAGAATGTGGTAATATTGGAAAAACTTCATAGCGTCTTTTAGTGCTAAAATCATGAGAGGATTTACCTCCGTCACTTTCTCAAGAAAACTGAAAGCATCTTGCATGAAATGACAAGATTCTGTTCTGTAACTCTACACTTTTGCTTTGAAAACAGGTATTTGGTTGTCAATATATTATACAAATCTCATTTCTAAAACCTCCATTTCCACTTACTATTGCTACTGTATTTCCGTTCAATAAAAAAGTTTGACATCCCACGTTGCGAGTGAGGTGTTTGTTACTGGTTGACAGCTAATATCCTGTACTCGTTTATAAACTCCAACCTCGGGGAAGGTCGGTAAAGATTCTCGATTTCGGCATGAATCGTATCTGATTGATGGAAAAGGTACTTTCCAATGAAAAGAAATAAATCATGGTTTGATTCAGGGTTTCCTATTTATACTTTTTTCATATCAAGAAACGCACACTATGGGAACCGAAAAAAGTGGTCTTCAGCTTGTAGTGTTTAGAAGTTCTCACTTGGTTGAAAGTTTGCCATCATTCTGAAATGTAATTTTGGTTTAGATGAAAAATTCATCAATAAAATTAAGCGGAATGTGCTATATTTTAAAAATCGTTACAATGAACAAGGATTTATTACTATTAGAATATCGTACTTTCACCAAATTTTTTTTTTCTCGAGGTTCCGATTATTTTCGGCCCATATCACAAAAAATCTTTTGAGGACCTAGAAGTTGTTGGAATTTTATACACTACTATTTGACATGTCTCACAAGTATTGGATTTAGGCGGTCAGAAAAAAATAATTAATTGGTATATTTTTTCAAAACAATAAAATTCACGAGGGTACCTTGGACATCATTACTATCAAGTATCAATCTAGAAATGCGACACCATATAAGTCGTCGAAGAAGTGCAAGTAATAATGAATAGATTTTTCTAAACGAATTACGGTATGGAGACTACCGATAACATACATCATGAAAAATCATGGCACTCAATCCGTCTGTCTGCCAATTTACGTCGATTGCTTGTTGAGTTTCTGATTATACTTTTCCTCACTATAACTCGGAAGCTATCACTTGGCATTTTAACAACAAGTTATTATTATCGCAAGTACGAAAAAGCTTTGTAGTTTTAACGAAATAAATTCAATTTTTGATCATCTCCGACGCCCCTGACCAAAATTCGGATGCTGGGGTGTAATCATTCATTCCCCGCCCTCTTGAGGAAGTTGATTTTTTTTCCTTTGTTTTAGTAGTAGTATTACTGCAACAGGATATAGCATTTGTACTTGATAACGCACATAAATAATTGCGAGGGTGCCTTGTAGCTTCTTAAAAAATGGGTTTAATAGATTTTTTCTTGATTTCACGATTGCTCCGCATGAGTAAGTTTTGAAAATATAGAAAGCGAAGGAATTTTGTAAAACGAGATGATGATGGATTTATTTTATTTAAAAAAATTTTTTTTTTCAATTTCTCTATTTATTGTATTTAATATTATCGGCATTTTCAAAGTCCAAAATAATCATTTCTTACGTGATACCATGGCTTTGGAAGTCCATCGTCAATATACTCTCATACCATTTTTGGACTTACCAACAGTGCAGGCGCTTCGCTCTGTATTTTGACATAGATTACAAGATACTTTCGAAGATTTTACTGCACGCCATTTGAATATACTTTCATCTCTATTAGCATATTAGCAATTAAAATCAAATTTTATATCACTATACTGAGAACTGCAGATGAATCCAAAGATTAGTGAACTTTTTTTGGATAACCACCACTGGGTTTCAGAATGTTTTGGAATATTTCTACCTTCAATAAATAAGATATGTTTCTGGAAAACATTTTACATTTTTGAGATGAATTTGTGTAATGTACGAAGAGTTTCACAAAGTAAAAACTACTCTATTCTACCTCATACATAGTAACATATTAGTAAAACAAATACTTTCTGAAGCTTTTATGCATAGTTACTATTAAAGTAAGGGTACGACGCTTCTCTGAAGCGTACTTTGAATGATATGGAGACTTGAAATTCACACGAGAAAAAACCAACGGCGTCTCTATTGCCTACATAATATAAATATGCTCATGCTTAATATCATTGCGGCATAACCTACATATTACATGAATACATAATGAACGCGGAAAGCCACTGACAGTTGTAATATAGCGGGTTAATGTTTGAAATACTTCCTCTCCTCTTTTTCCAAAACTACATTAAGCCTTGCGAAATTACAAAACAAATAGTGCCGTTATGTACAGGGTTGGTGTAGTAGTGGTGGAAAATGGTTTGCGATTCTAACTAAACAGAACTGTTTTATGTATGAAATGTTTCAAATTTGTAGAAAACGTAGATATGTCAATGGACTTCCAGTGAGCGAAATGGAGTCGATTGAAGATACCACATCGATCGAAACGTTGCGAAATATAAATTCTCACGACAATCGAATGCTGGAGCCGTGATCCTGATACATCAATTAGTTGATTTGACCAGTGATTGAAGATATAGAATGATGTATGCCATGAAGCATAAAGATATAGTGAAGATTATAGTGTCTCGCATTCATATCTTTTAGCCTTCACAACACTTCCCACGCATGATTAGCGTGACAAAAAATCAGACTCCAATATAATTATGTAAAGAGGTATCTATACCCTCACAAAAAATGACTAAATATAAACACCAACCTGAATGTAAATTTTCTAGGGCGCGGTCGATTTTTTTTAATTGAATTTCAATTCTCATTTTGATTTTCAATTCGGCCAGACCCGAGAATGAATAGCTTTTGTTGTTAGTGGTGGTAGTGGTCTTGATGTAGGATTTTAGGTAAATCGGAGTCAGCTTTGCAATGGACTGCTTATTCTCCCACTTGAAATTAAGTATGAGGTTGCTCTATCTGCTGCTCTAGAAAGGAAAGTTCCTTCACTCGTGCTTACCCCCAAAGGAGTGAAGGGTTCGGTGATCCTCAAAACATCACACGTTGTGACCAGCACCAGTCTGCTATGCAAACGCTCTAAGCTCAATAGAGCACGGCCTCTCAGATATCTCGGTAGCAGAAGACTCTGGAGGTGAACTTCTTTCCGAGTGTATTTCTTTCCGAGTCAGTTTGTCGCAGCTCGCCAATATTTCAATATATGTCATCGTAGCAGGGTCGTTGGGAGAAGATAAATGCTCGTAGGAAACCTGAAATTCGAGGTCCTATTGAATACCTGACGAACACCTAAAGGCGGCTCCACACGCAACGGTAAAACCGAAGGCCAACCTTGAGGCGCCAGGCCTCGAGGAAAATCCCAACGTGTGTATTGAGATTTCCGTCAAGGTATGCCTGTCATGCCGAGGTCTGGCGGCCGCCGATCTGAATAGCAAATTTCGTTCTGCTTCTCCTCGTCTCGCAGGCCGACCGCAATGTGTGGGGGGTGTCTGGAGATAGGCCTTAAGGCGATTCAGTGCAGTTGTGTTTCCGTCCAATCTGGTTATTGTCACACCACGTGTTTGATTAAATCTAGTTTTATTTTGGCCGTTGTTTAGTTTTATTTTGACAGTTTTTTATGTTAAAGTGTATATGGTCATGGCCCGTGCAAAACAAAATCGAGAGGAATTTATAGCTCTGTTCAGAGATTTGCCGTGCTTGTGGCAAACTACATCAAACTTTCGCTTTACTTTTCTTTTTGGACTTTCCACAGCTAATAATAAACCAACAAGACCAAGAGCATCATCTGTCGACGCCATCACGCCCGAAAACATGGACAAATTGAAGCGCCTTAAGGCTGCCTCTCACATTTTCCGCAGTGTGTGGGGACCCCCTTCTTTTTAGGTTCGCCTCTGGTGCCTCAAGGTTAGCTTTCGGTTTTACCGTTTCGTGTGGAGCCGCCTTAAAGAGCAAAAAGGAGCTTCCTGAATGCTTCGAAAACTGAAATTTTAATCGAATCTATCAGAGCCAGAAGGGTTTCAGCCCGTACCCTTTTTGTGGGGCATTCAGCTAAGTATATAATAGCAAATGGACAGTAATCGTACCCGCCTTCTGGAGATGGTGCTGTGCAACCCCAGGATTGGCCTGAATCTCTAGTATGAAGATGATGCAAAATGCTCCCATCGACCAGCTGTTTCTCCTCTTCATGAGTCATCAATTCTTAAGAAGAGCCATTGCACATTTTATATTCCGAACTCCACAACGGCCACAAAGAGACGCAGAAGAGCAAGGGACTCAAAAAGCTCCTCTTCTGAATAACACCGGCTCTGTTTAAACTCAATTTCGACGTATCGGTGAACCAGCTTTGTCAAAAGAGATATATTATGGACACAATTCTCCCCTCGCTTATTTATGAGGAAGAAAAAGGATTTTGCTGTAGAATTGTGCCTTGCTAATTATTACGAAAGTAAAATACAGCTTTAAATTTGCCCTATCGCGGACTCACCCTGTTACTTTATAAAGCAAACGTTGACCAGTCAGCACCGAATATACAGCCAGCCACTATTTATAAAATATTTACATTCGTCCGGGAAGTATTTCATTAAAAGTAGCTGGGCGAATATAGCCATGTAGCTCGTCCATGGTATTTATTTTAGTTCCACAAATTATAAATAAAAGCAAAAGGAGCGAAGCACGGATGCGAATATGTGTAGTCAAAAATCCCCTATCTCGTATTACTGAGTTTGTAACCTTAATTCATATTTATATGGTTAGTAACTATTAACCACGGTATAGCATATGCTGACTGTTTTACGTTGACTGTCGGAACAGTCCATGAAACTCAAATTCGCATTTATAAATCCAGGAAAATACTACTACCATTATGTAGAAAGCAACCATGATAGTTACTTACTTATGTAGATTATAGATGCTCTTATTTAACACAAAGTTTCAAATAAAGCTCTCTTTATTACAGTGACGCGTTTCGATTTATATTTAAATCTTCATAGGACTGTCAGATTTGACTGTTTACAAAAGCTTCCCAAGTTACTTGTCAACTAGCTGACTAGAACTTTTCGCGGATATAAGGCTGGAGCTCACAAATCCAGCATACTATTTATCCTGTCTGGCTTTTTTTATAAAATTATTTCTACCTCTGTCTGTTCTGGGGGGAAACATTTTTTGGTGACTATATTTTTGCATTAATGTTAAGGGAAACTCCTAGAAAATCTTATTGAACTCCAGTGGGGGCCGCTCTTGAAGGATTTGTGTCTCATTATGATAAAATCACCGAGAAACCGCCGACTTGAAAGATACTCGACATATATTTGAAGTCGCTGAATCCGAATGGGATCACTGAAAAATCCTAACATGTCCACGGTACCCATTTGTATGCCATGGGTTTACAGTAAAATGATCTTCCTGGCTCCACTAGTTCATCTTTGGGCCCCTCACTTACTTGCTTGCTGAGCCACAACATGGGATGTAGACTATAATACGATGCAGAGGTTTGTTGTCAGTAATCGCGCTTGAAGATGTTTTACTGCTGCTGTTGCACTTAGAGATGCGAACGATGTGCGCATTTTGAGTTTCGGATGAATAATAGTATTCGGGAGCTAATTCCATGATTATAGAGAACAGTAATAATATTTTTGCAAAAATATGTGTTTATTAAACAGCAGTTCACTTGCACTACTTTCCATATCTTGGATTCTTTAATTGCTTCATTTGATAACATTTTCTTTTTTTTATAGGTTCAAAATCAGTCACCAGTCACATTGAAGGGCACTGCAAGGTGAGTTTCATTTTCGAGGATTTTTTTAAAAAATTTCATGCAAATAAATCTACATGTGACACAGTAGCGTGGAGCGACAAAATACTTATTTGTTTGGAAACATCATACCACAGAAAGCTTGAGTGTAATAATTTCGAATCGAATACAATCAATATTGCATATAATGACAAACAGATAATAGTGTAAACTGTGGTGTAGGTAGACCAAGCGTTACGCCGTAAGCACGGAATGCTGAAGATACGGGTTCGAGACCTATACGAACAGAATAATTCCCTAGATTTTCTCAATCCACTGTTTTTAACATGCTATGTTCGATTCAATAATCTGGGTTTCATGTTCCCCAGAACGTGAGCGATTCAGAGTGGGACAAACACGGAGAGATGGTGGCACGAACGAGAGCTTACCTTACTGATCTTACTTTGTTGCCTTAAACGGTATAAAATCTGTAACAACAATAGTAACATCTGGTGTTCGTCAGGGCTCACATTTAGGTCCTCTATTGTTCAGTATCTTCATATCTGATGTTGGAAGCTGTTTTTCACGTTCTAATTTTCTTCTGTATGCTGACGATTTAAAACTATATTGTAGAATTTCTCATATAAATGATTACATCAGCTTTCAACAAGATTTGAATAGATTTTATGATTACTGCATTGTGAATAAGCTGACAATAAATGTAACAAAATGTCACCAGATTCTTTTCTCCCATCTAAACGAGCCTCCATTCAAGCAGCTGCACATTAATAATTGTATCATTCCTGTATGTCAACAAGTGAAAGATTTGGGCATCATTCTAGATAGTCAATTGACATTTGAACCACACATAGAGCATATCACAAGAAAGGCGTTGAAGTCACTGGGATTTGTTTTAAGAAACACTAAAGATTTCAAACAACACAGGTCAGTCATTAGATTATACGCGACACTGGTGAGACCAATATTAGATTATTGCAGTACGATTTGGAATCCATATTATGATAAATATGTGAATAAAATTGAATCTGTACAACGCAAGCTAGTTAAGACATTAAACTATCGCTCCTTTAGATCACGTTACAATTACAGCTATGACAGTAACTTATCTTTTTATAAGCTAAATGAGTTACACATTAGAAGAGAATTTAGTGACATACTATTTGTATATAAGGTCTTCAATAACTTAGTTGACTCTGAGTACTGTATTTCCCAGTTTCTGCTCAATTGTAGTCGTCCATATACTAGATCAAGGCTGCTATTTTACGTTCCTATTTATTCTACCAACTATTATGCTAACTCGCCTTTAATCAGGTGTATGAATGATTACAATATCATCTGTCGCTCTGATATTGATATCTTTTCCTCGAACTTGACCGTATTCAAAAGAAATTCATTGAAAATACTCAGAAATTTTTATGGATAGGGGTAATTTACCCTGATTATGGCATTGGAGTTATTCCCTTTTTTTTATTTTTTCTCTTTTCTCCATATCATTTTATTAATTCAGTACAGCTGTAGGTCAAAATTAATCTGTTAATATATTTTTTTCTTAGGTTATGAGATTTAGCTTGTAGCTTTATATTGTATACATTTTTTGTCATTTTGAGTTGCCTTGTCATTGGATCTGCAGTTGATGTAGGTCTGTTAGGTGACCATGTTTGTAAATAAATAAATAAATAAATCACTGAATCACAAAAAAAAGGATTTTTCTCACTCCAAAATTGTGCATTTAACCCCCCTCTTAAAAAAAAGGTAGTAAATTACCAATCAATGACACCAAAAAGGGTTTTTTTTCTCTATGAAATTGATACTAACAAAATTATGTAAAAAATAACAAGAAAAAATATATCATGAAATAGGCTTTTGATTTTTATCATGCATACATAATCTAGCAAGAAAAGATTACAAATAACCTGAAGATGGTTCAAATTGAATAAACCAATAATCAAATGATGAAAATACCAATAAACAACATATTCGTTATTGGTTTTATCAGTGTACATTGTATAACGTCCGCATATCCAAAATTTCCTGTGCTATTCTAAGAAACTTCAACATTCTGATGCTTGATGATTATTACCTATTAATTCAAATGCCGCATTAAATATATATAAATTTTAGTCTAACCTTATCCTAAAAAATTTCTTCATGTCTTACTCTCTTACGTTGTTCTATTGTGTTAAAACTCCACCTTCTCAGCTAGATGTTGCCCTGTAGCCCGTAGTGGGTCCTATCGCATCACGCATTACAAGTATATTCTCATATCAGGGGAAGTTAGGTAACGGATATAAAAATACAGCATAGCAGAATATTCGACTGCACTTGACAGATAAAGAATTTATTTCTAAATATGTAATGCACCAAGAGTGAAAATGTAAACTTCCACGACATCGATCACTAAATTACAATTTTACTGAGGGTTCATTCTCAAATAACAGTCGTTCAAATTTCACGCATATCTTCTGGTCCATTTCAACCTTTGAATATCTCTGTGGTGGTCCAAATAAGCATCATTTCTGAAGTCAATCATACTGTGTTTCATTGTCAACAGTTCGTTTAGCACGCTTAATACGAAATCCTCTCGACAAATTAGTTCCCTATCCGAGAAGCGATGTTTTTGTTTGTAGTCGGGGCAATCTGAGTTCCCCTTATCCCGGCCGCAAATTGTCGGTAACCCTATCTCTCAGCTCCGGGAGTGGGAAAAGGTCGATGAGTGGGATATTGAGTAACAAAAGTCAGGGACGTCAGAACACGCTTAATTGCAAAATTAAGCTTCGCAGGCGAAAGAGACGAAACATTAACAAACGTTATATGTGAATGTTCTTTCAAATCAGGGGAAATATGATTAGTCGTCGTTGGCTGAAATGCGCATTATTCTGTATTATTACTTGTATAATCGAAATATTTGTCTGATGGCCGTTCCTACCACGCATTATTCATTGCGTTTGATTGGGTAGTGATATAAAATTTATTTATTAAAATTTATACTGAATTAAAGAAGATTCCCTCATTACTTAATAGCTGTATTATATTTAGAAATTATGCAGCATTAGTACATAAACTATACTAATATTAATGTCCAAGTAGCATAATCGTAGAATGATTAACACGCAAATCTATGACGTCAAAGAACAGTTTCAATTGAATGGCTACACTTATATGGAGATCCTATATCGATATCATTACTAGATTTCTGCATTATTTTATATTGCACTATATTATGAGTGAATTTTTATTATATTATTATCCATTTATCAAAAAATTCAAAATTTATAATGTTTAAATCCTCAATTTTACAATCTTATTCACTCATTTTCCTCAATATATCTGTGAGCTGCTCCTCATTATTCTTATAATTATATATTTTCATCTTGACCAATGTAAGTTGTTCCTGACAATTTAGAGAATATTTGTAGTTCAATCATGCCTTCTTCTAGATAAAAGGCGATACTGCTGCTTATATAAGGAAAGTCAATATTTTATTCTGCAAAGTAGACTGGAACCCTAAAATCCCACGTATTCCAAAAAATTACAATGCACAATGACATGTAGTGTGAAATTATATCGCTGGAAACCCAGAGAAATTGACTCACTGAAGCCATCAAGCCAGAAGCAGACATGTGGACGTACGTCGCAGGATGCTGTTCTAAGTCAGAAACGGAATATATGTGACGTGATTAAAAATATTTCCTGTTTCAGGCAGCAAATCTACCACATAAGCACTGTACAAAGATAAATATCTCTCAGCATTTACCTCAAAACACTGCGAACTGCAGCTATCTAGGAATGAACTACGCGGGAGATATTCACTGAAATCTCAAACGACGTTTTGATCTGTTCTGGATTGAGCCCAGGAGTCTTAGAAAATGCTTCGAAACGCATCACGATATATACCCAAAGTATTCATAAAATCGTATGACTTGACCCACGTATAATAGTTGTAGCTCTTCCGGTGAAAACAATTTTCTACAATGGAAGGAAGTTTCAGCTCCATGTATCATACATATGTATCTGTATCTGGTATTGAGACAGTGGTTGGCCGAGTAGTACCACTACTTACCGATTCCGCTAACTATTCTAACATCATCAAACAAAGAATTAAATCTATGTAGTGCTGGTGTTGACATGTAAGATAGAAGCAGCAATAAAATTGACAGACGAAAACCAGTTTCTAGTATAAAGAAAACACATGTTAGGAGAATTAGACTACAGATTTCCTGTAAATGAGTTGATGTTTGAGGCAGCATACTTGATTGCCGATTTATAGGACTTTATGCAATTGAAATATATTCAGAGCAAAACAAAGAAACAAAAGTTGACTCCAGTCAAATCTGACAGTTCGACGATCATTTAAATACAAATCGAAACACGTCACTGAAAGAAAACGAGTTTTATTCGTGAAACTGTGTGGTAATTACACAATCCTTTTAACTGCAAGATCAAATTTGGTTTTATTTTCAAAAGTAGAATGCATGTGTAAGTTCTTATATTTCTTATATTAGATATTTGTCTCTCTCTACGCCATGAGCCTGTTATATTTTGTTATTTCTGTTGACATAGTTTGCATCGTCCAAGCCTAGTCGTGTTTAGCTTCTATCCGCTTACTACCTGTTACACTTTATGTTCTTTAACTGCACCAAAGTTTATGAGCCAAAGAAGAAGGGCAAATTACCCTGATTGCTCTTTCCAGGCACTCAACGCCCTATAATTTCGGCAGTAGAAGCCTAAGTGGTCTCGAACTGTTAAACACGGCAGTCACTTAGGAGTTTTTCTCCTTAACGACGTTAATTTGATACTGCAAGTTACGATATTGTTGCCATGTGTAAAAAAAATCAAAACTAGGAGAATGTTTCGTTTTCATGCGCATTCTTGTTATTTAAATAAGTATATGTTAATAGATTTGAATGGGTTTATCTGGTATATTTGTAATGCATGGCTTCTGTCCATCTGCAAGTCAATTGCTAAACGTAAACACTAAGTTTATTATATTCATGTATGTACGGCTTCCCAAAGCACAGATCTACGAGAAAGCCTCTAAACTACGTCACTCATAAATGTTGAGGAGAGCAGTAAAACTACATCGAGAATCTGCAGTCGTTGCACTTGATATACAGAAAGATAGTGCGCGACATGAGGACTGCACGTCAATCTTACCATCTCTGAATTACCACCAAGTCTATGTCAATGGTTGGATGGTTGCCTTAGATGTTGATCCTTATTCTATATATCTTACATCATCGCTGGCTAAGCTAAACTTATCTACAGCTTAGTAGATGGCAATGCTATTATGGAACCATGTAAACCAATACCATCTTGAGATAGCTTATATAGGAGGTAGTAATCCAGTTCAATGGAGCCATCGAAGACAATCGTTAAACATGGATCTACAAATCGAGTTCAGTTCAAAGCACTCAGTTGGCTTGAGACTGGTCTACTAGCTGTGGGGATAACAGGACGGTCAATAGTCAAGACATCTTCCATCAAGCATGTGGGAAGCAGCATCAACATGATAGAACCAGATAGATCAAGTTGTTGTCCATGCTAGCTCGGAATCTTGGGAGCTTGAAAAATCCTTCCGTTGTAGAAAATTGTTTTCGCCGGAAGAGGTGCAACGATTTAACGTGGGTCAGATCATACCATTTTATGAATACTGTGGGTATGTATGGTGATGCCCTTCGAAGCATTCTCTAAGGCCTCTGACCTGAATCCAGAACAGATCAAAACGTCGTTTGAGATTTCAGTGAATGTCCACAATCTCAAAAACGAATATTCTGGACTGATATGTCCCTATGCTATAGATTTTTATCATAGTAGAAGTTCAACTGAGCCGTTTCAGATGATTACACTGTAGCGTTATAGGGTGAGCTCCGGCGTAGTTTACTCCTAGATAGCTGTACTTCACAGTATGGTGGTGGTGGACGTAAATGCTGAGAGATATTTATCCTCGAAGAGTGCTTCTGTGGTATGGTAAACTTGCTGCCTGAAACAGGAAATATTTTTACTTACGTCACATATATTTGTTTCCTGACTTAGAACAGCATAGGATGCTGCGTACTTCCACATTTGTGGTGCGTTTCTGCTTCTGGCTTGACGACTTCAGTGAGTCAATTTGTCTGGGTTTCCAGTAATCGCTTCTACACTAGATTTCATTGTGCATTGTCATTTTCTCGAATACGTAGGATTTTAGGGTTCCAGTCTATTTTGCAGAATAAAAAATTGATTTTCCTTATATAAGCAGCAGTATTATTTTTTATATAGAAGAAGGCATAATTGAACCACAAATATTCTCTAAAATAATTTCCCATATCAGACCTGTTACATACAAAAGGTGGAGTTAAGTGTATTTTCTTTATAGCACGTAGCGATTACATATTCTAGTGGCTGAAGTTCCCATTGGTCATCATAATGCAGTTACTTAGACTTTCATGGGATCTCTTGGCTCCATATCATTTCATCTCTTGACGTGAGAGGGTAAATTGAAGAGGTGACATGAGAATTTTTCTATAGCATCTTGCAGTAGGGCCTTAGTATTTTTTGCAGTGTTTTTGGCGCACAGCATATTCATGTCCAACATGCAAATTGATTAGTAGGCAGAACTTCAAAAAAAATAAGTTTGGAGAAGTTCTAATATTTCTACTTCCCACGACAATTGGAAATTGGGAGATCTTGAAATGATATTAGTGTTGGTAGAAGACAATTTATTATCTATAAAAGGTTGACCCCAGTAGTACCTCGTACCTTTTGCGATATCTATTCCATATGAGGAGAATAATACTAAATCTACGTATCCATGTAGCAACGCGCGATATATCCAGTCTATCGTTCAAGCGATACTGACTATTACCTGTTTCACACACTGCTAATCTCAATAGGTATATAAATAATTACAAAAGTATTTATCTTCAAGCAGGTTAACTCTATATTTCACTAGCAGTGATGTCAGTTTCCTAAATATGCCTATGAGATTCCAGAACTGTTAATCCATTGAAGTAGATTTTGAAAATGTAAAAATTATGAGTCTTTGAAATTTTCGAAACATTTTACAGAAGGCATAAGGCCTTTCACCAGTTCCAATATTTTTTTACTAAATCTTCAAAGGTCTCTAGATTTATCATCATATCTCTAGTCATATCTGTTCTAAATTATTCGAATATTATATACTTATATACTATCCATGTTTAGACCACTTTACCGAAAATATGATTCAAGTAATATAAATAAATATAATTCAATTGTGTACGTTTTATATTTACGCTGCGCAAATTGGATCATGTATCAGCGAAGTATTCAATAGTAAATTGGTTGAAACTAAATGATTTAGTTAGGTATCACTATTCAGTTTTGATACATAAATTATTATTAACCACCTCAAAACCAGTTTATTCAAGAAAAAAAAATAATTTAATCAGGATATTCATACAAGATCACTCGAGATAAAATTGTTAAAATACCGCAACATACTACAACCCTGTTAAAACGTAGTTTCTCTCATAACGTTGCGGTCATATATAATGAAATACCCAAAATATATAAAGAGCATTCTTTACCATATGTCCGTCTAAAACAGAAATCCTTTCAATCAATTTATCAGCAATCAATTTCTTTTCTAATATCCTGCACCTTGGAACCTATGGCAGTTCTTTTTTTATATCTGTTCGAAAAGTTTCGTTGTAAATATGTAATTTTTTGGCATTGTTAACATCTTTTATTTCTGGTATATATGGTTAAGTGTAAGAGTAGCAAACCTTGAATTTCGCCTCAGCTTTATTACAATATTATTGTGATATTAATAAAAACGTTCATTGATATTATTATTATTATTATTTTGCGCCATTTCTGGTTTTTCCTCATGACTCCGCCATCAAGTGACCAATTATAAAAAAGAGCATCAGAACCTAGTACGCCCTTATGTTATATTCCTTCCCAAATTTATGCCAGCAAACCGAAAGGCCGATAAAAATTAATAGGTGGATTTCCATGATAATTAAAGAGCCAAACAACCTTTCAAAATTGACAACAACTTCTTGGTTGATGCGTGGCTAGTAAAACTAGAACATTCTTAGAAGAAGAAAAAACAGAGGAGAATTATTGAAAACATGTGATCAGTGCTCCACACAGTGAAAGTCTCAATGAAATAATCACCTGTTGTTTCACTAATAATTCAGCGAAATCGGAAATGTAGATTGGATAGTAGTGATGCATAGAAGCGTAGGTACGGAGAGCAATTAGGTATGGAAATAGGATTTATATTAGTGGAGAGAAGCTGACAATGTTAACTCACGTCGTTCAGTCGTGAAATTTATGCATTTCCGTAACCGTAACCTGTTTGTTGATACAAGTTTCTAATGTATTGTGATTTACAGTTACAGCACCGAATATATAGGAGGTTGACTAAGCATTCCATAAATAAAATTTGTTTCCAAAAGCTCCCTAAAAATGGAACGCGATTAATATCCATAGTAACATGTATCAACTCTATAGTGTTTGGTGTCCATTAGATGATATAGATTTTTTCCACATGTGTCTGAAGGCATAGCTGATAATTCCAGCGTAATTGTACGCATAATTATTTAGCATTTTGTGTGTTGAATTACATCAGTTTACTCCCTTCTAGGGCTGGTCATTTTATGAACACTAATTATCGTAGTATTTACATATATCGCTCAGTAGTATGAGTTACAAATACAGCCTTTCTATTCTTTAACTCCTCAAAAAAGTATCATCCAGTAATATAATCAGCTTTGAAACCATATCAAACGGTAGATATAGATAAATCCAATTATTGAAGTAACTAAGATTTCATCTGGTTTCAGCTGTTAGCCTAATTTTATAAATTATTTAAATCTTAAAGTATACTCATTACTTAATTATGACACCATGTATTTTGATATCTAAAAATTACTCAAAATCTAGATAGTAATGAAGGCGTCTGAAAGAGTAAAATTGAAAGATTACTTTTATATTTCAGAAAATCTGTTGAGTTAGGCGCACATTCACCAACATTTTGAATCACACTTGTTGGATTTATCCATTTGGGCACAGCATAATTATGATATGACAAATATGATGGTTACTTGCTTAAAACTGCACACATTATTGTGCTATAATCGAGATAATTAGGTTGTGCGTCAGAGCGTTTGCCCCGGGCATTATAGTTAATTATATCTGACGCATACCAATTACGATATTGAAAATTTTGATTGAACGCAATTTATCTGGCCTATTCAGATAACAATTTTAGCTCGTACTTTTTACTATAACGAATCAGGTAGAAGAGTGAGTAATTATGTTGTTTGAAATTGTAGATGCTTCAAAAATACTCCCACCCTGGTCTTCCACTATCTTGAGGCCTTGTGATTCGTCAACGTTTCGTAAGTGGTATCTTCAATCACCTTCAGGCGAAATTATCGGCAAATTCTTTCCGATATTGTTTGTATGCTCATCTGGTCATCGCGTACCTCGGATTGCTGTCAGGTCTCCAACTGATCCTGCCGGCGCAGCGGCTCCACCGAATGGCGTCTTTTCTCGCCAGCGTCGGTTCGATCGGTGGTGATGACTCACACTGCTAGACTGATGTGCAAGCGCGAGTGAATATATTTGATTTTACAACACTACATATTCGATTCACAGGCTAGTTGAGATATATAAGCTGTTGTTACTAGCGATACAAGTTGTTAGGGTTGTTGTCAGAGTCTTCTACGCGTTAAACTCCGTTTGTATATCTCCATTCCCCAATTCTCTCAATGTTCTCATTGAGCCGAGGTACAATATCTCTTGATGGTAGTGATTTGCTCGTTTCCATTCAGGAAATAAGGGTGCTGTCATCAGCGAAGCTGTAGATAGGATTAGATTATATTTCTGAAAAATCAGTTGATGTTCAGCAAGAAGATCCTTGTGGAACATCCGCATTGATGGTAAGTACATCGCACGTATATCCATCAACCACCACAAATAAGGAGCGATCCCTGAGAAAACTATCTATAATCTACTTTTATGGAGTTGAATCATCATTAATTGTCATACCAATTCATGAATGGACTATGACCCACTCTGGTTGGATATTCTTCAAAGGAAGGTCTAAGAATTGTTCTCCCAAGTCTACAAGTGGAAAATCAATTCCTTTGCTATTTTTCTCATTGCTTGTTGTTGATTCACTGAGAGAGAATTATCAACAATGCAAACTCTAAAGTCTTCATTCGAACATCCCATAATAGCCCAACAAGGTCTCATTTGAAAACAAGGAGTTGGAGACTGTTAATCAATGTGACTTTCATTACAATTTCATCATTGAACATTTATTGCTCTTGTACTCTGACAAACGCTGCGGAAGCTTTAAGACAACTGAACACTTCCTATTATTCATCTTATATGGTTTCAATTAACCTTGAAGAAAAATAGAGACGAGGAAATAGAACTATTGCTCAAAACCAATCTGAAAATGATCCATTCGTTATAGCTGTGACATCCATTTAACGAAATGTAGAATAGTTCGTCGCAACGGTGACAGCTAAATAAATTTCCTTCTTACGTCTTCCCGGGAAATCCCAAACGGTTCAGCCAGACAACGTTGACTTCCCGGAGGGAGTAACAGAGGAGCTCACCTATTTGTTTTCAGTACGAGACTCGTTATTTTGAGTAATGCTGTCGATACAGCTGCACAAGCAGCTACCGTCTGGTGGAGAGTGATTCAATCAGGGTATGAACGATGTTCCCGTATGTGTCAATTGACTTATTTGTCGAAGAAATAAGGTGTTACCAGCGTACGTGCATAAGTCTGCTAATATTTCCATTGAAGTGGTCTGTCATAATCGCGCGATCACCTTTTTAGGTTATTTAAATACTTGTGTCACACAAAGCAAAAAAATATGCCAAACAGTATATTTCAGGCATTTCGCAATCAGGATTATAGATGCCATAATGCGCAAAATATATATCTGGATATGAACAAATCATAGCCTAACATTAATGGAATCATAACCAACACTAGTTATTTCATTACTTTCTGATAATATTAGCGACGCTTCTTAAAACCTATATGAATGAATTTGGAACACATTTATCTATCAAAAAGTAAATATAATTATAAACAATACATTCTAAAAGCTGACCGATAACTTCATAATTTTGAAAATATGTTAGATAGTAAAACTGTATAAACACTACCACATAGAATGTGTTATATGCAAACAATTTGTATGAAGCGACACTCTCATATTTCATCACTGTACATTGGAAGGATTACAGTGTCATGTGAGTGCCATCATGGTCGTTGATTTCTTAGGTTGGGAGGTGTGAGAATCTGTAGTAGACTTTGAGACAGAAATGCAACAAATTCGACATTAAAAAAAACATCAACTACTCTCTAAAATGCCAAACAGTAGATTAAGTCACATTGAGATTTCCTATGTGAAATTATGTCACAATGACGCAAAATCGCTATATGGATGTGAAGCAAAGCATAATCGCACATTATAGTATGAGAGCCAATGACACTCGGCCCTCCGATTTGAATAAGTATTACACAAGTCTGCCAGGAAAATCCTGTGCAAAAGGGCATCAATTAATTATTGAAAAATAAAAAAAATCTGAAATTTAACGGATTAATTAAAAAATCACATAGGCTTTTAGGGAGCGACTCGCAAATTAAAAATATCGAGGTGTGCCCAGGCCTGTACCCAGGATTCCCTTATAGAGGGGGCCTGCGGTTTCAAGAGTGATAATATTTATAAATACTAATATTTTAATAAGATCAGCGGCAGCAGCTAAGAAAAGATGACCATGTATGTAAATCATCGATAAAATGTGAGCAGTTGTCAAAACAGGCGTCTGGTATGTCAAAAGGTTGGGTATCACTGGCTCTTAGTCTATTTATGGAGACATAGATGATCCATTTTAAATACCGACCGAAAATTTCATAGCTTGGAAAAAATGATAGATGATACGAACGTCTGAACACTAGCATAGACACACAGTATAGCGACACTTTTATTTTCTATCACTGTACTTGGAAATTACTAGAACACCATCATGTCCGTTGATTTATAAGGTTAGGAAGTGCGTTTGGGATAAACCGGAGTAAACGATGTGATGTCGACCTACGACACCCCACGTAATAGGGAAGAACAAGCAGACAGGGATACAAGGGCAGCGATCGAGATATCGGTGTTCGAAACCTTGTATCTGGTGTGTCGACTACAGCGATGGGTATTCGGGAAAGGGAGAATATAGGGAGGCGAGGGGATACCTTTTGCAGATGATGTCCTGATAACATCGCAAACGGGCGTGTAGTCAGGGTTGGATATTGAACTGTAGTTAGGAAATGCAAGTTTCCCTGGATTGATAATCCAGAGTTATTCGTAATGACATATCCAATATCAATGTCCCGGAAAATAAAATATGAAATTATAATATGAATAATTTTTATATCTAAGAAACTACAGAGATATAATGAAAAATGGCAGCTAAACACTGAGTATTCCGACTAGGTGTAAGTAACTTTCTTCATTTCCACCTTCCTCGTATAGCACTCACTCCTGGTGAATGGTTGTTCTAAAATATCTCTGTTTCGGATGATGAATTGGAGGTTTCTTGGTATGCCGAAGATGACAAGCTCAATGACTCATTAAATCTATTTCATAAATGGCACAAAGATAAATTCAAACTTGCTCTAATGCCACTCAAAATTCGTAAATTGTAACATGAATTTAATGTAACTGATACAATTTTTGGGCATAAATATGTGCATAAGCATTCAGTCCTGATTTAGTGTCCTGAGACGTGCCTCAACGGTCGAGCTTGTGTTGGTGAACCCCTGTTTCTAGCGTTCTCTGATATTCCCATGACTGGCTGTCAACGCAAATGGTGCTACGGTCAAATCTTAACCAAACCAGAAAATCTCAGGATCGTATGGGTGTGTGCTCACACATCCTAGGATTTTAGGTATCTTTCATTGACCAAGATCCTAGGATCCCGAGATTATTATAAATTCCCCAAATTGGTACTCGATTAGTAATCGAGTCATCTTCCATCAAGTTTCTAAGGCTTAGTAACAAGAATAAAAGGTCTTGGCATGACGTTAAGTCAGTCGTCCCAGGTCAATATCCCAGAAGTTGGGGATTCTCTAGCATTGTAGATAATTGTATTCACTAAAACAGCTATTACTACTCTACAAGTACACGGCTCAGTTCAGATGATCTTTGTAATACTAATCAGATGTATGGTGATGTACTCCAAACATTCTGGGTTCAATCCAGACTAGAATAATAGGTACGTTAGATGGCAGCACCTGACATTACAAATAACGTCTGAAACATCGACAAAAGTGAGTGATTTACCCCTATTTTATATGAAAAATAGATAGAGTACCATAAAAATGATTGATCGAACTGTCTCATTGAGCAAAGTATTGATTATAATGAGAATACAGTACATTAATTGGTGACAGGTCAATGTGAATATTACCTTTTCATAGCCTATAGTGCGTCAGGCTTTCTGCAACGGTGACTAGTTGTCTATATGAAGAGACTTCAAAACATCCCCTAGAATAATTTTTGTCAACTAGAACTCCTCACGATCATTAATTTTGAGTATAAGTACAATTTAGATATACTTTTCCCCTTTATAATGTACCCTAACTACGCCCATGTGATCGTTCTGCTCATTACCTCCCGAACGCGATCATGATCGGTCGGTCGCTCCGGGTGGCTGGAGGTTGAGGGCTCGACTCCGGAACACCGGAAGCAAAAAGAGTCACTTTTCCTGCGTCAATCGGTGCGACGGCCGGCGCCGCGGCGCGTCGAACAGCATTGCCGGTGACACGTCGCCACCCGAATACACATCCCTAATGGCCTCTGAAATATTCATACATCAGACGGCAGGATGTGATATATCGGGGGAAAAAGTCGAATGCCGATGCCGTGCATAGGTGGAGGTATGTTCGCATATCTTCGATTAGCTTGTATTACGACGATAAATAATCATAGATTATAACCGCACAATGGTCCCTGAAACCGGAAAACCTGGCCAAAATTCAAAACAAGAACTCACCCAATTTTTATGTAGTTCGGTATACTTCCTGCTGAGTAGATAGTATTGAAATTGAAGTATTTTACCTTCTGAGCATGTAACATGTGAGTGTGTCAAAAACAGCTGACGCATAGCTTTTTAACATACCTATTTGTTGTTTGTCAAAGGCCTATAATCGTGTAGTTACAGTATATTGTATCCTAGAGGAAACCTTCAAAGCCAAGTACGTAAGATTAAAATATTTTATTAACATTCTGCAGTCTTATAAAAAAATATAATAAAATTAAAAGTTATAACCAAAACCAACATTATGAAATGTAGTTGCGACTTTTCCTATCCTCATTTCGTAATTATAACACTTCGTTCATCATCGGCAACCTTGAAAACCCACATACATGTTTTCGATCCAATATGATAATTTTCTCTCATAACTTTAGACCATCCGCTGTTTTGATTTTGTTATTTAGACACCAATCTGACATAACCATATAGCGACATTCTTCATTTCAGCTATTGGCTATTTTATGTTGCCCAATTTAAATTTTGTGATTTTGACACTTGATTTTCTACCAGCTATCATGTAAGCCCATATTTAACCTCAAATTATTAACAGCGATCCCGAAAACATAAATGTGTCGATATTGACTAGGTTTTTCTGGCTCATGCACCACTGTGAAGCGCCATTTTACTACGCATACTTTCTGTGTTTAATCTAGCAGTTGAAAATACAGTGTGCTCTTTTTATTTTTACTTACTATGCCAGAAGGCCAGAAGAATGGTAATCGCGAGAAGTTTTGGAACTGGAATTTAATTTTAGTGATATTTCATAGCATATACATCAAGATGTCAATATCTGTCGTCATTGTCGTCGTCGTAGTCTGTCCAGTAGTTCTTGGGCGATTCTGAAAGTACCACTCGGATTCTGATGAAAATTTTTCACTAGATGACTACTGTGGCAATACCGAAAAGGTTTTTTAGGTTCGGTTCGGAGTTGTCTTCAAAAAAGCGGGGAAAAACGCTCAAACTTCGTTCCCAAGTCTCCAGATCATCCATGCAAAATTCTTTTAGGAGGTGATCTCAAATTTCCTTCCGGATTTTTTAATATTGTTTTATGAACTAAAAGGGTCCTTTTCAAGGTCTTACTCGGTAACTTGTTGAGTCAATATTTCCATTGCAGATAATTGAATGTAAATCATGTCAAAGGTTTTTCCATTTCAATATCGCCTGATTGAGATTCTAGACTTCAAATTTTTGTCATGCTACATGATCAATCAAGAGAAGAGCTTCACCCTTCAAGAAAAGAATATTAATTATGAGTCAAAGCATATTCATATAAAAATGAAGCAGTCACTTACAGTTATGATAAGTTATAAATGCAACTCTAAAATGTTTTTCACAATAACTGAAGCCCCGAGATAGAATCGATGAGCGACAACACAGGACATGGTTAGGTCTATCATTTATAAACCTTCCCCCCAATGCTTTTCGGTACTTGTTAGACATAGATAATTGCTTACACATTTCCATCCAACACAATTATTTTCGATACCTATGGACGCCACTAGTGTAGAAACAAATCAACTGGCTGCGAATGTCGAAATTTCGATTGTAAGCAAGGTTGATACAAAGATCAGATCGAAAAGTGTTATATAATTCTGTTTATGAAGGTATGAGTTTAAATGTCCAATGGAAATATATTATATACTTTTGTTAAATTTAAAACATCTCTCGCATTAGGCTGTTGACGGAGTTGCAACGTTTAGAAGGATATAGTGCCTAGTATCTATATAGTGACTACCATTGCGGAAAGTAGTTTGTTGTCCAAAAAAGGGATAGAGATAATGTTTTGGTATAAGTAAAGATACTGGACATAAAACATTTTCTCCATTCTAAGCCAGCTTAACTCCTTTAATTTATGAGAGACGTGGTGAAATTTTCTAACAACATTTATCAGGGGGCATCAATCATTCAGTGGAGGTTTCTTTTGTACTTTCGCGGCCCATCTTCAGTTTTTACACTCAGAGAGGGTAGCAGCTAAGAGGCATCGCGTCCATGGGGAAAACCTTAATGTGGAAAACCCCCACATATGCCATGTCCCACCATATCAGACATTATTTCAACAAATTTGAAAAGCAAAAAAAACCTCTTCCTCAGGTCTTGTCGCACCAAAAGCTTGGAGAGCAAAAAAAAATTCCTGAGTCTGCACCGAGGACGCGATATCCGCGAGCCTAGGTTGCGGGAGGCGCGGGTCCGCCATTTGGTAATCTTGTATAAGAATTAGAGAGAAAACTATCACTTAGCATGTTCTTAGTATTGGTAGATAAATATGGCTTATGTGGATACAGTAACTTGAAAGTTGAATATCCCCATCATCCACAATATAATAGACCTGTCATACCTCGCCGATTATAAGCAGCCTATCTCGCAAAGATTATAAATAACGGGAGTTGTCTTGCGTCGGTGCCTGTGCGGCAATGCCGGGGTAAGGGCCTTTGGGGAAATGAGGAATTTAGTACCCATACCGGCCATATCTCAAAGTCTGACACACTTTCCTGTAGGTATAAATACGCCGGCGGTTGCTGGACGAGCAAGGGGAAGGGCTAAGAGGGACACCATTGATTTTCTACGTGATTAGAAAATGGATAGGGTTGCTGCCGGTGAATTATGGATGCAGTTGGCGGACCGGCCGAAATCGACGGCTCGTGACTTGTTTTGACATCCCTTGTTACACCACCAGATGCATCTTTTAAGACTTAGCGTTACTTGGATGATGTATACAGATCTATACCTTATTTTATAATCTCTGTTGTAGCCATTGGAATTATCTTGTAGACAAACTGTGATTTAATATTCATTCACTTGAATCCGATAATGTTAAATATGATTTCTGTTAGGTGGTCTAATCTGTGATTCATTTATATGTTAGATCAACTCACTACATACAAAATTAAACAAACTAATGTCGTCGTGGTCGAACGTTTTAGAATTTTTTATGAAAATAACATAGGAAAAATCAGTATTTATGGCTGTATGTCAAACAGTCTGAAATCCCTTTATGTTGCATGTCATTATTTCATCACCGATATAGACTGTCCGAGATACAATGTATCAATATTTAAACCAACTGGACTTGACCTTTAATTAAAACTATGTATACCTAAATGAACGAATCTTACTACTGTTTCGGCTTATTAAAACTGACCGAAAATTAAATTAAGGAAATTGCGAAGGCTTGGTAATTGCTTAGTTGATAACGCTGAAAGTTGAAAAAATGTTGTAAGTGCTTATACTCAAAGGCAGCGTTTGAATCATTCAGTAGTTGCCTTGCCACGGTCTCGAATGCATCTAAGTGTTCGCCGAATTTTAACGTGAATATGGAACTGGGAAGTCGCGATTTTCGAGCCACGATTTTTTATGATAAAAAGGGACTAAAACAAGCAGAATGTCATGAAAGTAGTGAGTTGCTTTGAGAACTGTGCCCTTTCTAGGGCTACAGTTTTTAATTGGCTTGCTGAGTTAAAAAGGGGCCGGGTCTCAGTCGATAGTGATCCACGCACAGGTCGACCGCCCACTGCTTTTACTCCGGAAACTGTAGATGCTGTGCAAAATATGGAAAAAAATATCGACATATAACCTACACCGAGATTGAGGTTTCTCTGGGGATTGGACCGGCAGTGGTCCGGACAATAATTCATGATCACCTTCGCTTAAGGAAGCGGTCTTCCAGATGGGTGCCACATTTGTTGACCAGTGAGTAAAAATCAACAAGAGTTGATTGGGCTAAGTGTGTGCTTGAAGAATTTGATAATGTAAAAACACTTTTTATATCGTAACCGGAGACGAAAGATGGTTATATCATTATGATCCCGAAACTGAACAGCAGTTTGGTGCTTTGAAGGTGAGCAGTCTCCAATGAAAATTCGTCGTTCCAAGAGTGTTGGAAAAAATGATCGCATATTTTTTCTAATAGTGGTAATATGCAAGAGCCATCCAAAGACTGGTCTGTTGCCTCACCCACCTTATTCTCTGGACCTAGCTCCGTGCAACTTCTTCTTATTCCCTAACATCAAAGAAAAGCTACGAGGTCGCCAGTTTTCCACCGATGAAAAGGCAATCGCTGCAATCTAATATGTCATTCTGATAGGCAACAGACGACAGGCATATAAAACGATAACTATAATCTTTCAGTGTTGATCCTCCTCTGGAGTTGCTAATATAGCTGGCGAGTGTTTCAATTAGTAAAAATAAACAAAGAGAAAACTACACGATAAGTTTCATGAGTAATATTATGTGTAAGCTTATAATTTGTATTGTCTTAAAGCAGAAAGTAGATAAATATATTAAGACTTATTCTGAATTCATATTCAATCCAAATTATACCCAACCTGACTGACCATACTGCACTTATGAATTCAAGTCTGAGTAAAAAAGGTTATATGATACAGTCTACCAAAAATAGTAAATTATTCGGAAATTGGCGATGCTCACGGAAGCGTCTTCGACGGCGGCTCAGTGGAAATGCCTACCACCATATTCGTTGGCAAACATCGCGTGAAATAACTTTTTTATGATTTATACACTTCTGCTAGCTGACTCCCAAATTCGTCGATTTTGATAGATAGCGACGTCTTGATATCCATTCCGATACCAATCGAATGAACGATCTCTACACCTGGACCATACCACGTCTACACGTCGACCGTAGAAATTCTATCAGCCAGTAAAACTAAGTACGTTATTTTTGTGGTGGTACTGGTAAACCTCGTGTTAGTTTTTTAGGTTGTTTTGGTTAATGTTTAAAGAGTTGATTCTATATGTTGCCAATATTGAACCATTTGTTGTGTACATTCACAGCCTGCCCTGCTACCTTTGCCGTCATTGACGGGCCACCAAAAGTATCGTCAAAGGCGGCCGTCACCTTTAAAGTAGCCACGGACAAGTCCGATTGTTGATGCCTGGTGTACTTTGTAGACGATTGTCGATCTGTGTGGAGATATTTTTCATACTCCGTGATCTAGAGGCACTGAGTCATGGTCTCGAAGGAGTGAAGATTGTACACATTTCCATCGAACAACGTTCTCGGTGCAATAATACTCTGATGATAGTTATTCATTTTCGTTGATGCAAGGACTTGTTGGTGGAGTGTATTCAGTCCTCTACTGTTCTGAGATACTGATGTTGTACATCTAGATGTGAACCGTCGAGAGCTGTTTTTCCGATTTATGTTACGTTTCTGCATCCTGATCTTACATACTAGTAGGTATATAATTACCATGAGAGACAATGACGAATTACAGTAATACTACCATTTAGGTAGCATAGAGAAACAAAAAGGAGTGTGTATACTAGCATCATTTTCACAATTCTGTGCCCTATGCAACAGAATCGACATTGGTCATTAAGCTAAGTTTCATGAAATTTGCAATAAACGTTATTGGTTTCTCTTTTGTAGTCAATATATTGTGTTCCACTGTTCTTTGTATCCGCTTTGAAGTTAATGTATTCGGGAGTTTCATCAAGATCATGTCTTTCAGTTTTTTGAGGTTCACGTTCATTGATGTTTCGTAATTGATATCAATCCCTTTAACCTTGCGCGTCTCGTAATATGCATCCCTTCCTGGTGAATAAACATAGTATACGCAGAGTTGGGATCCTACAGAGAAATTCTGTTATATTGCTTCCAAGATGATATTAATTCAACTCATCTCTCATATCGTCCAGAAATCTACATGTTGGGACTTTATATTCATCATTAGGTCTTGATGTGTAGATGGTGCTATCTGTATCCTCGTCTATTACCCAATCTTGTAGTGCCACTGGTCAACTTCAATCGATCCTTAGCGGTAGCGAAAGTTGCGAGACGTATATTTACTGTAGACAATATATCGTAAGTTTTGTCTCAATACTGACAATTTACAATAAGGTTGTAGCAGCGTAGGGTGTTTGATTTGAATCGATTGTATCTACAAAAATCGCTGGATCAACTATCATGTTAAAAGTCTCTGCAGGTTTGTTGGTATCTAGTCTTCTGTGTCTTCTCGTAAATATTACTGTTGATGACACCATGTTGTAACTGAATGCGTCAAAGTTAGCAGCATTCCAACATGTCTGTCCGTTTGCCCGATAGCGATGGGAAATTTGAAAACATGCTTACAAATGGGAAAGGGCTTCTCCAATGTTGGTGCATTACATTATCATCTCATCTTCATACATTTGTAGCATGTTAATTGGATTCAAATATTTATAAAGCTAATGTAGCGTTATTAAGACACGAATTTGCTTCCTCTAATGATGCAATAACTTCGAGGATAATTTATATCCATGTCTTCTGGTTCTTGACTGACCGACGTCCGAAGATACTTTTGTGACCAATCTATTGCTGTATACCGGGTGCTCCATTTAACTTGAGAAAGTCCTATAGCGCGAAAACGGTGAGTTTTTAGAACGTTCAGATGAAAGTTCTTGGGTGGAACGGGGGATAGTTAATGATATCTTTTATTTCCGAACTTCACAGCATTTTCATGGTTTTTTTAAGATCAATCATGTTTTTTCGATGGGAAAATATCATTTTTATTCCAGAGTCTCACGCTACGAGAAAAAAAACCTTAGTTCACGAAATTTTTTATTCCGATTTCAACGTAGGTAGATGAATAATAAAACATTTGTTATTTTTGGAAATCGACATAACATGCCTCACTGGAGTGAGGAAAGCCCGCGATGGTTGATAGAAGTGGAACATCAACGCCTTTGATCGGTGAATGTATGGTGCGAAATTATTGATGATAGGTTGATCGGTCCATATTTTATTGAAGGAACATTGAATGGGCAAAAATATCGAGACTCTCTACAGCACCATTTACCAAAGCTCATTGATGATATGCCACTTCAAGAAAGGGCAAGTATGTGGTTTCAACATGATGGCTGCCCTGCTCATTATGCTAGTATTTTCCGGGAAGTTCTGGATCGGAAATACCCTTATCGATGAGTCTGATAGGGTGGTCCCGTGATGTGGCCTGCTAGGTCACCAAATTTAACCACTCTCGATTTCTTTTTATGACGCCATCTAATAGATGTGGAAAATATGATTTAACGCATAAGAAATACTTGTAGAGCAATCAATAGAGGAACTATCCTTGGGTGCCATGAATACCTTATAAAATGGATTGATAAGTATATTGAAGTTGGCGCGAGCATCATTTTGAACATTTGTTATAATAAATTTGGAGGTTTTCCATATGATAATTATATTATTTATGCTTTTGTGTGAGAAAAAGCATTTCTGATAAACCATGTAATTATTGGAAAATTTATAAAAATAATAATTATTGTATTTTTTATCTACCTAAGTTGCAATCGGATTCAATTTTTTTTAACAAAAGATATTTGTTTTTCTTGCGGAGTAAGATCCTGCGATAAAAAAGATTAGTTCCCATTAAAAAAACACGCTTGACCTTTAAAAAACCTTGAAAACGCTGTCAAGGTCGATAATAAGATCATCATTAACTCTCCCCCATTGCACCCAATAACTTTCCATGAAAAGCACACTGTTTTCGCGCAATACGACTGTCTCAATTATAATGGAGCACCCCGTACCTATATTCAAATTGTTCATCTCAAAAGTTCCATAATTGGAGACGTGCCATTCTGGAAGGTTCTACGTATCCTTTTCGTGGATGTAATCGTTTTTCTCCCACTGCATTATTTTCCAGTAGGGTAGACCGTCAAACTAGGTACGCGTTTTTAGTTTATATCCTTATATTGAAAATAGGCCACAACTGTGACATATTGAGAGTCATTCATCGCGCTTTTCACTATATACAAAACCTGAAAAGGCTTTTTCGCTGACAGTCAACTGGAAGGCGTCTCTAATGTCGCCGTAACTAAAATGATTAATACTCTACTTAGCATCATAACATGTAATAAAAAATAGCACGGCAATCAAAAAACGTCACGACACAAATTGTTTGGATTCATTTACATAACGCAAGGTTGTCGTTGGTTAGAAACAAATTTTCCCGGTTTCGATACGTAAGCTGTATTAATTATTAATATTCCTATTTCCCGAACTCGGGGCACGAAAACATGGATAAAAATGACACCACTATTTATCAAACCGTGCCGAGACTGTTCTCCATTACAATATCCCACACGCCGACTCGGATCAGAGGCGCACGCCTCAACGTCTATGCTGGGCGGTTTTGGATGAAGTAAAATTCATGCTGATAAAAAGATTGTGTAAGTAACACACAGTTTCACAAATTACACAATATTTTTATCTAAGAGCATCTACAATCTACAGGAAGTAACTCTGACCCAAACCTTGATTATATATTAGTGATAGAATGATCTCTATTAGCTTCAATTATTGGTGTCAGGTAAAGATCTTTTTCAGTAGAATATTTTCACATAGTTTTTGCAATAAAATAAGTAAACCGTAATGTTATGATCTTATGAAGATCTATAAAATCTAGAATTTAGAAATAATATATTCTTTAGAACATGTTGACTTAGATTTATATTTGAGAAAACTATTTGTTCTCGGAAATATTTGAGTTTTTCAGTATCCAGGTAATAATTTATAGACAAAAATTGAATACTGATTTGTTACCAATGCGTTACATTCAACAATATTGTCCAGTGGCATGAGAAAGAACGTTTTGCCTTTTTTTGAGTAGAAGTTAATGTTTAGAAAAAAATGTCGACCAGCTGAATCCTATTTTGCTCGTTTTTTGAACATCTACCAAACAAGAATCTTCAAAAGGGAATTAATTAGGAAATCAAGCGATTTTTTCAAAATATCCCTTTGTTTTAAGGGGAGTGTCTTGATTCGATAAAGGTTAGATGAAAATTGTCTTTAATTTGGGAGGTAAGACAATATACCTATAATCAGAAAAATACAAAAAAGGTCCATTCTCATTACTTATAAATAATGTGATTTAAAAATGTTATGATAACATCCGGGTTAGTCGAATTTTTCTTACGTTCATTTTAGTACCAATTTCTTGATATCGGCTTTTCACTCGAAATAATAAAGTTTTAACCTATAGAGACCAAATGGAACATTCATATTTATGGAATGTTCTGACATTTCTTTGGTTTTATTACATACGATTCTTTGTCATTGTAAACGAATCAGTTATGTATGTACTCGTATGTTTGATTATCAAAAACAATTACTAGATATACATATATTATTATTTTGAACACTTTTGTACCTTCTATGAAGTTCGCTGCCGGTCTTCAATGAAACCCAATGGTGCAATTCGATTAAGAACCACTATAATGCTCATATTTCAAAATGTACATCTTTAATAGATAACCTTTCGCAAGATAGAAAGCATTTCTCGCTCCAGAAGTGCTGCGAGACTATCCATATTGGCCCCAAAATGCTGTAAATTGTAACCATCGGGGAACAAACTTTCAGGGAGCCCATAATATAAAACTGGGAGTCTCCAAAAAAATAACTTCGAGATGTTAGAAGCCCTTCTAGTGGTTGTCTAGTGGTATGTGAGAGTTGGGTCGAACATCTACCATGGTAAAATTTATAGAATAGCTACAGATCAGCCACTTTTCTTCGATGTTCTAGACTGTGGAGGTGCTTTGTTGTGCATCCCCACACATGCGAACAGTATTCCTGATATACTCTGATCTGAGCTTTAGGAGAGCAGTAGTAACTGTTCCGGTGGATACAATGTTCTGAATCGAAAAAGTACCCTCAGCATCCGACATGCCCACCAAGCAAGGCCGGCAGCATGAGCGTACCAGGACATGTTACTGTTAATGTTAATCCCCAGAAGCTTGACGAAAGGTGAGTCGAGTACGGGACGTTCCCCATCTCCGTGACTAGCCATTCTCCCCATCCCTTATACCACCTATTGATTTTGCATATACTCTGTTTGTCTTCCAAGTTAATATGTGATGATAAAACCTTGGACTTTGGCTTACAGAACACTATTTAACAAGCACTATCATGACGATGGTAATGAAGATTCCCACTGAGTAGTTTAGAACATACATACGTGTAATAGAGAGATAAGGCAAAATAATCAGCCTCCATACAAAATTTTGAAAAAACTCCAAAAGGCAGTGATGAATTCAACATAAGAATATATAAATCGTAATCATGAAGATGATGAAACCACATTACTTCTCCTAAATTTTGATGAGCTACTTGACTTACATATTTTCGTAGTGCTACAATGATGAGGTTTGTCCAGTGAGTTATCAAGATGTAAAGCGGCTATATTCCCTTTGACTCGGCTTGTTATTAATTCGGTAAAATATGAGGGCGTCAACTTTGAATGATACAGCTAGATGTTATATTCCTGAAATATAAGGTTGAAATACTTTTTCCCAGTTTAATTATGCGAATATGGCTGAATATATAATCAATGGAGCAATTCCTACTTATCGGCAAATAATGGTGGCATAGTTTAGGGAATCTAACATAAATAAGATGTTACACGGCACTGGCTCTATCTATCTGTTCTTGTCTAACTTGGCTGGTATCATTACAGGCTCTGACATTTCCGTTACTTTTGTAAGATACGCGAAATTCTTAGAAAAATATTACTCTATTAAGAAAGGTAAGAATGCCAGAGATGAAAAATGAGTTGTAAAGAATAAAAAATTACATAAATTCGATGTTAGAGGAGGGAAGATTCAAGACGTGATGCGGTTATTTTGTTGAATATTTGGGTTTGGTTGTTGCTGTGAGTTTTGGTTTATTCAAAGGCAAGCACTTGCAGGCATACTAATTAATGTCAACATGATTCTGAATGAAACAGTATCTTGAAAATATCTAGGTATCCTGTATATAAATATTGGAAAATCAGGAATTTGGGCGAGCGTTTTCACCCCGCACACTTGATATATCTGTTTATGGTACATTTTATACAGAAGATAATTATAAAGTTATGGCTGCATCAGAGAACTTGAAAAATTAATTAACTTGCATTCCATTGTGATAAGACAATGGTAAAGACATGGTTTAAAAATGCTGTCATGATATGACTCTCTGACTGGTACTCTTGACTTCCGAGTTTTGTCGAAACTGGTGCCCTCATACAAGTTCTCCGTCAGTTATTGAAAATAGAGTGTATCATATTAATATAGCCCACTCTCTACGTTCTCTAATTGACATAAGACTTCTCGGCATGGAAAGACCTGCTAAATATAGAGGCCATAAGCCGTCATAAAATAGCTTAGGCAGATAAATATTATATAAGAGGATGTCAAAGTTACAGTCTACGGATGCTCCCAGTTCTGCTTCTCAGAAGTTTATAACTCCCGGATTAGAGTGTAACTGTTAAAAGTAATATATTATTCAAAATACTAGCGCAACTGTTCCCAAGGACTTGGTAATAAGATTTTAATTTGAGGAAACCACAGCTGTTCTTAATTCAACAGACAAGTGCGTTTGCTTCTTGGAATTTAGTCTCTGTTTGGTGATCTATTTGGTGATGGGTAGACATCCACGTGAATTTGTAAAAGGCAGGCGTGTTAATAGGGTTCCGATAAATGTATTGTCAGTAAATCTCTTAAGTGTATATCCTCTACCATGTATCAGACCTGCTATAGACATGCATGTTTCGTCTTTAGCGTTTACTCGTCAGTATAGCCTGGCGGTCTAACTGTAGAGAGCAATCAGATGGTATATACGTAACCCAGTCAAGGGTGTGATAGCAACTTTGACTGCCTTGAAGCAGCGTAAGGGACAGTCTAGATATTTGAAAAAAATACTACCTCTTATTTGCGAATGGTTATCTAATAAATTGCGTCAATCAGGTTGACTCTGTATTTCGCAATACTATCAGTTTAGAGGTAATAATTTGAATCGTATTTTTATACTCAATGTTGATAGAATTGAATTAAAAGTTAGAGAAGACTATTCTTCGACATTTTCTTGCACGATCCTATCTGCGATCTCTTTCGCTCCAAAAAATTGTGTTCACGAGTATAGTTACTGCTACTCTACAATACTACATCAGATCATCATTGGACTGCTGCTGGTATACGTGGGGGTGTGATCCTGAAGCTTTTGGAATCCAGAAAATAGCAATGCGTGTAGATGCGCCTAATATTACAAAATACCACCAAGGTCTGGAACATTATATCATTATATAATGACTAATTTGTCCCTATTCTATAGATGTTGCCATAATCATAGTTTCCTCAGAATAAAAGACCATACGCTATCAGTACAAAGAACAGTAAAGCATCCCCACAGGAAGATATCCAGCAGGTTGAACTTCCAACAAGCATATTCCAAAAGTGATTTCTTTGGACCTCACCGCTATGCAATGTCGTTTCGAGGACTTTATTCCTGGATTGCTACAGATTCCAGCATTCAAACTCCATACTAAACTAGAACCCTGAGTTCTTCCCTTCTTACATTCCCAGATTCCAAAATACTATCACCTAGTATAGTCTGCCTACCCTAATTCCTCAAAGCCACTTAAAATGTGAGCAGAGAATTCCTCCTGTCCCATCAACATCCTCCTGTGTCTCCTATTGAGGGGGGGCAAAAGTTACCATCACTCTTAACAGACCCCACGATAAATTCCCGTGCAGTATAGTTCTTCTGTTCAATTACTAAGATCTTATCTCTGCAAACTTTTTATATGTCAATAGTAGGTATTTCAAAAACATAGGAATTATTATTTAATGTTTCTAATAGATCATCGCTTAAAAAATATTTTATGTTTCTTTGGATCCGTCTCCTCTTTTAGGGATTTCAAGATCACATTTTATCTAGATGTCGCTATAGTACATATATTATACCCTTAAGCAGCCCAATTTCATTCCTCTTATGTACTCCTCCAGACTGAAACGTGTTCATTTGTCACTAGACGGATAACAAAAGGGACTCTGTGGAATATCTCTACATTTCAATCTAAAAACAATATACGGCTGCAAATCCCACACTTCGCGCCTTGTCAACACTCCAAATAACTTTCCTCCGCTTCCAGGATAAAGACAAATGAAGGTACACCATGAATGGAGACGGAAAAATATATTAAAGTGAAACCGAACAACCGGAAGGAAAACGAAATAGCTAATAGATATCGTTATGCTACTTAAGGTAATAGATAATGTTTGGGTCACTTCCATTTCTATTGTATAAATGAAAATTAATTTATCATCAGGTACGGTAAGGGAAGTTTGATGATTACCTAACAGAATTCCCTCTACAGGGTGAAAAACAGTGATATCAGTGAACGATGTGATGCAACAAAGATAACAAAATAGTGAATTTATAGGCACTGAATGAAAAAACATGTTTCCCTTGCTACAAAAAATGAATAAATGTAATAAAATTAAGTATACAATACGTACTTTCTCTACCTATAAAATATTTATCCCGGTAATACTGTGTACATGTTAGACATATATTATTGTTCAGAAATTTGCACTTTAAAAGTTGTATCTTTGTTTTGGTATTTATTAGAACATTTATCTCGATCAAACGTTGATTGATCAGGAGCGGTAAAGCCTTACGCGTATTCCATCAAGACGATGCTGTTTGACAACTGAAAGTGTCGTTTTATTGAATAACAAAATCAAATGATATTGCTTGGTAAACTCCTGGTCTTGAATTATGAAGTGCTGAAATCATTTCCCAATGTATACAACTGCATTCGTAATACCGATCAATCATCATACCTCAGCCCGGTTTGCCAGTGCACGAAAATAAACCTCTAGCTTTAGTCACCTAGCTATTAATCATAAAATGCGAAACATTATAATGCGACAGATTTGGTTAGGTGATAACAGTTTATATGAATATGCTTTTAAAGTTGAAGAGAAGTCTGCAGTCTATGAGTTGATATGTCATTCAAGGAATTGTACCGGGTAACCCATTGATAAAAGATGGCGACTGTGTGTCTAGAATCACTGCAGACTATAGAATGAAAATATGTTATATAGTAATAAAACTTGCCCAGAGAAATCGTTGGAAATTACCATGATGTTCCTGTAATGTACGAAAAATATTTGACGACTTTCTGAATATTGATGGAACTTTCAGACTAAATTACTAGTGTAGTTCTTGGTTGTTCAGTGGTGGTGTCAACAACTGGAGTTGGGTGGAGGAGGATTCTACATGAATAAGGATAATAAATAATTGAAAACTGATATTTAGCTTTTAAAACATACCATCGAGTAAGTTTAAATATTCTTATCTAGTTTCAGAAGTTTCTAAAATCTTTGAATTGTGAGAATTTCATGAATCATAGAAAATGTAGGGTCTTTTAGAAATTCCAGTAATTATTTATCGAAATTCAAAAGATCAACACCTCTAAAATATACAATTATGTGGAAGGTACAGCGTCAATCTACGTGACGCCATTTCTTCCCGAACGCATTCTTCTAAGATCAGTTTGTGATCGGGAATTTGGACATACCATAACACCCTTTGAATAATACACTGCTGTTAAATAAATGATGCATCGTCTACTAAACAAATCCCGATTCACTGTTGATTCTCGTTATAATCGACAATACAGTTGATTACAATTTATTAACGCCTAATCAATATCACATGGTCATATCCGAAGGCTGACCCTAATTTCTATTATTAGAACTCCCAACGCATACCAGAGTTGCGGTGAGGTATTAAATATATCGAAATTATGGATATTTTTAGAAAAACATCGCTTTCAATTGTTGGGTTTCTCTAATTATTTTATTCTAAGTGTGACAAGGAGGATACCCTTGGAGGTTCTCATAATCGTTACGTATGGTAGTTGGACCATTATGCTATGCTCAAAAAAATTACTAGATGTCCAGTGGGTGTTCATTTATTATAAATAACTTGTGGAAAACGCTATGTATATTTTATTTGGTTAATCATTAATATTTTAATGATGGAAGAATATAAGTACATTCGAGGCACGAATTCTGCAGTACTTTGAAGTTATATTGTTGTTAATAACTATCAATATTTTCAGGTTGAGTTGTGCGTGTCAGTCTAGGCCACATTATCAACTTCAATATTTGATGTTCTCATCTCTGTAAATAGAATTTTCTATTTTATGATTATGGAATGTAATCCACTTGCAATTCTTACAATGGAACATTACATTCTAGCAGCTTCATTGACCTTTTGCTGTATATAACGTTAATAAAAAAAAGGAAAGAACACATTGAGATATATTCATTAAATATGACTGCATAAATTATCAAATATTCAAATTATTCGGATAAATCTGTATAGATTACGTCTACTGGCCTGGATACTACAAATATATATTGTTTAATATTTGTGATAATCGATCTGTTTCTCATTAAACTATCTTGCAGGGATTGATCAAATATGGCCATAAATTAAAAAGACTTTGGTAATACCCATCCAGTGGTCATTGCATTCTTCGATTCTTTGATGATGCCTAATACAAAGTGCTTAGTAATTCCTTGTAGATTTATGATTTTGGTAGTTAGATGATAAAACAGAAAATGATTCATATTAGATATTGTGTAGATGATCTTAAATAAAATTTCCAAATAGTCGACTATTCCTTGAGAAAGCTCATTAGATTCTTTGTTCAATTTCGTCCTTGAGTACCGTACTTTACTTTGCGTGTAAGCCCAAAACCTTTTGGAATCAGTGTGCATCAGTTTTTAAATTTCATCAATATATCTTCTATATGCATTTGAAATTTGAGACTTAAATACCTTAAATGCCTATACAATTTTATTAACTCATATATTTATTGTTTCAGAATGAAGACAGGTGAAACAGAGACCAACATTCCCCCAGCTCCACAGTCGGTAGCGCCTAGTCATAACAGCGAGGCAGAAAAAGGTGGAGGCGGTATCAGGATAGGAGTATACGGATGGAGGAAGAAATGCCTATATATCCTAATTCTTCTGTTATTGGTTATGGTTATTGTCAATCTAGCTCTCACGTTATGGGTACTCAAGGTTATGGAGTTCTCTTCGGTAAGTTTACATGGAAATATGCATAGAATTTGTAAATACGAAGTCAAAGATCCTAACACCTGAGGATCCCCATAGAGGGCGAGATAAGTTCATGTTGCTATCACACCCTTGACTGGGTTCTGTATATACCACCCGATTGCTCTCTACAGTTAGACCGCCATGCTATGCTGACGAGTCTAGGCTAAAGACGAAACATGCTTGTGTATGGCAGGTCTAATGAGTAGTGGAGAGCATTTTGCAAATAATTTTTTTAATGGAATATCCTAGGCTGAAACCTCTGGAGTATTTTGATATACAAGACGTGGGTACTTTTTAGTATTTTTGGCTCTTTTCGGGAATTTTGGAGATTCTCGCATATTTTTTGAATTTAATAGTGATGGCACTAGAATTAATAAAAATTAGACGAATTTAAATGCTGTTGATATAGAAAATTGAATTAACATGTATGTTATTCTGACTTCTCAACAAAGGGAATGGAAAAATTAATACAGATAGGCTCAATCAACTTATCGCGAGAAAAAGAAAGCTTGTAGACATGAATATCAAAACAAAGGAAACAGTGAACCAAAAAAAGTACAGAAATAATCAGAGAAAATTGTACAAAAAAAAAACTCATTTCGATTCTGATCTGATAATTCTGTGACGATATTGTTTATGATGCCATTATGATTTTTGTCCATAAGACATCTTAGAAGAAAGTAATTCAGATAACAAGTAATGCACTTTTATCTTAGCTAAGAAAACTACTACTATACCGTGTTTTCTGAAGAAGGGTGGTATGTGGGTAAAATGATAAGTATATTTGGAGAAATTAAATACAAAATAAAAAATTCAAAAGAAGAATTGGGTTCATATCTTTAGCCCGAACCAGACGATATTGTCAATGTTGGTAAATACATATATTTAATTCTCCACTCCAGTTAACGGGTATAGACCAGGGTATAGGTGTCCTAATTTTAAAAAGACATAGCATGAATGAACACAAAATCCCAAGAATTTAACAAACAGCTGAGTAGTAAGTTTTTCCTTCTTTTATTTCGAGGTGTTTATCCATTAGTATTTCAAAGCTCATTATTTGGTCTCAATTTAGTTTCCAATCGTCATTTGAGTTTTGTTGATTTATTTATCAAATTTCGAGACAAATTTCTGAGGTTCAATATATAAATACTGTTCTTCAAAGAAATTGTAATATATTTATTCATTTAAAATGAATAATACACAATATCATTAGCGAGTGATCTTTTTGAAAGAGGTATATTTTTGTATTCGTTAGGTAGTTTTCTTGAATAAGGTTTATTGGCTAATTTTTCTTAAATCGGTATTTTATTTAAAAAAAAGCGCAGTTATTTCTCTCTCGTGAATACCCTATATACGTTGATATTAACTTTCAAGAGAATTGATTTTTTCAATTATATAATTGTGTTAGGATTAGAACAGTCTAGTGACGATCACTCCTATGCTGTAAGAACATTCACAATGGAACATCATCGTATTAGTATCAACTTTCCATCTTATTCCTGATGTTGGAGTTGGAAATTTCTCTAGATCTCGGCGACAATTAGAATTGACACTTCCGGTTAGCCAGGAAGCTGCATTGTCGCCGAGTGGCAACGTTTGTAAAGGAATTTCGCTCAAGAGCGGCGGAAGCAGCGAGAAGCGTCACAGTTCAATGAACAAACGTTGAAATTAATAAAGTTAGGAAACTGATGGGGTTTGTCTTGCGAAACAGTGTTAACTAAGTTTCTGCTCTAGGTCAGGTTTATCACGCAGTAACTCCGACAGTTAGTAGCTTGTAGCCAATCAACGTCGATGAGGTTACAAGAAAATTTGTAAGTTCGAGATAAAGCAGTCCACACACATGAGATATACCACATGCACCTCCGTTATCAAGTTTTACTTTCATAGTCAATGTTGTACTGTAGATTATACTGTATGAAATGTTTGCTGTACTACCAATTCCTCCCATCCAATCACCACTTAGTGGTTATATAAAAAGTGATAAAGAAATCATTATTGCATTTTTTCTACATATAAACAGAAAGCGTTTTCGAACGTATCATTCTCATTATAAAATTGTTGAAAGTACAACGATGGTTACTGATCACACTCCCGCTACCAATTTATTATCGTTCCAAACATTTCTGGAAATGCTTCGAAAGCTTTTAAACGAGGTTTGAGCTTTTCTTATTTTTTATGTTTATTGTGATACAAAAAATAATTTAAATTTTGTGTAATTCTCAGGTTTCACCTGGCCAACCATTTTTGCCATATATCCAGTTCATGGACAGAGTGATTTTCTATGCATTTCCGATATTTCAAACAAATCTGAACAGTTAGTTTTTTCATATATTCTACGCCATTTGAAGGCTAGCAATTTTTTGAAGAAAGGAATGTGTTGTTGCTTCTGTTTCAATAACCTCTGATAGAGATAGTACCTTGACTTTGTGTTTAAAATAAAGTAGTATCAGAACACCGAAATTTTTAGCGGACATCGAAAGTGTTGAAGTAAGTTTGGGAAATATGGAAAATTATGAAAATTCGAAAATTTTATGAATTTTCAATATTATTAAATATTTTGTTCTTAAAGCTTTGGACCGTCAAATAACTAAGTTCCATTTCGTCTGTACTAAAACAAAAATGTGCCGACGGTAGCTCGCCTCGAGCGAACGTTTAATTAATGGCAGTGAGCTCCATTGTGATATTGCTTTAATTAAAAAGAGCTTCACTTAAATGGGCGACGAATTGCACTTTCTCGGCCGCAGCGCCTCTTTCTTTCAATGTTACCAGAAACTCTGGAATATGCTAAGAGAAATGTATTTATCACTCTGTTCGGCATTTGTACAGGATGATATGCCAAGAACTAGTTTATGATTATTTGTGCAAATTTCCTTAAAAAGTGACAGTAATACCTAATATAATTATGAGATTTCCTCATGATAAAATTCAATCAGCGTATCTTAATGTTTTCATAGATTTCATAGTTTCTTCTATATATATATATATATATATATATATATATAGAGGTACAAAGGGCTTTAGGCGGTACAGTCTTTAAAATATTGATTATTGACAACGATATAAATTATTTATTTGGTAATCTATATCGATGTGTTTGCCCACCTTCAGCATTTAGTACAATCAGACGGTTTATAGTACAGTTGTATGGTAATTCCAGCACAATATCAAAGTAGCCTGACGAAATCACTGATGGCCCGCAAAAACATCACTCATAAAATATCTACGTGTTTTGATCAAATATTACCATCGAAGTTGATTAAAATGAGTATGATCATTTACCACTCAATTTCGTAGCTTTCAAACTTTCATTTTTGCTAAAGCGATAAAAAAATTACAAGTATCGAATTTTCAAGCTGAGTTCACCTCTGAGTCTGCCCAAAGTTTGATTCATACCCCTGGTGAACTACCTTTTAACACATTTATCCTATTTTGCAGCAACTATACTTTATTATAATGGCATTATTATTGAATATTATTGAATTTGATACTTAGACATTATCAGTTAGATTATTATCCGCGGCAAACTAAATTTAAACTTTAACTATTAGGTGTATAAATTAATTTCTACAGATTTTTTCTTCAAGCCTTAAATTATATTTAAAATAAAAATATTTCTGCGGCTTTTTGTGAAGTTGAAAGGATCGAACGCAAGGTTTTAAAACGCCGAACATCAAGCTCACGTGTGTTGCATAACCTATCAGAATAGTAGAGTTTACGATGGCAACTGATAAAAGCACATTCACCACTGCATTTTATGCCAATTCCAACAAAGAAAAAATGTTGCTAAAGCATGTGAATCAATTTGTAGTGTCCTTGGTGACGGCATTGTGTCTTATGAAACGTGTGTGACCAATTGCGTCCAGGACAGCCTCGAAAGCTGCAAGCGCTATTGGATGAAGAATCAATGCAAACGCAAAAACAGCTTGCATTCCAGTTAGGAATCAGTCAAACAGCTATTCCTAAACGTTTACACGAAATAGGGAAGTTTCAAAAACTTGGAAGGTGGGTCTCCAATGTGTTGATCGAACATAACCTATGTCAACGGGTAAACACGTGCTTTTCACTGCTTGCCCGTCATCAAAAACAGGACTTTTTGTGGAAAATTGTGACGGGCGATGAAAAGTATATTTTTTACGAAAATCTCAAACGCAAGAAGTCTTGAGTAGATCCCGGGCAACCCAGTAAATTGGTACCGAATCAGGGCATCCACTTGAAAAAGGTTCTGTGCATCTGGTGGGACATGAAGGGTGTGCTTTATTATGAACTCTTGGGCAGTGGTCAGACGGTATTTGCGGAACGTTACAGTCAACAATTGAAGAACTTGATCAGAAAAGGCCAGTTACTACAGTTAAGGATGCAGGAAAGTCATATCGCTGCATGACAACGCTCGACCTCACGTTACTCGCGCGACTCAGAAAACTCTCTTAAACTTGGGATGGGAGGTTCTCCCGCACGCAGTATACTCACCAGACTTGGCTCCATCCGACTTACCATTTGTTTCGATGAATGCAGCACGCTTTGGTGGATGTACAGTTCAAAACGCTGCATTATGTGCGTAAATTCGTCAACGATTTAATCGCATTGAAACCTACAAGTTTCTTTCGCGATGGCATTTGTATATTACCTGAGAGATCGCGCAAGATGATAGAAAATGATGGACAATATTTCCAAGATTAGGTTTGCTGTTGTTTATTTTTATGTATTAAAATAAATTTGTTAAAAAATCTGTAATTTGTAATCAGTATACACCTAATAATTTGCAATGACTAAATGCTTTTTATTTTTTTTTCAAATATCAAGATGACTTCATTTCATTCCAATGGCAATAATATATAATACAGTTGAAGAAATCTGTGTTGTATCCACATCGTAATATGAAATTTATTACTGATAACTCGGAAGTTAACATTAAAATGCAGTACGAAGAAATTCACAGTGTATACACCTACAGCAACTAGCCTATTTTAACACGAGTATAAATTGAAAGAGTTTCATAATTATGAATATCTGAAATAACGTCAAAGGGTGTAGGAATAGAGAGAAGGGTATTTATTTCGCGTTGCCCTGAGGGCGTAATTAGCGCCAAAAATGGATTTGTTATTGTCTGAATAAGGGAAAGGGCGAAACTTGTCATCAGATCGTTATACCGTCATCGTGTACAGTTGTCCTCATAATTAATGGAGTGAACTAATAAATATGATGAGGATCTTGCTATCATTTATTTTTCCAACGCTTTGTTTCACGCTGCAGCGAATTACAATGGGGACTGATAGCATCTTTATCTGCGTTTTTTTTTCATTTTTGTCGGCGAGTAATTTCAGTATGTCTACCAAAATCAATTGATAATCACTTGTACTTATCGGTCCCATAGAGGCAAGCCAGGCCAAATAATACCTCACTATGCTGGACGTAAAGAATTTCCAATCTTTGAATGGCCAATTGTAGTTTTTTACGAGGATTGCTTAACATAACTCGTAATTAAATATTTCATTAGATTGCATAATGTAACTTTCTGAGTACTGCAGATAAATCGTTGCATTTCGAGGCTCTTCACTCAAATTGCTATGCTTTAGATTCAATTTGGCGAATTATTATGAACATATAACGTATCATTATTATGAATATTAAACTTATTTTTAAATATCGGCCCATCGGAATTATTAGCAAATAGCAATAAAATCTTATAATAAACTTTCACCAATTCATGATTTTCTTTTTACTGAATATGTAAGTTTTTATGGGATTCGGAGAAAGAAAAAGTGCTTGACTTCATATTTGCATGATTCTCTTGCTTGGTATGATTCAGTGTATTAAAAAAATGAGGCAAACATATATTTGTACCAGATAAATTTAATTTTTGGTTCATACTTAAGTTCCAGCTTCTAGGCTTATTTTAAAGAAATCTTTCCACATCAGAAAATTCATGAAAATATTGCCAGCTGATTTTAATAGATATAGGTTTGGGATCAGCAGGCCCAATGAGAAGGAAAGCGGGAGGGGAATTCCCCAGAGTTCAAGCTTTAAAAAGAGTGCCCGTTCGTTTGAAGGGGCCAGTAATGGAGGGAAAATTATCAACTATACACATTATTTCTTGCTTCTCTTTTTATCTGGTCTCCAGAGAGCTTACCTTTTTCAATCTTCAGGTCTTCAGAGAGAATGGGGTAGTAGATTCCAGATTTCCTTCCATGCCGGATTTTTATCAACGGACCTGAGTATCAGAACCAGATAGGAAGCTGTGGTGTCAGAAACAGATAAAGAGAATGATGTAACTATCAGATTATACAGTGATATGGCGGAAATGAGTATTAAGCGAATACATACAAAAATAGAATATTAGCTGGAAGTTGATCCCAAATCTATATTTTGTATATATGTTTCAATCCTTACTCCAAGGATCTGAAACAATTGTGGACCTGTGCAAAAAACCTGTTTGAGTTGGAGGATACTGCAATGCTAAATCGAAGTTTCGGCGATTCGGATGCAACGGTGAAGTAGGCGTGATGATTGCAAATCTGGGTAACTAATCTAAGATTGTGAGAGAAAATCAAGCTTTGTATATTGAGATAACAGATGTTACTACTGCCCTACATAGCTAAGATCGCTGAAATACTGCTGACAACGAGCACAACATATGTATAAATGGAAAGTCAGTGATTTTAATCTCAGTATGCTCTCCCCACCAGTTGATTTTGTGACAAAAAACTGACGAGCATTTAAACAAAATCCACCAGGTTGCATATATAATAATTCAGGCATGAGGAAGAGATAACAGAATAAGGGAATCCATCACTGTTGTAATAATAACGTCACCTCACAAAAGAAGAAGGCATGTCTAACACTCAGAAGAAAAGTCATTAGACAAAAGGAATGAATTTCATATATCAAACGGAAAAAGAGACACACCTGAAAATGGAAACTTAATATCTGCATCAGGATACTGATTACAAAAAAGCATTAATATACATTTGATATATATGGCAACATAGAGTTTATTAATTTATCAAAATCAATTAATAAAACTCCCCAATGTAGTGACATCAGTTGCATGATAATCCCACAACCCTACCCTTCCGTGACGTATTACTTCGTGAAACACTACCATCATTCAAATAACAATTGTGTATTTGGAATCAAACATTTCGATGTTTCATCGTATCGGCCTGTTAGCCTACAGCCAATAATATCAAAACTCCTTGGACAGCTGCTACTCGAGAGAATCGCACAGGATCTTAATCCGGACTTCTGGATCCCCGATCACCAATTTGGATTCCGACAAGCTCACTCCACAATACAATAATTTCATCGAATAAAAAGTCACGCTCTTGAAAATAAGGAGTACGCACAGCGGCATTTCTAGACGTCAGTCAGGCTTTCGACAAGGTATGGCCTTCTACAAGATCAAGAAAAAGATTCCTTCTTCTTCAATGTTTGGCATTCTCACATTACGAGTTCGCCGTTTTTGCTCTCCATAAATCACCGACTTTCCAGTCACCTATCATGAGTTCTCCATCTACCATAGCATGTCCCATATATGTTTCCCATTTTAGAGCAGATCTTCCCCTACGTCTTCTTCCTGAAGGTTCCCACTCTAATATTCTTTTTCGCCACCTGTGTTCTGGCATTCTTTGGACATGACCGTACCATTGCAGTGCTCTGTTTTCCAATTTCTTAGTAATGGAGCATTCTACTTTTATTCAATGCCATATTTCCTCAGTTCTTATTTTGAACTTTCTGGTGACTTGTAAACATCTTATCATAGAGTCTAATTCCACTTTTCTTATTTAATTCGTACTGTTGCTGTCACTAGCCATCCTATGCACCGTATAAGGTAAGATTTACTACTATGCTTTGAAAGATTCTTTTTTATTTTCTTTAGTGAGAGGGTGTTTTTCCATATCAATCCGTGGAGTGTTTTTGTTGCTTGCTTTCCGCGTGTTATTTTCATTTCTATATCTTGTACACAAGTGCCATCTCGATGTATCATAGTTCCCAAATACTAAAAAGTCTATCAATATTTTATAATCTCGTCGTCTACATTTAAATCAGCACTCTCCGATCCGATACACAGATATTCTGTCTTACACATATTTATCTTTAGTCCCCACAATTCGTATACTTACAAGGTATGGCATCCAGGCCTCCTATACAAGATCAAGAAAAATTTCAACCTAATATTATCATCTGTTGAGATTGTACTTGAACCAGCGTGACTTTGAAGCTAGAATTAACATCGCAACCTCTTGCCACTGTCCCATACGATCAGGTGTACCCCGGGGTAGTATCCTCGATCCCTTGCCGTGCTGTATAGATCTGACGTACCAAACTCCGACGACGCAACCATAGGCACATTCGCAGATGACACTGCAATATTTGCAGCCAGTAAGGATCCAAGAACAGTTGCAAATAAAATCAAAGGCATCTAGACCTCATAAGGTACATGGCTAAAAAAATGGAAAATTAAAGTTAACGAATCGAAATCATCACATATAACGTTCACAATCAAGAAAGGTAATTACCCAGCAGTCAGCCTTAACTAAATCGATATACCGTGAAAAGAAGTAGTCAAATATCTGGGACTTCATATTGATGAGAAACTGAAATGGAAAACACATATAATGAACAAAAAAGCAAATTGACCTGAGAAGCAAATAGGCTAATAGGTCGAAAATCACACTTATCAATTGAAAATAAGCTACTCCTCTACAAAACCGTTATAAAACCAATATGGACATATGGAATTGAACTCTGGGGTTGTGCCAGTAAGTCAAACACAGTCATCATACAAATTTCCCAATCCAAAATCCTCCGTACCATCGCGGACGCACCATGGTATGTATCCAACACGGACCTCAAGATTCCAGATATATCAAAAGTAATCCATGAAAGCAGCCAATTGACACCATACGAAATTAGAGTCACACCAATCAACCACTTAGACCCTTATCACGTGGAATATACAACAAACGACTACGAAGACTCTGGCCAATATGAACCGAGGTGAAGTCGCTGGATGATGCACCTCACCAAACCATTCTTTGTACAGAAGATTAAGAAAATCGTATTACCTAGCAAATTAGCTTATAGAATATTAATTCTCTGATTGCTAATATGAAGGAACAAAAAAAGAACTGTTTCTCCATTTCTTACCTGAATAATAGAAATAACTCTGAAAAAATATCTGTCTCCGCCCGTGGTAAAATCCATTACATTGCCGTTTTCCCACCGCATGTAGTCCCGGTCTCCGATCGGCCGGGCTGGACTGACGACCGCTGGGAAATACCATTTTGTTAAATGTACCAAGCAACAATTGGCTTGCCAACAATTTCTCCATTGTGTTTTTACGACACGACAACCGACCGACCTACCAGCTTTTCGTTGCCTTTTTCCATTCTTGCCAAGTCGGCGTGTTGGTAATAGGTATGCCTGTTCCCACCTCCTTCTTCCCGGCTTATTAAATTTTCTATGGAGCGTAAGTTTTGTGTAGGGATTGTAACCCTTTCAGGTGCAGATGACTGTACCTAATATCGATTTACTGCACTTGATCAGATATTGGCTCACAGACCAAAATCGATACTTTCTTTAGGTATTTGGATTTAGTTTTCCTCAACGTACAATTTCCAATAGAATTAGAGGATGGTGGCTATCATTGTTTTCCTATAATTATTCGTTTCCTGGCGGCCAAATGGATGATTAGGATGCTCGATAAATATACGAGTATATGCGATTCAAGTAACTGCCGTGACGTTTTCCTTTTAAATAATTATTTGGTAGTCGGCAAAATTGAAGTCGAAATTCGATATTCAGAAAAGTACATACAACATTATGAATGTTCTAGATGCGGAATGCCTACTTAGCTTAATTCGTTCGTCTGTCTCATGGTTCAAAATGGCCCATGACAACATATTTCGTCATTATAAATAATTCAGATAAAATAATTGTGTACACAGTTAAACTCTTTTTCTTTCAGTGACGCGTTTTGATTTATATTTAAATCTGACAGCCCGCCGATGATTTAAATATAGATCGAAACGCGTCACTGAAAGAAAAAGAGTTTTATTTGTGAAACTTTGTGTTGAGTACACAATTATTTTATTTGCACGATGGAAGAGTTTCAACAAGTAAGAGCATCGATGATCTATATTATAAATATTTGTTTATAATAAATTGAAGAAACGCTAAAAAAACAAGCTATTATTATTTTCACAAAAACCTTTTAACGGATTATCCAATTCCTGGCCATCGTGCAGACAGAGAGAGGATGAAGGAAACCGTTCCGATCTCCAAGTGCTCCAATTTCAGTAAACTTTGGCTGAAGAATGTTGTTGATCTGTTATTATTCGATGATCTCTCATCCCCATCAAAGGTCAGGAGCATTTTCATAACTACTACCAAATCCAAGCCCAAGATGTATTTTATAATTTCCATGATTAATTTAAATCACTCTTTTTTGTTTGTTAGCTTCTACCACTGACCCGGCATTTATTACGCTTCCATTTTTAGTCACCCCCACCATTTTAAAGAAAATCCAGTGACAATGAAGAGTAATTGCAACGCTGAATCGCTTTGTGAGATCTGGAATTATATGCGACGACATTCTAAGGATTCCTCTATTAATCTTTTGACTAACGGTTTTTCTGTCTTGTCAGAAAAATGTCTTTTGGTTGCGAGTCATTTCAGACTATCCATTATCCAGTACCTAGCATAATTATATTCTTACTATCTTACTTGTTATGAAGGTTATGACATAGGTCTGACAGCCATACGTTACAAATTTTAGTAGGCTAGTATTACTATCGCACCCATTACAATCATTTCAAGTAACTTGTAACTGCCAGGTAACTCATTCTACAATGCTGGAATTCCAAAGAAATGATTGAGTTGAGGCTCATTCAAGTGTTGTAAATTCGACTTGTTGAGGGTCTTTAATAGTCTTGGTTGTGCTGATGGCTCAGTGCTACCTTTACCATAGTAGCATTTATAAATAAGCCATTTTGCTTGGATGTTTAAGACTGTGCAGGTCCACTTGATCTATTCCTCTTTCGTGTGTTTAGTCCAGAAACTTCCGGAGGCATCCCAACATATGCTTGCAGTATTCCAATGATGGTCGAATCTGAACCTTGTAACTGCTTGCATCTGTTATGGAGAATACAATTTCCTGATGCGGAAGGAACCCCCCAGCTTCTGGGATGCCGACATAAAAAAACAGCAACGTGGTGAAGACATGCTGTTGATGCTGCCGACCCGAGCTTGATGGAAGATGTCTCGGGTATTGGTTGTCACCCAACCTCCATGGCTGACAGATGGTTGTCGGCTTTCTGTGCGTTGAATTGAATATTATTATATATTTAGATCCCCATTATTTTTTTTGATTTACTTGTTGATCTGATTAGCAAACTACTACCACTGATGCATTGTCTTGGGATGGAAGTGGTTTGTCTTGTTTCCTCGCAAGATATAAGAACACGGAAAATTGGATTAGATATATTATGCTTTCTTCGTTGATGTGATTGGCTCTACTCCTCATGTGTGTAACGTAGGCTGGCTAAAATATTCTTGGGAAGCCGTATCTATGGTAGTTGTTGATGTTATCTTTGTCTAGTTACTCTAGGAGCTGCATGTTAATGACAGCCTGCATAACTTTGGACATGATGCGAAACAGAGGTACAGCTCCTTATTTGTTGGAAGCTGGATATGTTTTTGACCTTTTTGGGATTTTGCTTTTTGAGGATGCCGAAGAAAGATGGCGCCGTGGATTGATCCTCGCTCTTTGCAAATCCCCTCTGTATCAATTTACGTACCATTGTCATAGCATAGACAATGTGCTAGAATCGATTTTTCGCTAGCTTTATTGCATATTTGACAAATTACCTTGCATATCTTGGTCACGTGCCTCTTGAGGATGAGAGTTATTTATTTTTTTAAATTAATTATTGACTACTCATACATTATGTATAATCTGTGTAATCTTTTGTTACAGGAAGGAATGGGACAATTGAAAATTGTAACAGGAGGAGTGAGACTGGACGGAAAAGCGTTCGTTTTAGACAGCCTTATAGCGAGTAGTATAAAATCTAGGAGTTACCAGCCTATTATAATAGAATCAACAAAAAACCTAACCTTGAAATCTAGAAACAAGGAGGGGTATCTAAGTAGTAGATTAGTATTAGGTGAGTATTGATCATAAAAATTTAGCCGATAGCATTTTATAAGGGCGGTGTCGTCACTTTATTTTTTAAGCTATTCTCAGCAAGCCCTTTCATTTGATACCCATATTGTAGAAGTGCATTAAAACTAACTAGTCCGCCATCTTGGGTGTTCCGCCATGTTGGATTTAAAATGCCGTCACATAGCTAACCATGCATTGTGATCTAAACCAAACGTGTACACAGAATTTTAGCTCAATCGGTTGAAGATATCTGCCTCAAAATTGAGTTGCAAGATTCCATCGAACAAACATAGTTATAAAAAAATACACAGATACACACATACATTGAATTAAAGCTTGTAATACAGGCAAGCTAACACAAAACTTAGTAAGGGCTTCATGTAAGTAAGATGTAAGAGGACATTGTTGTAACAGGATAACTATTAACAAGTTACACTACATTATGTTCTAGACGTCAGTTGTCAAATCTATTTTTTTATCGAGACATCAAATTGGTTCTTTAATTCATTACTGTCATAACACTGAGGCATCGAACGAATGTTGTGAAAGCTCATTTGTTTTGTTACAGAAAATGACAAACTAGAATGTTTAACAAATAATTTCAAAATATTGGACGACCGAGGATCACTACTATTCTCGGCAAATAGAAAAGAAGTACTTGTGGGATCCGAGACCCTTCACGTTACAGGAGAGGGGGGCACAATCTTAAGGGGCTCCATACAAACTCGTCTAGTCCGGGCAGAGGCAGGACATGACTTAAGGTGAGTTTATAATCTTAATCTGTATCCAATGCATTTCACGAAACATCTCCAGGTGTTAATTATTTTGGTGGTTTTTTTGCATTCCAAAAACGATACATATTTCTTTTCCAACAGGTAATATTTCCATGCCTCGTTACCTATAGACATTCTGTTGCTTGAAAGTTTGTTAGAAATTTCCTCCGTCAAATGGCCATACTTTGACTCTGAACCTCAGCATACTCAACATTGACTATCACAGAGGTTAGATTCTCTCTGTTAGAGGAGTATCATTACCTTTTTTTCTCAGGATTCAGTTTAAGTTCGAAGATAGCCAGACATGAAAATAAACATGATCATGAGAAATTCTGTTCTACTCTCGACTCATATCGATGATAATTTCAATATTCATTGTCCCCCGGTATGGTAAACATCTGAGCAATATTTCTGTAGGATCATACAACCATATGACATGAAATGATCATGTTACATGTGATAATAAATCATCTGAGCGGTCTCGCTGAAACTACTCATCACTCTATACAGTTTAATTGGAACTAGTACTTATGTTATTTATGATTCTAACGTCAAATCGTATTTAATTATATGCTTTAACGCAAAAGCTCTCTAATTCAAATTCCAGAAACCTTGCAGAATTATTACATATACACCTCGTACCGAAAAAATGTGTTTTTCACCCCCCGATTTCACCAAATAATAGCATCTATATAATAATAGTCTATCGGGCTCTAGAAGAGCTTTCAGAGGAAGAGAAAAATGTCTATTTATATTCTCATTGAAATGCTGTAAATTTTAACCATCCACCGGAAGGAAACTAATCTGAACTTTATTCGTACGATGAAAATAATTTTGACATGTATTAGACATATTGCTTTTTGCTAGATTACAATTTATACAAACTTTAGTGATTGTTTCGGAATGCACCACCACACATGTGATCAGTATTGATCCGAGTATCAGTACCTATACCGGTGAATAAGATAAAGAACCTCCAGCCTCTTAGAGTTCATTACGATGCTACTATTATCGACATTTGACTTTGTTTTATGGGCACAGTCAACAAATCAACCAATTTACTATACATTTTGATTGTGATTGTCATCATGTTTCGTCTTTAGCCTAGACTCGTCAGTATAGCCTGGCGGTCTAAGTGTAGAGAGCAATCGGGTGGTATATACGTAACCCAGTCAAGGGTGTGATAGCAACATCAACTCACCTAAGTGTCGCCCTCTATGCGCCCATTGACATATTACGTAGCCGCTTCAAGGCAGTCCAGGTGTTAGGACCGTTGGCTTCGTAAGATGTCAATGAGCGTCTCCATAGAGGGCGACACTTAGGTTAGTTGATATTGTCATTCTTGCCTAGAAAATCATGTCTACTAACCCAACCCATATTGACCCAGTTTAGAGTGTATCTAATGAAAAATGTACTGAATTATAATTTCAAACCTTTCCGCTGGATATAACGTTTACATTATTTATTCAATCCAAGATTCACTCAGACTTATTGAACCCATTTTAGCCTGCTCAGTTTTGTCATCTATAATAAACAAGCCATAGTGGAAAGTTAACCGCTTCACCCAGCCAGACAAAAAATTCTCATATAAATGTAGTGAATCACTAGAATTGTTTGGTTAAGAATTTTTTTGTTCATAATTATATTTCGGTCTTAATTCGATTAAATCTCAACATAATAGGAAACCATTAGATATCTTTATCAGATTCTACTGCAATCCGTTAGAGAGACTAAACTGATAATGATAAGAAAAATTAGGCAGACAATTGTTTGCCAGTGGGATTCAAAGCCATAACCTGCTGCATTCTAGGTAACGCCTTTAACCATTCAGCTATACCGAACTGTCTAAAATGCAGAAGATTATGGGTTCGAGCCCCAGTACAACAAATTTTTCTTTCTAATTAATTTATCAATTGAGGATACCAAATCAATTGAAAGGTTGTGAAACGCAAAAGTTTAAATACAATGAAAGTTTTTAACAGTATTACTAACACATCCAAATTGTCTACAACTTTCACAAAACTTTATGGATCATGAAATGACCTCACAGCATCTTGAGACGCGTTAAACGTACTGTGCACGTCCGTGATGGCACAGTACCGTTGGAAGGAAATTATTCAACACTTGATATGAGACATGTTATATTCATCAATAATATAATTAACTTATCAGCCATGCATACGAGATACTACAAACATAATAATACCTGAGAGTCTGAACGAATTTGGAATATTGCACAGATAACTGCATAGTTTTGGTTTCCTCAAACAAATGGTAATAAGATCGCCAAAACCACGTGGTGGCACTGTGCCGATGGCGGAGTGCAGAGTTTCGTTTCAGTATGCGGCAGACATTTACTTTTAATCTACATTAGTCTCTCTACTTCAGACATAGGCGTACAAGATATATTCTATATCTGTTGTGTCCGTTTGCATTATTTATTTGCAAAACTTTTCGCTTCCCAAGTTGATAGACGATTCTTTTTAAATTGATTTTTAGATGTTTGTTATTGTGTATTCTGTATTGTGTATTGGGGAAATAGTAATCAACCAAGATCACAGCACTTAGGCTCCATTTGGCACCTTGCATGTCTTCACCAAGAATTACGCTGGAGTTGGTTTTCAGCCACCCCAAACTAGTGAGAAGGCACGACCCAGCGGAGCATCCCTTTCACAGACCATAGTGGGCAAGCCAGCAGGTCCTCAACTGTGTCATCTTCTTATTCACATCCTTTGAACAAGGATATTTTCCTCATCCTCATATTAAACAGGTGCTTCCTTAGCTGACTGTATCCTGTCGATGCCAATAGCAAAGCGAAGCGAAGTTTGGACACGGACAAGTGGCATTTTACTCTACTTCTTCTCTAGGATACCCAAGTAATTGCCTTGCAAATATACAGAGCCAGAAGTGTCATCTCGTATATTTTTAAAAACCTTGTGTATGTTCTCCTTCAATCAAGTTTTCATAGCACTGAAGGGAAAAATTGAATGATAATGAGGATCTTGTTTGGGGATTCAGTTAATAAAAACTCATAGTTTTATTATTTCAAATACATTTCATTTTCGCAGGTGCAGAAAATTAGGAAATTAATTCATATTAAGTCGTAGGAAGCACCGAAACCACCTACTTGAACCTATATTTTATCTTAGGATGTCTAAACTCATCAGTATAGACCGGCAGTCTGATAGTAAAGACCAATTAAGTTGTATATACCTGACCCGGGTAAAGGAGTGATAGTAACATTAGTCTGGGTGTCTCGCAAAGTGGCGCCTCCCATAGACATCTTCACGAATTGATAGTTCCTAACAACTTGGACTCTGCCTAATAGCGATGACAGATACCCTACACGACATATCTCAAGAATGGTGAATATGCCACTTTGTGTGACACCTGGAGATAAATGAATAACGTCTGTTCGCGATTTCCGCCATTTTAGGTAGAGCACGCACTGGCGGCCTGGGTGCGACCGAGGCTCTGTCTACCTCTATCTCACTTAGGCGCTGGCTGGACTTTTAGAAAAGCTTGCCAGGATGGCCAGTGGCACGATGCAGATAACGAGGTAGCCGTTAGTTGCCATGGTTGCCGCTTAACGACATGATTTTAGGGAAACTGTTCAATGAAATCTTTAGGAAGTTTTTGAGAGTATTACTTGCTCCCATTTGAACTGCGATATTTAAAATTAAAGCAATATTTCCACGTAAAAAAACATTATAAAATAACAAAGATATATTGCCTCTTTATTGAAGCTTCTCACTTACAATTTATTAGAAAAGCTAGTTGTCCAGACTGAATACCAGCAGTCCTCTCTGAACTCTTCTGCCAGCAAAGCCAATTCCCTACTAAAAATCGATCGTGTGCATCCGCTCCCTAAATAATGCAGAAAAAACGTGTCCAGCAACTATAGACCTGCGACTCTTTACTACATGGTATCCAAGATTATTATCAAAAGCAAAATGATCAATACTCGCCATACTACGGCTTATACAAGCATAGATCCACTGAAGATCTTCTACACTATGTCACATACAAGTGAAGCAGAGCATTAGAGCTTCGTGGAGAGTCTGGAGTCGGTGCGATCGATACAACCAAAGCCTTCGATGAACTGTGGAAACGATTGGATAGTTTTCTCAGGACCTCCTCATTTATGGTGGTAGATAGATAGTTTACCACTAGCTCCGGCCCTTCCAAGGGACATCAATGAACGATAGGAAATAACATATCATCCAATCTACAACCTACAGCTCCGCGAATGACAGAACTCTTATTTCTTGCAGGGAACCACGCATGTCAGTACCATTCCGAGAGACTTACATCGGCGGCAGCAACATGTTATTTAGATCAACGATGACATCAAAGTAGTCAAATGGGGATCAACAATAAGAGTTCAGTTCAAAGCACAAAATATTCAGACAACTACCCTGATCACATGAATGTCTGGCCGCCATCGAATTAGAGGAACGCTCAATACTGTGGCTTCTGATCCGCTCCAAAAATTTGTATCAAGACTCTCTTAGACTCAATTCAGAAAAGAGCAGTATGCCTTATAGACATGCCACAGTATGGAATATCAAAAAAAATGGAAAAAGTGGATGATGCTCCGTATTCTGTAGATACCATGGAAAATATTAAACCAGTCTCTCTCGCACAATCACACCAAGAAACATCTCCACACTGTACACTAAAGGTGGCAACACCAGGTCGAACCTTCAACGACTCGAACAAGCCTTTCCAGCTACTGTCCCCTTAGCGAGTATATGAACGATATTGTGTAATGCCCTATCAAGGAGCGTAGTTACACTTCAACCATCTGATGCGTGAAGCAGTTGCAGAATAGGGCACAGGGAAAATTATGACAAAACTCAATTGTGAACAGCTAAGGTCATGAAGAAATTGACTACTTTATGGTCAAAATTCAATTTAGAACTGAATAAAGCTTAACAGTCTCTAAACATTTTCCATTTCACAAAATCACAAATAATTATTTCTCTCCATTCGCTTCTCCTCATCCTTCCTTCGTTTGTTTTCCGTCTCTTCTGTTTTACTAAAACACTCAGGCTTCTGACACAACAGACTGGACAGACAAAAGACAGCCACTGGCTGATAATGACCTTGAATTGAAGGCTAAGGCGCTCCGAATCGCCTAAAGGAGCAATTATAAATATTAGTATCACTGTATACTCAAAAAAATTAAAAATAGATAGACACATCAAGCTACACTTCTCCGCCTATGGATCTTTCCGTGAAATATAGAGAGCAGAGAGCTTCTCCATGCTAATGGAAAATACACACCGGCGACATCTGACTACGATGGTTGTGTCGAGAGTCTGTTGGCGGATTTAGATATTAAGTAGGTAATGCGGAATACGTATCAGGCACCTAATTCAATTCCAAAATAACATATTTAACACGGCAATTCCATTCATGCCTGAGGCGATTTCCAACTAACACTGTCCGCTCTGAAACTATATAGTTTTGTCCCGAACGAGTTAGCCTTCGGCTATTCGGCATGCAGTTAGGTGTAGTCTACTATCGTTTTCTTTATTTTTTGACCTCTCGCAAAGGGATACATTGAAACCATCGAGGAAAAAACTCCTCGGCAACCCAATCCATAACGCAGATGTTCTCCACAAGAATAACTTTTGGAAGAACCCTTTGAAGGTGATTAGACTTCCAGATCGATTGTAGTTGTTCTCTGTTCTCTTTGTCACTAGAGTAGAAACACAGTCTTATCAGAAAAATTGCTGACGTTCTGGGTAATTTCTTTTCGTCTGTACAATAAAACTTTTTCATTGTAGAAATAATTTTGACAGGAAAATGTTTCTAATGTTTCGGGTTTGTGATAAAATATACAATGAACTGTGGAGTCTTATTAGAAGATAAATAGTTGGGCATATGCTACGACTAGATTTGTTAGGGGAATGGAACTCATTCTCCGATATTTATAGTTTATAATATCTTAAGATCAATGTGAATGAAGATTTAGTTTCTTATAATATTAGAGCGATAGGTGTTCTGATTTTGTGAGAAGTTATCTATGAATAATACGCACTACCTAATAATATACTCTAATCCGCAATCTATACAATTCCTAAAAGGCTTAAATGAAGCTCAATATACTGAATTTCTTCAATCTGTTGTTTCAGACTGGAATCACCTACGCGCAGCCTTGAAATGAAGGCTGCTAAAGGAGTGCACTTGGAGTCAAGAGGGGGTGGCATCAGAGCGGTAGCCTTCAATGACATTTCCTTCAAGTAAGTGAAACCATTTTCTATAAATACCAATACCAATGATGTAGGGTGTAAAGCATACAGGCAGTTCTTTTTTTACCATTTTTTTCTAAGTTGCAATTTGAATTCCAACGCACTGTTCAACGAAAAACTTGTAGAATATTAATTTGATTGGCAGATTTACACCGATGTGGAATAAAATGAGTATCTATCTATAATGTGGACGTTTTGCCCTGGACACTTGGTAATGAAGTCGGTTCTTCCAATTATGGAAAGAATCCATAATACCTTGTGCGACTAGTCAGTATAGAATGGCACTGCAAACGCCTACTAAAGAAATGTAGAAAAACCCATTTCAGACTCAAAAATTGTATAGCCAATATCTTCATGGTAAAATTGACCCAATTATACTACTAGAAGCAACAAAAGGTTTAAGCTTTTTTGTGTTTGCCTCTACCACAGTCGGATCTAAGGAAATGACGAAGCTGCGGTCGACTATACTCCAAAATCATCCGCATGAACTGTAAGTCTGCACATGGATAAACCTGCGAGAGTAATAGAGCTTTAACTGGTTGACATAAAGGTAGCCCAGACATATTTTGGATAAGAATACCACAATCTAATAGTAGGGCCCTCACATTCAAAAGGAAGCCTCACAACTGACATATTGGGCTGCTGAGACCAGCCCATTTTTATGGGTTCTCACCCTATTAAAAAGAACAGCTACAAAGTTTTCAAAAGTAAACATCTTTTGATATCTCAGCTAACAAGAAGCTCAATGCCGATATCTGGACAACTTCGCTTTATTACCAGTAAACTCTCTTGATATGAGGTTGAGTGGAACAACTCTGTGCAGGGGATGAGAATAAGATGGAATAATTAAGCGCTTGTCCAGCTACCCTATCTAAAATACTTCGTAGAAGCGCCAGCCCCTTCTTACTAGTGAATAGGTGGGTTGTATCACTACATCCTTAACTAGTTTAGGATGGCAGATCATTGAGACAAATCTGGAGGAACCTCTAGGGAGGATGATAAAGAAGCCCAATGAGGCTCAAGAGCTATGACCTTGGCTGATTAGTCTTTCCCCATCCGGCAGCTCAGTCCACAACAGTGAAGTTCTCCAAAAGAATAAGTTTCGAAAGAGGTGTTAGACGTTCGTCCTGGTGAGAATGAGCCCTTTGGGACCTTCTAGTGTTTATTGTACTGATTGCTATTGTTACTATCTTAGATAACTCGGTTGATCGATCAATACAATATTTATTCATGATGGTACATACATAGAAAGTATTTTCATACGTCACAATACAATAAAATGTTTAAAACCATGAAAAAGTGTTGTGTAGAAATTAAAAATATTAAGACACTAAAAGCATGTATGAAATCACTAAACACATTACAACAACAAATAAATGTTACAATTTACAATTGTTGGAAAGAAAAGACACTACATTTAGCCCTTAGCAAATAAGATTACGTTTCATACATTTAAAATATTAGTATTAATTTATTTTTATTATATATACTCAAATATTTATAAATACCTACATAAATAGAATGGAATGAATAGGGAAACATCAACCACTTTTCTCCGATGCTCCAGACTGCGGAGGTCCTTTCTGATGTCAAGCGCGACTACTGAACCTATTGCTTGATCTGTATCAGTGAGTTCAATTTTCTGCAATGAAGGAGTACCCCAGCTTTTGTTAATCTACTCATCTCCAAGTGCCGCCTTCTATGGGGCCGCCCATTGTCAACTTACGAAGTCAAAGGGCCTAACAATTGGAGATGAGTTGATGTTGTTATCACACCCTTGACTGAGTTACGTATACGATACGATTGCTCTCTACGGTTAGACCGTGAGGCTATACTGACGAGTCTAGGCTAAGGACGAAACATTCATATCTATAGCAGGCATAGTGGAGAGCATACACCTAACATTGGTAATGTGGACCAGTATGTGATATCCTTGTTCTTGATAGCTAAAACGTTTTGCATTAAATTCATCCTCCTTTACCAACTTGAGTACAAATTGCCCTTAAATTCAAATTATTGATTGGAGTGAAACCAACATGTCGAGGGATAAATATAAATACAACTTTTTGTTTTCCAGATCCGAAGTTGGAGCCCTACGCCTCGACACAGCATCTATCTTGATGCCAGCTCTTCCAACAGCCAAACTGACCTCACCAGGACACCTGAAGCACTCCAGTCCACCACCAGCGGGATTGGACGCAACTCAGGCCACACCTGACATCTACCAGTTGTGCGTGTGTGAAAGCGGAAAATTGTTCTTAGCCTCTCCGCATTTGGTATGCGCTTCGGAAAATGACGATCGAGTGTGTCGATAATGTAGTGGGTGTTGTGTAAATCGAATGTGACGTGCGAGTGTAGATAAGGCTTTAGACCGGATGCGATGCTTTAAAGGTTTGCTACAGAGTTTGTTTTATGCGTATACATAATAATACAAGTCTATGTACTGCTACTCCGCGAGAGAGGCATGCAGGATACAGAGTAGAGGTTGATTCAGGTTACATCGTGCCGGAGCCGGGCACATGCGGTCAAACATTCTTAGTACGCCAATTCATAATATACCGGACCGAGTCCGTGCTCCGGCCCGGCTCCGGCACGGTGTAACCTGAATCAACCTTAAGCAAGAAGATATCGCTGTAAACAATGGCGTTAAGTAAAGGTGGAATTAAATTAAAGCGAACATTTGCGAATGAACGAATTTATTCGCTTAGATCCAGACAATTGCAGATGTTGTAATGCTTCTCGGTTTTTGAGTAAATCATTGAAGGGCTCTCGTTCTTAATGTAAACAACGCAGTTGTACAAGCAAATTCTCAGAGTAGTAGCTAGCAACTATGGCGTCCAGAGCAAATTATATAATCCACTCATTCCAGATACCTAAAGAAAAAAAAAGGTCCATGATAGAGTCATTCTCCGCCTTTTCAAGTGACAATTTTGTGCCCCATGCAAACAACGCCCTTGACGCGGGCCTCGGTTGCCCTGTACTAGCTACGACCGTGCGAATTTTTTCGGAGTATGATAACTGAGAGATTGGGGTGGACAAATGAAAAATCTCTTGAGCTGTATAGAAGCCAGGAGTGTTGTTGGATCCAAAAAATATATGATAAGATTTTTCTTTCCTTTCAGACTCAGGGAAATGAATTTAGATATGGTTTGAACTGCAAAGAGAGCTATAACCCGTGTTGTATTTCCTTAGTGAATTCGAACACTGTACCCGTTTTCTTATACTTTTTTGTCCAAGTTCTGTCATAACAATTAAACCAGCATCAATTATTATGATTGCTTTGTCCACCGTGGCTTTTTAAAGAAGGAACATCGAGGAATTTGAATGCACATGCACATATGGAATGTCTGAGATAACCGAAAGAGGGAACATCTACGTTCCCTCGCTTCCTTGTGTTCACTTTAATTTGAATGCACCTCAACTTGACTTGTTGTAGTTTCCAATCACTGGCATCAGTGAATAAATAAATATTTGAGTCGTTTTTTGGATTTATCCATGTTTTGGAGTTTAATTTTAAAGTTAATATAAATATCGAAAAATTTCAAATCTTGTATAATTGCAAATATTCGCATAATTTTTGAGTTTCCAATAATTTTCAAACTGTCTAAACTTACTCCAAGTGAATCAAAAGTTGTAGAGTCAAAATTGTTAGCAAGCTGCTACCACTGCACGGCGCGACGACTCATTTTTCCTTAATCGGATATTTTTTATTAGACTTATCTGTATTTTGAAGGCACATGTACGAACACTTCAACAACTACAAATAATAGCTACCGGGTTCAATAGTTTATAGATGGTAAAATTTATATCACCAGCAACACATTTTTTTGAGATTCCTTCCACCAAATTCAAAGTCCTCCCTATACAGAGTTTCCCAGTTTAAATAGAGAAACACAACAATCAGGATTATGCCTTCAGTTTTAAACCACAAAGTAGTGAAAATCATATAAATTCCAATAATATTCAGTAAGATTTTTATCTTCAACAATGCTGAATGAACAAAATGCAAAACTTGATGATAAAATACAAGATATAAGGTAATATTTCAATTAGATACTTATGGTATTATTTATTTAAACGAGGCAACGTTTCGAAGTATTTCAAATATATTTTCAATCGTCACTTATCGTTATTATCAATATATGATGGGTTAAATAAAGCCCCAAATATTTCTTATACAAAACTTATTCGGTTGCTGCATTAGGTGGATTAAATTGTTTGGAGAAGAGTGCATTGCTACTAGTTTGTGAATAAGCTTTCGACAAATGAAATCAAAACAATTTTTGTCTATCTAGCTTTTTGAAAACGTTCCACGGCAACAGATGGTAAATGTATAAAACTGCAGTTTAATGGAAATCGGCCTATGTCTATTAATAACAAAGTTGTCTAATCTTATGTTATGGGATTTGATTCAGTTCTATAGATGGCAGCTTTGAAATAAGCACTCAGTGATGTTCAATATACAGATACAGAATACGTGGAAACAATTTTCTTGAAAATAGGGCCATGTAATTAAAGTTACACAACTGGAGCCAATTGTACAACCTGTAGATATACAGCTACTGTTCACGATTTCACATAAAGCGGCCCTACATCTGAGATTCATCTAAGAAAAATTCTCGACTTTTGTCCAGTTTTCAATATCATTGCAATTGATTTAACGTTCTGGATATAGTCTTCTTTTTGGATGTTTCATTCTCGGTTACAATGATATCTGGCCACTATGAAGTAGCGGTGATCACTGACTGGCAAAGAAGGATTTGTTGATAGTCCCCAAATTTTGAACAAAAAAGGTTACAGATGGCATCACTCAACTGGTAAAGAATTGTCTTAGGTATTTAAATCCATCATCGTCTATTTGTGTAAAATGAACAGGCTGAGATTCCATTGAAAATCACTTCTTTCTGACTGGGCAATTGGTATAGAGGGATTTAAATTTCCATTATCCAGAAACATTTTTGTTTCTTTGGCCAACAGGTTCCATTCTTTAAGACAAGAAGTTCTGACTGTCGCTTTGATAACCCCCAATCACTAAATCGTTCTACTCACTTTGAACAATCAAATGTTGCTCGCTGGAACCGAGACCTGGGATAAAAGTAGGGTTGGAACACTGTTCTTCCGAGCTGCGTGATGGATGCGCTATCTTCCAAATCAAAACTGCACACTTGGATATTGTTTGGATTGCTCCTCCATTCCAGGACAGAGGATGGAAAGCAATAAATCTATGCGACGGCTTCTAAAGGTGGTATCAACCCGTGACTGGTGCCACCTGAGCCGGTACAACCACAAGTCATAACTAAGCACTACTATCTAGCTCCGTTCTCGCTTGCTGCGTATTCAAAATACGAGCAGTGGCGTTTCATGCATTAGGTATACCAATTGCGTTATACTCATGCCTTCTCCCAGCTCCGTCGTTATTTTAGGTTTTCTCGCATAATTTCCTTATTCTATTTTTTTAAATGTTAGTCCCTTTTCGGTTGTTCAGGGGAACCCCAAATCCTCGTGGTTGTGCCTTTTGTAAGTTTCGTTGTAACACTTGAAACAAGGATCTTGATATCACCTTATTTTGTGATGTTGACCAGGAAGGTGTCAATAGGATAAAAACGATTCAAAATCTGCTATCCGGAACTGGGATTGGAATACTTCGTACTTCGTCCCACTTTGACTGGACTTGAGTATGATTACAGATAATTACTTGGAATATTATATTTCATATTAAGAAATGTGTTTGACTCAATATTACGACATAACGCATGTACATCATTAATCATCATGAACTAAAGTGCAAAGTCATGCAAAGCCTGTTAAAGTTCACATCAGCTGAGCTGTAATATCACATTAAGGGCAATAAATGCGAATAAATAGGTGTGTTACATATGGGGAAAAGATATTAAATGTTTATTAGAAGACAAGCCCAGGGAGTTTTATTGTTAGATATTATTACGGGTAACTATCAGCTCTCGTATATTTTTTTCGATGTAACCGATTATTTTTTTAAGCAAATAATGCGTTGAGAACCATTCAAGCCATATGTTTCCTGTTCTTCATGACTTCGGTAATATTTTGTATTTTTGAGAGAAACAGTGATCAGTTAAAGTCCAATAATCGTCAGATCTACTTCATCTAAAACTTCTACTGCTAGCATATCACTCAAGTGATTTATTTCTTATTCTAATTCAGAAATAACCTTCATGAGCTAAAAGTGATCACTAACTTCTGCTGGTTTTTAACATATCTATTATTGCTTTCTTCAATAATCCTTTGGAGTAACGTAATTACTTTATTTTATCATAACAATTCATCAACCCGATGTAACACTTTGTAAAGACAGAATCTCTAAAACGTGAGTGATCACAGATTGTCCGAAAATATACCATAACGTAAATTAAACTCAACGTGCAACAATTAACGAACGATTGTCAGGTATGACAATTCGATTCATCATGTAGTAAACGCTACAAATGTTTCCAATTCCAATTGGAAAATGTCCGTATGCGTCACCAGACATTTTGTATTGTGGTGCGCCCTGTTATTTTAACAGCTGCAATTCATGCTAGACCAACCTGTATCTGATGCTACAGAAGATTACTTGTTTGAATGTTTTCTTCAGTTAGGAGAGTTATTCTCGAATATTTTTTTTATTTAGTGGCACGTTAACACTCCCGACACAATGATACCAATTCAGGAATAAGGAGTTCATTCATATTCATATTCGAAAAATCACAATTTCTTCTGGGTTTTACATCTTTGTAACGATATTTTTTTCAAAACTCACTCCAAGTGGATGAAAAGTTGTAAACTCCGATCAAAATCTTCAACAACCTGATACCGCTTCACGTAAAATATAGTCCACCACCTTGATGCCGTTTTCATGAGATTAAATAAAATTATGTCTTTGTTTATGATTCTTATTCAGTTTAAGTGTTGCTAAATCAGAAGTGACTAAGAATAGCTAACCTAATATTTTGTTTAACATGCACGTTGGAAATAATCGCAAATCTACTTTTCCAATAATTCGACTGTATCGTAAAATTCATAGAAATCTATTGAAAAAAATTCTTCCATTTATTTATTGTGATTGGAAATGTTTGGACAATCATCTATGTCTAACAAGTTCAGAGAATTATCAAGATCAAAAATTTATAGAATTTTTGAATTCTCCAAAAAAAATTCAAAATTATCGCATGTCTCAGATGTGTGATGTAAGGACAGGACGGTTGTTCGAATATTCACTAACGTTTCGACTTCTTCGGCAGGCTTCTTCAAAGTACAAAATATGAAACATTTAAATACTGAAATTACAATTACCTTGAGATTTCAGATTGCCTCCAGGAAAGCAGCTTTGTTATTAAACGATACCTTATCCTTGGGATCAAAGAACAAACCATCATCTGTAATCTAGCCTTTCACAATAGTTCATATTAAGGCATTTTTTGAAAACAGAACTGTTCTCCTAGAAGCAGTCAGAAACGTGAATGTCATTATGATTTCAAAATCTATACATTGTTGATATCTTGTAATTTGAATGATGTCGAGGCAGTCGAAACATTAGTGAAGATATTTCAGTCAATCAATATTTAGGAACAACATATTCTCATATCTCATAAGAGTCTTATACAGCTTTCTAACCCTGCATGCCTTTTGCTGTTTCAACCTTTATACCAAATGTTTGCCATAAAATTGAATATCCAGTATCTTATGCCTATTTTAATATAACATTTTAAATAGAACGCATTTATATAAGAAGCTATGGAGAGGATTTTATAAAAATTAATCAGCGAATAAAGTTCTGGTATATTAAATGAACTTGTTTATCGGTATATTCAAAAAAATTCTTCGCCTGTCTGATAAATTTTTAACAGTGGTTTTCAGCTTGCATATCAAACACACTGTATATTGTATGTTATTCTGAACGTACCTTCAAATACCAGGTGACATAACTATAAAATTTTTGTTGTTCGCCGCATAAAAACTATGTAAATTCCACGATTAGTAGAGAATACCAAGCTTTTTTACCCTTTTGGAAGTGATGGATCCAATTTATAATTTATCGTTGTACATAAGCTATATGGAATATGAAAGAAAAACTGTTGATAGATTGTTAGAGAGCTATTAAAGCCTTGTATAGCCAATTTAGTGAATATAATGTTACTTTTGTATGATACTGTATTTCAAGTGAATATATATAGATACGTACCCTTAATCATTTTGTACAAAAATTTATATTGAGTTGAAAGCTGATATATATTTTAAAAATAAAATATGTAAACAACAAGTTATTGTATTTTTTTAACTAATCACGGCCGACAACCTTGGAGGTAATGCAAGGATCCATATCCCCTCATTTATGCCTATATATATCTAATTATATTATAAAGTAGTTCACCTGAAGACGATTGAAGATAGCACATCAATCGAAACGTCGTGATACTCAAAATTTTATAGACAATGGAAGTCCGAAATCAAACTTTTGATATTATAAAGAGCTGCAATCTCTGTATACGAATCGCACTAAATGAAGGTTTATGTTATAACTTTTTGTAGACGAATCAACCTATTAAGTATAATTTATAATTTTTTATAAAAATTAATATAACTTCCAAACTACTGGATTATGAAGTGTATGCCCTCCACTATGCATCAGACCTGCTATAGACATGCATGTATCGTCTTTAGCCTAGACTCGTCAGTATAGCCTAGTGGTCTAACTAGAGTGCAATTGGGTGGTATATATATATAAGGGTGTGATAGCAATATCAACTCATCTCTAATGGGCCGCGCTTTATGGAGCTGCCCATTGGCAACTCACGAAATTAATGGTCCTAACACCTGAACTGCCTTGAAGCGGCAACAGACGTCCCTTACGACATCTGTCCACAAGGGTGAACTGATCTCTTGTTCGTCGTAAAGACTATTTACGATGTATCGTTATATCGACTCATTCATATCTTTGATTCTATTGATCTTTGTGAATTCACATTCCTTTGCTACTATCAAATTTGATTAACCACATTAAAACACCTTTAGCAGGCGATCAAAATCGTGTATTATAGAGATAAAATGAGGAGCGTTTCAATATGAGCTCGCCACGTGTCATATTTATTCATGAAAGAAAATGAAATGTATTTGCTATGATTTTTTTCTTAAATACACATGATAGCAGATCGGCATAGCTTAAAATGTAACCACGTAGCACCAATAGGAGGTGGGGGTGCAAAAAGGCGGACTAAGAACCTCACGTACGACCCCTTATTGAAGTTATGCGACTGACAAGGACTTCAACCCCCAGTCAGACAGAGAGATAGCAATTACGAAATGTCAGAAAAGGTATCTCAAATTCAAAAACTTTCGCGATTAAAATACCTTCCCCCCTTATAGATGGGAAGTAAAAGCAATATCTCACTCCCATGTCCAGTCATTAACGCTGCATACAAATGAACCACAAAATGTAACAGGAAGGATGAGTTGCGGCTGTTTTGTTTCAAACAGCCGCAACGTTCATTCACTCAACGAAAGGGGGATTGTGAAACATGTGCATTTCTGTAAAGCGTTAAAGCAACAATACAACAAAGGGTGATGCTCAATTACACACAAAAAATCTACCCCTCTTTATAGCAGCATTTTTGAATTACTATCCGTTTTCCACTTTTGAGGGTTATTAATATTCATGTTGCGTTTCATGCTGAGCAGATATTGCTGTGTAATACTGCGGTGTATATAGAAAAGTGTATTTTTCAGATAGCTTGGAAAACTCCGTTAATGTTATGAGCCGACATAAAATATATTTTTTTTTATTATCGTTAATGCGTCTATATGCACCTATACTGGCTAAGCGAGGTAATGGGTGGGTAGCAATAAGGGTGTTGTAGATACTTGTACAATGTTTTTAATAGGTTTATTAGTAGCACTATTTGTCAAAATTGAACTAGTCAGGTGATCAAATGAAAGTTGAGTTAGATTTACTGGACAGAATTCTAGGCTGACCCATCGATAGCATTTGCATCATCATGCAGGTAGATCCTAAGCCAATATTTCATTCGCATCACAATATGTTTACAAAGATTCTAAACTCCGTAAAATCGAACCATCTTCAAAATTTACTTCACCAAAAGCTCTTGCACGCTCATATACCTGTCTAGCTCGGCATGCCAGCTGCGTATTATTTTTCGGAAACTTATCCAATAAAAAATGTACTTCAAGATTAAAAACTTTTAACTTTTTGGTTCCTCAGGAACATTATTAAAATCCCGAGAAGAGTAGAGATCATGGGCGTCGATAGAATATTTGTTGGAAAGAGCACAATTTCTATTGATGTTTGAAATACGGAATCAATTACCATAGCTTTTCAATTAATTGCAACTTAAAATTCGAAATTTTATGTAATTTGTGGAGGATCTCGATCAAAAGACCCGTTATGTATTTCTTCATTGAGTGGCATGAGGGTTGTTTGAAAATTGCCAAGGATAGCTTTACTTTCCACCTTAATATTCAGTGCAAGTCTTTAAGCGCGGAGTTGTCAAAAAAAGATAAATTAAGCTCCAATTGGAGGTTTGGACATGGACGTTTCCGAGGCCTCTGATCGTGTAAAAAATGATAAATTGAACTCAGGTAGAGGCTCTCGCTAATAGGCGGAAATTAAACATTAAGCAATGTCGAGTAATTGTAAAAATAGCAAGTACAAATGTAGGTAAGAACAATATCTCTCATATGTGAAACGCCGTGATCTCATGTAGGCTGCTGTATACATATGGACTCACAAACCCTCTCGGTAACTAACTGCCGGTACGTAAGCGGGTGTTGCTACAGTCGGTACAGCATGCTGTATCCAGTGATGCCAGGTTTCATGGTTTTGCATGAGATATAGTGTTATGGTAGAAAAGCCATGCAAAACTATTTGGGATGTAAAAAATTGGGGTCGGGTTGGAGTTAAGAAAGGGATGTAAATCACAACTATGCTCATAAAAGTGTTTACAGAGAATAAAGCGTGTCACTGTAAATTAGCTTAATCTTGATGATATACATCGTGCGGGCAACTTATAGTCGGTATTAGGCAGCCGTTAGGACCATGCGAGTTCTTAGAGACGTTAATGGGCAATGCTATTTGTCGCTGGACAGAAAATGTTGCTATCACACCCTTACCGTATATATATATATATATATATATATATATATATATATATATATATATATATATATATATATATATATATATACATGTGTTTGTTCCAAGTTTACTTAATAGTTTGATTTCTACAAGCCTCGGTGTACGATTTTTCGGCAGTGATTATCAATAAAATTCTTATTTTAGTTTGACATGTATAGATATTCCTGAGAATTTTCATTTCACAACGTTTCAATTGATGTGGTACCTTTAATCTGTTGGAAGTGAAAAGTCTCAAGACCTGGAGACGATTGAACACACCATGAGTGCTCTGACAAACCTACAACGAAGTGATAACGCTTGTCTATTATTGGACCAATTTGGCAAATAAAGCCTATATATACCATCAAAACATTTCGATTGTATGTCATACACAAGGAATAACGCTCGACCAATTATATAAATAATGATACGTGATGTATAAACAAAGCTATTTCATTCAACCTAGCCCATAAACAAAATACTAGTTTGGTAGAAAAGCAATCCACTCTGTACGCGGTTAGTGGACAATCATTGCTCCTGGCTAATGAAACGATTCTGTACTTAACCTGTACAGAACTAGTTGCAGTATCGGTATGCAGTTCAATTAGCTAATCAAATGCGAGTATATGTCATTTAATAGATTGTGTGTGACTGTATGCAGACCATTGCCAAAGACTGATACTGCGCCCCAATCCATTCGTAGGATAGAGACCTACTGTTAAGCTATGGTGGATGGATAAATTCAATATACACGAGTGGTCAGCGCCTATCTCCGATAGGCAAATTCCTCGTAATAATTAATAGACAGACGCATTTTAGAGAACTGTGTTATTCGGCAGGCAAGCTAAAAAGGGCATACGGAGGGACCCAAACTGGAATCGTATCATTTTTATTCCGGAGGCTTTTTTCCTTTGTAGTTTTTCGTGTACGTATCAATTTTATCTGTGTGAATATTCGAGGAATTTTCTTTTTTCTCTTCGAAAACCTTTCAGAAAATTGATAAATTTAAAACAAAATAAATAAAATATCAAGTTCTAGCACATCCAAATAAAGTTTTCTTCAATTTAGCTATTAAATATTTACTACGATGTCTCTACTCAAGGTTTTAATATTTAATATTACTTATATCCCCATAGACCGATCCGTCCACGAAATGTTCATCAGAGCTGTGAGTGATAAATGTAACAAAATTCCAGATCTTATATAATAATGCATGCATAGCGGCTTTCATTCCATTTGTTATCTGCAACCGGTCCACAACTACACATACGTTAGTTTGAACTGCGCCATAAATAAAATATAATTCATGAGACGCCCTAAATAGAATTAAATATTTGAAAAGGACGGACTTTCAATTGAATAAACCTTAAGATTATTAAAAGCTGAAAAACGTGCAAAATTAAAGTTTTGGTAACTTTCACCCAAAAATACTCTTCATATTTCATCATTCATCATGAATAAGTACCGACCCTGCAAGTAATCTTTTTGAGCTACATCATATTTGAGTCATTTTAACGAAAAATTCGTGTATTCCAAATACGTATTTAATTTAATTTAATTCGATTTTACTAGATCAGGTTTTTTGCAAAATAGATATTATATAACTCGAATCGATTCAAAAAATCAATGGGACGATGTGAATGGGACTATAATCATGCTTTTCCGTGAAAACGTGTCTGTTTTAGGTATGGAAGCACATCAGTCAGTGGGCTAAAAATAACAGACGGTAAATGGGCAACATACAAAACCAGCCCCAGCGCTATCGAGTCCAGAAGTCATTGTAGGATCACAGACAGAAAATTTGTAACAAACTCCTCTCATGTGCCAACTCGTCCAGATCATGCTGGTCTGTAGCCAAGCATATAAGCCAGACCTTCAGACATAAAGATTTTCGCTGTGAACTCTGCGATGAAGTTCCGAGGCAGTACTGATCAACTATTACCAGCGTGAGCTAGACAATGCCATCAGATAGTTTCCAATACACGTTCTCGAACGATGCTCTGCAGAGCTTACAGCATTCATTGCAAACTTTTTATAAATATCATCATGCATCTCATCGGGCATGTTTCCTATTGGATGAAAAATCGTTCACTAGCAATCCATCTGCAGTTTGTGAAGTACCTGGAGAAAAATATGATGATCACTAGTAAACATTTGTCCAATGGATTGTTTAGCCTACTTCACTGACATATGGAGCAGAGCAAAGAGCCTCGTGGATAGTTTTGAGTAATCGTATTCGATATTACGAAGGCTTTTAGTGATAAACCATGAGGGATTTCTGGTCAACCTTGCTCACTTTGATTGGATAGCTTTCTCAGAGACAGGTCCTTATTCGTGGTGGTGGAATGATATGCTTCTAATGTCGTCAACGAATCTGGTCTTCTCCACCGTCCTTCTTGCAGTACATCAACGAACTGTTCGAAACTACAGCCAATTCAATCTGCAGCTTGGCTAATGACAGCAACCTTATATTCTGTGATAGAACCAAGCAAACCACTACCACCGCGAGTGAGCTTACAGCGTTGCTATCCAAATGAACGAAGACATCGAAAGAAGAATGGGGAGCTACAAATTGACTTCAGTTCAATGCACAGATTATTGAGATAACAATACTGACAACGAATTCACACGCTGGTCTGTCAAACATGATGATGAAAGGACGACCATTACTGGAGTAATCTTAAATCACGTTCTGCAGATTAGAAGCGATAATTTGCTAGACTTACTAGGTTGGCATCCAGGAAGGTGGGGGTTCGCATCCCCGCCAATAAATTGTCTTCACCGGAACAGTTGCTCTACAAGGCTCAAATTACACCATTTTTGGAATACTCTTCGCATATCTGGGGAATATTCTCCGAAACGTGTCTTGAGGCTTCTAGACTCAATTCAGAGAAAATCAAAGCATCTAGTGGGCCAGCCTGACATCACAACAGGTTGAACTTCTAACACCTCGAAGAAGGATCTTCCAAAAGTCATTCTTTAAGGGAAGCTCAGCGTTGTGAAATGAGCTGCCGGGAGGGTTGTGTCCCGATGGTTATAACTTAGGATCATCGAGAGTTTTCCGTAAACTAAGTCTGTATGTATAATAGTATAGGACAACTATATTCGTAGAAGTTATCTGTAAAATTAAATAGCAAACGCAGCCAGAATAAAGCAAAATACCTTACAGTATATTTTTGAGGATAAAACAATTTGTAAACTTGTTCTAAGTAGTTTCTGCATTTGTGTGATTCCAATAATCTCAAGATTTCTACGCAAAGAACAACACATTTAGTGAGATTACAAAGGACCTCCTCAGTCTATAACATCTTAGAGAAGTGAATGATATGTCATATTCTATGCATTCTACCATTATAGATCATCAGTATAACGAACATCTTCATCAGGTTGAATTTTTAGCACCTCTAGCATGCCTCTCCCAAAACTCATCATTTTGGAGATACATTGCGTAAAAATTTGCATAAGAGTGTACGTCGTCTTGATTTACTATTTAGAGTATTTCAATGTGTAGAGACAATTTTATAAACGCTTAAAAATCTATCAGTAAAGCTTTCTGATGTTTTATGTTACTTCCAATATACTTACTTCCCCCATGTAGGAGTTTTATAGAAAACTCAATAAAGGCTTCAAACATCTGATAAGGCGTGGGGCATGAAAAACTTTGAAATTTTCCATTAGCTATAGTGGATGTCAGGCAACAATTTTCGAAATGCAGTAGGTACGCAAAAGGATATCATAGTGGTAGTAGATAATTAACCTCGAATTGTGTTGCCGTTCTGCGATTAATTGTTGTCCGAGCACAGTCACACATAACGTGCGTCGCTTCGATAATGTTATATAATTAATGGCTAGTTAGACAGTCGGCGCAGCTCTGCATCGCTATAAATCACTGATAGATAGAGTAAGTATATCACACGACTAGCAGCGCTATCTCCCTATGAGACTTCCGGCTAATCACTCGCTACTGGCTCGAGTAAATGGCCGATGTTGTAAATCCTGACACTTGACGTATCATCTCGGAGCAACAACAAGGAAATATATCGAATCCATTTTAAAAATACACGTAAAAGCAGTGCTTGATTTATAGTTGCCATCTTAGGAATAAGAATACCTTACCTAAGGAGACATTACGAGGGTCACGCTGCAAGTCTTTAGATATTCCTAATCTATACAAGTTTAAACAAGTTTGAGCACGTGACTATTTTGTATAAAGCTGTAACTGCTTACACGCATAGGCAGCGTTTGAATTGTTCAGTAGTTGCCTTGCCACGGTCTCGAATGCATCTAAGTGTTGGCCGAATTTTAACGTGAAAATGGAACCGTTTAATTGCGATTTTCGAGCCATGATTTTGTATGACTATAAAAATGTACTAAAACAAGCGGAATATCACAAAAGTTCAGTGAGCTGCTTTGAGGACTCTGCCTCTTCTAGGGCTACAGTTTTTCATTGGTTTGCTAAGTTTAAAAGGGGCCGGGTGTCACTCGATCATGAACCTCGCACAGATCGACCGCCCACTGCTGTTACTCCGGAAACTGTAGAAGTTGTGCAAAATATGGTAAAAAAAAGATCGGCATACTCGTATAACCTACATCGAGATTGAGGCTTCTCCGGGAATTGGATCTGCCGCGGTCCGAAGAATCATTCATGATCACCTTCGCCTAAGGAAGCGGTGTTCCAGATGGGTGCCACATTTGTTGAATAGTGAGCAAATAGCATCAACAGTTCATTGGGCTAGGTTTATTTTTGAAAAACTTGATAATGGGCACAGTAAAAACACTTTAAATATCTTAACCGGAGACGAAACATGGTTGTACCATTATGATCCCAAAACTAAACAGCAGTCCTTAGTTTGGTGCTTTGAAAGTGAGCAGCCTCCAATGAACATTTGTTGTTCCAAGAGTGTTGGAAAGAAAATGGTCGCATCTTTTCTTTCTAAAAGTGGATACATCACAACGGTAGCCGTGTAAAATCAAAGGACAGTTACTTCTGAAAGGTATATAACCAAATGTGTTCCTGTAGTCTTCCAAGAACTATGCAAGAGCCGTCCAAAGGCTGGTCTGCGGGGTATTCAATGGAACCATGACAATGCACCCACCCACAGTGCCGCTAGAACAATCGATTTTTTTTACTGAACAGGATGTCAAACTGTTGCCTCATCCACCTTATTCTCCAGACCTAGTTCCGTGCGACTTCTTCTTATTCCCTAAGATCAAATAAAAGTTACGATGTCGCCATTTTTCCACCGATGAAGAGGCAATCGCTGCATTTGAGGAGGAAATTAGCAAAGCAAAGAACCTTGGTCACAAGAATTTGACAAGTGGTTTTACCGAATGCGTAAATGTATTAAGGCCGGGGGAGAATATGCTGAAAAAACAGAATAAAGTTTTTTGAAAAAACCTTGTAGTTTTTCGGTATCTAAAAACTTTTAGCGTTACCCTCGTATCTAACATGTCATTCTGATAGGTAACAGACGACAGGTATATAGAACAATAACTACAATCTTTAAGTGTTCATCCTCCTCTGGAGATGCTAATTCATAGTCGAAGTTTGTGGCTTCCTCATAAAAGAGGGAGGAGCAATCTGGTAACGTTATTATGGAATAACACGGAAAGAAGGCTTCGAATAATCAAGTTCGCTATTGCTGTCAAAACAGTTTCTACTTTTTATCCGTTCTGTATTGTTTTGTTTATGTTGTGGTTTGACTACGTATTTATACTTAACACTGAAATTGCAATTTGTTTGGTGATGCTTATAATGAATAATTGGGGATACTGCGGTTTTGATAAAACCCGCAGTAAGCTTCCTGCAGTTGATTTCATAAGAATGCAGAAGGCAAAATTGTACTGACCATTTGCTTAGAGGACCTATACTGACATTGTTCCTGAATTTCTAAAAAAGGTGAGTATGTGTATTACCACGATGTAGGGGAAGGTTGCCATTATTGGACCGGCTCCTTCATCGTACCTTTGCAAATTCTACATATTCATTGAGCCCATGATACTTCTTTCTGAATGAGATAAATGATTAAATCAAAAAATTATCATGATTACCCATAATGTTATTAAAATTACTACTATAATAACAGAAGTATAAAATGACTTCCGATCAAGTCACACTGAATAGCTAAGAACTGATCGACTGACAAGCGAATTAACCTTAAAGCCACCCTAAGGAATAAACCACTTACCTTATCACTTAGGAAGCATTTAGCAAGCCTCATCTGACCATAAATTGCGTTTCATTAATAAGGCTCTAACTCTTAAGGTTAAAGGAACTCTTAAGGATCGACTATAAATATGACCCTAGAATATGAAGAGTTCTAGTTTATCATGAGTAATAATTTATATATGAATGACAGCATAATAGCTGATACTTTTTCTTGTTTTATATTACTAATCCACTCACATTAACGATGCAAATTTTTGATGCTCTTACTCGGTGAAAGATAAGATACGATGAAATTGTACACAAAGTTTCGCGAGTAAATAAATTGAAAAAGTAGGTAGTAGTAGCATATGGAACATACTGAACACTTAAATTACCATTATGAATATTTTTTCAAAACAAAATATTTGAAGAAACGTCATTAACTTAAAATGATTAAAAAAATATCACAGTCAACAAGAAACAAGATATACAACATTAATAAGTATCAAAGAAGGATTATCTCACGTTCTCCCGTTTTTACTTCGCCTGGTTCAGTTATATTTATCTAAAAGACTTGCAAGTGTAAGACATTTTTTTCAACCTGTTTTTGTTTTTTGCGTTCCTGCCTAATGGGTTGCTTGTTTCCTACCTAGAATGTTCACCAGTGGCGTACAGATCAATCGAGTAAAGAGAGTCGTGTCTCCCGTTTAATTGTTTTGACTGTTACTTTGTCTTGTTTCGTATCGAGTTTAAACATATTTTGCAATACATGTGCAAATTTGTGTGCGATATGACTCAAGGAGTCCACTCCTGACGTAAGTAGAACCTGTTTTTTCGAATTCACATTTTTTTGTTGTCATTTATTTAGTACAATTAATTTATATTTCCAATTATATCATTATTTATTATTGTATTGCCCTGTAGATGGCCTACTATAGACCGAAACCTCGGAAAAGCTGTAAAAGAGGCTCCTACCTCTCTTTTCACCTAACCTCGACCATTTGTTTTCTGGAAAAAGGAATATTGAGTTGAAATGGCAAACTCCCTATTTCCAGGCGTTCTCTCACCAGCGGACTAACTAGGTATCTACGAAGTGTTTTTAGCAACGACCTCCTATTCGGCATGGATTCCTTTTCTGGTGCTTCGGAAGATTTACATAAAACGTTTGAAATGCTTCGACTCAGGTAAACCAATTATGTCGTAAGGTTACGATTTATCCAGTGAATTGGCTTTGTCAGGTTTAACCTGTAATACTCAGCTACAGGAATACCTTGAGGTGTTGATTTTTTACCAATGTAATTTGGCATTTGGAAGATAAAAGGTCTTCGCGTCACAAGACGCCAACATACATACCGTTTTTGGCTGCGGGGTTTCACGAAGAAATACTTGTTGCTGAAACTAATGGAAATATAAAAATAAAGAAGAACAATTCCAATATGCGACTAATCACTCCATTTTCGTTATTTTCTTTGGTTGAGTTAGCATCGTTTTTAGGTGACAGATTTTCACAAATAATTTCACTTGTTGCTGAAACCAAGTTGGAGCCAGCCGTACTTATAAGTAAGGCACATTATCATCATCTGAATCTTCCTCAAACTTCTGTCTATAGTCTTCGATCATTATTTCGTCTTCAGAAATATCAGATTTGTCGTCTGGGTGAGAATCTGAAAGATCGTCTATAATGGTCTGAAGTTCTGCTTGTTTTAATGGTCTGTGACTTCTGTGAGCGTCAAACTCCATATTATGATAATAAACTGTAAATGATAACAGTCAGTTTTCAAAACCCTACCTACAATATACTGAAACCACTACTTACCTCAGTATACCGAAAACACTACCCCGGGTACGCTTGCACCCCAAAAACAATACAGTAAAACGGTAGCACTTATTCACTAGGCGACTGTACGGTAATAACTGATCTGTCAGTTCATGAGACTACCCGAGCTTCTGGTGCCGTGTCGCCAAAATTACAATACATTAATAATAATAATAATTATAATAATAATAATAATAATAATAATAATAATAATAATAAACTAGTCTTGATTAAGCATATACAAATGTGCACATGTACATACATACATAAAGTGGGACGTCAAGTGGCGAAATTTAGCATCAGCTACTCTTACCCTCAACCACTGGATCAACATAGAGAACTGATGGATAAATGAATAAGGAAATAATTGGAAGGGAATAAATGAAGATTGAAAAATAGAACAACAACTATGATCGAAATTTGGATTTCGGACTTCCATTGTCTATAAAATTTTGAGTATCACGACGTTTCGATCACTGGAAGTAAGAATCAAAGAACATTGTCTCAACACCCAGCGAGCAGAGACAGGAAAATCTGGAATAGCTGACCACGCATGGACGGAGCACCATAAAATAGCTTGGGACGACGCTAAGGTTATTGCCAAGGAACCGCATTGGTATCGAAGGAAATTCAAGGAGGCGGCATTCATCACCAACAACAGCAAAGTGTACAGCAAACCCAGCGTAGACATTAAACCAATCTGGCAGCCACTCATAAAAAAGATCAATAGACTACGACTGGACCAGACAACAAACAATGACCGACAAACAGCCACGTCAGCAGACCGGAATACCGCGCATCGGGAACCAATCAGAACAGACCGCGCACAACGACACGTCACCGGACGGGGTATAAATAGGCATGAAAGGAACGTGTTCGCCAGTTCACCTGAAGACGATTGCAGATAGCACATCAATCGAAACGTCATGATACTCAAAATTTTATAGACAATGGAAGTCCGAAATCAAACTTTTGAACTATGATCGAATTTACCCAAGCCGAAAATAAAACTTAAACAGTTGTTTTGAATTACTTGGAGTCGATTCTTGTTTCTTGAATCCAAGCAGTGAAAATAAACGATATTACAATAGTTAAGAACAGATATCACAGAGTGATTTACGTAATTTATTTCTAGGTTTGAAATTGAGCATATAGGATTCTTAATCGAAAATAAGTTTTTTGGATTAATTGTTTCACATGCCCTTCAAATCCCAATGATGTGTCAAGATTTAACCCCAGTATTTTAATTGTCCGTATGCTGTAGAGACACGCCATCAACGGTAACATTGAACAGTTTCATGATATCAGGTTTTTTTATTTCTGAGCAAAATAGCATGAGCTTAGATTTATCTGGATTTATATTTAAGTTATGTTCGAATGAGTATCTATAAAAATTTCTTATGTCCGATTGCAATGTTATTGCCGCAGTGTGTGCATCTTCAGTACTAAATATATATAGTAATTGAGTGTCATCTGCAAAAGATTGAATACTAGTATCATCAACTGCCAATGGTAAATTAAAAATAACAAAGGTCCGAGAATGGATCCCTGGGGCACGCCTAAATTTATTTCTGTTAAATTTGAAGATAAATTGTCTATTGAAACCCATTAACCTCTACCACTCAATAGTTCTTGAAAAAAAAATTGAAGGCTGGGGTACAGGTGTACCCCAGGTAGTGTAAAGAGTTAAGGAATATTATATCATACTGTAACCTTCACCGTTTTCGGAATATTATTAAACGTATAAATGAATTAAAAATAAAACACTGGCATTTATTTTGAACCCTGAGTCATGGAAGAAATTATTAAGAGTGATTTTGTAGTAAAGCCTCCCACTTTTCTCACCTTCTACCATTTATCAATCCGCCGTGTAGTGGATAATGTGACAGTCGCAATTTACCAGGACCTAGTTGATGTTATAGCGCTAATACGCCGTAACATAGCAGTGGTTTCCCCCTTCCATTGTTATCTACAGGGGAAAGAGTACAAAGAGACCGAGCGACGGCAAAACGACATTCGCTCTCGTATAATCCACGACGTCCCAACGCCTGTTCTGGATTATCAGAAAATATACGCGCCACCAAGAATAAAGGACCCATAGAAATCATAATATTACCACAGCCGCTTTCGCATACAGGAGGGTGCGAAGTTATCTCATTCGTTCTCTGTCTCTTTGAAGTTTGGCTCACGGTGCAACCATCATGCATACACAACAAGTCCAACTAGATTCTTTTTACGGTCTGGAGCTCAAAAATCGTGCGGATACGGTGTCTGCGGTGCTGACCTGATATTTTCTAATATCCAGCATGGTTTTGAGGCCAAAGTATGAGCCAGTCGCTAGTCTCGCCAGCTGATTTTCTGTCTCATTTTTTTATACATCTCCATCCTGCAGGATCACGTTCCTGGATTACGCTAGGCATTGGAGGTCGGCATCAAATTAAATAATCTTGTGGTTGATGATGCTACCTCCTTCAAAGCTGCCTGGCTATGGGAATACGTCCCTGATAGTATGGCAGATGTAATACTGACATATAGTTTCCCAACGTAATTCTAGTCATTCAAAGGACATTTCACCACTTTCGTCGCCTTAGAGTGAGATCCGTCAGTAAGCTATACCAGATTGTGCGGTGGGAACCCTACCTCTACTTCCGATCTTCACTAGTGGAAATAATGAATGAGAATCTACAGTTCAAGCTTATGCTCGAGAAGGTATCTGCCTCTATTTAAATCAAAATATCTCCCTACATCCTAAGTAAATTATTACCTATTCTAATTGGGAATGATGGCAAACGCATCACTTCACAACATATAATAATTTAAAATTTGTAAACAACTGTTTTTGGGAAGAGTCGAGCAATTAATGTCATCAGCAGGGATTTAATTTGTAGAATATTCAACTTTGGAAAAAATGAAGAGGTTTCCAAGAGACATTTACAAGTTTCAATCAGCGGTCAGATACAAGAGGCGTGCTTATTCAAGTTTCATAGAAGATTTGAGTCATATACTTTAACCCTTTGCCGACGGAGGCTTTTGAAGGTGTTTTTTTCAACTAAAATGCATTTAATATTCGGTGACCACTAGGGAAGCCGTACTGAGAGAGTCATCATAATTCTTTGATGGGTAATTGTCATTTCTGACATTTTATTTTGCAATGTCATTACGGCCTTCATAATTCATTGTATGAGGATGTAATCAGTGGTTCGATAATATAGAGGCAAGGAAGACAGGGTAAACAGGACCAGAATAAGAGATGCAAATTTGTTTTAATAATAGAGAATTTATTCATAATTATGACATGAATAATGTAGTAAGATAAAATATTCTGAATATCACTGTATGTTGTTGCTTAACAAACTAAAGCTTCTTAGCTACACATCATTCTCTTGCTTACTGTGGTCATTTTTGGCTTCCTTCCACAAATTCAAGTTGATTGAAGGGAGCTGCTCACAGTTTATATCCGGATTTCTAAAAAAGAATACAAATACGTTACAGTAGGTCAACTCGACCATACGTCCAAAGTTCAAATGTCATAAATGTATGTTTTTGTATAAACTGCTGAAACGAAGACGCTGGCTCAACTTCCTGAGTAAAATTTTGCCTCAGGGTGATTTTACGTCACGCTTACAGATGCAACAGTCCGATTCGTACGTTAGTTGAAGCCATGGATCTCTAGACGGTTGAGATTATCAAGGAAACCTCGATTGAATAGATTTTATCTAGCGACACAGAAAAATGACTCGTGTCGCCTTACCGCAGAGTCACAGCGTCCCTCGTCCTCTGCCTCAGGGTGAGTAGCCTTACTTCGCAAAGTAGTCAAGGCTGTACGACCTGGGTCTGGTCAAGTGAACACAAAAGTTGATGTCAACTGCCACTCGACAAAATGTGTTGTTCTGCACCAGTCAGAATATCAGGTAGTGGCCTTTCGTTTTCCGCTAAGGCATTTCCCTAGCCGACTAGATGTGAGGTACCCTTAGGTATCATGAGCAAAAATTGCCGTTAGAAGCTGCAAAATATGATTTTTCTCGGGAAAGCTTCTTTTTCCTGGCCTCTTTTTATAAACTTGAAAACCCTCAACATGTTTTAAGAGGGAAATGCTGGCGGACGCATTTTATTCGATAATGTAGACCTGGCAAGATCTATAAAGTTGTGGTAATAATCAGTAGCCATCAAACATTTGGTTTCAATTAGAGACAGGTAGAGTCTTATTCAAGAGAGATCAGAGGGAAAATTGATAGGATAAGATTTAGAATTCACATTAATATCACAATGTCAGCTGCACTTACGTCACAGGGTGGGGAACGAAGAAACAATCCTTTTGTATTTTCGATATGTTCACATTCTCGCATAACAAACTCGACATACTAGTTTTTCTGATTTCATTGAGCTGCTCCAATGTAAAGCCTAGCTCACCAGAATGTTCATACCAGTATCTGTCTCCTACACGAGTACTGAAACATAATATATAATGAGCAAAAAATAGTAAATGAGATATTGAACGATAACTGTTTGCAATTGCAAAGTTGTTTGAAATGTGTCAATTATTTAGTTGCTAATTCGGAAGATAAAAGTCAATATAGAAATTAGCATTTGGAAAATCGAAAAAAAACTGGCCTACTGCGAGATTCGAACCATACACCTTTTGAATGCTGGTCAGACACTCTAACCAACTAAGCTAAGCAGGCACTCCGTTCAATCAACTTAACCATTTCGACCAAAGGCTGCAGAGTGTGCTTAGACTAAAGGTTAAAGCGAAGGGCCTGATACTAAAAAACACCTGATATTTGTGAAACCCTGGTTATAAATTACAGGCTTTTTCTTGAGATTTAATCACTTACTTATAAAATTGCTTCATAAGTATATACTGGAATGTTGGGCCAGTCCAGGTTCCTGACAGATGCTTTTCCAATGATCCTCCAACAGTCAAATCAACGTCATCAGGGCGAGCATACAATTCTTTCAAGTACTGGACAAACTAAAGGAACGAAATAATAATATTTGAACTATTATACAGCGAAAAGTTTTGAAAAGTTTGATAATATGTTTTTCAAGTGACTAGTAGGCAGTAAAAATTGTAATTATACAGGGTTAGTTGCAACAGTAGTGCAAATTTAGTCGTCAGAAAATATGTCCCCTGAAACAGGCATACGACAAAATAATTTCCTGGTCATTTTTTCCCTATAATATCGATCAACCGCAGCACAAGAGGTGGATAGATATGGTATAAAAACTTGTAGAATACGAATTAGCTGAACTTTTTTGAGAGCCTATTTTCAAGTAGTCTAAAGTGGCTACTAAAATCAGAGTAGACGCAAGATAATTATAAAGTAAGACAATGCGGGTGATAGGTAAACTTTGAAAATCTACTGAGGAGGAGGAGGAATTTACCAATCATTTACTTTCACTGTCTGTTGATTATACTAGTGCAAGCACTTCATATATTTTGCAGTAGTCCAAACAGAATCACTGTCTACCATCTATCCTCATGAAATGATCGTGATACCCTTCTATTTATTGGCAGCAGTTAACAATTTAGTCATCTCTAACGAACGCTTTATTTGTAATACTTGAATAATGATCTGAATAATTCAATCTTCAGTTCAAAACTGAAGCTACTGGATGTTACTTAACGTACTCAAAATTATGTCGTACCATTTTACATTTTTTGAATTAAAAAGGTCATCTCGCTTACCTCTGATTCCATTACGTCCTTGAAGTCTTCAAATTTTTCAGCTTTACCTAGACCACATAGCTTTCTGTAAGCATTATAGTGAGCCAATAAATGTTGTCTGTCTCTGTTGATGTCAATGACTTTCAAATCCTCGCCTAATTTATTTCCTTCTTTAAACATATACTTGGTTATCTAAACGAATGGAAAATCCGTATGATACTTAATAATACTGACAGGGCAAGTTTTTATTTTTTTACATTAGAATATTAAGTTTGATATTCAGGGGAAATGCTTAAACATATTCAAAATATTATGGTACATTACTAATCAAAACCTCTCAAACCTCAGCATCATGGTAACTATCAACACCCATCGACTGCTGGAATGCTAACCCCATAGTTAACATCTGGAAGTTGTTTCCTGTCTCGACGATCTCTGGTCTCCCGATATAATCACTGATACGTAACTCACCTACTGAATGACGAGTGGCATTTATTAGTCTGAAAAAGATCATTGTGTGATGTTATTTTGAGTAGATTTGTAGCTTAAGCGAACTAAATCGGCATTAAGGCGAGATGTAGTCATATTTATATACTTTCCATAAGTTCACGCATACATAACTATGAAGAAATGGTTGCTTAAGCTACAGAAAGCCTGTCAATACTGAAAACTAAACTAACGAAACATATGTATTTAAAGCGAAATTTGCTAATGTTTTGGGTCACTGAAAACTATTCTACCAGCTGACCGGCTGAAAAACAGAGCAAGAGACGGGCCGACAGAAAAAACAATAGATGGGGACCGACTGTGGGCCGACAGACGGATCGACAGACAAACTGATATATGTATCCACAGGCGGATCGACAGACGGACCGACAGACAGTACCACGGATAGAACCACAACTGGATTGACTGACGAGCTTATAGATGAAAAGGCAAATTCATAGAAAAGTTCCGAAGTTGATGTGTCATGTTCCTGGAGTAAGCAAGATTACACGTTACCAACGTTTCACAACGTTTCAATTGATGTGGTACCTTCAATCGTCTTCAAGGAAAAGGTCCGTGATAGCAGATCATGCATGGACTGAGACCACAGCACATCAGCGTAGACATTAAATCTGAATCAGTATTGTCAAAAAAATTCAAACAACAAAGGTATATTTTTCATAATAATATTAAACCTTCGAATATGAACCCGTAGACGTAACTGGTCTAACTGCAACGAACAATGAGGAATATATTTCGATGGATAATGTCTACTATATTTATGCGAAATGAAAGTGTGTTTGTCATGCATTATAATCTCTGTGAAATATCTATTCAGTTTCTACCACAGCCGGCATACTTAAAAAATAGGACACTATCATAATTACATCGTTTGCTTACTTACTGTAAATGTCCAGCGATCTGCGTGTGATAATATCTGAATGCTGCAGTTCCATGTTCATCAAAAGCAGTCGCATCGACGTCTTCATTGTAATCGTCGACATAACCTTCGGCATCATATATGATCTTATTCTTCAGCATATTCTTCCGACCTAGCACGATGGGTAAGTACTCATAGTACGCAATATGTTGATGCTGGGCTATGTTAATTTTTCTAGCCTCTTGATAAACCTTCTCATCACACCAGTGAGGATTGATTTCGGAGAGCTTCCTAGCAATTCGGTTGTGCTCTCTGATGAAAATTATATGGATCACAGCCAAATGAGGATTTTGATTCCCTCTTGTATCGCCTGTATAAAAATATATTGTTTTCACTCCAACAGTAAAAAGCACTAGTATTCAAGCTAAGAAGGCTGATGTAGTAAGTGTAGGTTGATGAAGGTATAAGCACCATACCTTCATCATCCTGACTTCTAGCAATGATTATGTGACTTTCTGCCTTGTTGATCATAAATATTTATATATGTAACTGTTGATTTAGACTACGCAACAAGTTGTAAAACACCATATTTCAAAACAGTGTTGTAGGACAAGTTATAAGACCTGATGAAAAATGTGCTAGGACTGACGTGTTTCAACACAATTTTCTTGATTACAACCAGTTATTGTGTTTCCGTCCTGAGTAAAGATCAAAGAAAATGTTCAACTGCCTAATCATGCTAGTATTCTATTTTCCGAAACTGCAACTTGTTGCAAATCCAGATTGCGCAGTCGTACTGAAATCGCGTCTCTAAATGATACATCCTTCCTAATTGTTAGGTATATTTCGCAGGTACCTATACTTATTTTTCGGTGGTAGGTGGATATGTTTTCCCTTAATCCTTGAGGCCCCCGTACATAATGGGGCATGATGAGCCCTGCGCCACGTAGGCCATCATTGCCCGTCAGCTTGAAAGATGTTCACACAATGGCGCATGCCTCATTGCTGCCTGGTAAAGTACTCAAGATGGACGTCAAAGTCCCCCGTCGGTCGGTAACGAACTGAACAATGGCCGACTGCGTGAACCCTACCGGCCAGGCTACGCCACGCTACCCTTTGATTTGTGACAAAAAAACGGACAACATTGCCATTGCGCGCCATGATCCATTAACCACTGACAAATGTCCGCACATGATGCGCCATTCCTCCCTGTACACAATGGCGATGGCGTTCAGTGGCCCATTATGGCCTATTGTGTGCTGGGGCCTTTAGGTAACTAGGCAAACCACTACCATCTCGAGAAACTTTACATTGACATGAACAACATGTTATCCAAAGAATCATATACGAATCGAGTTCAGTTCAACTCACAGAATGCCTAGACAACAATACTGACAATAACAGGCCATGGCATGATTATGTTGACTGCCTTGCTTGGTCGGCTTCCTGAAAGCTAGGAGTTCTCTTCCGTTCCAGAAAATTGTATTAACCGGAGTAGCTACTACTACTACTCCACAAGGTTCATTTAATACTATCTGAAATGCGCTCACATGTGTGGGAATGCGCTCTTCAACATTCCCTGCAGATTCTGTGCTCAATACAATACGTATGACTTTAAAAACGACCTCCACAGTCTCAAACATCGAATAAAAGTTAAAGATCTATCCCAATTCTATAGAGTTTACCATAGTAAATGTCAAGGTGTCACCAAAAATCAGCAGCGCAAAAATACTAGGTATGCGAGCTTCACGAGAAAAAAATTAATATTTACTCACCCATATCGTAGCAGCTCTCCCCAGGACCCCTCATTCTGCTGCAATTATCTTCAACGCTTGGATTTTTTAACAATTCTGGAAATTCTTGGCCTTGTCTTATTTCTGTCTTCAATAACCCTCCTTTAAATGATCTTATGGAATCGGCAATAGCTTTGCTATCACCGTAGATCACAGATAGGTCAAGATATGAAGTAGCTGTTGTTTTCTGTGAAAATAATCCTCTGATTATGCACAAGAATTTGATGCATATTGCACAATTTTAATGATAGTATTGCGGAACATCATTTGGAAAAAATAGTTTTCACATGCCTACCTAGGAAAACACTAATTATAAATTTATCTACGATTAATAATCTATATACCATCTCATTGCGGAAACCTTGAATCGACCGAAGTTCATACACATTTTATGTTTGCTGAGGTGCTTCAATAATTTAATACCAGTGCAAAAAGGTAGAATAGCAATTTTGTAGACGAATATCTATGAAATTCACCCATATCAATAGTGGGTTTTCTTCAGAATACCAGCTATTCCACCTACCATTTTCTTGCACTCAAAGTTGTGCCAGAAAGTGATTGCTTTTACGCTTAAATCTCTAGAGCAACAAGAATTATAAATAGTATAAAATAAGAAACAGAGAAAAACAGAGCATGGTACTTCATGCTCTGTTTTTAACCAACTTAATCGAGCTCAAAATGCAAAAAAAAATCACTGATTTGATAAAGAAATATTTCACATCTCCAAGGTGTGAAAAGTACCTAACCTGACCTAACAACCTATATCAGGCATTCTAAATATTTGTCAAAAATGGTAACTGGAGATGCCTCGTTTGCTCTCACAACTTTGTCACAGCGGCTGTAGTCTCCATGATTATATTAAGGATATATTTCAACTTTTTGGTATTGGAAATATCCAAGAGAAAAGAGATTAAGCGTTATTTAAAATTATAATTTGAGTTAGCACGCCATACCCTTGACCTTTAATTATTGGATGTTCATTCTTGCTTGTGATTAGGCTATAAAAAATGGCCTCAAGTGAATATGCAGTATGTTTCATCATTTGGAATTAAATTTGGAAAGTATTATATTGGCAGATAATAATCATTTTTCAATTTTGAAATTCACAAAATTATTATGTTTTCGAAAATCTGCATAAACCAGACAAACTGACAGAAATGAATCACATGGATTTTGTGATATATACGAGTGTGTCATGAAACATCAAGAAAAGACAATATCTGCAATTCTCATCTTTTGGCAACTACAATACCTTCCCCGCTCATGGGTAACTGAAACAATAACGTTAAGGTAATATATTTCTTTAATAACTGCACTTTGATTAATCGGTCATAACTGAACAACAAACAACAATAAATTTGTGTAGCGAACAATTTCACTTTTGATAGCCACCAAAAAATATTCACATACTTGTAGAGAGATTCGGCTGAATCTCATTCATCAGATTTTTTATTGGATGGTGAGGTTCAGTACTAGATTATATGTTTATACACTCACCTGTTTTTCACCATTTAGAGGCATGACACGACTACTTATATCATGGGCAACAAACTGCCCATACTGCATACTGGCTAAACTGTAATCTTTTTCCGTTATCGGTTTATCTGTATAGAGCTTTTCGCTTATACTTTTTGGGTTGGGCAAGGCTGATTGGTTCCGGTATTCTACAAAAAATACAAACAAGTTATAGGACGTTATTAATTCAAGAAAAGTAAGACATTTTTTTATTATTTATCGGAATGAAAATAATTCGATCACTCTTACATAATACTTGTATCGTTTTCAGATTGAGTGAACTGAATTTCCAGTATTAATGTATAAATATAGTTCAATTCAACAAGTAGATTCTGTTTGCATAATTGCAATAAAATTATATAATGTACACACTGTATCTCACGAATAAAAGATGTTTAACCTTGATGACGCGTTTCGCTTTATCTTTGAAGCTTCATCAGATTAATATAACACTTCAGAATTTGTCTCTTAGTTCAAAGTTAAACTTTTACTGTACGCAGATGAACCTTCCAAAGTTTCTATTGAGGCTTGAATAACTAAGGCTCGTATTTATTGACATTCTTCAAGGGAGCCTTTTTGATGAAACGTAATTTATAGTTAGCAAAACTCCCTTAACACATCCTTAGAAATAAGGCAGCGTGGCTACATTTAACATTTAACATTCAATTTATCAACTATTTCTAGTATTCCAATCGGAAATCATCTGCCAATTTTGTTGTCAATAGCATTTTACTGATTTTCTTGATACTATCATCGATAAGAATGAGCTCATTGAATATTTAAAATAATATGTGGATTTTATTTTTAAGCAAACAGATGCATAGGAGATACGGAAAATCCTTTCGTAAAACTTAGGAACACACTTGAACTGAACAGTCCTAAGATATAAATACAACCCTAAATACTTAATAGGCGACCATCAATAACGTGAATTGTTCAAGGGGGGAGGGGAAGTTAAACCTCACCCAATTTCACGCGGGGGAAAGGGGGGGGTCCCGACAAATATCCCGCAAAAAACACTGTAAAATTGCAAGATTTTTTTTTAAAACTTAAGCAAAATATATTTTTTGATTGAAATCACAAGACGGAAGAGTCCTGCCAGAAAGAAGTAATAAAAGTTATAGATCACAGCGAAACAGAAGCTCCCGAGAAAAAGGACTTGGTGCAGCGGGTTTAGTATGGGCTAGTAGCTCTCATTCACAGTGCTTCCAGACAACGATCTGAGCATTCTTACATTCTTGTCTTTACTTGTCCCAAATATAAATATTCATGTGAATTGTGTTGTTCAAATAAGTCCAGTCCATTGACACTAGAAATACAAATTTTTAAAAATCTCACATGAGATATGGGGTTGGAGGAGGGAGGGTTAAAAAATCGTCAAAAACGCCTCACGTAATTAATGGATAACAATATACAATAATATGGATAACAATACAACAGTTTCATTGCTACTGGGGCAAATACATATGTATCATGATGACCTTACCAGCTGCTGGAAGCAATCTTGCATAATAGTTGTTAGCCATTCCTCTGGTTGGCACCTTCAAATTATTGCAGTATCCGTTATAGCTCCGATACATCATTTTAGAACATTCCAGTGGTGAATAGTCCACGGAATCCTCAAATTTGTCTCCTTGCTGCTCATTTTCTCTATAAATCGAGAAGTCAAAATACTACTTGTATTTATATGGTCAATTGCTCAATCCACATATAAATTTTAAAATAATGTTGTACCCTTTGGCATTTCAGGCTGGATCATCTTTAGAGGCACTCTCAAATCAAGGTAGGTATTACTAAAGAAAACTTTCATTTGAAATTTCATCAAGTTCTTGACGTTGGTAAATACGTTTCACATCTAGTAACACAATATTGATTTCTGTTGTGAAGTACACGAAATAATTAGTATCATCGTTTCTGAAAGTGTTCGAGTTTCTATTATCTGATTTAAAATTCATTTGCAAAGTCTGTGTCAAAAAAATCAAAACTTGATCCTAAAAATAGGTACAATATGAGAATTTATATTTCGTTTGGTGAATAGACCACAGAACCAGAAATATGAGCATCACAGTAAACCACCGAAAAAGATTCAAAGTTGATAACTATATCGCGTTCTATATCTGGTATGGAAACCTCATCTCTGATTCTGTAGTTGGAGAGAGATTATCTTAAATTTGATTTTGAATCCTCAGCTACCTCTATAAAGACAAATGCTTTTATTATTCAAGGAGCATCAAAAATGCCAGTTCACTTCTAACTACTATTATACTCAAACTTCATAGAAGTATTGTCGTAGCAAGCCTGAATTTATACTGCTAGTTCAAATATTCTTTTAAAAGATTTTTCTAAAAAGGACCTTCAGAAATGTTTTTTCATACTCATGAAATACTGTATAGCTTGAAAGAGATTGACGGTGACATTATAAATGTAACTGATCGTATCATCACGAATTATAATATTTTTGAAATCACAATTAGTCCCTCCCCAATGGCGTGAGATGTAGAATGAAGTTCATGGTTTTTCAAACTCCTTAACTCGAATTCCTCTATATCAGAAGTTGCTTGTCGCCACGCACTAGAATTATTGGTGAGGACTAAAAGCTCGTAAAGATCATATCTCTCTTATTCCCATAATGTACACAAAATTTCAGCAACTTCAGCTTATTGAATTTTGAGTAATTAACAAACAAAGGTTTTGTTGCTGCTTAATTGAACATAGTACCATTCTAAAACACTATATCATCGGTCTAACATGCTATATTATGGAAATATCTACGGACTTTGAATAGTTTTTCAAATTTTATAAATTGACTGCTGAAATTTTTTATTCATGATTGGAATGGCAAATATACCATCTTCAAAAATGTTTAGCCATCTACGTGCAATTGATTTTCAGCAATGTGGAAAAAAAACACGTGTTATTAAAACAACGAGCAGTAAAAGTGCGCAATCATAGATATTAATATTATTAAATACATGAACAATGACAATTTTTTCACCAACTTTCAGCATACCAGCACTTTTTAAGCAAACTTCAGGTACACAAGTACACGAATGAGCTGAAATTTTTTTCTGTTATTAGTAATCTTTCGGACTGTAAATTCCTTTAGTCTCAATTGGACATCCCCCATATCTGATTTGAGGCCAATAGGTTATACTGGAACATACCCAAGTTAGGATTGGTATCTACAGTGGGAGGAAAAGTATATACCAGTACCGTATTCGTAGAATGGATTATTGTTGTAGCGTTGCAGTGTAGTTAGGGACTTAGATGTTATTTTTTTCCGGACGGAAAAAAGGGCTTTGCCTGTCCATTACTACTAGATGTTACTTTTGAGTATAAGTTGACTTTTGCTGAACATATTGATTGATAAATTGATAGGAGTTTATCCTGGAAGAGGTATTAGCAACACTGATCTATGAAATCGTGTTTATCTTTTAACGCTGAACGTATGCCTCACTTATCTTTTTGTTTATCTTTTGAATAGTTCAATTGATTGTCTCATGCTTCTTGAACATGTGAACATAAGTGTACCAACGTTTCCATCACGTACTCACTTTACGTTTGGAACCATGCTAAAACTAAATCACACCCTATTGCCCTATTTCTGGATTATATCTACCACTAGGGGCTACTTGTTTAGTCATAATGATTTGTTTCTTGAGGTCAGAGGCATTCAACGGTAAATTCAAAGCTATATGTATCACCAAGATCAAAACCGCACAAAATCACTTTATGTAAAAGATGGTAGTAACGGGATTCGAACCTTCATCTTCTCCTGTCTCAGATAGAATATTCATCTAATTATTCCTATATTTTAATCTGAAAATATAAGTACCTATACGTATCCTACCCATTTATGTGTTGCTCCTTGAATTGCGATGCAAATGGACACTGTGACACGGTAACAACAGGAAGCAGAACCAGAACCAACAAAGACAAACGGTTATCATCCATGGCTGTCCTACAACAGACACACTTATACTAATATCTGTATCACTGTGGATGGTTAAACACGTTTATCGTGATAACTATGAAACCTAGGAAAACACTGTTCATATTTGGTCGAATATTACGTGATAATTTCAAGCAGGAAGCGTAGCTGTGATTAAAATAATGAATATCACGTTATCAATGATGCAGCATATGCGCGTTCTAATTGTAGTAAGATTTTCGCTAATTTTAATTGCTTGTTATACCGAATGAACAATATATATATATATATATATATATATATATATATATATATATATATATATATATATATATATATAGTATTTTTACTGTGCCCATTATCAAATTTTTGCTTACTGGTCAACAAATGTGGCACTCATCTGGAACACCACTTCCTTAGGCGAAGGTGATCATGAATGATTGTTCAAACCGCTACCGATCCAATCTCGTTGTAAGTTATATGTCGATCTTTTTTTACATATTTTACACAGTTTCTACAGTTTCTGGAGTAACAGCAGTGGACGGTCGACCTGTGCGAGCTTCATCATCCACTGAGATCCGGCCCCTTTTAAACTCAGCACACCAGTTAAAAACTGCCCTATAAGGGGCAGAGTCCCCAAAGCAACTCACTAAACTTTCGTGAAATTCCGCTTGTTTTAGTCCCATTTTATAGTCATACAAAATGACGACTCGAAAATCGTGACTACCCGGTTCCACGTTATAATTCGGCCAACACTTAGATGCATTCGAGACCGTGGCAAGGCAACTACTGAACGATTCAAACGTTGCTTTTGCGTGTAAGCACTTACAACTTTAGACAAAATAGCTGCGTGCTCAAACTTCTTTGAACTTGTATAGATTAGGAATATCTGAAGACTTTCAGCGTGACCCTCGTATATGAAGTGAGATTTACCAGAGTCAGCTAGATCTTCTAATATGTTGTTACAACCGACTTGAGCGATTAACATGTTTTTCTTGAAAAAAGCTAATAAACAACTACATAATTTCACACAAATTACACATGCTATGATATTGCCAATTTCGTTCATACAAACATCTCTGACTGACTGGTGTACTCCTCTCTAATCACTTGCAAATTTTATGAGGCTTCTAGAAATTACAGTCAACCTTTGCTAAACACTCCAAATCTAAAGTTAAATAAATGATTGATTGTAAATTGTGATAAATAAATCTGCATTTTTCCTATGTTTATGTAAGCAATTTTATCCAAAGTTATTTAAACTTCAAAGACAATGTTGGGCGCCTGGCTTCCTATAGAATCTATCGAAAATCCTTTTGTTATTGTATATTGTTTTCTTGATTCGGAATTTTCAGCAAATTTTTGATTTTTTTTTGGATTTGGTTTCAAATATTAAACACAAAGCTATTGAATTTGATTTTGCGTTCATCATGTATGTACCTAACTGAATTATCTTTTATATTATTTTTCATCGAAACAATAGAATTAAAGCATTCAGATATCAATTACGATATTATCAACGTCAGGAAATTTTATTAACGAACAAACAAATTATGCCGCAGTTACCAATTCCTTGGAGAAAATTGGCTGTCATAAATTACTACGTTTTCGACTGTGAAAATTCTTTGACAGTGAAAATGCCCACAAAGGGCCCTAAGTGAAGTTTTTCAATATAATTTGTACCTCAATGTGGTAAGAGAATATTCGTTGAATAGCACTAGTGAAAAAATAGTTAAAACAAGAGGATGGAGAATCTTTAGCTTAATTTATTTTTTTATATACAACTTCCTGTATCCCTCATGATCAATGTTGAAGTTTGGGGACTGATTTAACCTGTTTTTATCTGAAGTCAAAATTACTGTTTAAATTTACTTTGAGGTAAAATAAGACCAGATAGTAATTTGTAGGTATTACATTTTTTGTTTAAATACAGTATAAACTAATTCATCAATTTATATATTTGTGGGAAGAAACGATGCTTAAAAAAGTGAAACGATTTTGTCATATTACATAATAATTATGGATAACGAACTTTAGGAGTAAAAACACGTTAAGGATGGTTCATAAATTACCTATGTGTTGGCGTCTGGAATGTTCCAAAATCCAAACTCTAAAATCCACGTACCGGTATCTAGATTATAATATTCAAGATCAAACATTACGATGTTTTGTATGATTGATAAATTCGACAATTCTCCGAGGAGGGCTTGTTTTTTATTAGTATCCTGTTGTTTATTGGTTTTGAAGGAAAAATATGAAAACGCATCGCATATTCCAGACTTGTTTCATTTGATAACGTTTTGCTAAACCTAAGTTCCCTTCTCCGAGTATATCGCCCATCCACCAATGTTTACGATTTTTCTTTTTATCACTTGCACCGAGCAACACGGTCTACTAGTGTGCACGAAGCTTAAGAGAAAACCACGTTTTTGGATGTCACGTAATTTTTACATAGTTTATATACATCAAAGAGGAACTATTATTTCTACGCCTTCAACGTTATGGGGTTTTCCTCTAATATTCCGAATAGTAGAAGTTATATTATTATATAGCAAAATGACTGTACTGAGACAAAATCACGATAGTCAAACGAGAGTTAAACCTCACTAAAGCTATTGTGAATGCAAAAGTACACATAAACTTACCTTTTATTGATAACGTCTTTCCAATATCGGCGTACTCAATGTTTGTTTATATATCACTGAATAATCTTGATTAGGCTATTTAAACAGTCTCAAGGAGGTTTCCATACCAATATGATATAAGATATATTTATATAGGATGTTCTTCAAATCTTTAAACGCTGTTTAATAAATCTGAACTCAGAAATCAGTAATGCAATTGGAAAATAAAAAAATATGAACTGCCCATTATAAGAAATAACTGAAATGTAATAATAGTAGTGGAAAGTTGAACTCTGTCCAGTAGTCAAACTTTGGCCCTTTTTTCCGACCCTGAGATTCAACACTAACTTCTTAGTGCCGATCCTATCAGACATTTTGATAAAGGTCATGATGTCTGAACATGTCACTGAGTAGACCTCGCTGTTAAATTCAGTTCTGTAGGAATTAGAACGAGGTCGAGTCCCCTTCCCAGCACTTCTAGCAGATAGCATCTCTGATTCCATTGGAGTAAATGAACAGACTGATCTTCTAAACTCAATTTCTATCGATACACTACTATAAGTTTCCATCTATTTTTATTCTAGCTTAAGTTACTCTTGAAATATCTTAAGTTATAGAATGTATCAAAAAGAATGAAATAGCTTAAGGAATAAAATAGTTTATCACATGAAATATCTTAAGGACATTTTGACGGCGATGATTAAGGTATTGTAGGAGTTTCCCTCAACACTAGTGTAAATGCAGTCGCCAAAAAAAGTTTTCCCCTAAGACAGACATGAAGAAGGAAAAAATAATTTAATAGAAAAATAGCTAGACAGAATAAATAGTATGCTAGATTTTAGAGCTCTAGTTTTGTATTCATGATAGGATCCACTTAGTTAGTTGGCAAGTAATCTGAATAGCCTTGTTTGAGTTTTATTTGTAAAACTGTCTCTTAATCACACCATCGTTTTATCTGCATGGTGGAAGAGTTTCACCAAGTAAGAGCACCTGTAATCTACATAAATTAAAGGTAGTTTACACCGACCTTATGCAGGCAACTCATTCGACTTAATGGGCTCAATGTTTGAGAGCTGATGCCACAATGTTTAAATTACAAAGAGTAAATTCGAATTCTGAATTTGTCACGTGATAAGGAACACCTTTTGGACAGTTTCGACATTAGGCCCGGTATATGTATGTGCATCTTGAATCCAAAGCAAGGAAAGTTAGCAAACTCCAGCCGACGCGACGTGCGCATCGTCCACGTCAAACTCTGACGGCTCATAAATTGCCGTCAACCACCAGGACCAGGTAAACGCCATTATTAGACACGAGTACATGACGGAGACAAATATTACTTTAGTATGATGGGATTTTAGGGGTTAATATCGGTTGAATAATGAGCCTGATGATTAATATTTCCCTGTTACGTGTGACTATTTTAGAGGTGAAATTAATTGATTATGATACAGGATGGAGTACAATGACTCGTTCAAAATTCCATACTTGATTAGACATTACAGCGATAAAATAATTATAATTTCGCTTATGATGATCTAAGTATAGTCTGTACTACCACTAACCTACAATGTATGTTCCATAAAAATTATATACTTATATACTTTTAAATACAGACTTGAAAATTTCATGGCTGAATCACAAGGAAGCCTCTACAAAAACCAAATTCTAAATTACATTACAGCAATTCTACCCATGGTTATGTAGACTTTTAAAATTGAGTTTGATCAACTAGGTTCGGCTTTACAAAATTAAAATAAGATCAGCAATTAGTTACGCATGTTCAATTTGGTGTTTTCTCGCCAAAACGTACATGCACAGTCTACAAATCCTGCAAAGCAAGACCTAGCGTACAATCACCAACGGGCCATGGTACGTATTAAACGAGGCTCTATACAGGAACCTCACATTCCAAACCTAAGGAACTACATCAAACAATTGACGCAGTGATGCTTAGCTGAATCGGAATCGCACAGCAACCTGCTCACATGCGAATTAGTAGACTACACAGTCGAGGAAGTTCGCAAGCACAAAAAGCCGCTACTTGAACTGTCACCAAAATTAGGTCGCGAATTTAAGATCAACATTCCAATATTATAATGAAACAAAAACCAAATATAAATCTTTCACACCAGGACAAAATCATTCGAATCACTAGAACAATGCCTAACCGCCTCCCCTTTGTTACCCCCCCCCACACTTTCTTCCTTTCATTCTCTTACCTTCTTTCCTAGACGTTGCGTTGTTGGTTTCTGGTAACAGTTACTATGACTCAAGAGCCAACGACGACTTGATGCAAATTTGAAATCAGTGGATGAGTGTAGAATATGTTGCTGTCAAGGTATTCAACTATACAGCTGAAGATTAGGAGTACCAAAACTTGAATGAGTTCAAAGTACTGCTATCTCAGTTCAAAAAAATCTCATTTAACAATGATTTTATGAGCTTTGAAGTATAGGTATTTCATGCGGATGATCATTAGAATCCCAACATTTCGAATGCAGATTTAGAGTGATGTACAAGTTCTAAACCATGACGTATTGAGTTCTACAACTTACTGTATAGGAAAGTAATTTAACTTTATAAATATCGGAAATGTATAAACCTCGATCCTCTCCTTGCATTGTGTATATTTCTCAGGTAAGTTTAGCTCAAGTCATATTGGTTGGAAATTGTATATGTAGTCGAGGCTTGTTTGTACTTGTCACAGAAGTATCTGGGTGTGAAAACTTTAATCGAAATTCAAAAACTACATTCCGAGTTATAGAGGGATCAAGCATTACATGACAGAGCACAGATAAATAGGCAAACAGACAGACAGACGAAAATGATTGTCATGGATATCAAGAAAACACAATACCTTATATTCTAAAATTTCCGCGATTGGTATTCTTTCCACGCCATTGGCAATGGAACTAAAATAGTCTGGTACAGTTACCTTTCAAAATACCAACAGACTCATGATGATTGCATATCCTGAATCCGTTTGTCCGAATAATCCTTTTATTTATTTTGATTCGTGGATTAATAGCCCTAATCCATTATCAGAAAAATCCCTGATGAAGATAGGTCACGGTATACGTCGTCACACATAGTAAAAAGAAACGGATAAATCCAACCAAGCACACGAAAAAGAAAATCGAAAAATACTTGATTGATTCATATTCCAAATTGACGTTAATTTTTTGATGTTTCATAAATCAACAGATTTCGAATTCTGTACGATGTACATAGTTAAAACATACTATCGATACAGTGTTTCGTGACAGTTCCAAGGACGCTACAAAAATATTATGGTGAAACAAACTTGATAAGTTTCGATTTCCTGATATAGACGTGGTTGGTACACGATGCAGTGTACCAAAAATACGTGCAAGAATGTGCTATTCAAAATATAAGAATGAATAAATGCATCAATACGTATGAACATTATATATGTATATATTTATCGTTCTTATTAATTATTGTATGAAACCAAAAATTAGGTTATATTGTTACATAATGTATAGTGAAATTAAAGTAATAGTAGTGGTAGTAGTGATAATGGAGTAGTAACAGTTTCTCACTCAAGACAATCACATATCTCCTTTCAGTACCAATAACAACCTTCCATCACTAGAATCAACAAAACAAATAGGTAGTTAAAAGAGCTAAAAATCGAATTGGATACGAAACTGTAATATCACTTTTCAACGTCATAAATTGAATAAACACATGAGAAAAGTAGGGGAAGGTGTAGCAATATTAACGTTTGGTTCGCGTTGTTGAGTGAAATCGTATCTATAAAAATATCCATGTTATAGGAAGTTGCCGACATATTTACATTAACGTCCATGAAGCTGCATTTTGTGACGATTTCTCACACATTATTAAAAATCTAAGTGCAAAGGTTCAGATTTCACAAGGGTTCAAGCAATTATTCTTGCTATACCTTATTTCCCTCCTATCGAATCAATTGCAACAAATCGTCCTCGCCAAGGGCAGGTTCCGTAATTTGCCCCCATGTGGACATAACATTCCTCCCACCTCCGAAAAACCTATATCCTAATTGGATGTATGGATCCTATATGATATGCAAATGTTGGGTTGTCTATCTTTCCTCGGCATTTAGAATCAAAATTGACAATTCAAGACTGAGAATGCTTGTGAAAAACAAATAAGAGTCGATATTCATAGAGAAAATAACGTACATATTGTCACTGGAAGATTTATACTTAATATAAGGAATAAACATATGCAACAACAATATTAAATTATACTTAATCAAATGGTTTATTCAAACCTGCTAACCGTTAAAATGAAGCTTACCATGCAATGATGAGTAATCTAACGGACGAGAATGGGAAATGTTCGAGAGAGTATCGTAATACAATATCGGTTCTAATCAGCTAAAGTAAGCTCGACTATTACAATAGTTTTATAGACGAACATAATGGAGTTTAAGCATAATATGGAAATGCATAAAAGAATATCTGCTCAGGCTAGTGATAATCAAATAATGATACCATAAGCATTATGTTATAGACCAGAAGGCAATCACTAATGATTAAGTGAATGCTCTCCACTAAACATAAGACCTGCTTTATGTTCATGTTTGGTCTTTAGCCTAGACTCCTCCATGTAGACTGGCGGTCCAACGATAGCAATTGGGTGGTATATGCGTAACCCATTCAAGGGTATTAAATCTCAAGGTAATGAGTTCATTTGATTACTTATTTGACTTCGTATACACCTGATAAAAAGATGCCTTCAAATAAATCAACAGAAGTCACTCAAAGAATAAAATACTCTATAAGATATCATAGAAAATGAGATTTTAAGAATCATTTGTAGTTAAAAAATGGTAAGCCTCAGCAAATGATAATTTGACGACAGTCCTATGCCTGCAAATCTGACTGAGGAGCACATGATATTTTGTGTGTTCCAGAAGGCAGGAACTCAAAAACATTGTTTCGTCGGTAGTCAATGTCTATGTTGGGCTTACAAAAACTCGAGTATGAGGAAGGAGTAGTTTCCAGTGAAGCCAGTATTTCTACCTCTTTCATTATTATTAAATACACATTTTTTCAAATTTAGAAAGAAATCTTGAGAACACAGGCTGCACTCAGTGAAAATCTGGATTTTCCGAAAAATGCTATAATGGGACAACATGCCCTTTGAAACTCTGTAAATATTAAGTGCCTAAGATGGTAATAAAAATATTCGTTGAATTGCGTCGTGTTGATTTACGAGAATTTGGCGGAGTCCACCTTACAAGCTTATCACTTTTGCGATATATTGTGACGTCGTGGAATCCATCTTGGAAACCCATTATGAAAACCTCAATATCTACACGTCTGCTATGGATCGCTGGTTATTCCCTATTATTGTAGTTTTTAATCCTTCTTTTCTTAGGCGATTTTTATACTTACACTACCAAAACCGATTATGTAGACTTCGATTAGTTCAATAATGTAATCTGATGATTGGAATAACTCCAATATATAGGATTGTTTTAGTAAGTTCTCATGAGTCAAGATTCTGGACGACATCTTCTATCCTATGTGGACATCAATAAAACCTTGAGCTTACCATTTTCCCTTATAATCGTCCTTAAAAGAACTACGTGTTATATGCCTACGAACCTCGGACATTCAAATTTTTGAGGACCTTTTGTCTATATTCTTTGATAAAAACTCCACGTCTACAGGACTAAGATGTAGAGAATATCGTTTTTGCTCCTTGTATGATTAATAATCCAATATCAGTATTTTATTACAAATTAATTAGTATCTATAGCATGATAGAACAGCTCGCATCAACCCCTCTAGATCCATCTAAGCAAGATAGATCCTCTTTCAGTTGCTTTTGTACAGTGCTGAACGTCTCAAAATGTCTAAAAACCAGGTGGAGGCACCTTTGACTTATTCTCTTTACCACCACATGTATTGAAAAGTGCTCAACAGAGAAATAAATTTAAAATAGGAGAACATGTCAATAGGTCGACCGCAATATTACCTCGACAGCATCGCCAACGAAATCATAAATGATATACTGTTCAGTGAGAATACATCTCTATTCTTGAAACTTGATCGTTCGGCATAATTCATTTTCTAGCAAGAAAGTTATAAGTTGATGACCGCCATATGCTTTCGAAAGTTATAAAAAATTAAATATAGATATGAAAACCCTCCGAACTCATGAACTTGTGTGTCGTCAGCGGCGTGACTCTTCTAAATTGAATTGATCTTAGATGTTTTTTTATTATTACATTTATACAGTGTTTCCGTGGAATTGGAATCGGTTTAAGCCGACCAACGAGAAAAATTATGTTGCACAGGTCAAAAAAAATATTAATTGCGCTTTTCATAAAATACTTTTTTCTTTGGTGCCGTAATCACCATTTGAGACATCACGTCATCATCAATATTTTTAAATAGTATCCCCTATTTTTCTTGCACAACATGTTCTCAGATAAATATTAAAATCGATAATAATAAATTTTATCACAAAAATAGTGATAACTAAAGAAAAAGTCAGTTTCAAAAATTGGCTCGCACAGGTCGAATATGTTTTTATTGTACATTCCTTGACTTAACGCACTGTTGACGTCATTACAGTTTGGGATATCATACCATACACATATTTTTAGTCAGCGACCAGATTTTTTAAGACCGCCCAGTCAATGAACAGGTACCCAGGTATCCATTTCAGTTTCGCAGGTGGATTTATTAACTTTTTCTCAAAGAATTTGTATGACCGCCCGGATCAGCAAAATTTAAGTAGTTTGATACCCAATTTTCGCAATATTTCTTTATAATTAATTATTTAATAGCAGTTATTAAATATCAAACTTGATACATCCTCCGTTCAATAACGAGAAACCCGGGTAACCACTAAAGTTATTATGTATAAATGCCAGATTTATACACACCAAGAGAATTTGACTTTCAAATAAATAATAAACAATATTGTTTGTAATTTCTTCTAGTTAAATAATTCTTTTTATAAACAATAGCAAAGATAGTCATGAGGAAAAAAATAATTAATACTGTTTTGGTGAGAAACACCATTTCCAAATAGACCTGTTATACCTTGAACCTAAATTTAAAGATCTCTGAAATTCCGGAATTCGTACTTTATTCCATAGTAATTTCTCCGTAGGGAATGATCTGTCAAATTAACTTTCCCATATTATATTTAATTGCAGAAATTTCATAACTACACCACTGACAGAAATCCTTAAGATTCCATGCCACGTCGTCACGTAGCCATCGTCTAAGGGATTGTAGGTCGTTACAAACGACAATGATGTTTCTTTTGAGACCTTATGTCGCAGCTAGGATAGCTTTTATTTTATTACTGTATTTCTGTAATCAGAAGCAATATGTTTTACATTATCATCTTTATAGATATGTATACCTGTTACTTGACTAGTTTGAGCGGTTTGAGCATAATTCTTCTGAATCAAAATTATTTTATAAATATATACTTTATGTCAAACGAAATTTATTATTTTAAAACTGATTTGAAAATAAATTATATGGACGAATGGATTAAAACGTGTCCTACTTTTTCATATGATACATCAAATTAGTTAGTCTATAGTATAACGGTTTACCAGGATGAAGGCCTATAATTTTCTGACAACGCTTCATAATTAGGACAACTTATCGATCACACTGTCTTTCGTGATAAAAGTCTTATTGATTTGATAGTAGCCTTAAAGGCAAATGTTGGATTATACACCTACCTATAAGCCTACCGATCCTATACATGCTTCAAAAATAAAACTATATACTTTGAGATTTATAGAAAAGTGATGGAATGTTTCTGGCTCCAATCCTTATCAGGTGAACTAGCGAAATGTCTTTTGATAACTATTTATACTCCTCTGGCTAGTGTGTCGTTGAAGACGGTCCTGATTGGTTCAAATGGCGTTCCGTTTGAATGGCGTTCATCGCGTTACGTTTGTGTTCAACAAATCCAATAACAATAAAACAAAAGATTTCACAGTTTGGCGAGGCTAGTATGATAAAATGCTTTATAATTTTGCATTCTTTATTGAGATAAGTTATTTTACGACTACAGAATAACCATTATGATTTATTATTTTTATTATATTTAAGCGGAACAACCTCACGAAGTACAAGCGGCCTATAGATATATAACCCCGAAATAATACTATGGACTCTAAAATTAGCAACAACCTGACCTGTTGATGTTTTGTTGGCCCTACATGAAGCATTTATTATTTTGATATTGCTGTACTAATTGATCAGGTTGACATCGATTTCGCTCCAATTACATTCCCGGACTGCAAGCCTTAAAACATAGGCGGAGCTGTGCGCTTATTTGGTATTTTTTCAATATTCTGGTTCACCTGGCAATCAAACACTTTCAAACGTTTCATACCTGTGATAAATGCCTCATACATGTTTATCTCTTTAAAATAAGAATGTGTTAACAATCATCTATGTTTGAAAAGTACTAGCAATTACCGAGAACAAATGTTTACAGGCTATAGAATGTCTTTGGCTGTACGTCAAAAAAAAGATTAATACCCTCCAGCAATTTTAGACCAAAAGAATGTACTGTGTGATGTACCTTCACCTTGGTGTCCGTTAAATTATAACACTAACATTTGGCAGCTCAATTCCGTTTCACAGCACAGAAACAAAGCTTCACTGACAATAACTAGCGACGCCATGTGCGCAGCAAACTATCATTGACATGTTATTTTTACTAACCTTTGATATTTTGCTTCTTATTTCTATACACGACTATGCAAGAAAACTTATTTTCCACCAATAATCACAAAACCAAATATAACAATCAAAATAATACATTTAGGCTTCATGTCCAATCCAAGTTTCCTCACAGGCAGGGTAAAACAAAACCAAACAAATATCAGGAAAGGAAGATTAAAGGCACAGTTTAGGAGTGAGAAAAGCCCGGAAAATTTTAGGAGCAGATCCCTGCTTCGAGCATTCGGTTTCGCTGTTAAAAAACGTCTAGTCCATCTACTTCTTTCTTAAACGGTTATTAGTAAATCTATTGAGCACCTTCTCGTCTTAAACATTCTTGTAGGAATTCAGTTGATACAGTTGTCAATAATCTGATTTATACATTTATATTTTTAATAAAAGTCGGCATAAATAAAAGGTCTTTCTTCAACATACTCCTTGAACCCATTTTCAATACTTGCCAGGTGGCCATTCTGGTCGAGAAAGTGATATAAACTGGTATGGGATGTATAAATGATACTTATAACATTCCTGTGAAGAGTTTGGTAACACTTAAACGACTCACCAAAATGACATTAAAGCACAGACCGAAGGCAGGATCAATTTTTAAACCGTTTCCATTAATGGGCTTGTTCAAAAGGGAAATGTGCTTTTTCCATGTGAACTAGTGCGTGAAACCAAAAATGACAAAAATTTTGCTTTCCTATATTGGTCCTGCACATCTACTCGTATAACGTTTTTTTTGGTAAAACCTCAATGTTTCATAGCCAGTGCGGTTGCGCCAATTATCGACCAATTTGATGGGGACTAACCCTAATAGCTCCACCTCTGGCTTCCTGTAGCAGTATTTCCCTACATGTCGCACGACCACCCAGCAAATATTAATTTTGGTAGCGACAACACAATAAAGCTCTCGGTTTATATTGAGCAGGTGTAGTGTTATGCTAATATTGACTATTGGTTGCCAGCAGCAGCGGCAGTGCGAGCAACGTCTTCTAGCATGCAGCAGTGGATTTATTCAATTAAGTACAGCAGCACCCCAGGCAGTCCCAACAGGCGAGAATTTGTCTGGTTTGCCCGGTTGCACGTCCTTTCTCATTAAAAGTTAAGATCCAGCTTGATTCGCAAGACTGAATAGTGTGAATTGAGGCACAGTTTACAAGCAGACATTAATGTTCGAAATGGGGCTGTTGTGGACGTGACTCAGAGACGAAGATTATAAAATGCCCTGATTGACATCGCAACCAGTGGAGCTAGCAAGTTATTAGTGAAGCACCAATTTGTTTTCTCATGTCACTTTAACATAGAACATAGGTACTATTTCAGGGAGAGCAGCATACTGTTGAGTTCAATGATATCATAGAGAGAATTTTGGAATGGGGATCTACAAATCGAGTTCAATTTAACGAGCAGAAAACCTGAACTTGAGAAGAAGTCGTATGCTGGTGGGCCTGCCGTTGAAATAGAAGGATGCCGGATACTTGAATCATCTTTCATCAAGCTTCTGGTTATTGTCATCAAGAATACTCGTAACATCTCATGACACGACCATGTTGCCGGCTTCGCTAGATCGGAGTCCCAGGAAATTGTAGACAGCTACTGCTAGAGTAGCAGTAGCTGTCTACAAGGATAAGATCAGCCCATCGTTGGAGTATTGCTTGCATGTGTAAGTATGCACTTCAAAGTACTGCCCAAAGCTTCCGGACATGATCTAGAAACTGATAATTCTACTGGATGCCTCTGCGTGAGGCTATCGATAGAAAGAAATGCCCGACGAATTTAAGTAAACCATGAGATGTCGTACAAATTCAAAATATTCAAAATTTACTATGTGAAATTTCAAGGTCCACGTTATGAATCTACTATTTCTGCAATTTGAAAGCATCCTATGTGCAATCAATTATGGTTAATAAGTACGACGAATGATTGGGGTCGAAAACTAAGATTTCGGTGTACTTTAATCGAAGGAAAATCGCGAATTGTACCTCCACATCTTTACGTGAACACGAGGATGTGTAAGGCTAAGGATACCTTGTAATACAAGAAAGAATAATTAAAAACATGAAATAACTCAAAAAGAATCATATTCATATTAAGTTCAAAAAAAGGCATCGATGGAGGACTAGACAACATTATATTGTTGGTCAATGCGTAGAAACGTCGCACGTTTAACGGTTCGCGTGTCACACGTCGCTTTGGTTTGATGCATTTTGTTCTTTCAAAGCTGCTGCTTCGACATATTACGGAAAAGTTACCTCAAGGGAATGTTGCCTTTTAAGGACGGAGGGACGACGGACGACGGACGACGGACGACGGACGACGGACGACGGACGACGGACGACGGACGACGGACGACGGACGACGGACGACGGACGACGGACGACGGACGACGGACGACGGACGACGGACGACGGACGACGGACGACGGACGACGGACGACGGACGACGGACGACGGACGACGGACGACGGACGACGGACGACGGACGACGGACGACGGACGACGGACGACGGACGACGGACGACGGACGACGGACGACGGACGACGGACGACGGACGACGGACGACGGACGACGGACGACGGACGACGGACGACGGACGACGGACGACGGACGACGGACGACGGACGACGAACGACGGTGAACGGATATTGTTGTCCGTCCTTAACCTACCGCAATTTCCGTTTGTCTGTGTGTGGGAGAGAAGGGAGTTCATTGTTGCACAATTTCGCAGTGAAGGGAACTGGCCGTCTACAGCTCTAATTACTGAAACCGATTCCCGTTACTAATTCGTCAATGAGGTTGATATCTGCATCGGGCTGCCTCCAGGGAACCTGTTTACATTCAGAATCGACTTAGATACGGACAGGTCGATCCCTACTCCCCTCGTCTCTCCCAGGCGCACCACAATACCTAATCTGTCATGCCGTGTCGCAGCCATTGTTCCTCGGTCTTATACACCGGTTATTGGGTAGCTGCCACATGTGTGACATCATGTTGTATTCAACTATGTTACTAGACACGTCTGATGCTAATTAAGAACAAACAGATGTAAAGCAAGATCCCACAGCCTCCAGAGATACGTCATTCTAGCAATGCTGATATTTATACCAATAATAGTTTAATATGCAATGAATAGCTGACCTTTTTTAGATAGATCTAGTATACAAACTATAAAAGCTTCAAAAAACTTGCCATTTCTAATCCCTCTGAAAATACAATATTTTTCAACTGTGCCAAATATGGTACTGTATTGACAATAACTTACTCTTCCAGATTATGTTTTCCTTCCCAGCCATGCCTTCATGCTCTTTGGATTGGCATGCATATGCTAGTACATAATGGTGGTCAAACTGCAATCATTTCTCAACCAATGTCATGATTTCAATATTTATTTTTACATATGGTATGCTTTGAAAAAGGCTGCCGGAGTAGCTGAATCTTTGGTAAAGATATTATAGTCAATCATGCGAAGTTTCAATTAGCAGGCAATAGAAAATGTAATGAACCAGTGAGAGAACCGCAGATAAATTTCAGAAGTTACTTCAATTTTTTATTGAATCGATCCAATGATTCACTGTAGTACTGCATCGTCATTGCTCTTTCTTTCTGCAAAAAAATTCTAAGAGGATTATTCCTTTCGAAACCCAAAAAATCGTTGCCATGGCGCTTCTGACCGATGCGGTCTCCAGCTCCTTCTTCGGAGCACATTCGCTAAAAAAAGTCACTTGGTCTCTGGGGTACAACGACGTATCCAGGCTTAAAAACGGTGACACTCAATGCAACAGCCTCTGTGAATTTTACACAGAGGTATCCAAACGTGCTTCGACATTGCTAACCATATCCATTTGTTGTCCACAATAGGTAATAGTAACACCCATTGGCGATAGCCTTTCCACGTAAAACTAACCATCTAAAATATTGATTACTTTGATTCGGTGATCACCAAAAATCATGCATCCAATCTTTTCAAAATCTCCTCGGTAACCATAGCCAAGCAGCTTCTCATAATAACAAGTGAGTAACCACGTTACTGTTGCCCTCGACAGCGTCCAATTTTGCTTCAATTTGATTTACAAATGTTTATTTCCAAAAATAAACGGATCAATCTTTCTCTTTTCCTATTTTATCAAGAAACACGCATGACAAAATGGAAGCCAAACAAAAACTAACATCCATATGTTCACTGTCTTTTGACGGATGACAGCACACAATACTGAAGCGATCTGCCTGCACACACAGATACGCGCCGCCAATGTCTTGGAGATTGAGTATCATCTAGATGATTACTAAAGACGCCTTCACCATCTTTCACACCCCCTCCCCACGATTTCCTTATTTGTCTTCGTATCATCACTTTTTATGTGATGTATATATAAATCAGCGCTTAATCCCCCATCAATTGTCAGTCGAGGGAGCGGCAGACCGCTCTAATCGGGTTATATTGGCTGATACCAGCCGATAGTCCGTTCTGTTATAGCTTATATCGTTTATACCCTTTTCATGTCAGTTCGGCATTATAGATTCCCTATCTTAATAAGTGGCTTCCAGAAATTTACTACTGCTGGATTATGACGTCATAATGCTGTCGTTTCTTTATCCTTCTAGAGCTAAGGTTGGCTCTTACCTATAAATACTTTATGAGATTATCTGCTAGGTGAGGCTTTTATTTTCGTTTAATATATCTCTAGAACTGTTGTTTGAAACTTGTAGACAAGGTGGATTTATCAAAAGTTTGATTTCGGACTTCCATTGTCTATAAAATTTTGAGTATCACGACGTTTCGATTGATGTGCTATCTTCAATCGTCTTCAGGTCGTGATACTCAAAATTTTATAGACAATGGAAGTCCGAAATCAAACTTTTGATATCTCTAGAATATTGTTACGGTTCAACCGTTTACGAATTCTATTTTATATGATATGCTACATTTATATGTAATCGACTTGTAAAACATTCAATTTTTAGTGATGGTTTCAACTGATTTATATTTCTCCGATCTTCACCTAGTTTTCATTATCGCTAAATTCAATCCCGCATCTCTATTATTCTAATTAGCAGGAAATCAATCTGTTATTTTGTAGTCTTTCCCTGTCTTGTTCTGTAATCACCATTTTCAATCCCATCCCTGGTTTCGCACTTGCGCTCGTATCTCGTGCATCGTGCGATCTGCTGAGCTGAGATGAATGAATAACGTGCCCTACAAGATACCTTAGATCGCCTAACTACCGCGGTGTGGTAGCCCAGTGGCTATGGGCGTTAGCACAGAATGCTGACAACCATCGTTCGAATCCCTTCCATACCAAAAGAAAAACAGTCAGAATTTTTCTCAATCCAATTTATCCCACCTATTAGCCTACAATCAATTTAACATGCCACTGCACACATTTATAAACGTTTATAATATACTGCAACACCAAAAATACACAAAGTTACAGCTCATATTATATTAAATTGAATTAATAGAGTCAAGAAGCTAGAGGAAAGGTCGCTATCGTATTCCGGCCTGGGGTTTGTTGAGGTTTCCAGGAAAAGTCAGATTCAAGAGTCATTTTTCAGGTACGCGTGAGTCCAGATAACCTCTCGCAAAGACAGAAAGCCTATCACGCTCAAATAGCGCTGTGGGACGATTAATGTTTAATCGCATTCACCTTGGAGTGATGTAGATTGTAACCATCGGTGAACGAATAACCGATAACTCATGCGCCAAACGGACGGTCTTTGGAAGAGGCTCGTTTGAGGCGTTGAAAGGTCGACCTGGAGACGATGCGCTCATTGGAGTGTGTGCTGTACTGGCAACCTTTGGTGTTATTATTCGAGGCAGCTAAGTCAAACATTTCCCATCCTAATATCCATAGAATAAAGGCAGATCATTCACCCTTCTTCGATGCTCCAGATTCTAGAGGTCCTTTTTGAGGTCATACGCATCTACTAAGCGTATTCCTCGGTGTTTCCAGAAGCCTTAGGAAGTTCTTCGGAGCGCATCCAGACACATTCCGGTAATATTCTAGCGATGGTAGTAGTTTTTATGATTAATACTACAATTTTCTGGAGAGAAAAGGCACCACGAGCTTCTGGCACGCCGACCTAGAAAGATCGGTAACATCATTGTGCCAGGACATTGATCCCCAGAAGCTTGATGGACAACATTCTGTCCCAACCGAAGTTGGGTCTACAGGGATGGCAGTGGTTTGCTTGGTTCCATGCAGGAAATATGGATGCTGTCATCTGCGAACCTGCAAATAGGATTAGATGTTATTTCCAACAGTTCGTTGATGTGCGGAGGGCGATGGGGGAAGTACAGATCCCTGAGGGATACCCGCATTGATGGTTAGCACATTCATCCACCATCCACCATCACAAATAAAAATAAATATGCCAATATACCAATAAAATACTATCATTATTATTACTTTAACTATATTTGTGTATAGACTTTCTATATTAGTGCTAATACGAAACTTCAGTAAAAAAAAGTAGACAGCAGTTATTGTATCGATCGAAAACATTAAAACACCGAAAAAAAGGAGAAGAGGAATCGCACGAAATGCCTGGAAATTACGGTAAACCACGTTCGGTTAATGAAAACAGAACGCAAAGTTCTTAGCGCGCGCTTCTGTATTGGGAACTTCGTTAATTCCACGAACGTGACTGAAATGTTTTCAGTTTTGATGCCAAGCATACAAACAGCTGTCGCAGTTTTTATGATGTTTGGTAAACAGAAGCATTCATGTCTATGCTGTTACTTCTCACGCGAATGGACGGGAAAGTATTGTAAACACTTCCTTTCAAGTTTTTTTTAATATTTCATACTATATTTCATGATATCAATCAAAACCATGCCACTCATCTTCGTCGGTCTGTCTGTATGTTTGTACTGAGTACCCCACCATATAAAAAGCAATTTTAGGATTTCAATTAAACCTTCACAATAGGTTAGTGACGTAACAAGGTCACTAAAGCATTATAGATTAGGGGAGGCGGATCTATCATTAAAAAATGAAATATATAAAATCGCCCAAACATCAGTTTCGAACGTTTCCGTGGCCCGTCGTCATTTAGTATAATTTCTTTATCAATGTCAAATATTGTATGATGTTTTGATAGATCGTGATATATGTTCTATCATCTATAGAAAGTTGGAGCCCGGTAAAGCTCCGTACTTGTTAGATACATATTATAATCAACACATTTGCACCCAAATTACAAAAACCATAAGATTCATCTCCATAGCGATGAAATTTTAGTTCCGGTTATTGGAACAGGGATCATAAGTGATGACAAAAGTGTTAAAAAATTTTACCAATTAGGCGTACTCTGTATTTCATTTGCATATGTATCAGTTCATTGAAGATTATGATTGGATTCTTGAACTACCCATTTGAAGTAAGTTTAGTAAATACTGAAAAGTGAGGACATTTTTGGAAACTTAATAATTTTTCGAGTACTTGTAATTATTATAAGAGACTTGAAGCTTTCAAATAATTTTTAAATACAATTCCAAAATAATTACAAAAATCATCTTTAGCAGCAGCTACAGACTGAATAATATACGCCCAATTCCTAAGATATATCTATGTGGCTTTTTGTTTCAGATTTGATCCCCGTTGCTGTCAATTCTTTGTCATTTTCTGGTAATCATGAAATACTCATTTTATTTAGATTTGATCGTATACATTTATTGTATCCAATTTCGATGTCAATTCATATTTATGTCTACTAGTTTTCATCCACAAAAATCTGGTGGTGGAGAAGTCTAGCTAAGTAGCACATCGTAGCACATCGAAAGGGGATGAAAATCTAAAAAAAAACTCGCCACCAATGGGAATCGATTTTGCTTCACGCTGGAACATTATTTTTATAACTATATACGAGCACTTTGTTAGTGGTCATAAGGGGACTGTCGGGAGTGATTCTATGCGAGCATGATAATAAGGTATAGTGCTAATAGAGGTTCGTAGCCGCCTCATGTCAAAAGCATTTATTCAGTCATTTTTGTTCTACTTTTGGGTGGTACTTTCCCCCATGGATAGGTATCTCTCTAAGCTTTCTGAAATATCATATTATATATAAGAGGGTCACGCGGAAAGTCTTTAGGTAATCCTAATCTATACAAGTTTAAAGAAGTTTGAGCACGCAGCTATTTTGCATAAGTCTCGAATGCATCTATGTGATGACCGAATTTTAACGTGAAAATGGAACCGGGTAGTCGCGATTTTCCACTCATGACTGTATGACTATAAAAAAGGACTAAAACAAGCGGAATGTCACGAAAGTTTGATGAGTTGCTTTGGGGACTCTGCCTCTTCTAGGGCTACAGTATTTAATTGGTTTGCTGAGTTTAAAACGGGCCGGGTCTCACTCGATGATAAATGTCGCACAGGTCGGCCGCCCACTGCTGTTTCTCCGAAAACTGTAGAAGCTGTGCAAAATTTGGTAAAAAAGGATCGACATGTAACCTACACCGAGGTTGAGGCTTCTCTGGGTATTGGATCGACAGCGGTCCGAACAATCATTCATGATCACCTTCGCCTAAGGAAGCGGTGTTCCAGATGGGTGCCACATTTGTTGACCAGTAAGCTAAAAGCAACAAGATTTTATTGGGCTAAGTTTATGCTTAATAATTTTGATAATGGGCACAGAAAAAACACTTTTAATATCGTAACCGGAAACGAAACATGATTATATCATTATGATCCCGGATCTAAATAGCAGTCATTAGTTTGGTGGTTTGAAAGTGAGCAGCCTCCAACGAAAATTCGTCGTTCCCAGAGTGTTGGATAGAAAATGGTCGCATCTTCTCTTTCTAAAAGTGAATACATCACAACGATAGCCTTGGAAAATCAAATGACAGTTACTTCCGAATGGTATATAACCAAATGTGTTCCTGTAGTTTTTCAAGAATTATGCAGGAACCGTCCAAAGATTGGTCAGCAGGATATTTAAAAACACCATGAAAAGGCACCCGCCCATAGCGCCGCTAGAACACTCGATTTTTTTGCTGAACAGGATATCAAACTGTTGCCTCACCCACGTTATTTAAATTAAACTAAATTATATTGTGTGAATTATCTAAATGTGTCAATATGTCATGCAGATGCATTTACAGCTAAACACTCGTGAATCTACTGTTTGTTTCGATAAATGATTGTCGCATGCAAGATCCGAATGAATCGGTATGGTAATTGGGGCAGATAGCTTAATAGTTAAATTAATTAAAATATTGAACGATTTAAGTTTAATGAAAGAACGTGAAAATCACCGCGACTGGATTACCAATATATGGATTACCCGTACGTGGATATATCAGCAGTTAACCTGCATGATTCATCACTCATTTTACATGGCTATGAAGATAACATATTACATCCCTCGCCTGTTGGCGTGGCAAATAAAAACATTGTTCAAGTAAAGCAGGAACCACCATAACGTGTAATAATCGAATATACTACGCGTATATGAACACGTGCGCCCGGTTTGTCTAGCAAATCTGCAACTTCCATAGATCATCAAATGTAGGGAGGCTATTACGCGAGCCGTATTACGGAAACATTAAGCTTATATTCACATCGAGCTCATAATCAAAAATATAAATCACGGCGGGCAACCAGCCTGCCTGCTTATTGTGTGTCACTTTTTTGCTTTGTTCACTTTCACAGATTTGATGAAAAAGCAGAGACTGTTAAAATGGATAATGGATTACACAGTGATTACACAGCATTCCAATTTCATGATGCGTAGCAACCTAGAGATTTCAGCTGCTTTAAGCTAATAAAACTACTCCGAGCTTCAGGGTGATGACAGAAATATTGCCGTCCAGTGGGATGGTAGTTTGACTTTGAGCTACAGGGCATTTTTTTGGCAAGCTGATGAAAAGAAATTGAATTGAGCTGTACTTCACTCTATTTCTACGAGAAAAAATGTTCCTCCAACTTTTTGTTACCATACAAATACGCAATACGCCGCATCTGCCAATATTTTATCAACAGCCCAAGGCGTTACCCTGAAGATAAATCCTTATGGTATCGTATAAAAATCTTGCTGTACCCTGCTGCATTATTCATACTACTAACAGTAATCTTTAAAGTAAATATATCTAGTGTACGTTTCAAGAGGGTGGGTGTAAGCTGAATATACAAGTCACATGTTGCCTCCATGACAAGGTAAACGATATAGTGACATAATAATTTTCGTTAATGAAAATTATAACACTTCTATATAGTGCCTGTCTAATGTCTAATTCTCCCTTACTAATTTTTGTACCATCTGGATATCGTTATGAAGTTTGGAGGGCTTGAATAGAAGAAGAAAACCTTCTTTCCTATGGAAAAATACTTCTACAAGTCCTAAAATGGCGGCCGAGCGCCATCTTTGATTACATGTTTGAATAGAACGTGAGAGAGGTTTTTATAATAGGGCAGTTGTCATGACTTCAGAGAGGGCCGCTTCGGAAAATTAATAAATAAAATCATTTTTGGAGTAGTAGTAGTAATAGGGAGGCAAATCCTAGCAAGTAGGCCACCTTTGGCCCTTTTTTCAACGCAGCATCAATGTTTTATATATTAACCATCTATCGGTTGCGATCTGATGATTTTCTCATTTTCTATTAAACTCTTCACGAAATATTTGTTGCTCGATATTTTACAATTCAGATTGAATAAATGTGTATGCGATTAGAATACAATTCAGAATTAGCGCCAATTTGAGAGTGGCATGCTCGGTCATGGTGGGCAGCCGCTTCCGATTGCCTCCAAAGCACAGCTACGTGTATATTTATCTCGGTCACTACCGGCTGCGATCAATTCCGATAATTGGGTAATTGCGAAATGCGCCGAATGGGATTAATCAAAATTAATTTCTATGTGGGTTGGTCATCCAACTGGCGCCACCGATGAAGGTCTCAAAAACTGAACCTCAATATACCGAAATTGGTTAGCTCTGTCTATTCTCTCGTGAGAACGTCGCGATTTGACTAATGCCCCCCCCCCCTCCTACTATTTTTTGAACTATCTAGACGAAATTTTGAGGGCTTGAATATGAGAAGAAATCTTACTTTTTTATGGAAAATGCTCGATAAAAGTATTTAAATGGCGTCCGAGTGCCATCTTTAGTTACTTATTTAAAAGGAAGACCCCTTATATTTTTCCATTGTACAAAACGGCTCATAATTGTTAACATTTTTTCCTCAAACACTACACCTCAATTTGACTGTATTCGAAATATTAACCATTGAAAAGTGAGATTGCAGTTTAAAATGACGTATAGATTTTGGTCACTTCGGGTTATAAACATTTTGTTAACTAAATGTTGTTATCAATTTGTAGACTAATCTTTTAACCGATTCGACTACTAAAAGACGTAGAGCTTATTAAGAAGGAAGCCTGTTTTTTAAGCTCACAATCATAAACAAATAATTTGGTTGTAAGAAAATTTATTTATATTTGCATTATACCACATTAAATTCCAGAAATTATTTTGTCAAGTATTCGAAGTGGCTCCTTCCTAAATCTGGATAATAAAGCCCCATATTATGAATAGCCTAACTCACGTTAATAAAGGTCTGTTTATCTATAAATTTTTATATTTCTCTTAATCTGTATTCTAACTCTTTTATTATTTGTACGGTAAATTTTTTACTTCAGATACCCTCTAAAGAAAAAATCTAGGGGTGTAAGATCATGAGATCTTGGTGCCTCCTTCCTAAATCTAGATAATAAAGCCCCATATTATAAATAGCCTAACTCACGTTAATAAAGGTCTGTTTATCTATAAATTTACATATTTCTCTTACTCTGTATTCTAAAACTCTTCTATTATTTGTACGGTAGATTTTACTTCAGATACCCCCTAAAGGAAAAATCTAGAGATGTAAGATCATGAGATCTTGGTGCCAATTTGGTACTCTATTACTCGTAGTAAAAATACGGACTGCTAGGTTGAATATTCTAACAGCGTCTCCAAATATCGGAGCTACTCCAAATTTGTCGTTCAACTACAAGCCATGGTCACACTTTGCTCAAGATAATTAAAGCACTCAACGGACTTCGTCACAATGAAGGATTTCGATTTATATTTTGATCGTCGGCGTCGTCCGACGATGATTCAACAGAGAGATTTATTTTTGAAACCTTGTATTCAAATACACAAGAGGATAAAAAAACTTGTCGCGAGACTTGCCTGTGTAGATAAACAAGTAAATTTGATAACTTGATCTGATTGATTTTATTTTTGAGATTTTCGAACTAAGTAAATACGATTTTTTTTATATCACATGAATAGTGTAATGAATAAAATCAAAATTTTATTTTGTTCTTTTTAGCGCATTCAAATAAAAGATTTTCCTGAAAGGTGTTTCAATTTATCTATTATATAGATACAACCAAACATCGGAAAACCGTATTATCCAAGTTCCAAAAGTTTTCAATATCTACTTGCGTTAATTTGCTATACGTTGATTTTATACCTGAAACTTCCTCACCGCGTCTGAAGTGCCTCTCCAAAATATAAATACTTATCCAGCGCAATGCCTAATGAGTGACATTGTGCGTGAAACGCGAAAACTCCCAGAGCTGAGAAGTTAAGCTCCGGAATCATCCCGGCTTAGAAAACGGAAACATAAAAAGCCCATTCATAGTTCATGCATGGATGCCTACAGTGACAAGGAAGCCTCAGTCCGTTTGGAGATAAATACGGCATAATTCCAGACTGGTATTTAAATAGGGGAGTACGGGTTACGAATGGACAATAAAATTCTTCGTAACCCGCGCACAATGGAGGGATGTATTGTAATCGCATTATTGACCAAAGGTGAGATAATATGATTTTTTGACATTATACTCGGTCCGTCTGTTGGTCTGTCGCAAAATGCAATATCAGCATGCGCTGAAACGGTTTCAATTCGATATTGATGACAGTTAAGGAGCGATGTGAGTTGAGTCATAATAAGTAATGCTGCTATGTTTCCAAAACTGGATGCATTGGCGGTGTAGTTATCACAAAAATCACACAATATCAATAAAATCATCCCCCAACAAATTCTGTTGTTTTTCGACTTCTCGATAATTTTTGAACAGAACCATAAAACACTCTTTCTCGTAATAGCATTTTACTGGAATTTCGGAGTGTTACTCTTACGCTTCCTAATTTTTTTAATTTTGCAGTGTGGAAAAAAGTATTTGGGATATAAAAATACCTCATTTACAGAACTTTATTTTTACGCATGTAGTAGCTCCCTTTTTTGTCTTGTTAACTGTAAATTTGACTATATTCTTGATGTTACATGGCATTCCTAGTGAAGATTATATATGGGCTGACTATACTTCGAGGGTCAATGGTTTACCCGTTCTTCCACGTATAGAGAGGAAATAGATGCTCCAAGAGGACCTCGTAAAATTCTAAGTAACTTCTTTATAACTCCCACAGCTTTTACGTAACGTTTGAATCGCATACACATGTAACTTTCAAGGACAGCTTCTGGTATGTGTATATATGTTAAATATATTATTGGTTAATATACATTACTATTAAGTAACCCCAATATTCTGTAAAAATCTCGCATTTTGATTGTGATCAATTCTCTTTCTCCATCTGTCTTTTCTTTAGGACAAAGAAAATCACTTTTCGCGCTCATTTCCATAGAGGTCCGTGTTCGGATAGGATAAGCAGAACGTCCCTCGGATTTCTCATCCATTCTGCTCCTTATATTGGGGTTTACACATGATGCTTAAGCGTCATATTTTCCTTCAAATACCGTATTCTGATATAAATATTTCTGATCGCTACATCTGACAATTTTTTTCATAGATCTACCCAAAATCTACAACTAAAATCAAAAGGAAAAACAAACAAAGATAGGCAAAAAATGAGCAAAACAATATTTAAAATGCAAAAATATAAAATGAAAATAAATAAAACAAATTGCATAATCTTCAAAAGGTAGCATCAGCCGTTAAATTTCTTACAAAGGCAAGATTTTATATCACATAAATTGTGTAGTGACGTTATAAGTTGATAGTAAAAGTTTTAAAGGAAAAGTTTATTTTATTCTTTTTGGCGCAATTAAATAGAAGCTCGTTTTCAAAAAAGCTTTTTTACTTCAAATTACTTTTTACTTTCGACCTATCACTCAACAGGTTTCTCAGTATATTCATCTCACTCAACGCATCATTGTTGCAAGGTTTTTTGCCGGTTAATTTCGAAAAGTCTAGCTCCTCAATACGAAGATCTTTAAGAGTCCGCCATATTGAATTTAGAGTGACGTCACTTTATTTTTCGAGTTATTCTCATCAAACCCTTTTATTTTATACCCATATCGTAAGGGTTACCATAAAAATTATAAATTGCCATTTTGTAACGTCCCCATATTGGACTGAAGATGGGGCATGTAATTGTGCATTGTCACGTGCACCAATCACGTTTACCAAATTTCAGCCCGTCAAGGTCATAAATACATACATTCAAATGAAGTTAAATAAAAGCTCTCAATAACATCAAGATGAATTAGCGAAATATAGTGCAAAACGAAATACTCATACCATGCAATGCCCGTGTGTAGTCCTAACAGTGCTGTCGACAGAGCTTCTATGTAAGAGACGGATTTCGGGAAAAGCTCCATACGCAGTTATCGATGTATATACAGTGATCCTCTAGATCGCGTATGTAAGCTTCAGAATTAATAAGCTCGCCTTTAGATCTTCTATACAAGGACGAAGTTATTGGCCCTGAAGAGAAAATACAATAAGTTGCAAATCACGAATACCTGCTTTAGGTTGAAGATGCATTTTCAAATATAATTTCGCACTTTACATAGAATCGCAATTATTGTTTACCATATCTGCTGGCAGCAGATAAAATAAGGACTTTAAAGAGAGTTAGAAGAGTTGTGGGGGAATATAGCTACCATGAACATGTGATTCTGAAATTTTCTTAAGCTAATAACATACTGATAGTAGCAGTTTTTATCCATTACGCGTGAAAATTTGAAAATGCTTGGCCATTGTGCTTTCAGGATTAGATAAATGCTCAACATAAGAATTATTTTATAATTATTAAGTCTACATGAAAGTTTCGAGAAAATTGTCTATAAATTACTCAATAGATTGAGTTGCGAGGTTTATTCAAATTAAGTATGTACTCTCCACTATATATGTGGATCGCTATACGAGTAAGCACGCATGTCTTGTCGTTCGCATTAACTCAGTCAGGATAGCTCGGCGGCCTGACAGAAGATATCAATTAGTTATATATATATACCTATCCTACGTAAGGGTGTGGTAGCAGCACGGATACACAAGTAGAGAAGCCCATTGGCGTCTTCATGGAATCAAAAGGTCCCCTAACAGCTTGAAAAAAAAACGTTACAATCGATTGAAATTCAAAAAATTTTGAAACGGATTATTTTGTCAAAAAACTATAACTAAAAGTCGCTGAATCGACTAAAATGATATTCTGGAGGTCATTCGATCAACAACAAATAATTCTGAGATGCTGTTGATTAGAACTTGTCACTCTTGACATAGGTATTTTCAAAATTAATCACTTTTCGGATTGACTGATGGCAACAGCATGCGAGCAGGTAAATGCTTCCAAAATTCCATGTTTATAAATACTATATTAAAATGGTACTAAAAAGTGGTCTAATGAATATGGTTAAGGCATATTGTTCCACTATCGTCCACTTCCCAATTATTTCTGTTTTTTATATATGTTATTAGTGAGGTAATTCAATAGATTTTACTATCCACATCATAGATACATTTTATGGACCAGTTACATATTCAATTATTTTCAGCTAACAATACATTGTGAAGCTGATGTCCTTCAAATAACTTACTGCCTTAAAACCCATCTGTTGAGCCCGCCTTTCCTATTTGAACATTTAAAATAGCTTCAGTATACGGGTTTTGATTAATGATATCCCCTTCACTCTGCTATTTATCTCAGTCCCGTTGAGTTACCTATATGAGATGTTTTAAAATATATACGCCGACTCACATTCACATAAACGTCAAGTTGAACGAGCTAGGTATTCATTTCGTTTGCGTCGTTGACTGAAAATGGCCGCAATCTGGAAAAAAATCGGATGAAAGCCATCACTTTTTCAACAGCTGTTTTGGAATGAGAAGCAGACTTCCCAAAAAGAGTGGGCTGTAAAGTAAAGTGAAATTTGTTTACCTAGAAAGATGTATAGCTAGAGATATACAAATTCGCATTTAGAAGCTCGGAAAACCTGACCTGTTGCGGGCTTTGAACCACATACTATGTAATTACCGGTCAGATTCTGCACCAACTGAGCTAAGTAGGCACTCCGCTCACTCAACCCAGAACAACGATGAAGTATACAGCGTCACCAGTTTCCAGAATCTCTAAATGTGAGTTTCTATATTGGCTTCTACCTTGCGGAATAGCAAATGAATAATATCGTCTCGATAGTAACCACAGGTTAATATACAAATAAAAAAAGCACACAAACAACTTGTGGATTGGTATTACCAACTATCGAATACCAATAGAACTGATAATTTTGCAGTGAGAAAAACCCAGGAAAATCTAAGGTACAGACGGGACTCGAACGTGCGTCTACAACATTCCATGCTGTCACCTTGGACTGCTTGGCCATGCCACTGCGTGGTCAAGATGATCAAAATCCCTCTTGTACCGTACGTTCTCGCACGCACCACTATATCTTTGTATTTATCCCACTCCCAATCGCGCATTATCTGGTGAACACGCCACTAAAGCCAGTAGTTCTCTGTTCATTAAAGCAAGCAGATGTATCTCCGATTGTGCAATTTTTCACGGTTCACCACGTGAGAAGGATGGAAGACTAATGAAATGAGGCTTCACCGACCCTCAATGAGAACTGGACTGCCACCAGGAACTTGCAAATGCTTCTACGAACAACAACATGACAGTTGCTTGGATAAAAGGCGATATTTCAGCTGACAGTTTGGCAAAGAGAGCTGCTGAGAACAAAATCCTTGGTCCTGCCTCTCAGTGCTATGGAAACTACTGACTGAAAACGCCCACTCACTTTTTAGGAATATGTGGAATGACACCTCTGGCTACTTATTTGCTTGATAATTCCTCGGATACCCTAATGAAGATGGAGCTAAATGCTATCTATCCATATCTAGACAACAACTGCACTTTGCCACGGGCTTTGCAACAGGATACGGTCAACTGAAGGAACACCTCTTCAACATGAGGTTGAGTGAAACACAACCATGCAGGGACTGTAAGCAATAAGCACTTGCTGTGTGATTGCCCAGCTGTACTATCGATAAGAGGAAGTCATAGCCCTCTATAAGCAATATAAGGGATACTCCGCTGGGTCATGTCACACAACCTTCCTCCGCAGTTTAGGGTGAGTTTTGAGCACCTCCTTGGGGGATCCAATGTGGCGCAGGTGCAGTGATCATGACAGATTACCCATCCCCCAATACAGAATGTATATTAAACCTCCTTTTTTGATTTTGGTTGCAAAGGTCTGTCTATCAATATCATGGCATAAGACCATCGCGCATATATAGAAATCAATTTTGCGGTGGATGGCTTTTGCCAGCGCGGCACGGCGTGCGACGTGTATTGAAAAAGCGGCTGCTAGACATGCACCGCGCGTGGCTCCATGGAAATCAATCAAGTCGATTTGAAGGGTTCCGGGAACTTAATCTGGCGTGGCATACATCACGCTCGACGAACGGCGAACTGAGAGATGCCTTATTCCGCGGACGTCAGCCCTTAGGATTGTGTGATACATTGCTCTCGCTATCACTATGCTTACTACGCATCTCTGCGGGGCTAGGATACTGCTGTGTTAACTTAAACGTAGCACACTATGACGTATAGCCCAATAAATGAGATTTTTTTAAATATCCATTCCCCTATAACGTATATCGTAGATGCTCACACTTGAACATATTTTATTATTAAGATAGAATTGTGCTAATTATATTCTTATGTAGGATTTCACATATTCGCGTTTTGCTTCAATATTTGGAGCATCATCAGACTGTCAAACTGACAGCTTAAACTTGCTATCCAGGCTACCTGAAACCTTTAAGATATTCAATTGGAGACATTTTTCTAATATCAGAATATGAGAACATCATCAATAAAATTCAAGAAAGAATAAATGAGTAAAAAAAGCCTGCCAATTTTTGATGTCCTAGTAACAAGGAAAAATACAGAAAACCACAGTTTACAGATATCTACACCATACAGCACAATACCTGAATTAAATTTCAAACCATCCAGCGTCCACCAGGAAGGATGTTGTACAAATTGCATACGATCGAGCTGGGAACCTTTGTAACAGTTACTTTGAACTAGAAGAAGAGCTTCATCATATCGAAGAAGACATGTCAAAAGCCCATATCAAATTAAGCTAGTGGAAGCAGCAGTATAGCAAAATTCCACCACTAGTAAAATAAATCATAAGATCATGATACCATAAATTCAAACTAGGTTTTCCTAGGAAGATTTACCCTGGAGGGTTCTAGCATCTCTGCGGGACTAGGAGGCTGCTGTGTTAACTTAAACGTAGCACACTATGACGTATAGCCCAATAAATGAGATTTTTTTAAATATCCATTCCCCTATAATGTACTCGTATATTGTAGATGCTCACATTTGAACCTATTTTATTAATAAGATAGAATTGTGCTAATTATATTCATATGTAGGATTTCACATATTCGCGTTTTGCTTCAATATTTGGAACATCATCAGACTATCAAACTGACAGCTTAAACTCGCTATCCAGGTTAGCTGTTGACTAGTTGCATGAGTCTCATCATAGACGTACCTAAACTGAAATTCTCAAGACAATGTAAAAATTATGCCAAATGTTGACCTCCCACATATTGATGGATCGTTTGAAAAAAATATAACATAAATGCTCATGCTTCTATGCCCTGAAGTGATCAAAAATTTGAGAAAGAAATAATAGTCATACATGGAATATTACAAAGTTCTGCCTAAATATTATGCCATGTTATGAAGATGACAGAGTGGCGTTCAATATTTTCTCCAGAATGTGAAAAAATGGACTGCGCACAGAAGAATAAACTTGGAATTAGCGATGATGTTCAATTTTTTACATAAACTGCTAAAACACGTCAAATGCAACCTACTTGAAGCTATATTTTTAAAGGCTAAATATCACTTGCTGAATATATTGCAGGTTGTTATATAGATACGTAGCATCAATATAACTCTGCTGCCACTGGATCGGTAAATATTGAAACCTAGCGTTTAAGCGACATACTTTCTTGATGACTGTACTTTCAAGAAGTAAGAGTACCTAGAATTCACATAATGACATTATAATTCAAAATATATTTTTTCCGTCTTTGACATTTTGATAAAGGATATCGAGGCAGCCAAAATATTAATAAAGTTATTCATTCAATCCCAAGTAGTTTCAGTTAGAAGCCAGTACCAGTTACATTAATCCACCTCGTATTTATGATTTTCGGGTGGCTGTATGTGTCTGAATACAAATCGGATTATCCGTGATTTTTGCTGACATTTTCCACAAATGAACGATTATTATATTCACTCAGTTTTCATAATCAACTGGCTTGACTAGTTTTGCGGGTAGACATTTATGTAAATATTTTTTTTTCCAGATTTTATTTAACAAACATAGAAAACAATAATTGTGAATTCATAATCTATAACCAGCAGAGATTCATTATGCACGATGACAGCCCACAATATAATTTATAGGAAATGTGCCTTTTTATTGCTGTTTTCCTTTTTCACGTTGGGGATGTATGCCTTTTGTATGTTCATCCATGGTATTTCGATGAATAGGTGTGCCACCAATCCAATTAAGAATGACGTCGAAATATCTTGGATTGCATCTATTGTCTGAAAGCAAGGATTACTTAAATTAACATACAAAGTTTCAACAGCAGGTATTCACATTAAAAAACAAAAAATGTCATTCATCTGTCTCCTAACCTAGTTACAATTTGAAAATACCTTTGAATCTGATGTTAAGAACTAGACCTGAAATTTTTACACATTACAGAAACACCCCCTAGAATTTTAAGCTTTATTAATTAATCGTTTGCTTTTTACTGGCCGCAAACTAAAAGCGGATGCATTTGACTAAGTAGCTCCAAGCAGATTCCGCCTAAATGTTAGTAAATCTATTCCATCGGTCTAATCAATGTTTTGTAAACTACAGATGAACTACAAGTATTTCCCCAGTTTTTCTTATGCTTCTTGGATTTGAAAAGAGGGAAATCTTTTGCTATAACTCCTATATAACACTGCTGTATGTTTCCTTTTATCTAACAAGTCAAGTATCATTGAATTTATGATGTAGCAATGCACAACGTGCCTTGTTTTGGATTTATCAACAATTCAAATAAATTTCTCAACCAAAAATTGTGTTTTTTCAATGGAGACGATGGTGCGAAACCTTGAAGACATCCAATTGAAGATATTTATCTAATATCAGAACATTATAAGGTCATCAATAAAATTCAAGATTCAAAAGAACAAGGAAAAATACAGAAAACCACAGTTTGCAGATATCTACACCATACAGCACAATACCTGCATTAAATTTCAAACCATCCAGCGTCCACCAGGAAGGATGTTGTACAAACTGCATACGATCGAGCTGGGAGCCTTTGTAACAGTTACTTTGAACTAGAAGAGGAGCTTCATCATATTAAAGGAAACATGTCAAAAGCCCATTTCAAAATGAGCTAGTGGAAGCAGCAATATAGCAAAATTCGAAAAGAAATCATAAAATTGGGACACCACAAATTCAAACTAGGTTTTCCTAGTAACATTTACTCCGGAAGGTCCTAGCAAAAACCAGACGCTCCTGGATAACCAAGAACTTCACCTACGAAATAATGTGCAAATTCGGCAAAATATTTGTTCTAGAAATAGAAGAATCTACTAGAATTAAATATTAACGAACACCAACTAAACACCCATCGAACAGAGACAGAAAGATGCGCAATAGTGGACCGCGCATAGACCATAAAAGTATTTAAGGTAACGCGATGAGGAACCAGACTGGTACCGATGAAAATTTAATGAGGCAGCTTTCATCGCTAACAAAGATAACGTTCCTCGGTAACCTAGCGGAGAAATAGAATGTCGATAAGCCTTTCATAAGAAATATGACGAAACTACGATTGGATCGAACGAGAAATGCAAACAGGCAGCAAAATGAGCTCGATAAAATAATGTTTAGTAATGGAAGTCCGGATAAAAAAATTTAAAACATCTTTGTCTACCAATTTCAAACTAATCCAAATTCATCTTCTGTATTCTAGCTTTTCATGGTAGTTCATTATAAGATCTTATATAAAAGCACAGCACTTCTTCTAAAAGATCTCAAAATTCTCAATGTCATTATAATATAAAAATTTGATTTTTCATAATTTGTCTTATGATAATGGCTACTGAGGTAGATGAAAATTTATTTAATCTATTTAGTCAGTCGCAAAAGACACTCTGAGCTAACTGTAATCCATCAAGTGCCTCAGAATAAACCCCTTTCCCATCTGCTAGTTCCAAGGCATTCCGGAACCGTCGATTTCGACATCATCTTCTAAATGCTAGGCTGTCTCAACTCTGTCCATACTTCCCTACGTCGTTATTTCCATGATACGCATGAGGATCGGAGGCTTCATTTTGAAGCTGGCTTATCCATGATCTTCCGGGTTAAGCGTTTAGCAACCTTCCAGGCAACCTTCCTACTTGTGATTGTAGAGGAGAAATTTTCAACTGTCAGGGTTTTGCCTAATGCATGGTCATTGTCTTTCAGGCATGCATCTCGTACAGTGAAAGAAGTGTCCAGCATCCCATAGTACAAGCAGACGATTTTTTTGCATACACTTTGAAGCTCCCATGTCCCATCAGCACCTGCTTCACGGTACTCACACCTTATCCACTTGCCTTTGTCCGGGGTTAGTCTTTTATTCCACAGAACTACACATGTATTATCATTCCATTATATTTACCATTCCTGCAGTACATGCCTTCTCAGCAGCTATTTGCTTCTCCCACTACTGGATGTCATGCACTCATTGAACCTCAGATACTTTTCCTTCGCCAGAAGGTGTATCGAAATGATACCCGAATTAGCGGCGATGAAAAAATATATAAAATGAACTACTAGAAATACAACAACGGGATAAGTTTCAAAAGTTACAATAAGCTTCATCAGATCTCGGTGAGTTGAGTAACTCCCACGCATTCCAGATAGAGCTGGCATTCTTACATAGCTCTTTTGGAATTCTTTAGCTGAATATTGATATTATTTTTTTTATTAATGACATTCCTATTAGTGATATTTCTCAGACAAGTAAAACTAATTTAAATACCAGATATATATATATATATATATATATATATATATATATATATATATGTTTGTTATTCTTCGGAACGTATAAGCAGCAGGATGTCAAGGAGGAAAAGGAATTTGTACCCTTTCATAGCAGCCAAACCTACTAGATAACAAAATTGAAGGTAAAATAATTTTAATCAAATCTCTGTAGTTTGTAGTATGAAGCAGACGAGGTACATTATTCATTGAAAATTAGAATGAATTAGCAATCCAAATATTTACATATCTATTCGTGGTATTTACTGTTTGCGCAGCCAGATACCTAAATCAGTAAAAAAAAACTTTTCATACCAAGGTGTAACCATCCATTTTCAAAAGCTGCTTAGATCTGATACTTTTCGTAAATACTGGTACAAAATGGAAGATATAAGTGGAGTAGGTGATTTTGCTCAAAATTTCCAATGGCCTGCATTCAAGGAATCGCTTCAAAGAACCTAAAATAGTAAATGGTGGATTTCAAAATATATCTGTAAAAGATTATTTGTTAGCTACTTGGGATTAATTTAATCGCGTACCCTTATAAAGTAACAAAATCTTATTTCCACTAGTAGCAGTATAGAACTTTTAGAATGTAAATCTTATCAGGCATATTTTTGAAGACGAAATGGTCCCTTCTTCATTTTATACGAATACCTGAGCTTTTTCGATGATTTGGTAAGTCAAATTTGAAGATTTAAAAAATATTAGATATTTACTAAAAATTATTGTTTAAGCCTTATTTCATGAAGTGAATATAAATATTATCAAATGCATTAACACTATTGAATGGATGTAAAATTGACAAAATATTTTATTTCTCCACGTCAATATTTGGCAGGTGCCTTACTCGACCACTTTCATAATCCATTCTCTATTTCCTTCATCGAGGACATTCCCATAATTTATTTCTAACTTATTATTATACTAGCAAATTTGACTGACCTCCAACGTTCTTACTCATTGCCAGAATTCCCATAGCAAAGCTGAAGGCAAACATTGGCTTCAAAAGAGGGCCTATAATAGCTGCTGGTAACACCTCCCACACTTTAGCCGCTATTGCGATCACCAATACGGGCAGGCAGAACACCGACAATACCCAAAATATAACAAGAGTCTGAAAAAACAGATATAAAATCGATTGACTGAGTGCCAAGCATTCAATGATTGCTACATTATTTGCAAGACTTAGATCAAAGTCTTGAGATCAATAATAATATAAAACTTTGCACGGTATATCAAGGATGGGGATAAAAGTTCCTAATATTAAGTCTTGTAATATCGTCTATGACTCAACCCAACTCAATATCTTGATCAGTATAGATCGGTTAGTATCATAAAGCTAATTGTTCCAAAAAAAGAGTTTTATCTGTGAAACTGCGCGTGTTGAGTACACAATTATTTTATCTGCATGATAGAAACATTTCACCAAGACCATCTACAATCTAGAGCATGGATCATAGAGCGATGATAGATGCCCCCATGTTATCTGTCAACAAGGGTGGTGAATTTACAGCGACATCCCTTGGTATTCGTAGGCACTTTCTACAATGCACCATTTTCTCGGCATTATTCACGTCAAAAATTATAAATCAGCCCTTTTTACATACGTCATTGGTGGCGTCTGTCATCGTTATTAGGCAAAAGTCCAAGCTCTTAGAATTTTGACTTCGTAAAGATGCCAATGGGCAGCGTTGCTCTGCGCGCCACTTTGAGATGAATGTTACTATCACACTCCAGGTTCTACTGAGGAATCTAGGCTAAAGACAAAACTGCTTGCCTATAGCAGGTCTAGTGGGGATCCAATTTTACAAAAAATGGTTTGACCTAAAACCGTTTTAAGGCTTTGCATCTAGATCCAGGAATTGTTTAAGTGAAGAACTTAATTACCTTGGTAACCTGGACTTTTTCGGCCTTATGTCTGTGATAATATATGCCAAAGCAGATTCCAAGTAAATAAGTTGGGGCATGAACATATGTCATAAAGTATAAGTACATGAAGTCTGTCGATACGCCCATATTTTCGATGTGGAAAAATCTGAAACAGTTGAATGTCATTTAAAAAACTATAGGTGGTAACGAGTAAGTCAATTCTGTGCTTCTAATGAGAAAATATCAATTCTCAAGATAAAGGCTTTGATTTGAGCATATTATTTCATATTTTTTAGCTTATTTGATTGATATGTTAAATCTATCTTTGCTCATTCTTGAATTGATGCAAGGTACAGCATCAACCGGCTTGACGCAATTTTTTTCAAAATTGCATCGCATTGACTCTAGGAATATGAATATTTTGGTACTTCTTCTGAAATATTTTATGCAATTTACTAACGTCTCTCAACTTGAACAGTATTATTATTATACACATATACAGTATTATTATAATCAGACCTGAATGTCGAAGCATACTCTCAGCAAAGTTGATATAATCCACTTACTCAGGATAGGGCCTGAAAACAACGTCCAATTGCTTCACATAGATAACGCCAGCAAAAATCACATACGATATAAGTAACGATAGCTTCAAAATGGCTGTAGAATTTTTCTTGAGAGTTAAATATAGTATGACCAATGATAGTCCATATAACTGTACATCTACCGACGCATACCAAGATCCCATGTTACACTGAAACATGAAAAAATCCACGTCAGCATTTTATTTGGAATAAGCTATCAGTAACTCAATATGCAAATTCAAAAAAGTAGCACATGTCATTTACTTCTATACTATTGCCCTAGGTGCTAGTCAAATCTCTATCCATCAAACTTGATAATACGGGCTGAAATCGAATCCACATCCTCCTAATGCCTGGGTTCAATTACCAACGGCGACAAAGTTTGTCTATCTAGTTTTTCAAAATATGTATAGAATCCATATAAAGTAGTAGTTGAAGTAGTAGTAGTAAGAATGGGAAGGCAAAACCTGGCAGGTAGGCCACCTTTGGCCCTTTTTGCCGACCCCGGAGACCATCACTAAAACTATAACAGACCTAGTAACTCCCTAGGGTCGAACCTTCCAGACCTTTTGATAAAGATCATGATGTCCGACCATTCCCTGTCAAACTCTGCTGTGCCGAACACCTCAGCCCTAAAACCGCTGATACGGAACACTCGCCCAGTAAATGGAACGAGGTCGCGTCCTTCTCCCAGCACTTCTGACAGATTGGGTCTTTGACCACTCCTATGAGTGTCATGTGCCTGTTCAATCTGCAGTGACCAGTGAAAATCCCCCCACTAACAAGTGGAGTGAATCCCTATTCTGGTTCAGTAGCCATAGCTCCCTACGTTTTCTGGGGCCAGCTATGAACCTTTTGGACTGCCTGGCGCGCAGGCATCTAGGGCAATACTAACCTGGCCTCTGTTAATGCCCAGCAAAGGTTCAGGGCCAATGCATGCGCCTCTTGATCCTATCCTTGCCAGGCAGTCTTCTTTCTCGATATAAAAATATTACTCAGCTCTTCTCATGGCAGTATTATGCTGAACAATGGTTCACCAAATTCAGAAAATAGCCGCTAGGTGTCTGACCAAGATGCTGCCAAAGTTAAAAAAGTATACAACAAAATTCCGCAAAGGAAAAAACCTTCCATAGCATACTTGCTATTTTTCCTTAGGGCTCACCATGGCAGAAATGGTTAACGTGTCTGTCTAGAATGCAGGAGGTTATGAGTTCGATTTCAACCGGTGACATATGAGTCCAGTTCCAACATCTACGAGAAACATTTATTCAGTGAGAAGTTTACAGAAAATCATTTGCCCGAATCAATAAACGTCATTTCTACTCAATTTTTATATAGATTAGGTAATTATTGACCTAGCATATCAAAGTTTTAGGTTATTCTTAAATTTATTAGGTATTTCTGCAACTTTGGTGACTACTTACGCTATCCTTCAATAAATTCAAGTTTTGATAGAAAAACACTGTAGCCATCCCATTAGTTCTACATGCTTTGTCAGAAAGCTCTAAGATTTTTGGTGAAGTGAGATCTAAGACTTTATTGATACCGTATGAATTCCTCAAAATGAATAGTACTGCGATCAGTACTGGCCATAACCTGGAAGAATAGAAGATTATACACTGTTATAATTATTGTATCCAGACTTATCTCGATTCGAAAAAGCATCCCATTAAATCATATACGTTGCTGTTTGGTAGGGATTCATTACCAACCTGATTTCATCTCAAAAAAAAATAAGTAGTATACTGAACTTTTAAAAAGTGGTTTTACAATATACCTCTCTATCTGAAGGCACATACATTGGCGCCACATACTGGCAATCAGTATTGAATACAAGTATGATAATAAGGTATCTTTATTATTCAAAAATGGCATATATACATTTGTTGCTGATTAAGTTCAAGAGCCAAAATTACACTCTAGTATCATTTTTGAGCATTCTGAATTTTTTTTTCAGATTTTGTAGTCAAAAACCCTTAAGAATCATCATCCTCATCATCATGATCATTTCAGGAGGTAGTCAGCAAAGTTTAAGAACCATGCAAGCTGTGCAATCCTTTGACAATACCATCAAAAATCAAACTAAGGAAAAGAAGTATTCTATATAAAATATTTAGATTGCCGCGGGGGTGCGCAATCTTCAATAAAATAAATAAAAGATCGGCAGGATCTGGTCACTGATAGAATTGAAAAAACTTGCCTCGAAAATATAAAAAATCATAGTTAACATATTTAAACATACCGCTATTATTAACGTTTATTTCTCTATTAAGCCCTATGAGCTATTTTTGCTTGAACAAATACAATGGACGCTGGCCGTGCTGCAAGTTTAACATGTTTGGTTGCCTAGTCTTAGTGCAGATTTAAGCTATTTGCAACTCTACGCATTATTGAAGTAGTGACATGAAATTTCGTGGGTAGAACTGACTTCACGCTTTTATTATTCTTCGTCTATAATAATATCCCCGATACTCGCGCTGAGTGCTAAACATATCCTCTATAATGTTCGGAGGAAATGATTTACTAGGATTGACTCACCTGCAACATCTATTGATGAACATCAGGAAGGCATCTCTCAAAGTGAATCGTCCATTCCTTTCATACAGTTTCAAAACTTCTACCGTCAGAAGCCAGGGCGATATGACCAAGAATATTTGAATTATGAAGTAATCAAATATGAACCAATAGTAATGGATACTGTAAACCTAAAATACGAAGGCGATGACAACTGAGAACTACACATTTAGCAAGTATGATTCATAATTTTTTTCCCAGTGTTTTCTCGTTTTGTGATACGTAGCCTACTTGTGCCGTTTTGTGTGTTGTAAGGTCAGTTCAAATGTTTTTATCGCGGCAGGAGTAGTTCTGCAAGTATTGAATACCATAATTGATTGATAACTCAGCTAAATCTGCGCTACGAATTTATTGATATATGTGCCAAGTGGCTGATATATTGAATTCAAGTAAACATTAAATAGGAACAACGGTAGTGAGTCACCCTGAAATATAACATACTCGTATACCTATGACTCACAACCAGTATATATCTGCAAAGTTTTTATAAAAATTGTCTTGAGTTCTGCTTTGATACATTATTCATTAATGACAGAACACAAATAATCAAGAGATATCAATCATCCTTACTCACTGATAATAATTATAGAATCACTTAATTCTTGCACACATCCACAAATAGCATATAGGCATATTAATGATACATTCGTCTTTTCAATAATATTATACTGAAGACTCATGAATTTCCTAGTACCAAAATACATACGTACCTCCTCAAAGTCTCTCTTAACTTCATGGTTTGACATGAAATGCGATACTCTTGAATGGTCCAATATAACTCCTATACAAGTGAGGACTCGAATACCCTGGATACATTTCAGCCTCTGATAATCGTCTTTGGATGGCCTCTGAAAGATTTTTCTAAGATTCCTTTTAAGTGAAAAAGGTTTGAACACCATTTCTTTGACAGCTAAAAAATATGTTATTGTTATTGCTGTTCATGATTTAGTTAAAACTAATTTTCATGTATCATCATATAAATGCGATCTTTCGATATGTACATCTATGCTTTACCAGCACCGAGGCATTCAAAGACTTCGTTTTCAAATACAACCTGTCATTTTTCATACATATATATATATATATATATATATATATATATATATATATATATATACTTGGTGGAACTTCAACTGTACTAGATATACTTAATCTACATTTTTACTTGCTCTTTTTGGTATTAATGAGTTCTTTTGCTGTTATCCGGAAAGTAAAATAAAGTACACATTATCATCATAAAAATTAAAGTATGTCACTCACCGTTTGAAGGCATATTGCTTTCATCCATGAATGTGGCTATCAATACAAACATTATATAGAGAAATATCGCAACACTGAAACAAACATTTCTGAAATTATTTCAAAAGAACATAGTTTTATTTCAAATAATATTCCATGATCAACTTAAATCTCCATTATAATGACTCAATATTACAATTCGTTGAGCTTACTACCTGGGCAAACTTATGATGCACCTTATAGCTTTGGAGAAAAACAATTAGATTTTTAACCATATTTTATCACAGTCATCAGATATCATTCAACTTTATAAAGTTAGATTCTTTAACCTTCGTCTTAATCATGTTATTTCCTCTGTGCAGTATAGAAATTTCCTGCAATATTACACCGTGTCCGGCCAACATGTCCACATTGTTCTCATTTTGAAGTTTCCCTTTATTTATATTTTTTCTGTTCTCTAATTTTACACTAGGTGTAATAAGATATAAATGAATCATGTAACATTTGCCATACATACAGTTAATTTTATATATATAATTTGTAGTATCAACCTTTTCATGTTTTTGGTTTGTGTGGAAAGGAGGGATATTTGTTCAATTTGTCTTGAAAACTGTTCCAATATTGAATTTTGCTAACACCGTTCAGTCTTACATATGAAATTGATAGTTTCAGTAAGTATTTGAATATAGTTTGACTATAGTTTGATCATAGTTTTGACAAATTGTTGAGGATAACCATTGCTGCACAGAACGTTTCACAGAAATTCGTTCTCCGTTTGACCAGTACGTAGTACTACTTACTCAGATGAAAACAGCGAGAATGGAAGTTCCTTGTAGCAAAATATGTCATCGGTTTTAGCCGCCAAATGCAAAGGTTTCAATGTTTCATTCACTGCCCTTTCGGCGAAATGTATCTGGTCTTCAAACTTTACATATTCCTTTGGTATGCAGACTGCTCTATGTAGCTTATCTCTACTGAACATGAAGTTCTCTTCCTTAGATATCTATAAAGTATGAACTTTAAGAGTGAATGGAATGCATTTATACAAATATATAAATTGGAGCTACCTGGATAAGTTTCCATAGTTTACTGTTTTGCAGAGGACTTAGAGTGAAAGCAGCTTGGCAGTATAGATTATTTTGCATTTTGCAATCATTGTGATCATCCATCTCGTATAATGGCGGGAGCAGCATATGATCTCCTTCTAAAAAAACAAGTACAGTGGCTACATGATATTATCCAAGCGAAAAATGCAGAGCAAAGCATTCGCATCAGATAGGTTTGGTAGTTATAAGTATTATCTACAGCTGCGTTTTAAAGCCTTTTGTAGTACATGGTGATACCGTAATCTGCTTATCAAAGAATCAGTGAATCATTGTAAGTCATGTCATTACATAGAATTTTCTGAGGCCCCATCGTATATCATTTTATCTCTTCAGGTGAAAAACTAAGCAACAATTCGATGTTTTACTTATCGGAAATATTCTACTCGGTATTTGGAAGGTTGGTAATGAAACTATTAGAGCTCAGGTACAACACGCCATTTGGAAGATATTTATCCATATATACCTTTCTATATAGTCGTACGGTTTTTGGTTAATGTATAATTGGCTATTTTTAAGGAAAACTCAAAAGCAAGCAATAAACTTTCAATGGCTCAACAAAGGAGAGAAATCTATTTGTTTTGTTTTTTTTATTGTTTAATCTAATGCAGGATCCCTCTGCACAGTGATTTTTTAGGTTACAGAGTGCCACCCTTATCAAAAAATGTTTGTATAGAAAATCGTCTTCCAGTTTGCTTAATGACTTTTTATTAGAATTTATGCTCAAACATAGGAAATCATGCAGGAAATTTCATCAGTATCTGTTTTTCTTTCAGATGGCATCGCTGTACATCCAGGGACACATTTTTCAAACAATTATACAAAATACTGTATACAGCTTTAGTAACCCAAAAGTTCGAACACGTACGGCGACTATAACCAACATCCTATAAGCTTGTGCAATGTGCTTATTAAAGCCCGGGTCACAGCTAAAAATTATACCTAAGTCATTAAAATCATCGACAATCCCTAGAGGGATATTGTTGATGGGAAATAAACATGTGTCTACGGGCGTTTACATTTGAAAAATCCCATAATTTATGATGTATCAACAACGTAAGGGTGCTTTGAAATTCATATCGACGCCCTTGCAGCTTATACCGATCAAGTATTACATTGTGTGGATCATAGGGGTCATTCGGGCATGCAGTGTATTCATATCAGCCTTGATATATCTTCATCTAGAATGTTTTATTTTTATTTTAAGCACTTCCAGAGAAGAAATCTATATGCTCACTGACGTTGAAGAGCTGTAAGACTGGGAACAAACTCCCCGGCAGCCTATTCCACAATGCTGAGGACCTCCAAAAGAATGACTTTTGGCTTGTTCGAGGTGTTGCATTTTCCATCTGGTGATGATGCGCTCTCTGGGTGTCTGTGTTTGATATACTGGTGACTCTCAGTGTTATTATGCAATATAGCTTGGTCGAGCATTTACCATGGTAAAATATACCGAATCAGCCACTTTTCTTCAATATTCGAAACTGTAGTGGTGATTTTCAAGGTGAAGCGCGTCGACTGGACGTATTGCTCTCTTCTGGATTTGATCCAGACGCTTAAAATATGTATAAATATTGCTCTCGCCGATGTAAGGTTTCTCGGGATGGTAGTCGTTTGCCTGATTTTATGAATGAAATAAGGGTGCTGTCATCTTTTATTTCCAATAGTTTACTGGTATCCAGTAAGAAGACGCTAGAAGTCCGATTCGTGGAGCGTTGATAATAAATACATCAATCTACCACCACAAATAACATGATAACTGCTCAACTATTGAAATTTGATTAGAAGTCTCTCATGCCACACTCTATCGTAATCTATCGATATATTGCGATATTGATGACGCGATTATCGCGCGAGGACTTGGGACTCCCAATAAAGTTTTATTGCTCTGCTCCAGATCATGGTATGCAATTGTGTCATTCCTGCCTGTTCCCATAATTATTGAAGCGCAGAAACTGGGAAAGCTTTTTCATTGATATAAGTTTGCTGTATTTTTCCATATATTCTTCTGGAAATTCACAATGTACATGTAACGTGTTTAAGGTATACTTCGCCTTTTTGTAATCTGAAAACTATTTGCACAAAGATATCATACATGAAATTGAACGAGAAAAACGGTAGGATGAATAAATTGTTCTTTTTTATTGATCAATATACGATTAGTTGCATGATTTTGGTTTTTCCTCAACAATACAGGAAATCTCGCACTACTCAAAGACCCTACGACAAAGGTATGTGTATGTTTCAAATGAAGTATTCTATAACCCCTAAAAGGGTGTATCGACCTTCCAAGCGCCCTACATATCAGATTCTTTGTAGAATGGTCATCATTTGAACCGTCAAAGTAGAGCAGTGTTATTGGCTCAAAGTATAGCCATCCTCGAGCTTTGTTGAAATCTTTGAATCGTTCACTGAGATTTTGCGGTGACAAAGATAGCAACTGACATCCAAATCAATAAGCAGCTAAAAAAATAGTATTCAGAATCTTTTTAGGCATGCATGTAGTGAACTGCATGTGAGTTATAAAATAAATTATATTATAGTCCATTTTTTGCTTATTACTCCTAGCCATGCAGCGTTACAGACAGACATACCGACAGACCAACAGACTGGCATGATGGACCGGCATACCGACTATTACAATGAAACCACTATACAGTCAGAATACTGTTACTCAAAATATGTTTATTACCTATTGAAAGTTTAGGTTGCTTATTTGTTATGATATTCATATTATACCTGTGAGTGGGTGACATCGTGCTGAATAGTTGGTCAACAGCAAAATAAATAGCAATGCTACTCCCATTTGTTTAGCTAGTTTATTTTTTTGGTGTAATAACTACAAGCATGCACCGTTACTCTTATTCTGTCTGTTTCATGAGGACCGGAACCTAAAATGAACAACGCTGTTATCTCAAAATGCTGCTGTAGCTCAGTAGAATTATGTATATACTTATGTACACAAATAGTAGCAATCGTCAGATTCTGACGTGAATGATGCCAATAACCTTGTATCGTAAAGATGTTCACGAAGGACAAGTGATGAAGCTATGAATTAGTTCAGTAGTTTTCCTTGCGTCCTCCATTTTGTATCAATGTTTAATCTTGATAAGTTCTCAATACAGCCATCACATCAAATTGATAAGATTAAGTCGCAAAACTATGCAGTACTGAACTGGTACACTGTAAAAACAAGTAGATTAAGACTCTACTCCTCACGTAATGATATCTGTTTATAAATTGGAGTCTGAAGAATATTACAAATACCGAAAAACATTGAACCTTTCTCAATTTTATAAAATTTTCAGAATGATGAGTCAATCGACGTACCCTCATTTTTCAAGAGCCTAAAACGCAAAAGCATAATCATTTATTATGTTTTATTCAATTAAAGTTCCGCAATCTGCAGTAGCACATCCTGAATACAGTGTTATAAATTAGCCACCATGGAATTTGGTAACATGTTTGCACGACTTGGCATCACAGGAAGCAGTCTTCCACTGACACCGTCTTAGCACCATCACGCCACCCCCGAGTCACGTAGTGCCCTACTTCATTATTTATATTTATTTTCGACTGCATATAGGCATTCATCATGGTACAAATAAAGAGGATTACATCTTTAAGTTCTTCATCTTTATGTTCGGAAATCCATAGCTATTTAAAGAATGTCACATTTGTGCAGGCGTTTTTATACTATTGACGAGTTTATCAGCTATTTCCATGAACCGATAGCTTAATTTTCACTGATATCTCAGTAATGTGGATTTTCATATAACTTTCTGTTCTGTCCTATGATCAGTCTAGTACAAATAAAAAAAAATATTTTATTCTACCATAGATAATGATTCTACAATTCTAGATGTTCAGTATAGATTTTCCGTGCGATTATGAACAATCGACATTTAAAAAAATCTAGATTTAGGCTCCATACGGAAAAAAATTGAAACAAAAATATCTACTGTCAGAGCTTGGTAGTTTCAACCCAAGTATAACATTTGACTCTTTAATGAAGAAATATGATCTCGTAAACACTCGCCTCTGGTGTAACTACTTACATTTGAATGCAATTACTTACTGCTTTCTTCACTTAGGCTAGATGCCATTCAGAAATATAAAACAAAAATTAGTGAGAAAAACCAACCAGATATATTTAATTATTGACTACTCCAGTGTAATTTTACCGCACTATAATTATTTGTAATCATGCAATATCTTATCAGTAAATTGAATGTTTCTTGAATGAAACCAATGGATAATCTGGAGCCAATTTAAGTATCTAGGGTCACCAGTGGCGTGACTACAGGCGAGAAGGAGAAGATGTATCGCTTACATCTCTTTTTACATATTGTGCAGAGGAGGCATCCCAGACATTAAAATTTTTGATATATAAACAAAAAAATGATAATGTCATCTGTTGTCCATTTAATTTCCGACACTTTTATATAGCACAACAGCTACTAACGCTTCTCGACTGTTCACATTAGAGTATTTATGCGCTGTTAGCAGCGAGAAGGAAGGCTTCTGCAGGTTCACACCCAGCGGCTGAAAACCAGCCTAATGTGACCGTCGATTGATTTTTTTTTTTTGTATAAGTGAAAAAAAATTATGATTCTAAAAAGTATAGGATATAACCGCGCTGAACCTATCACAGATGATAAAGGTATTGGAAAAAAATTTTTCAAGGAAAATTATCGAGTAAATTACATTTACTTAAATAACAAATCGTTCTCAAGTTATGATAAACCTTAACGAACGACTATTTATAAGGAATGCAACAAAATGAACAAGTATGTCATTAAAATCAGCTTTTGATCCTGTTTCGACATAAAGAATAGAAGTTTGAAGAATTGCGTGATATTTTAAACAGGACTGATTAAGCGTCAGGCATAATGAATGTACATGTAATAAATAAATAATAAATAATAAAGTAAATGTAAATGTAAATAAACAAATATGAGCCAAATCTTACAAAATACCATGTATCTAGGTAAGAAGTCAAAATGTGTCCACTAAATTTAGGTTAGTTGGAACCACTAAGGTCTTTTCTATTTTCAGGTCATTGTACATTTATACTGTATATACACTGGTAAACTATGACATGTATGATGTTGGAACCTTAAATGCAGTATATTATTCACCTTCCACTAATTGTCTCTGAAGTGGTCTGCAGCAGTCGTTTCAAAGCAATGAATTTTCAATTCGACAAAACGATTCGTAGTCTGTAGCAGCAAAGTTGTCTCAATAATACACGTAACCAGTAAAACTTTTCCTTATTTCATTGTAGAAGATCTTCACAACACTGAACGCTACATATTTCTGCTAATATGGTCTTAGATTTTTTTATATAGTTATATTGTTACAGCTCCGTAAAGTTGGTATTTGGAATCAAACAGAACCGTACGCAGAATTTCATGTTGTCATATATTTAGTTTCTTGAACAGGAACACTTGAACCACAACACACACGGACCAAACAGTTCATCCAAGCCCAACACGTAATGTTACCGCACTATAATTATTTGTCCATGTTGTAACAACATGGACTCATGTCAACAATTTGCTTGAGGCCAAAGTCTGACACATTACTTTATTCAGCATTTTCTGATGTCCAGTCTATGTTAAAATCTGCTAACAAAATAATGTTACTATATTTGTTCTCTGACATAAAGCCTTCAAGTATTAATTTCATCAAAACAATCTAAAAGACTGCATCAAATTCATTTGGGGAAAGGTATATTCCGACTAGGGTAAAACTAAAATCAGATCTTATGTAATAGATAACTCCTCCTGTATGTCTGCTATGTGAGGCAAGCCTCAGTAACTTACAATTTCCTATGGCTAACTCCTGTTCTTCTATTTCGTCTGTTACATGAATTTCTGTTAAGCAAACGGCAACTAGTTTATTCTTTCCTATAAAATATTCGATTTCGTCATAATGACATCTTGTTTCTACACTTGGTTGGTCTTTTTTTGTTTTATGACAATAATCTCATCTTTTTTCTTTTTCACTGCATGACTGTATTCATTTTTAAAATTTAAGCGTTGCCATTGAGCTTTTTCAACAATTCCATAATTTGATTTTTGTCTTCTATTACTTCTATTTTTTATTACTTCCCTATACAGTTCATAAGAGTCCCCCAGTTTGCACTTAAAACAGTGAAAAATTAAAACCCTGCTAGTTACTAAGTGAAGCACTTTAATTTCCGACGATGTAAGTTCTCCACATGCTTTACACAACAGATTACTACATCCATCACATTTGAACGCCTCCTTACTTTTGCACCTACAACACGACATTTTTAATGAATAACTTCTCTAGTCTGGCCCTGTTCCATATATTTGTCTGCAAGTAAACACCTGTTTTTACGTGTTTCCACGAGAGGTTACTTACAACAAGGGAAACTCAAGGGTAAATCTGATGTATGTACCTAAATATTACGCTCTAATATCCTTGCTTAACTAACTGCCGGTGCAAGGTAGTTTTACAAAGTTTCTACAAGTACCACAATTTAACTACCTTCGACTTCAATCTAACAAAAATAATCAAAAGCATTATGTAGCATTAATGGCCGTTAACAAGGCTTATTCGATATATTAAATCATCATCTTACATAATTTGTCTAGTAACCTAAGCATTGAGACTTTGTATATAAGGTCTTTACATCAACCGACAGAACCTCAAAATCTGTAATGGGTCTTCTGAGTCCAATCACGTGATTGTGGAATTCCATTCATACTGCAGATTCAAATTATTATAATAGTTTTCTAAGTATGTCAATCAAAATATGCCGATCCTTAACTTGTATTTTGGGAAAATTATTAGTGTTTGTTAGACAATCTAAATAAGAGATTTTATTTTTCGGCGAACAGTCTGCTCACGAAGAATTTCAGATACAACGTTCGGACATTAAAGGTGGATGGAAAGATGAATATACGAAACTAAACATTGGCTAGACATTGCCTTGTACATGAAAGGTCGGCGACATCTAATAGAGTTGCTAAAATTGAAAAACCTCGCCTGGTGAATATTTAAGAGCACAGTTAACATCTCGAAATGTCCTGCTATCAACAACGTTTTATATTCACTGAACTCCAGAAGCAATTTTGAAAAGTGAGGCACAGGAAAAACGGCGACATCGGAAATAGGATATAGTCAAATACTGATAATACAATTTTTTGGATACATCTGACAACAAGATTTTGTTTTTTGTTTGTTTTGTTTTGTTTTCAACGTTCGAAAAAATAATAAAGACCTAGGATTCGCTCACCTGAAACATTTATTGATAAACATTAGAACGACATCTTTCAAAGTGAAGCAACCCCTAAAATAAGAAAAGAGTGACAATGAAAAATTACACCCCTAGTCATTCGTAATTTTCTTAAAGTATTTCCTCGATTTCTGATATCTTTCTACTTGTCTCGTGTTTTCTGTGGTGTGAGATCAGATCAGATCAATACTTTTTAGCACATAAGTGCTAATTACTCTAGTCTAATCCATTGCATCTTAGCTAATTGATACATATGCCAACTATTCAATTCTAACTTTCACTAAAAAAAGGAATCGTCAATGGCGTTACTCCTGTCCAAATGCTGAGTGACTGTGAAATATTACACTTTTTTGTTAGCAACTACATATCGACCAGATGGTGACAGACAACCAACTAAGTATGAAATTAGCTTCATGCCTCCAACTGCGCATAAAAATCTAGCCCATCTCTATCGCGTTCTAGTCCTATACTAATGGAGACATATAGCAATTATTTTATTACATTTTATGAAAACTCATATCATTCTAGACCACAATACAAAATACTATCATTTTTAAATGTCCCTATATGAGTCAATCAATCGGCAACTCCGCTGCTTGACGCGAGTTCATAAGCAGCCGCGTGACGTCATTCATCGTCACTGGGCTCTAAAATCCGGTTCAAATCTTCATTTTCTCAGTGTAGCAATTGCGCGAAATACGCCATCTCTCTTACTCTCGAATGCATTACAATTCGAGCCCTTGAATAAATGCGGTATTTGAAATGGTAAGCAAGAAATGGGCGGATATTACAAGATATGAAATGATTTTTAATTACATCCCTACTGATATTCAACTACAGAGAATTGTTAATTCCCCAACGCTCTCCTTATGCATCAACGAACTGTTGTAAACATTATAACATCTCATCCAATCTACAGCTTTGCAGATGACAGCCCCTTATATCGGCGCAGAGCCGGGCAAACCACTGGTATACCGCGAGAAATAAAATAAAATTAAAAAACTTTTTGAAAACTAGCTTCTATTTAAATACCTACTCTAAAAAGGATAAAATAAACTTTTCATTTAAAACTTTTACTATCAACTTATAACGTCATTACACAATTTATATGACATAAAAGCCTGTGACGACATTTAAGTACTCGTATGTACTTAGAAATTTTAAAAATCAAAATCAGTCAGATCAAGTTATTTAATTTACTCGTTTATCTACAAAGGTAAATCTCGCAACAAGGTTTTATATCATATAAATTGTGTAATGAGATTATAAGTTGATAGTAAAAGTTTTAAAGGAAAAGTGTATTTTATTCTTTTTAGCGCATTCAAATAAAGGCTTGGTTTTAAGGAAATTTTTGTACAATTAATTTATTTTTTACTTTTTAGTTAAGGCTAAACGGGTCTCCAAAAACCCTCAGAATATCAAATTTTCTGACGGATTGGAGCAACGGATTTTAAGATCACCATCTTTTATTCTTGCTCTCATTCGTATTCTCAGCAAATCTTTTCATTTGATACTCATATCATAGGAAACCAAAAAAAACTTAGTTCGCCATCTCTATAATTCCTCCATATTGGATTTAGAGTGATGTCACTTAATTTTTCGAGTTATTCTCAGCAAGCCATTTCCTTTGATACCCATATTGTAAGAGTGCATTGAAAATAACTAGTCCGCCATCTTGGTTGTTCCGTCATGTTGGATTTAGAATGATGTAATAAGCTAACCATGCATTGTCATCCAAATTGAATGTGTATACAAAATTTCAGCTCAATCGGTTAAAGATATCTGCTCCAAAATTGAGTTGCAAGATTCCACCGAACAAATACAGTTACATAGATACAGACATACATACACTGCAAGTTAAATAAAAGCTTGTAAAAATATCTACGGCAGCAACATGTTATCCATATCAATAGAATAGAAGTTCTCTACCAGTTGTTTAATCGAATTAAACCCACCTTAATTATACTAATCTGTAACGAAATGTAATTTAGAGAAAGTGTGAAAATCTCAATTTTTCAATTCCTTTGGACTCTCATAGTAATCTCTATTGTTTCTTTGGGATATCCTGTTTCAACATTGAACATCTGGGACTTCGTTTGTTACTGATAAAATAAATAACTCTCAATACATTCTTCTACTATCATATAACGAACTGGCGAAAGCATGGCTGGAAAGAGATGACTGCAGGCAGGCCAAGAGGTTCATAGCAAGCTCCAAAAACTTAGGAAGCTGTAGCTTTTGAACAGAAAGAGGGATGCTGGTAGGGATTTTCACAGGCCACTGCTGATTGAACAGTCACTTGTCACTCATAGGAGTGCTTAAAGATCCAATCTTTCAGAAGCTCTGTTGAAAGGAAGAGACCTTGTCCCACTTCCTAGGAGAGAGTGCCGAATATCGTGGCCTTAGAGCTGAGGTGATAGGAGTTTGACAGGAAAGAGATCTACTCAGAGGAATGGTCTGATATCATGACCTTTATCGAAAGATCTGGTAGATTCGACATCACGAAATTACCATGCTAGCGTCAGTTTTAGTGATGGTTCTCGGAAACGGGAAAAAGTTTCAAAGGCTACATCTACTAGCAGTCGATAGGTGGCTATTACCTAAACTAAATTCGTTAATATCAAACTAACCCACTCCATATGATCATACTGAATTTTCCAACAAAACTGTACTGGCACCTGATAGAAAGTATATTTTATTGAAGACTAACTTTATTAACGTTTTGTATGCCTCAGCTGCCTCAAAGCACGAAAGATGAAAACATAAGTTTTAAAAAAATAAGTACAATAACTTCCTTGACTGGTTTTTAATAAAATCTCAGCAGAGATTACATAAATTAATGAATAAATATATTGTGTGAAAAAAATGTTCCACAAATGTTAACCATATATCTGTCATAAAAAAGACATACGCTTTTGTACCAGTTTTTAAGTGACAAGAAGTAAAAGATGTAATTTCATCTTTTACGTGTCAATTCACATCCAAGTAAATGTCTATTCAGTGAGATTATTTCATTTGGAGTATATTATATACTCGTACATTCATTGTGATTTTTCGGTAGTTAATACTTTTTTTATTTTACTGTCTCCCTGTGATATAATCCACTTATTGCTCGCTTGGCTTTAAGAACATTCAATGAATAAAGATACTTCAAAATTATTTATAAGTGGGTTCATGAAAGTATTTTTCTGTAATTACCTTTGTACCAAAATACTCAAAAATATCTTCTATAAAATGTTGCTAAAATATGCAAGTAAGATTTGGCGGGGATTCATCAAATGGATCCGCCACATTTTTACAGGACGAATTATGTAGTCATTTGTCACACGCTGAGGAATGAAAGGAGAAATCTCTATCGGAAATTAAACGGGTGTCTACGGACGACTTCATACAAAGCACCCGGTGATGGATGGAAAAGGAAATGATGCCGCTGGAAAATCGGATGAAATATTGATGAGCCGAGAGACGGATGTGATTCTTATCGCATTTCGAGTGCCAACGGAAGCGACGTTTCGTCGGATGTTAATGTTTCAGGAGGTCCTGATGAAATGATTGATAGCCGGTGGTATTGAGTTTATTCAAGAGATAAACACTTAGGGTCTGATTTTACGATTGTTGTTAAACAGTACTGAGCATTGCTTCCTTTGAATGTGGTCTTGTGTCTCAGTTTCTATTTGCACATTGCTGTTTGTCTAAGATCTCACTGTCTAATATTCAATCGCCACCCTGTGGTCCCGACTCTGAAGCATAATCGGTACCACGTTGTCGGGTATGATTGTCCGTCCCACGGTGCTCTCCATCTTGGTTCTCTGTGGGACCCAGCGGCCGCGAACAAATAACGTATGTTCTGCGGAGTCCACCAGCAGTGGGCAGTATTGGCACAACGGTGATGCCTTCTTGCCAATCCTGTGGAGGTACTCTGCGAACGCTCCGTGGCCGGACAGAAACTGTGTCAGGTAGTGTATGTGACATGGATCCGTGAGACCGGTCCAGCCAGGGTTGGATTTGGGGGATCAGTCGATGTGTCCATCGACCGTTCACCCCGTGGTCCCAGTCCTCCCGCCACCCGAGCATAGTATCTGCCCGGTGGTCCCTGTCGTTGCGAAGACCCCTCCAATGGTCGAGCCCCACGATGGGGATAACTCCGGCGATGACCATCACTGCTTTAGCCTTGACTGGTGGAACTTTAGAGTGTAATGTGAGTAACATTGAGTCTACAGTATTCAAAAAGACCTTACGTAAGATACTCTGAGAAATACATATTTGTGTCGGATACTAAGGAGTTCACAGAAATACGTTTTTTATATACAACCTCTCAAAATCTTTAAAACAACTTGGACAAACATTTGCAATTATGGTCCGTACAAATCTGCGTACCGCGATCCCCGAGCACACGGCGCACCACTATCCATTTCCTATCAGTTTTTTCTTCTTTGTATAAATGCCAGGTTACTAAAAGGCTCGTGGGTTTCTAGTGGATCGCGAAGAAATACGAAATTTGTTAAAATAATTAATTCCAACAATCAGTGAAGTGAACAACGAACGCGCGCGCGTACACAACGCGTCACGTCGTGCGCGGCGCGCAAGTCTGTACCCACCTTTATAGTATGTATGAATTAGACACAGATCAACCAACCTTCTGCGATGTTCCAATCTGTATGAGTTCTTTGTAAGGTGAAGCGCATCCTCTAGACATTAGTTTATAGATTTTATCCAGTAGATTTAGGGACAGGGAGCAGTACTCTAGTGATGTTCTGATCTGAGCTACAATAGCAGTATCTGTTCCACTGAAAACAATTTTCTGGAGTAGACCAGAAGGCCCAGCTTCTAAAATGCCCATCTAGTGAGGCCGGCAACATGATGATCGTGCCAGAATATGTTACTGTTGATATTCATTCCCAGAATCTTGATGGAAGCTGACTCAAGTACTCAGCGTACCTCTATCTTCATGGCTGTCAGACCGGCATGTGACTTTCTTGTCAGAGTTATTGTCTGAGTCTTCTGTGCGTTAAATTGAAGAACATGTTGCGCCCGTCGACGTAAGGTATCTCGATATGGTTGTGATTCACCTGGCTCCATGTAGGAAACAATCTGCGAAGGTGTATATTGAATTGGATATCATTTCCAACAGTTCCTTGATGTAGAGCAGGAAGAGCGTTGGAAATAACACCGTTGTTGATGGTAAATGAATCGCCAGCAAATCCAACCACCACCATGTGGATCAGCTCCTAAAGAAACTCTCCAACCACTGGCGTAGACCCGATGGCATCTCATAGACAGAAAGCTTTATAAGACGTTTCTCATGCTACACCCTATCAAGCGCTACTGCTTGAGACTGTATAAATCTCAATCGCTCTACTCCATATGTGGATAAGGTAGTCCGGAAGGTCTCTAGTAGATCCATGCTTACTGAAGCCATATTTGCGATCATTGATGATGTTATTTTTGTCCAGGGACTTCAGAAGCTGGACGTTAATGACAGTCTTCACAACCTTGGACATAATGCTGAGAAGAGTCACAAGTACTTCATTTTAGTCCTTCGTGGGGATTAATTGCACGTGGCCAACCTTTCATCCAGAAGGGAATACGCTAGGATAACCTAAAGATTTTGCAAAGCACTGGTGTAAGTTCCGTAGCGCAATGCAACATGATGATTGCTAGCATTTGGTCTGGACCATTAAATTTTCTAGTATTCGACTTGTCGAGAATGCGTGTTATATCCCGGTGCTGGAACCTTGATTCTAGCATTTTCGAATTCACGCAGATGGTAGTTGATGGAGTGCCTCCTTAGGAAGTTGATTGTTGAACTAGCAGCTAAAACCTCCCCCAAGGTATCTGTTTTTTCATTCGTGGCAGTGACGATGTACTCCTATCAGATCTTAGATAGTTTCAACGTTTTGTTTGGTTGTTTGGTAAAAATTAATCAAAACCAAATAGAGATCATTTTTCAACAAGACCTTGTATCTCAAATGTATTGCATCTTAGATCATATATGTTTTCACGATATGTTTCTGATAAAATGGTTCGACGCATTACATATTTGATTTACGCATTATCCAAACAGATAAATTAGTATAGCGTACTACTATCAAGCTATGCATGTCTAAAGGAGAACAACGAATCTGTATCTGAGTTTTGAGATATTTTACTGAATACTTTCTCAGAACAATCTCCATCAAAGAGACAAAATCCTTTTTGTATTATCTCAGCACTCTGGTGCGACCAAGTCTTCGTAATTAATTATAACGAATTACCGCAGATTTAACAGAAACAACTGCCGGCAATCAGCATACGTATGGGGTATTTCTCTTCAGAATCCTCACTAACGGCTTGCCGGGATTCCCAGATCCCCGGATCAGCCAGAATAAAATTGAAAATCGCTCTTAACGACGCTGCCGCCGTATCCATTTTAACTACCTTAGCATAAAGCACCATTTTGGAAAACGATGTGTACACTCATATAAGTCTAACTTTTGTTCTTTATGTGTCTTGTCAGGTCTCTTCATTGGCCAATTTTTCTTGATCTTGCGCAAGTTTAGATTGGTCGACAGTGCGTATACCTACCTGTCCAGTCACGAATGTTTTTCAGCTATGATGCTTGTTGTCTGCCAACTCCTCTTCGTCTTTCTATCTTGCTTTTCATTAATAGTCGCAAGATGCGGTCTTTGTGACCTCGATAATGTGACCTAGATAGGCGATTTTCCGGCATTTTATAGTCGTGAAGAGTTTTCCTGTAATGTCAGCCCTTTGTAGAACCTCTTTTGCATTTTGCATCTCATGGTATCCGTAACATTATTCTGTGTATCCACATCTCTAGGGCATATATCCGATTTATAGTGGCTGTTTTCAGAGTCCAGATTCCAGTTCCATACAAGTGTTGACCATATGTGCTCCCCTGTTGTAGCTTTAAATTGATGTTATCGTTGCAAAATAGAAATTTTATTTTGATGAAGGTTGAACAAGCCAGCTCACTTCTATATATGATTTCTTTATCAAGGTCCATCTGCTCCGTGAGAGAATTTCCTAAATATTTAAAAAATGCACTCTTTTAATTGGCTGCCCATGGAGGTATAAGTATGCATCCGGATGTGACTTTCAGCTAAACATCATGAACTTGGTTTTATTCACATTTATTTTCAATTCCATATTTTCTCCTACTTTACTAACACAGTTCAGCAAATTCCGGAGATCTTGCATAATATCGCATACAATTACAGTATCATCTACATACCTGATATTATTTATTAGTCGACCGTTTACTTTTATGCCACATGTTTGATCTTCTAGAGCTTCCTTAAAGGTTTTATCGAGATACAAATAAACAGTAATTGCCAATTTTTGCATTTCCATTCCGTCTCCAATATAATTTCTTTATTATACGAATGTCACGATTTTCAAACTCGGTGTTTGTAATATTTCGATCAGCTTAGCATGTTGTATCCTATCGAAAGCTTTTTCATCTCAAAACCAACAAAACTGACAAAACCACTGAACATGTTATATTCTTACACTGCAGTTTGTATTCATTATTCGATAATTATCAACCGGAATTGAAAAAACTAGAGCAACGATTCTGCTGATTCTATTTTTCGGTATCACTAAATCAGTGAAACTGCTTCAGCGGAATTAACAGGCCACCCCCGTAAACCAAATTTGCACTGAAGCGTATCTACGCATAACTTAAAAAAAATTAATTTTGCTTCTATGTGCCAACAGAATAATAAAACACGAAAAAACAGCATGTATATTTTTTTGAGATGAAATTTTGTAATTGGTTGTTTTCAATTTGGACAGTGTGGAGACGTTTCAAATATTAGAGCGAAATGCGTCACATGAAAAACAACTTTCAATTGAATAACCTTGTGAGGTAAAACAAGTAAGGTGATATACAATTAACATCAGGTTTGTCTCTCTTCAGCTGATCAACTAGTGAAACACATATGTTAAGAATAAAATCGATTAACGCTTCAACTCACCCTGCAGCCGTTTTCTAAATATGATTGAAAAGTCTTGCGTAGAAAATAGTATGAGCAATTTAGTTTTATAACGCTAAGATATGAGAAATATTGTGTGCAGTGAATAAACTGAAAAGTGTAGGTGATCTCGGACTATACATGGTGGCCTACTTGAGACAGCCGTACAACGCGGAAACAGTAAGTTTTTAGATGAAAACATTGAGCTGAAAGTTCTTGGATGCAATGGGCGAGAGTTAACGATTACCTTTATTTTCGGGGTCAACCATGTTTTTTCAATCGAATATATATATAATCTACGAGAAAACACAAATACTTTTTGTTCACAAAACTTTAAAATCCGATTTCAACAAAGTAGATAAAAAATACATTTAAAACATTATCAATCCTTTTTATAAAGTTTCAATGACAACTAAGAAGGTATCTCTATTGACTGCTCTAAAAGCATTTCGTATGCGTTACATCATATGTCCAGTGTAGTAGGAGCTTCTCGATAAACAACCTTTTTGAGATGGCTCCATAAAAATGAATCAAGAGGGGTTAAATCTGGTGACTCAGCAGGCCACATAACGGAACCACCTCTTCTGATCCATAGATTATGGTATTCATGATCCTGGAATATAATGGCATAATGAGTAGGACAGCCATCATGTTGAAACCACATACTTTGCCCTTTCTTGAAATTGCATCTCTTCGATTAGCTCCGGTGAATGGTGTTGTAGAAAGGCTCGATATCTTTGCCCATCTGATGTTCCTTCAATAAAATATGTACCGGTCCACCTGTCATCAATAATTCCGCACCATACATTCACGCTGATGTTCTACTTCTGTCCATCATCTCAGATTTTCCACAATCTAATAGTGCATGTTATGTCAATTCACTTCACTGTGGTTTGTAAAACCTAATCAATCCAAGAACAGCAGATTGCCCACTAAGAAAGTGCGAATTAGTCAATAATGTTCAAAAGAAATGATAACAGGGTTGTCTTCCGTTGCGATATTGAAGCATTTCAGAACAAATGTTGTATTTCTTATCTACCTAAGTTGCAATCGGATTAAATAGTTTCGTGAACAAAGGTTATTTGCTTATTGTCGTAGAATAGTAAAATAGTATTCAGCAATAAAAAATCATATTTTCCTATTTAAAAAACATAGTTGACCTTGAAAATCCTTGAAAACGCTGCCAAGGTCAAAAACAAGTATCATCATTTTCTCTCACACACTGCACCCAATCGATCACGATTAACCCTACTTACTAACTTTATTATCTATTTTATATTTGCAAACATTCAAAATTTTTGTATTTTTTATGCAAAAAATAAAACAAATTTATTTTAACCATCCCTTCAAAGATTTTCTGATTTGCTGCTATATAATTACTTAACGTTTTTGATAAATTAACGTCTTTTTACGTACAAGTGAAAAAGCATTTTTGACTTTTAATTCTGAATATCTGAAATAGCCAACTGCCCTCCTTCCCTAACATAATGTTCTTTCTGCTCATTTCCCTGATCTGTGTGTGAGGTGAAAATCTCTAATATAAGGAGTGAACAAAGGGCTGGGTAGAATATGTCTACACTTCAGAAATAATTCAAACACACGCTGTCGAGTGTATAACTCATTAGATTTCCAGAACACGGACCTACCTAACAATAGTCTCAGCTGTAAATATGATAATATTCGAAACGTGATTGGATTACCAAAGAGGATCTGGCAGCCTGGGAAACTTTTAATCCGGTGGATGATGGGCTTTAGCTGGCGAACAACTGATGGGAATGTCGGAACATCACTGCACCTAAAGTTATCGCTACACCAAAGCCGACGTAAGGTTTTCGCGCCGTTAGCAATTCAGTACTTAGCATCCAACTTAATTCTTCTGGACGGTAGTTACAACCACATATGACGGATGGAAAGACTTCACTAGCGTTGCGGTTGCTTAGATACCTGGTCGATTTTACGACATTTCAAACAACTGCGCTGAGAAGACCTGAAACCTTACATCACAAAACATCTCAAAGGGTATTTTCCGTCACCTACTTTATTTAAAATATACATACATGGAGCATCGCAAACATGGAATCGGAAATATAGAAAAATGATAGCATTTACATAACCTGTCACTCTGATGACCATCTGATATAAGCTGAAGATGGGAACGGTCTTTATGTTTCGCAAACTAATGGATTAATATACACCGTGAGGCCCAAAAGTACAATTATAATAATAAAGCGGGTAGTAGGAGCCTTTCTTTTCAGGGTAGTAAGCAAAGCAGCAGAAAAGCTCTGGCATACACTCGACTTCAAGCGGGAGAATCAAGATTTAATCATAAAGATGGCTCCCGCCCAACTTAAAACCCACATCAAGTGCTGAAGCCAATTTCCTTTTAAGGCTTCACTAGGATAAGCCCATGCATGTAATCTTCTACAAACATCTAGAAGGGCTTGTCTAAGCAGTTGACCTCTCCTGAGGTCTGGTCCGAGGCTGAGAGCTTCATAATGGCTTGTCACGATGCTGCCTTTATCACCTTGGTATATCATATGGGTATGGAAGTACCCGATACCTGGTGTAGAACATGTCGACAGGCGCCAAAAATGCTTATGCATCTCCTATCAGCGTGTAAGATCTACGCTGGCACTTCTTATGTCTATCGTACAATTCACACCTAAAAGTGCTTATATTATCATTTGAGACACCTGTGTCGCCCTACGCTCCAGGGGATATTGACTCCGTGGTGGAGATATACCGGAATTACTAGTACTATTAATTCCCGATGCTCGAACCTGTTCAAGCTAATAAAGCCCTACATAGTCTCCATCGACCACCAACAAAAGAAGATGTGAGTTATTGAATTCTAGGTTCCTGCCGAGATGAACATCGGCTTGAAGGAAGAGGAGCAACGGGCCAAGTACCAGGTGCTTAACCGCCAGCTTCGCAGGCTTTGGCCAGACCACTCTGTTATTCTGCTAGCTTTGGTCATTGGATCCTTAGGCGGTATGAGAAATACATAGATCTCTGCTTAAAAATCTATACCGGATACCATGCATCACCAAACATCTTGGCTGGAAGGATGCATAAAGCAGTTATCCTCGGTTATCTCAGTCTACTTAGGGCGCAAGATTTGCGGACCTAGTGTTTTCTTACCTCACGGTGTGGGTAACAGTCACTGGGAAACGGAAAAGGAGCCCGGTGTATCGGAGCCTGGGCTGCAAATAATTTCCTTTTATTTTCTATTATAATAATCGTCTTCAATGATGAATATAAATGACATTTCTAATATTCAAATGATATGACTGGAATACTGACCATAATAATTCAGCTCTTACATATAAGATAATAGTCGCTAGTCTATTTTGTCGAAGGCCTTAGTGTAATCTAAAGAAACCACTGAAACACTCATATTTGTATTCAAAACTCTAATGATATCATCTCATTGGCATCTATTATTAGGTTACCATTTAATCATTCCCAGTTCTTTGTCCCTAATTTCATATATTTCCGATTCAATCAACAATATGTAGAGTTGCCGCGAGACGAGACGAGACAAGGCCTTAACTCGTCCTGTCTCATTTTGTCTCACTTGTCTCAGGTTGTTCTGGTTTATATCATAGAAAATCATAATATGTATTTATATTTTTTTGATTTTATACTGAGTTCTAAGAATGTCCATAATTCATATTCTAAATGAATCCTCAACTTTTTCAGTAATGATCACTTTCGAAAACGCACGATGGTCTGAACCAAGTATCAATGTGTATGGTATATTGGAAATCAGGTCTAGACCCAGCTATACTATAAAGGGTGAGCAATTTGAGAAAACAAAAACTGTTAATATGAATGCTTATAAAAACTAATTCCTACATTATTTTTAAAGAAAACGTCTTACACAGAAAACAAAAAAGCTATAAGCTCTTAAAAGCGGGATAAAATAGAATTGTAACGCAGTTATTTTGTAGCACCCTATTGTGTGAATGTGTTTTTTATAATTCAAAATATGGACAATATACTCAACCATATTATAATACAGAAACATAATAGTGGCGGCTCGTAGGTTTTAGATGCAAGAGGCGCAATAAAGGAATGGCTGGGATCAACCGAATGCAAATATAAGCGTATGGATACTTCTTTGCCACATTTTGAATGTTCGTGGAATTTCCGGCAACATCGTCATTCAACTACTTTCGGCTAAAAACCATGGAAGTAAAGACAGCCTACACAACTAGATCAACCGACATTACGGAAGTTAAAAAACAATTGTTAAATCATAAAAGCCATTATTATAATTTGTTCATGGCGTTTCAAGTTATTGAAATATTTCATGATGCCTCGTCTCGCCTTATCTCCAAACATTTATCTCGACTCGTTTCGAAATCCGTGATAAAATGGTCTCAAAACGTCGAGACGTCTCGCATCTCTAACAATATGCTATGTCTAACACATTCAAATGCCTTGGTGAGGTCGTAGAGTGCAGCAACAGCAGCATCTACTGGGACATGAAAGGGAGTTCCACCCGAAAGTTTTTGTAATGACAAATGTAAAAGAAAGGAATCTTTTCTAATTGAATAACTTATGATCCTAAAAAATGTCACACATAGACTAGAAAAATCATACCTCTCCAAAATTCTACTTTGCATCCGCCTCTGACATTGTAACCATTCTGTTCTGTATCCATCAGTTAACTGAGCTATTTCCTTGTACGAACTGGATTCGCAATTTATAGACCTTAACGTAGAACTGAGCATTTCTGAGATGGCTTTTCAGGATAATTTTATGTCATCTCTCTGTGTGCATGTAGAATGGCGGCGTCCAGGTGGACTCGGCTTCCTACGGCCGATCTTCATGCATATTCCAAAATCTCATTTGACTGCATAATCTCTTCGGCTCTGTCCCACTACTGCACCCTTGTCATAGTGTTACGAAGGGCTCATTTACAGTGCGCCCTTTAAACAATGAAAATCGTAAAGCCGTTCTATTCATTCAGATTGATGGAACGTTATATATTACTGTGATAAGGAAGATGTCTTCTCCTTATCAAAAAATTTGTCAAAGATTGTGTTATTTTTTAACTTAAGCATAATTTTTGTATTCATTGTTAGAACAACATCTATGCATTGGGCTTTTTTTAAAAGCCAAAGTCAATGTGAATAATGAGAGAATAATCAACGAATAAAAAGTAGTTTTCGCTAGATGTTGAATCCAGCCTATATAGTGGATTGTTACTGATGAGCTTCTGAAGTACTTTTTTTAATCAAGTCTCGTCTTATTTGCTATGTTTGCCTTATGTACAGAGTACAAGAGACGAACGCGCATTTACTACCTCGACCAAGTTATATAAAGGGACTGTCTTCATGTTATCATAATAATATGTACAACCATAATGAAACAATTAAATCCAGGCCAGGTAATTGGGTCACGCGTTTGGGGTTCCTAATTTGACAGTTGAGGACACCGACGACGAAGTAAGCACTCTGCTTAACCGATCTAGAACGTCGATGACATTAGGTCGGGTGTACTCCCTCCCAAGCCATTCTTCAGAATTGCAAACTAACTGAGTGAATTGGAAGCAAGCTTCCTCTGGGCCTGTTTTGTTAAGCACGCATCTAGGAATAATCCGATTTAAGATACACAAACCTACAAATGTATTTTTTCTCCAGTACAGGAATTTGTTTTATTTACCTTGGGATGTATGAACAATTCACATGCTCCATCGATTCTCGAACCTTTCGAAAAAGTTTATATTGAGGCCGTTTTCAGACAATATCAAGACGTTATAATTTCAAAACCTATTTATTTAATATTTTCAGCTGATTAAAGGCTACCGAGGTCACAAAAACGTCATTGAACTTATGTATTCCATCTCAATCATGTTCTTTTTTGATATGATATACGTAAAAAAACTCATAGTAGTGAATAGGCCAAGCAGAATATGATGTAGGTGGATGTGGATGTGATGAATTCTTTTTCTGCTGCCTTCTGCATTTGTCTCAACGATGGTTAAATCAGTTCAGTTGCGACTGAAGATAATTTCGATTACTGGCACTAGATGTCTAACCAAAGATGGAACTGTACAGGCTAGCAAATTGGGAAGAAGAATTGCTAGGGTGGATGTACCTTCCATAGCGTACTTACCATCTTTGAAGAGACAGTTTGTCATCGCGGAATAAGGCGTCAGCCTAGAATGAAGAACTAGTGAACAAATTGTTCTTTCTAATTATTCTAATTATTGTTAGTTCAGTTCCACTCACGGATTCCAGTCGAATTCAATAGAACTCTGTAAGCCTATTTATCTACTCTTTTAATGGGTCCTGATAAACTGACAGCAACGTGGTAACCCGTGTTTGTTATTTTCCCCATTTGCCAAATAGAAAAATTCAGCCTGTTATGTGTAAGTATTATACAAGGTGGAATAAAACATTATTTTCCATGGCAACGCGGTAAAAGGTCACATTCCTTATGTGAGGTATAAGCTGGTTTATTTTCGTTTGTCTTGCCTATACGATGTAGTTTCTATGAAATCTATGGCATTTTCAAGAGCAGTTGAAAATCAAAGCAATCAATATTCGGTCTGAACGGGCTCGTCAGAATCGACAGGTATGCTGATTTCTTTATTCTAGTTCATTTAGAAGTTGTATTATTTCGCCGACACCCATATAGATAGTAACAACGCAGTTCATATCTATACCCATTTCAAGACAACGATCGTTATTTTCAGCACAAATTAAATCGTTCCATTCTATTTACATGCAGTAATGGTCGTTAATCCTGGATAAAAAATTGCGTATAGCAAATAATAAAAACACCCGATGAAGGTCTTACTACCTAACAGCTATATTACCTTGAAATACAGCGTCAACCACCTTCGCGCCATTTTTTATGGCATTCGCTTTTTTTGAAAATTTTATTTTGATATTGCTAAATCAGTATTTTTAAATCTCCTCTATCGCCGCTCCTATGGATTGAGAAGATAAATTCGGTATATGCTGTTATAGGTATATTTGAATTGCATGGCTGATGGATAGTTGTTTCTCTATTGATCTCGTACAAGTCAAAATATTTCTTTATTCATAGTATAATACAATTTCCAATCCCGATGGTATGTTTCAAACTAGAGTATACAAAATTCATTTTCAGAATACAAAATTACGCCCTAGCGACTTTGAACTGTTTCCCTTCTTTTTATTATTTTCCCTCATCTTTTCACTGACATTGTCTGCTTCGTGTTTTTCTAGCCATATTATACACTTTGACCTGATGCAAATGCGCCACCGACCTCACTGACAAGACACACCAAACAGTAGGACCGTCAATAAAAATAATTTTCAACGTTTGAGTATATTTTATTTAAACACAACAATGTAAAATGCAAATTTATAGTCGTATATAATCATAATTCAAGAGGTGAAATGACATGTTTACAACAAGTATCTTCGTTGACCCTATTAAGTATCAAAATTTCATACAAAGACAGGCACCTTTAATACTTCTTCGTATTATTCGAAATGAATCGTAGGAAAATAAGAGGAACTCTCAAACGACTAAGCAAACTAAGCAACAATCATCATCTGCATCATCATTAAATTCACCATCAGCAAACAGCCGATAATTATTAAAAGTTATGGCTTCAGATATACATGATATCCTGAAATATGGCATAAATCTCAGATTCAGTGTACATGTCTCACGAAAATAATATTACACGGATGTCACTGGAAATTGTTTTTTTCTAAGGAAATTTTGAACGACACATTTGTAGAGAATGAATCCATCGATTTGCTTGAGACTTTTTTTGTATTTCACAACGTTTCGTTTGACGTGGTATCTTCGTCTTTAGTTGAGGAGGTTTCACTATACCACGCCAATCAAAACATTGTGAACGGCAAAAAATTCTCAGGAGACTGGAGGTACGTATCATGTACATGGTTTTGCAGTACAACTTCCTTGACATGCATCAATATGACATGTCTTTGAGTTTATTGTTTTCGCGATTTCGGAACCTTGTAATCTCAGCATCTGTTGCTCTAATTTTGGTGAAATTTAGATAGATAATGCAAATTGAATCATTAACGTTTTCGGTGAGGCAATTAGCAAAAAATGCATAAATAATTAATCAAAAGACTTTCTATGCATGACAAAAATAGTCATACTGCAGAAGCAGATACATGGTGCGAGCGAGGATATTCAATATGAATTGATAGATATTTGATGATTGAAATGTATAGCTCTTATCAATATCAAAGTATGAAATATTTTTCAGAACTAATGTCTAGCTGGCTACAAAAATACAGTTTCTTTGCTTCATTATATGGAGTAAAATAATGAATAGACGCTAGTCTAAGCTGGTCAAACCAAACAATTGAGTTTAGGTAAGTGAAAAATTATTCCAGAGAATCAAATTTTCAGCAGCTATCATAAGTGCTGTTATCTGCATAGGAAATGCCGGTATGATTTGTTTCCTAGAAACTTTTATTATTATTTTCCCGTGATGTATGTATATGAATCTGAGAGATGGCCTACTAATTCTGACACTATATGATATACATCGGGTAGTCCATTTAACTTGAGACAGCCGTATAGCGCTTTTTCAGATAAAAAACATTCAGATGTGCAATGGGGGAGAGTTAATGATGACTTTCGTTTTCGACATTGATACCATTTTATAGGTTTTTCCAAGTTCAACCATGTTTTTTTAATGGGAATATATATTTTCTATTGCAGTATCTTACTCTACGAGAAAAAAAACGAATATCTCTGATTCACAAAATTTGGAAATCCGATTGCTACTTAAGTAGATGCTTCTCTTCTCACACGAGCATACATAACGTAATTATCATATGGGAAACCTTCAAATTTATTATAACAAAGTTGATGCCTGCTGTCTTCAATACACTCATGAATCCATTCTAAGTGTTCATGATACCCAAGGTTACATCATATTTCCCAATGTAGTGGGAGCTTCTTGAATAAACAACTCCTTTTAGATAGCCCAATAGAAGGAAATAGAGACGGGTAAGTTCTGGTGACCTAGCAGGCCAAATAACGGGACTACCTCATCCGATCCATCGATTAGGGTATTCCCGATCCAGCTCTTCCCGGAAAATTCTGGCATAATGAGTAGAGCAGTCATCATTCCATCATGTTGGAACCACATACTTGCCCTTTCTTGAAGTGGTATATCGTCTATTAGCTCTGGTAAATGGTGTTATAGAATGTTTCGATATTTTTGCCCATCCAATGTTACTTCAACCTGTCATCAATAATGCCGCTGTATGGAAACGTTCCGAAATAGAACTTAACTTAAGTTTCAATTGGATTAAAATTTTTTTTATAACAAAAGATTTTTTTTATCGTAGATTAGGATACCGCAATAAAAATTTCCATAAAAAAATCATCGTTGAACTTCAAAAAACCTTGAAAACGCTGTAGATGTCGAAAATAAAAGTCATCATCAACTCTCTTCCATTGCACCCAAAACCTTTCATCTGAACGTTTTTAAAAAACTCACTGTGATCAATATCTAGAACTTTGAATTTTTTGAGAGGTCCTTTTAAAGCAATAAACGAGCAACTGGAACACAGCTCACAAATGGAATACTTAATCTAAAAATAGTTGATTACCGGTTAATTGATACAAATTACGATATTATTTGTCTTTTTTTGCAGCTTAACTGTAATGTGACTGTAATAGGTAATAGTATCCTTTAGCTGTTATTAAGAAGGAAAAACGTCGTATAATTATCTAAATAATATATAATCATAGAAATAATTGTAGAAAACTATGACGAGGAGTATCCGAAGAACTATTAAATTTGTCATAATATCTGGTAGTATGAAAAAATCAATCGCGTTAATTATAATTCGTTAATCATAGTCACAGCCAAACAAAACCATTACCAATAAACAAGCATTTTGTCCACCATTTTCTGCGTTCTCTCATAATAATGATACACTTTTTTCAACGTTTATCCCGCTACTGAACCTTGATGTAATATAATTGTGTTAATTTCCAATGATATGAAAGTAATATTACTCATTAACTCCGTTGCCAAAAGCTGTTTGTGCTATAATTTATTCTACATTCAGAAAATGCAGCTTTTGACGTCCATAGGTGACTGTTGAAGTGTGCCGGCAGTGGAAATATGTTGCAATGTTACTAGTGAGTGATTTATGATCAAGTTCATAGCAAACAAGAGCTTAGGTCTCAGTATCACATCCTTCTTCCTTTGGCGCAGTAACTACAAGCATTACATAGTTTTACCACTCGCGAAACCAACTTTTTTAAAATACCCGACATAGATGGTAACTTAGTTAGCGAAACTCATGTCGCCTATTTTCTATCAAAGTGGATTGGCGAATGTTAAAATTGTGTAGTATTTTCAATCGAATGTCAAAACAGCCTTTAAACTAGAATTAAATGCACATCATCCAGATTCTGACTGGCAATCCTACATAAACGTCTTACAATTGATAACAATCTGATTCAACGTGTGCGCAAGAAAAAGTTCAGTGCTCTGTAGCTCCATGATAACTACGCCTAGGCTTATTATTTATACAGACTCGCACTAGCAACATATTCAGATTCCTTGAGATATTCATATTATCAAGAGTTTCAAGAATCATACATACTGTTGAGTATGTGAGATCTATAACTAATGAAGTTCCAGTTGCGACAGCTTCAACAGTCAACGTATGCTAAGCGATAGAAATTGAAGAAGAGGTAAAATTTTCTGCCAATGTTTCTAATACATATATGTTTGTCTACTCTTTCGTTATAAATGATTGTACCATTACAAATACGAAAGTAATGAAGCTCCTCTCTAAAATAAATTTAGTGTTACAGCGGCAGATGGGACCAAAGTTATATGAAATATATCGCACAGGCGTTTATTATGCCAATAAATAATTAGCATTTCATCCCATTCTTTAGATTATCCTATATCTTGTGTGTATCATGGGATACTAGAGATAAATATTATATATTGTTTTTACCTGATTTATAAATCATCATCAGTTGTAATATTCAGTGTTACACATTTCTCATCATTTCACCAGTTGTTCTTACATATTCAAATCTTAATTACAGTTATCAAATTTATTTTTTTTAATTTCTGTCCAATTTTTCTCACTTTTATCATATGCCTTAATATAATTTTGGTCAAATCTGAAGAACATTTATAGGTAAAAAAACAACGTCGGAATGTTACAAACAGCAAGTGTTATAAATCTTATACACATACACATATATACCGTGAACTATATACACAAATCATAGATCTAGAGATATCCCTTTATACATTTATATAATTTGAATAACTCATGGGTCACCCTGTATCTCGTATTTAGCTGTTAAAGCCTTTAAGAAATAGACAGGATGTAGTTATATCATGAAGAATTTGTAACACGTAGTTAGCAAGAGTATGTTTTAAAGCTTGTTTTTCTATATACAGATACATAGTTTTGAGTCGAACATTTATTCCGACTTGCTAAATTCCATGAAAAACAACAATTTGTTGTTCTAGGGATATGGAAAATCAATCTTTATATTCTTTATCGCAAGATTATCGCGTTAACTTTGCCTGATCAACTAGGTAGGCCGAGGTTGAGACTGAATGTATGCAAGTGACTAATAGATTAACAGAAATAAGATACTACACTCCAATATAGAGATCAACAAATTGAAGACTCAGAGATAAGGTTTTATTTGTTCATCCAAAACCTTCATTATATGGACAAGTCTAAGGAGAAGACCAATTTCAACAATTCATCATTCATCTAAAACCTATCCGGACCTCCAGATTTGACAGATTTTCATGTGATATATTCCGAAACAGTATGGTTACAAAATATTTCACAACATAACGATCCACCCTGTCGCATAGTATGTATTTGTAATGGTCAACTTGAATGGATACAATTTTTACCTTGTATAAAAAATATAACAACTAATTTTATCAATAGCTACATGTATTGTGGAAACGCTAGCATCGCATTTTGAGCTTACGTATGTACCCCTATCGATTAGTTCCACAGTTGATCCATGTTGAACATTCATAAACTATTTTGAGACAACATGTATAAACCAGATAGATCTCATCTAACTGCATCTCATAGAGTCTCATTGTTTTTCCTTAGACTGCCAAGATAGGTAATAGTTCGTACATCAGCCCCTTTACTTTCAAATAAAAAACCAGCTTTATTGAGCATGTTCCAACCAAATTGAGGCAGCCTGACGAAACTAGATACTTATCAAATAGTGTAAGTTGAAAAATGCGAACATAACCTCATTCGGACTGGTGGATAAAGCTATAAATCTGAATAGTAAACTTTGATTCATAATTCTTAGATACAGTTTGGTTTTCAAATCACAACTTGGTACGGAGTATTATGGGATGCTCGAATGCAGGCTGTAAGCTGTATAGCAGTTTCATTAGTCACATGTCGGCTTAATAAACAACTAGTACAATTAAAATGACGTTATTGACATCAAAGCCTCAGCTGGGAGGAACTGTTATGTAACCCCATCTTTCCGCATCTACATTTCTTGCTGTTCTTGATAAACTTCGAAATGATTTGCCTCCACCACTTTTCACCCTATATTTTTATATAATAAGGGCATTTTTTTAAAATTCACATTAATTTTCTGAATGTTTGCTTCATTGATGTTACAATTTTCGATATAATTCGCTATTGCCTCATACATTTCACTCTGAACATTGAAGTGGAAAAAACTAAGCAACTCATCGACATAAGCACATGAAACATGAAAAATGGTTAAAGTAACTGTTGACGATACTTAATATTGTTCCTTAAACTGTAAGATGTAGCACTTTAATGCTATAATGCAGGCCATTAAGAATTAGCAGATATATCTAAGAATTAGGGTGGACTGACGATTTGAAAAATCTCAAAACTCTAATGAATCAGTTTGCTCTACGTTTAGGTAGGAAAATAATTCTCCAATGGTCGACAATATAAACTTTTTCAAGGTACAACGATGGTGAAATCTAAATAGGTAGTGTTTTTCTGTGTCCAAAATTTGACCTCATGATGCAATAAAATCTTGATTATTTTGAGATATCTGTTGGACTAATGTATTGAATTTCTCATATCTTCAGTCCATCCTAATAACCTTTATTGTCAGAATAATGGTTGGAAAATGCTAAGTGACTAGCTAAACGCTGGTATTTACATTTTGATAATTGTAATTTGTTAAGACGTATTCCTAGCTACCGGATATGTTGTTCCGATTAAACCGAGTGTTCATGCAGTCTTGTTGATACCAATCGCTCTATGTTAATGTGACATCACTTCCCAAGAACTCGCGATTTACAAACTATATAATCGCAAGGCGCGCAAGGATATGAACTAAAATTCATAAATGGAATTAGATGTGTGAATCAAGGTATGAAATTAATAATAATAATCACGTTGCATGACCAGGATTGCATAGTCAAGATTAACTGCGAACTGATCAATTTCATTCGCTATGCGCACCGCGTAAGATCAATACAATACTCATAATACCTTTCATGTTTCTTCAAAGGACGCAATAATCAACTTAAAAAAAAAGTAATTCCACTTCTTGCTTTGTATAGGAGTTTTAGCAATAAGCTAATGAAAATTAAGTCAATAATATGATCCATTTATAACTTGCTCAATCACAAAAAATTTAGGTTACGTGCTTTCAATATTTATTTTGCATTCAAACAAAATAAAAAGCTGAAATTTAATATCCACAACTAGACTCTTTTTACCCAAGCATGCTTTGTAATCTAGTTTGACGGCTCTTAATTCTTCGACCAAAATACACTTTAGAAGCTCATGCTATCAACATGATTTTTATTAAGTTGGTCAATTAATCTAACTATAGTGAGTCTCGTATATATAGCTTATGTCGTGAAAATATCTCACCATCTGGATAGTCAACTGAAAAGCAAAGTTTTGAGCTCTGCAGAACGTTAGTATTTACAATTTTTAGATTCTGTACCGACGTAATGTCTTGTTGTATTCACAATGAATACTTTTTGACCATGAAGTTTCAACCGGGTGTCATTTTCCATAAAACATGGGGAGAAAGACTTTCATTTTGCAGTGCTGATACGGTATGAAAAAAATCAAGTTACTATTTATAAATATGGATATCATGCTGTGTTCACAAGGATATCGATCTTGTATAAAACTTGGAATATAGCCGGCATTCGGCATGATATCTCCAGCAACCGAGTATAACTGAGGTCATACCTCACTTCCGACGAATACCATCAAAAACGTCTACCAATAGAGTGCAGTACGTAATGAGAAAAGTAAGTTTTGTACGTTTTGTACCAATAGCAGATGGTGATGTATACTTTCCATACGATTATATTATTCTATCATTAACTGTAAAGCTATGGCTTGAGAATCTTTGTGCGTCATATAGATATACATCTTTAAAGAATTAAACTTCACCTACTAAAATGGTCTATCAAAAACACTAATGAGAGTACGAGTTTTTCCAACCCTTAATCTGCATTGGTCTTTTTCTTGTTATAGGCCAATCAATAAAGATTTTTGTTTGACGTTAAATCGCGCAGAGCAAGTAATCCTAACATTTTGTTGTTCAATTATTGTGTAACTTCAAGAAATATGGTTTAATCACAAGAATCTAAAAATTAGCGTTGATAATGAGAATCCAATATTTGAGCAAACATCAATCAAAAAAATGTAAAAGTAAATAACAGTAAATCACAATTCGATTGCAATACATCGCAACTACGTGTGAAAATGCGTAAATCAACTAGGGATGAGGTAATCTCTGTTATCTAGCGTTATCGAGAACTTATGCCGTTAAATAATATAATGCCGCATCATTTAACTCCTTTTCTCTATTGATTGGCTTATTACTATTTACTTCTATGCGAGGTAGGTGCAAAAATCATTGCGCCATTTCAAACAGGTGTACGTAGCAGTTCTAGTAAACTATGCGGTGCTGCCAATCTCTTTCCATAAACAAGCATCTGAGGATATAGGTACTAATGAAAACCTTCGATGAAATTTTCTCATCTATACATATTCCGGCTTGTAACTATACAATCATTAATTTGAACATTAGTGTATAGTGACATAAAACTTAATCGTCCTTTATCATTGTATTGCTTATTTCTCATCAAATTATGTTCAAGATTTTCCCAATAAGGAATCAGTTGCCTCAAAAGATTTAAAAAAACCTTCTACGTGAAGTGGTAGTAATTGTAAAAACTACCAATCATATCAACATTCATAATAGACAAAGTTTAGCTTCCACTCGCCGATGAGAGTTTTATATAATTTTTAAATGAATTAGAGGTAATTTTATTGTGTTTAGTTAACATATAAGATTGATATAAGGATGACTCCTTTCATTTACACATCAGATCGTATGATTACCTGGGCTGCACCGCCATTTCATGTCCAAATTTTTGCCTACCTAGCATGGAGATTCCGAGACTAGGAACGCCATAAGATTGTAGCTCATCTCTCTTTACCTAGTGCCAGATTTTCCGTTTACCAGTCGTGTCCAGAAAACTCAAGATACATAGTTCACTTGACATAAATCTATTGTTTGTAAGTTCAGGCCTTACTTGTATATATTATAAACTTATACGAATTTTCATGAACATCTCACAATACAGATGTCTAGCTCATATGAGATATTTGAAATATAATCAAGTATGCACATAGTATGCAATTTGTGTTATATAACAGGTCAATTCGTTTTGAATCGCTTGAGTCATGAACTAGTTTAATTTAATTAACCGAATCGGAGTCGCAGTCGCTCTGTTGGCAAATGGAAGTGTCTGGCAATATTCAGATAGTTCCAAGTTTTCCTAGTCTCAGAGGCAACAAAAGATGAGCTGCAGTCCTGACTGGTTGATGGGACAGAAAAAGGAAACTTGTAGGTGTAGGAGCGAGTGGGTGAATTATATAACACTACAATAACCTAATATATAGACAAGTGTCCATGTTCGCTGGCTAGAGTAATATTAGTAGATATATATGTACATTGTGGTGCGTAGTGACGACGAACGGGGGACTCTTGAGTGTGGTTGGCGGTCAGATGGTCCACACCTGAACCTTCTCTGCGACTATGCACCAACTGGCATGGTCGTAATACGATGAGATGACGTGCAGATTCTCCACGTACTTCTCGATTAGTTGGTCCAATTCGCCTTCCCTGAACACGTGGTAGTACCTATAACAGTGAATGTGAACAGAATGTAACATTTTGAAGGCATTTGCTTAGCAGAAAATGATACCAATCAATGGTTGAAACAAGGCCCAACGGCTAAATGTAATGCTGATTTTTATGACACTGTTTATGACATTTTAATTCTGCTATCATCGCCAATACAGAGACACCACGTGTTCGTGGTGTTTTATGACAAATATATCACGAAAAAATATATTACTAATTTTCGTCGGTGTATCTGCCTGTCCGTAAAATGTTAATGAAGTTTTGACGCTTGGTTATAGGAAACAGGTGTAATAACGGCGGAGTTGGCTTCAAAAAGCAAATTAAGAGAACACTAAACTTCGATTTTGGACATCTCTGAGGCCCGTCAGATGATGTTCGATAATTATGCATGCATAGAATTTTTCAGTTGTGTTAGAACTTACCCTACATTCGACTTATGAATATAATAATTTTGTACTAAAATGTAGTGATGCATTTTAAATGTTTCAAACAAATTTAAGTTATTTGATTTTTTACAAATTGTACAGTCCTCAAGGTAAAAGTTATTTTTTTTCTAAATGCTACTGATTATCCCGTTTCTGTTTTAGCAACTATTACTACTATTTGTAATGTTTCAACCGAATGGGGATCATAAATCATAACGGAAGTGTTATTCAGCCTTTCAAAATGACGTGAGTTGACTGTATTACACGTGATTGAAAATTTTGATCATATTATAGAGCTACTGATCCGTCTGAAGTATGTTTTGGAATTTATGGAATTTTCTAAAACCTGGAGATTTTGTAAATTTCTGGTATTAGGAGTTCTTCATTAATTTTTAAATTCAATCCCAGCCATCAATAATTTCAAAAACCAATCGAAATCCTCATTTCAATTTTGATACTATTTTGAGAGTACTACAGCGCCAACGTACTACATTCCTATTTTGACAACCAGGAAATACAAACTATGAGATATTGCAATATTTCAATAGTAGCAACCGATTATAAACTTTTTTAGCTTATCATTCTCGTATTTTCTATTTTGTAACCAAAATCATTTTATTTCTGTCCATCAAAAGATCGTGCATTGATTCTAATCAATCCTGATTAACGTTTCTAACTCCAAACTCTGTTGAAATGAGCCTACTATATATAAATTTGGCTTTAGTTACAGTATCCTTCAATTTATGGCTCAAAAATTCAATAATAGATGTTATACGGGACTACCGAACAAGTTACCTAAAAAGAGATAAATAAATCACATCCACACAATAAGGCATTAAAAGTTGTTCATCACTCGAATTTAGATCTGGTATTGGTATGTTATTCTTGCGCCTATACTAACCTATGGTAAGTGATCTCCCCTCCCCTTCCACCGATGGCTTGCTGTCCCTGGTGTCCCTCCTCCAGAGTATCTTGTGATGAGCCCGCCGTCCTCTGCTGAGCGGCGGGGGGATGGACCGGCGTTGGTCGCTTCCAGTCGCTGCCACTAGAGGTCAGAGATGCGGTGGACGCTGTGGTGGAATACGTGGCCGCTGACGATGTGGCAACATCGCAGTCCAGCGACCGAGTGATAGAAGTCAGGGAAGTACCGGTGGCCACGCTGCAACTGCTACTGATACCTGGACAGATACCTATTGATGAAGCCTCTACACATATGCTGGATTTCGGAAGGGATTTAGCCTAAACTGGATCTAAATGTCGTTCTGTTAGTTGAGTGAGGTCAAAGCCCATGGAAGCTGTGAAATTTTAGATGGAAAGTACTAAGTAGCACATTGTTGCTACCATATCGTCTTACAAAATATAGCCATATCAAAGGTACCCGTTTTTATTGTCAAGATTTTTGTTTTCTATGTTTCTATATTTTGCTATCTTGAATACACTGGAATTCCAAAAAAAATCTTTGAAATTATTCCTATATTCAATATTTAAATTTAATTAAGAAAGTGCTTAGACTAACAAAAAAATTCGCTCAGCATCAATTTTTTACTCAATATTCTCTATCCAAAAGTTAACTTTTTAGGATATATTTGTCAAAACGCCGTTTTCGTGACCTCTAACCGCCACTAGTTATCGAAGCAGTAGTCAAATCTAAATACTGCTCCACGTCTATAGATTCATGCGAAATTTCCGCCTTTAACGAATTTTACGTATTTTGTAGACTAACAAGCAGTTTGCTAACTACCTTTATCAGAATCCCAGGACTCAGAAGACAGCGAAGTACCCTCACCCTTGTTCCTTGTAGCTGTCGAGTTAGTGCCACCTGCAGATGTTCCTTTTCCGCCAGCTCTGGGAGAAGGAATGCTCACTCCACTGTCACCTTCACTACCCTTTCCACCGTCAAACTTTCCACCACCATTGTCATCCCCACTCACTAACAAACTGTCACTAACACTCAAGGCTGCCAGATACTCGTTTTGTTTCTGTATTTCCGCGCTAAGTTTTGACAGGTCACTTAGTTCTTCGCTCAACCTAAAGAATAGTTAAATGGTTTGGTGTGACTGGGTTACACATTTTTCAAATGAAAATGTATGTCTTCATCAATTATATACTACAGAAAAGTTCGTTAACTACGCCCTAAATTGTACTTTAGAAACATACATAGTGGAACAAAGTAAGACGCATTGTTAGCATTTGCCATTGTTATGAATTATGTTACTTCTTCAGAAGCTTAATATTGCAGAAACCATCGTGCACAAAGCTTTCAGGGGGCTCCATATTATGAATATAGAACGTGGGGAATATAATTATAAATAAATTGCAACGAACAAATTGAGCCAAAGAACTGTTGTTGCTCTTCAGATATTATGTAGCAGGTTAATGGATTCTTCTCGCTCTATAATTTGGGATATCCAACATGTGCTCGTATTCTTAAGATTCTCCCATATGAAGCTTGGGAAATACCAAAGTAATATACTTGCCTCAATTTTTTATATGCTTCTTTGTTCCCGACAAGTAAAATATGTGCTCAGATAGTTATTATTTTATAAAATACAAGACTTCACACACGACATAAAATACGTTTACTACTGTAGCCATGGAGTTAATTCTGTACCCATACATTATATTATAGTATTTTTGAGGTATATAACAAAGGATTTGGATAGCTAATTGGTTATTATCTAAAAAATATGATTCGATTGCAAGTATTCCAAGATTCAGTCGCGGTTCAGTCATTTTTCATCATAAATCAATAACAATGACCAGATATGTTTCATGAAAAAACTTACTAACGTTTCAGCTGCCTCTGCAGCTATTCTAAGCACAAAGTATATAAATATTTAAATTTGGAATAGAATTGATTTGAATTGATTGTCTGCAGAATAACAATTTTATGTTTTAAAAGTAGATTGAGACTTATATTGAATCAATTGAATTGAGACCTGAATTTAATTATTTTGGTGAGTTTTGAATAGTTTTGCAATGTCAAAAATAATCTGTAACTTTTTAACATATTTACAACTTTTTTGCTGGAAGCATTCTTCCCTTATAGGTATACGAAATGTTGCAAATACATTACGTTTTCTGATTTCGACACCATGATATATCGATATAAAGGAAAGAAAACCTGAAGATCTTTAACTATTGGTTACCCGAAGACAAAAGTTAGGCACCGACCAATATTATATTTAACCGTTCGTATCAAGAAACAAAAACAATAAATATATATTACTTGAAACTTTTAAATAACATTTGTGCATTTTACCTGCTGATATAAGGATCTTCATATCCATCGTCAGCAATTTGAGTGCCCACCCGGTACTGATCGATCTCGTGTAACAGCTTTTCGCTCAGTCTATCAGCAAAATCCGTCAGATGACGCTGACAGTCTGCGTCCCAGTCGCCTGCAGCTGATGAGGATAAAAGGGGCATCATGTCGCTGCCACTGTTGCGCAAATATTCCTTGCCTAAGGCACTGAGTACCTCATCTGCAACAGTCGTGGTTTCAACACCGTATTTGATAAATAATAATAGCCTAATGCTCCTTTACAAACTCGTCTGTTGTCAAATTGTTCCTCCTCCCCTGTCAGCTAAGCTCAATTTTCACGTGCCATCCCGTGTTTTGCGCTTGATCGTTTGAAAATAGATTTGGTTGAATTACTAATGTAATTCTGACGCTCAAAAAATTATGCTATAGCAGATTGCTGTAATGTTCATTATAACAGAATCAATGATGGCTTGCGAAAATGCGACGTAAATAATATTATAATAATTATTCAATTTCTACGTTTTTTTATAGATAAGCTCCCGCAAAGCCAGAAAGCCAATCGCGTTTTAGGATAAATTTCTATTCATATTGACCTTAAAACGCCGTAAATTGTTACCATCAGAGGACAGCCCATTCCACAACGCTGAGGTTGTCCAAAACAATGAGTTTTGCAAGTTTGACGTGTTTGAAGCTGTGAAGCGAATGTGTCCATTGGGCGACTCTACAGTTTATTGTACTGATAACTCTTGGTCTTATGATGCGAAATTTTTCAGTTCGTTCGAACATTTACCATGGTAGAATCTATAGAAAAGGGACAGGTCAGTCAGTTTTCATCCATGTTCTAGACTGTAGAGGCAGTTTATACATTCAGGCGAGCCAGAACCTTCAGGAAGCGGCTTCAGAGCGTGTCCCCAAACAGACGAGGGGAGTATTCTGAAGATGGTCTGATCTTAGCCTTGTAGAGTAGTGATAGCAGTTTGAATAGGGTTTTAATAATTTGCTTCACAGCTTAGAGTGGCTGAACACCCAGTGTTGAGAAATCCCTGAGAGGACCTTAAAGATGCCCAACAGGCCTAGGTGCTGTATCATGGCAAATTACCCTTCCTCCAATACCGAATACCAACATTAGACGCTTATAAAAAAGCTTTGGACAGACCAACGGAGAAGAGTAGCATGTATTTTTGTGGTATACACTCCACAAAACGTCCAAAAACGTATCTCCAATAAAATTGTACAATTTTCAGAATCAAAATACTTACTTCCCGCGCTTATGCATGAAAGCATTCGCATAATATGAATGTGAGAAGATATGTAACTGCGTACCTGTTTGAAACCTCCTTCTACTCCTTCCATTCAGCCTTGTCAGGGGTTTATGCATATTTGATGACACTGAATGCCGTTCCTGAACACACGTACCTCTGGTTTCTTCTACCGTTGAAGGAAATTCAAATTTTGTACTGCTTGGAGACCTCTTGTCACTATTCACGCTAATCACGCTCTCCACAGAATCTGTAACGTAGTATCAATTAAAACATTGTAGTATTCAGCAGCAGGTCACACTAGCTTTGGCTTAGTCAGGAAGTTAGGAGATTCAAACGTCATGAGTTTTTTCTTATAAACTCGACTGGCCGGTAATTAAAACTACATACGATTTACTGAATATAGTGAACGCAATGTTGCCAGTGTATATGGAGAGGATACCGTGATTGCCTCTCTCGTTTAAACATATTTGCGGTAATACCCTTGAACTAGGCAACCCATTATGCGTAGGCACAAATTTTACGTATCCAGAGGAGGCTGCTTGACTAATCAAAGACGCTGCTATGCAGTGGATTGGTTTTCGTTATTTAGGTACGTTTGAATTGAATCAGAACGCAGGTTGAGGTTAAGTTGTAAGGTTGTCACGTTGCATTTAATTAATGAATTTCATTAATTTTTAGTTTTTCGCCTGGCTTTATAGTGTATAGTGTAGCATGGATAACTATTGAATAATTCTTTTTCGGTGTTGAATGATGAAACTAAATTGCATTTAGTTAAGTGTTTGGGCGTTCGTTCCCCAATTTGATAACATTAAAATCCACCGATGGTGAACAGTACCGTGGTTTCAGTAGCAATTGGTATAGTACATGTTAATGGTTAACGGTATCACATACCCCTGACTCCCCATGCAAAAAATTCACCGGCCACCGCTGAGTAGAACAAATAGTAAGCTAAACCAAAGAGACAGTCCCAGGACACGTTTACATAGTTTGGTTCAAGTTTTTAGAACAGTATCGACCTGAATTCAAAGTTACTAAGGATGTTTATCCAAGAAATCTGGGAATGCAGATGAGGAAAAATTATACGCTCTAATCTGTGGTCAAATAATACACATTCAATCTGAATTTTTGTCCTTATGACTTATCAAAACACCGTCACCTAAAAATGATATACATATGTCAGAAGCTCAATATTCAAAAAAATATAACTTAAAGCTCCATCATATTTGACCACTTGAAGTATTAAAACACCAGTAGCTGATTGAATAAAGTTTAAATTTCGTTGGCAGTAATTGAGTCTCTGCTAAAATGTATTAGTAGAACTTGAAAGCAAACCTAAATAAAGTAATATTTCTTTAACTGAAACGTATTTTACTTAATAGCCTTAACTGTATTACTGTGACATGAGATGACTAACAGAATAATGTTTCAACGCCATGTTTGAAAAAGTATTTGTGGCTTTTGAGGAGAATTCAATGTGCCTCTTAGATAGCTCTTACACAAGCTACTAGACTAGCTTGTTTTAATCTCGAAAAAATGTGTACGTATACCCTTATCATTACAAAAAGACCTAATGTCTGAATCTGGTTAACATGTGTTGCTGTTTCACGCATACTATACTAAAAGGTATTCTGAAGATCACTCTGAGAAGTAAGGCATATTCTCCCAGCTTTTCCCCAGCTATCTAACTTATTACTTATAAGGTACAACTCTTGTGAAATCTAATATTACGGTTATTTTTTGTGCAAATCATTTTCCTATAATATTTCAAATTTTTTTGAAAAGTGGTCAACTTACCTGGTGATGAGACGCAACTAGAGTCACTATCTTTATCATCAGTTTCTGGGTTAAACAACTCTAAGGTAAGCAGCTTAGGCAGAGGTTTCGCTATGGCTTCTACTTTGCCATTGGATATGGAGGATTGTCTTACGATGGGAAACGTATGACCAGGGACACTGAAAATAATTTTTTTTATTTTGTATGAAAGGTAGATAACATTCAACAAAGATTCCTACTTATCGCGACACGAAAATATATATATATATATATATATATATATATATATATATATATATATATTTTTTATCCATTCATTTTTCTGCACCTGGGCCTGCTGTTTCCCATGTATTTTATACTTGATAATGTGAGAAATTGAACTCCAAATAGCATTTTATATTGGATTTTTAAAATTTTTACATCTATTGCTGTAGGATTGGTTTATAAAAAAAGGAAGTTATTTATGTTCCTAACTCATAAACCTCTTTCCCTTCACAACATTATTTAATTTGGCCTCGAATATATTTCTTGTACAGATGTCTAGGCGCAGAAACATCATCACTGCAGAACCTACGTACGCCTGCATGCCGAAAATCCTCACCTTCTTGCTCCAAATCCAGGTTTCTGACGCAGCATTTCCCGAATCTTCCTCAGTCTTTCGGCTCTCGTCGCATCGGCACTCCCTACAGGAACTGATACACCAGGCGTCGATGTCGTTTCGACGACCAACGGAGGCGGAGCAGCCTCTTCGGAAACGTCCACCGAAGGCGAGGTCGGTGGCTTGCTCGTTATCACGGGCGCCGGTGCCGTAGCGACGGAGCAGGAGGTGGTGCTGGGCGGACTTTTTGGAGCCAGGGATGGGCTTCTACAGAAGTATAGGAAACATTACTCAATAACATGTTCAATTCTATCATGTTTCACAATAAATCATTCACAGTTTATAAATCAGGCACTGATTCCCTCAAGAGTACCCGAAGGAGCAATGGCTGGAGCACTTTTTTTCATTATACTCGTATATGTACAAGTTCTGTATTGATTAACAATGAATTCGAGCCTTTCATTCTTGCAAAGGTTTTTTTTGAAAAACAAAACTATATTAGTAAAAGCGCCTATAAAACAAAGTCAGTCGTTATTATAATTTTATAATTGAGCTTTTTCATATTCACTAATAAAGACTGAAAAAGCAATAGAAACGTTAGTTGAGATATTTGGTCAATCACAAGCAGCTTTCTCCACCCCACTTCCCATGCAGTCACCCTAGTTCCTGCATACCTCCTGAAGATTGCCACTCCCTGAAAGCTATACTTCTCTGAAGCCTGCCAACGCCCTTGGAGTCTCTCACCTTCTTGAAGTCTGCACACCCCACCCTCCCTAAATATTACCACTGCCCTGAAGCCCGCTACGCTCTTGGAGCCTTTCACCGTGCCACCACCCTGAGGTCTGCCACTCCACTTGTGCATTCCTCCTTGATTGATGATTAACCACTCCCTTGAAAATTACCACTCTTCTAAAGCCTGCCACTACCATAAATCTCGTCACACTGTTAGAGCCTACCATCCCTATGAAGCCTGCTAGCCTCCTGAATCCTGCCACCTTCCATAAGCCTGACATTTTTCCCAAGCCTGATACCCCACTTAAGTCTTCCGTCCATAAACAGTGTCTACAACGCCTATTGAGAGCAGACAGAAGCTGTCAGAAAATTGCTGTAACTAGTTTTGTGTATTAGTCCCATGAAATTAACTTTGTACGTATTGTGGACTGACTTCTCATCATATTTGACTGCAAAAGAGTGTAATTATGACGAAAGCAACACATAAATTTAAATATCGCTATGTTCTTATTACAATTACCTTTCCAAACTAGGCGTGTTTAGACTGGTCCTCCTAAATTTAGGAATTTGCTGTACAGCGTACTTCTTCGATAGGTTTTTGCCAGCAGCAACAATTGTACTGGACTGTAGAGACTGGTGTGGCCTTAGACTATCTTTCACTTCTTTGGAAGCCTCTGTGGATGGTTTGGGTGAGCTCAATTGCTTCGTAAGGGGAAACACAGCCAATGGCATCTGTAACAGCAATGAAAATTCGAGGTGCTTATAGCCTAACTTAAATTGCATTTTTTTCTATTTTCACTTGATTTGTATAAAACATCTCATTTTACATATCTTCGATTTATTTGTGATAAATATACACAGTTTTTAATCTTGACCAAGATAATTTCCCACCTTTGAAATACAACCGTTTTAGGAAGACAGGAAGTGTCAGAAGCAACATAATAAATTCTAGGAAGATGTTGTACACATGGCAAGAGAAAACTTCATCATGAAGTGATGCTAACATTTATTTTCAAGCTACGCTATTTCCAGAAACAAAGTAACCTTGCCATATTGACACTGTTTCAATTATAAAAAATTCCGAAACAATCGCACAGTTCATGTAACGTGTTTGTGAACTAGCCACCAAGTGGCAGTCTAGTGGTACTAGGTCCAAATATCTTGTATGCCAGGTAATGACATCACCGCCACCAATCCAAAACAATGACTTGAGTTTTCTCAATTTGACTATAGCTTGAATTCAATAAAAAATAATAACATTCATACGATTTTTTTCAAATACTTCCAGTTCACTAACAATACTCCAAGTAACAACACTATTGGATGGTTGAAAGGAACATAATAAGTACCTGTTTGATCCTAGGACTTGTCGGACAACTAGATTGCTTGATCCTAGGCGAGTTGCAGTTGGCTTGAGTCGTCCCACTTCCTTTCACTCGGGGGGAAGTGGGTACTCCAGGTGAAAGAGGCGTAGGGGACATGGGATCTGACTTAGGGACGAATATCACCGACGCGAAGGAATCCTCGCTGTCCACGCTTGTGTCGCTTTGAAGGCTACTGTCTTTAGAAGAATCTGAACCTATGATAAATGAAAAAATGCCAAAAAAATGGTAACAATCTAATTCAAATGATGGCGATAGTAAAACTAAATGAAGTCTTCAAAAACACAATATTGTAGAAGTGAGAGCACCTTCATTCTGGAAGTTTATATTATTTACTAGTAACAGATTGTTATTTACATATTTGTATATCGCGTCCAAATATTAACAAAAGACTTTTTGCGACATTTCCAATGCCTTTTCCCTTTAGTTCATGCAATTTTATGAAGGATCCACCTTTGGAAGTGCATATCTTTAAATATCACCAATTTTCTATTTATTATCTAAATTAATTTTTTACAAAAAAATTCATTTTTTTATAGTAAACCTCCCGCAAATACAGGGATGTCTATTCACATTGATCTTGGAATTGAGCAAATTGTAACCATCGGGGAAGAAATTGCCAAAGTGGAGATTCAAAAATCGTAAAAAATCTAAAGGGGATACCTTGGAAAAAGTTTTAAGTCGAAAAATCTAATGTTTTCAAGCAAGACGAAAGATCCTTTCCTGGTAACTGAGGGGCGCTCAACACGAATTCGGCCCAAATTTGAAGCCTGGACTTGAGGGTTAGGCTCTGAGCGCTTACCTGATGAATTATGCTTTTCTAATGGTCATATTTATTTTAATTTGGAAACATTGAATGTGGTGCTTTTACTGACCTTCCGGACCGTGTTATCGCGTTATTTTGCTCCAATTTGCTTTATATTTTAAGAAGTTCGATAGATTTCCACTATGACAATGATATGAAATGCACGTTAGTCGAATAAAAGTAATAATAATAAGTGTCAAGAATTGTTTTTTTTTTATTTGGATTAAATGTGAACCAAGGTTTCGACAGTATTAAGTTTGTGTTAAATAAAAAATCGCAACCACTCAGACTGCCCCACATCCGTGCTCGCTAGTTAACCAACGAGAGAACGATCATCGATGACAGTTGCCGAACCCGTAAAAGATTCGTCAACGATCTGCCTCACGCTCAAGATGCAGGACTATGTCTCCTCATCATGGTTGCGACAACTCTACGGTTGAGTAGAGAGTATGCGAAGATCAACTACAGAAATGATCCTGTGAAGTATGATCTTGTCCTAACGTCGGCAAATCAAGTAGTGCTTACATATTTTATCGAGTGTCTAGCGTCAGCGCGTAAGTGGCGCCACACAGCGAGCGATAGTGTAAATTGGATTAGTAGACAGTATTTTTTGGTCCTTCTGAAACGGTTTTCTCTTCAAGGTCACACGCTGCGCCTTCACACCGAATATAATCAGCTGGGATTTGGTTGAATCGTCACAAAGATTGTATTTCATTTTGAAAAAAAAATAACGCCCAGCAGCCTTCGATATCCAGACTGTGGAGGTTAAGTATATCCACTAGATGTATTGCTCGTTTATGGATTATGTCCAGAAGCTTCAAGAGTACTTCGGAGCACACCGTCACACATGCCAATAGTATTCTAGATATAGACTGATCTGAGCCTTGTAGAGTAGCAAAAGCTGTTCTGGTGAATAAATTTGTTTGGACTGAAAGAGAACCTCTATCTTCTGGGACGGAGATCTAGCAAGGCCAGCAACATATTCATGCCAAGACATGCTACTGCTGAAGTTATTCCGCATAAGCTTCATGGATGATGATATAGCAATTATATCGGAATCACATCCATCCAGCAGCACATATAGGGATTCCTGAAAAAACTATCCAATCACTGCCATAGACCCGGTAGCAGGCCATAAATAGAAAACTTGCCTCTAATGCCACCCTCTATTGAAAACTTTCGAAATATCGAGCTCGACAACTCGCGACTGGAGACTCCATGCTGCTCTACTCCACATCTAGGCCAAAAGATCTTCCGAGGATCTTTGTTCGCGGATGATATTGTTTTTGTCAGGTACTTCAGGAAATGTACGTTAATGACAGTATCCATAACATTGGACATGATGCAGAGCAGAGTCACAGGTACTACCAACATTGATTCTAACCAGACGACACACATAGGCTAGGATCTCGTGCACCACCTTAAGGACTGATGAATAGTAGTAACATTGCTATCAATATGGAGACAGATATGGATCATATCAAACAAGAAATCTGACAGGATATCCTCATTCTAATATTTCAATTTCCAGTAAGGCTTTTATTAAAGGACCAAATAGTATTTGATGAAATATTGAACAGCGATTCATATTCATTAAGTTACAAATAATATACATACCATCTTCTTTGGAGTGCCGCCTTTCACCATTTCCTCCATTGGCGTCTTTCTTATCATCAGTCTGAGGAACTACGGATTTACAATCTAAGGTTTGGTTTTCTGGTATCGACGGTGATATGATTTCCGATGCTTTCCAGTTCTGAAATATCTTCACAAAACCTAAAAGCATATATTTACATCAATGCTATTTTTTTACTATGAGGGTTTGACAATCTTCAACCGGCTTCAAAAAAAAGGTTATCATTATACATGTGATATTTGAGTTACAGTACGCCCATACCGGTCAGTCAATTGAGACTTCTAAGCAAATGTACGAAAGTTAAAACAGTTTTTATAAGGCTACTGCTATTTATTATAAAGAATTATACTAATTACAACGTGTTATTTATACACATATCGTTTGTCTGTTAGATGTTTTATTTATTTGTATTTTAGAACCTATGTTTATTATTGTTCGTTGAATTTATTTTCGTTGTAGCTTTGATTTGCCAACTGTTCAAGAGCCAAATGAAAAGAGTAAGAAAAAAAGACAGTAAGTTTCGATTCTTATATTTAACGCATAAGCAGGACAGGTACTGTGATTTGAAATAATTGGGATTCCGCTCCTTTCTCCCCGTTATCTCTCAGTTTTTACAAACGACAGACAAACGTCAGACAGACAGACAAACGATGGTCGCGTATATGCGTGAGAAGTACAATGTAGCATACACAAAACAAATACAAATACCGAATTCAATAGTCAAATACTGTGGTTGCAATTATACATATTTATTGAACGTTCTTGCTTTGCCAGGCGCAATAAGTAGTACTTTTAGCCATACTGAGTTTTTAATTTGGAGAAAATCGATTAAATGAACAATTATTATTGAGTTCAGACGCCCGTGTCCTGCTTTTCAAAAATAATGTTTTATCTTGACGGTATTTCGGATGCCGTGCTATTTATCAAACTCCTTGGTACTTCTGTTATCGCTACGGCATGTCTAAATTGTAATGAAAGTTGTTCCACTAACCGTTTTTCAAAGAGGCACCCGTGACTTTCTCGATGTTTATATTCGTAGTAGAGTTCTTGATCTTATTCGCAAAGCCTGTCTTGATCAATTGAAACTTTCTTGTGGTCGAAACGTACAGCACTGACTCCTTAAACGTGTCCTTGAAAGCTGTTGATCGATGATAAATGAGATCCTCGTTCAGCGATGCTTGTTTCTGGATGTTCTGTCGCAGTCGCTCTTTCTCTTGCAACCTATCTGTCGACATCAGTTCTTCGTTTAAAGATCGTTGCTTCAAGACGCCACCTGAAACACATAAAAAAATTATTTCTAATGCAGGATATAATAAAACATCACTGCTATAATAATGTTGACTATAAAATCAGATACACAGTGGACTGTCGAAATTGTATTAATCACATAAAAGTTTCAGCTGATTGTATTTAAATCATTTGTGATTGTATATAATGCCCAGGAAAAGTAAAGATATATATCGCGAATATATTGATGTCTATAGCAAGTCGTACACTTGAACTAATAATTATCACGGTTGTATCACCATGCTTGTTCTATACAGGGATGTGTCAATAACCGCGGTCGGAGATATTGACTGACCCAACACTAGCGCAATAACTCCGAATATGAACGACGCATGTAGTTTAAAATTTGGAAAAAGATGGTCATTAGGGAAGTGCGTCTAACGTCATCCTCGTTTTAGATCGCGTAAGCGGGCTGCCTGCTTAGCTCAATTGGCTAGATTGCCTGACCAGCAATCAAAATATAAGTGGTTTGAATCCTCCAATATGCTTATTTTTAATTCGAATTTTATGAACGCGTAGAAGTACTTCCCCATATTTCAAAAATAAACTTGTGTATATGTGTATAAATGTCTATAACATGCCGCTTGGTACACATTAAGAATGAACCAAACTTGAACACTTTCAAGAAGACTACCATCAAAAAATTTTTATGAAATAGTTTACATAGTCTTAATCATGATTTCAATATGAAATATTCCAGTTGAAATATATGTTTAACTATTTTATATTGTTTTGTATTTAATTGTTATCAAATTCTCATTTCAAATAAAGTTACTGAATTCCAGTTGTCCACCTGAGGTTAAAAGTTGAGAGGTTTTGCAGGACGAGTTTATGTCTACATCTGCCTTCATGTTATTCTAACTTTACTAATAACATTGTTATAAAGATTTGGTATAAAAGATTGATTTATTCACTTGGGACTCAATAGTGAAATGTTCTTACCTCGATTATACCTTCCTAATGCAGACTTGATATCAGGCAAGTGGGCTACCTTAAACATATCGGTAGGTTGGTCTAATGCCTCATCAGCATCGTCTTCATTTATTGACTTTTTCTGTTTTACCAGCTTCGGCTTGACTCGTTTTTCTTTTTCTTCTGTACATTCTGGTGCCTCTGACGTCTCATCTATATCTTTTTGTATCACAGCTTCGTTTTTGGCTTCATTTATATTTTCTGTCTACAAAAGAAAATTACCTTGATTTTAAACTCCACTTATAATTTTTGTATCATTATACTCTCCACTTTTCATGCAGTTTGCATGTTTTAAAAAAGCCTACTTGAGGTAAATATTTTTTTGAAACAGATTTGCTCATCATAATCATAGTCCTCCATAAATTTGAATCACTACACTATGAAAGCACTGTACCTGAGCACAAGGAACTCTTTCCTCAATTGACACCTGGTCTTCCTCCCTAACAATCACAGCATCCACCTCCTCATACTGAATCATGCTCCCACACCCTCCTACTCTATGATCCAAGTCGTCAGTGATGATCTCCTGCATACTTCTGGACTTGAGATGTGCCACCTCTCCTGCCAACTGTGAAGCAGGAAAGGTCTGCCTTCTCTGCGGTGGCGGTTCTTCATCGTCTATTCGTCGTAACTCAATCGGGATATCTTGAGTGCTTTCCAAAGCACATTCGCTGCATTCACAACCTAGAACAAAAATAACATAAGTAAATCTGCTGAATTGGCGAGATTGTACGGCATCTGAGTTGAAGAATTTCGATTACCAACGACCTTCTTAATACGTGCTTTAATACTTCGGCATGTTTTCCTAGTCAAATAATATCAATAAGCTGTTTTTTTATCATCAAATAAAAGCATATTATAGACAGTAAAGGCAAATATTGGTAATGTACCCAATAAAAAAAATGTCAGCTCTAAAAATCTGTACTTAGCAGCAACTATCACTACCCGACAAAGTTCACATCAAACCATCTATGGAACATTGTTCACATCTGTGGAGCACTCCAAGAATAACATGAACTTAATCCAAATAAAAGCAATATAAGTAGTGGGATCATCATACATCATAAAGTACTTCTACAGTATAGAACATGGAAGAAGAGTGGCTGATATGTTCTTATTCCAGATGATGGCATATTCAGCGGAAGTACAACAGTGCACGGAGCAGGACATCTATATATGCTTCGAGAGTCAGGCAGCTTTGAGAGCCGTAGCATCTCCTAGGATTAGATCACCACTGGTCCAGGAATGCAGTGCCGCCCTCTAATGCTTAGCCCTATCCAAGAACGTGACCCTCATGTGGGTCCTGATCACAGCCCGGTGCCAGATAACGAGGAAGCAGACTGCCTGGCGAGGATAGGAGCAAGGGGCGCCTGCATTGGCCCCGAACCTTTGCTGGGCATTAGCAGAAGCCAGGTTAATAATGCCCTAGATGCCTGGGCATATAACCAACTTGAGAAAGCATGGTTGGAGAGAGACGACTGCAGGCAGTCAAAGAGGTTGATAGCAGGCCCCAACAAACGTAGGGAGCTATGACTACTGAATCGGAAGAGGGATTCACTCCACTTGTTATTGGGGATCCTCACAGGTCACTGCAGATTGATCAGGCACATGACACTCATAGGAGTGGTCAAAGACCCAATCTGTCAGAAGTGCTGGGAGGAGGACGAGACCTCGTTCCACTTCCTGGGCGAATGTGCCGTATACAGCGGCCTTAGGACTGGAGTGTTCGGCACAGCAGAGTTTGACAGGGAAGAGTGCTACTTAGCGGAATGGTCGGACATCGTGACCTTCATTAAAAGGTCTGGAAGGTTCGACACCAGGGAGTTACCAGGTCTGCCATAGTCTTAGTGATGGCCTTTGGGGGTCGGTAAAAAGGGCCAAAGGTTGCCTACTTGCCAGGCTTTGCCTCCCCACTACTACTACTACTACTCTTATTCTAGATTCTCATGATAAATGTTCTACCGAGCTGTCTGAAAAAATATCGAAAGCCGACACTGTAACGAACACTAGAAAAGACCAATGGAAGCATTCTTACCAGGTTGAATGACTAGAATGAACCGATTACACAATTTATACTTTTGGAGAGCGTCAGCATTGTAGAATCGACTACCATAGAGTTTGTTTCCAAATATCTACAGGTCACAGCATTTTACGGCCAATATGAGTGGACATTCACCCTCTCGCAGCGCTTCTAGAGTGCAATAGGTTCTCTGCTGTGTTAACTATGCATATAAACAAATATAAAATAAATGCTCACCAGATTCGTCACACTTGTTCCTATGAGAAACTTCTTTAGCACAAGCTGTCCAACTATCCAACAAATGCCAGGGTCTTCCTCCTCTGCTCCCTCTATTTCCTCCTCCACCTCCCGCTAGCTTCTGGATCGCTCTTCTCACGAAACTGTAACACGTCTCGTTGGGACTGCTCAGACTCGAACTGCTCGGAGAGCCTGAATCATACCGGATGTTCTGGTTGATTGCAGAAGTGCTGTTGTTGTTGTTGTTATAGCGGGATTTTTTTGAGCGAGACTGAGATCTGGAAATTTGATTTGAGTTAGGATTAAAATGTTCTTAGCTAGGCTCATAAATAATTATAAGCTTCCGGAAGATTAAGAAAAGGTGAAATGTTTCAGCACTCCAATTTTTGTCATTTGCTATACTCATAATCAGTTAGATGAGTAGCATAAAAAAAGTTTTTGATGGCTTTTATGATTTGCTATTTCAAGATGTGAGACTCAAAATTTCTTCGAAATCTATACAGCAATTACTAAGATTACGTGTTCACAGGTATACTAACAGAAAATCTGATAGACAAAATAATTGTGTATTTAACAGAAAGTCTTCCAGTGAGGCGTTGAAAAATAAATTGAAACGCATCACTGAAAGAAAAAGAGTTTTATTTGTGAAACTGTGTGTTAAGTACACAATTATTTTATGTACATGATGGAAAAGTTCCACCAAGTAAGAGCATCTAAAATCTACATGACAAAATGATAGATTTTCAAAAACGATGGAAATAAAGCTGCATTTCTCAGTAAGCTTACGGCCCAAAATCACGAGAGGCTTTGGAGATGAGCCAACGCAAATATAATTAGACTTCTCTCTGACCATTTTTTTTCATTGCCAGGATATTAAGAATTTGCAATTATCGACCAAGAAATGTCAAAGCCTGTGTCAAAAAATGTTTCCTAATTGTCTTATAACCAGTACAATATTGAGTTATGAGCTTTTCTGGATGACACGTGTAGATATGCCAAAGCATCTGTTTCATAGTTTGCTTTAATCGTTCAAAGTTTTGAATTTCTAATAAACTTTTTTTCATTGCATGATAATACTAGATGATGATATTCTAAAAATAATTTTGAGGAACAATAATATATTAGCAAACATGTACATTCACAGAGTTTTTGATTTCATACACGATATTGTAATAATTAATTGTCAACGATTTAGGCGATTTTGATTAAACTTCCAAGAGTAGCAGATTGGATATACCTTTTCAATTAAGTACTTGCCTACTTCCCAAGAAATTGATTATCTTTATTCATATTGTGACACACAAGTATACCTTTCAGTTCGTAAATGAATATCTTACCTCCCCCTCTTCTTATGCTGCCTTTTCTCCTCACTACATATAGGGGCATCCCTTGCATCCCAAGCAGGTCCTCTACAAGGCACCAAGACATCCTGTGACCTGAATCTCCTCTTCTTGCTACCCCCACTGTCCGCTGCCCTTTCCATCGCCCACACCGTCACTATAACCCTTCCTCCTACCCTGAGGACCCGAGCAAGTTCCCTCAGGGCTCTGACTCGTCGTTCAGTGGTGGCTAGATGATGAACCACGGCAACGCAAACTACCGCGTCCAGACTGTCGTCTCTGAATGGCAATTGAAGAGCGTCCATCGCTACTACCTGAAGAAACAATTATGAGTCAAGTACTTTCCGTGCATTCACGTTTTATAACAGCGAGTGGTGATAATTTTTTTTGTTGGCTAAAATATAAATGCCTGGTACCATGAAGCTACTTAGAATTTCATGAGGATAAGTATTGTAATTACAATAAACTGGTTTTCACCTAAAACATCTATTACTTCTGTCTACGTGGACGAGTGTTAATGGATAAGAGCCAATCTGCAAAATAAAATGCCCGTATTTACTTGTAGGGATTCCAACATTTTGGCGAAAGTAGGGTCCAACTGTCTACAATTTTGAGTACTATATGCATCGCTGTGGATTCTCCTAGTGGACATACTCAATTATCGTCCAATTAATTTCGTTGCTTGAGATATAATGACGGCATTGCAAATGTCTTCATAGAATGCTTCATGCCCAGAAGACCAGTGTGATGCGTTTGAAATAAATTCACTGATGCTGGGAGAAGTTCATATATCCTATGTGAGAAACGACAAACAACTGGAAGTTGGGTTTGATCAAAATCTGACATAAATCTCACACATTATAAGAACAGTATAAAAAGCCGCCATCATCTTTGGAAGATGTAGTCAGACCTCCGGAAAAAAACTGGGCCTTGAGTTTATATGTAAAGGTAATTGTCCATTGATTGTTTATGGTTCAGTGGATCAATATATCGCAGATTTAGTAAGGTTGATTAGGGTACAAAGACTGGTGTGCCTTTACGTCATGGAGGCTATTAGAACAGCTCTAACTATGGTGTTAGACGTCCTCTGAACCGCCTTTCATTACAAATCTTCTGTTTTAGCAACAGATTCAAGACATTGGTATTGAGTTGAGTCTAGCTTCATAGGTAACAATATCTTAAGAAAAATTAACTGCTATACAGCAAATAAACTACTGATGCCAGTAGCTGTCAGCCAGTCAATTTGCCTCTGATAGTCTGGGTGCATTGAATCCAATTGCCTCAATGCAGGGCACATCCAAATCGGTCTGGGACTGCGTCAGCGGTCTAAGGCTTCTATCTCCAATAGATTCAAGCCGTTGTGGGATAAATTTGACTGTTGTGTTTTAGTTACAGTAGTATAGGCCAGTAGCCAACCCCGAACAAACATCCGAACAAACTAAATGAACGGCAGATAGAGTGACAGACAGAAAGACCAGCAGAAATAGTACAATGCGAAGTACTTTTGCATATTTATTGAATGTTTCACATCAAAACTCATAACCATCCCTGTTTTCGATTTTTCAGGAGAACAACTAATAAGCAAGCTAGTAGCAAAGATACGGGTATGTTAGAAGCAATTATTTTCTTTTAATGTATCATGATGTGATATGCAAATAAGATTTCTATGTGAAAGGTTTCATTTAATGATTTTGCTTTTTTGCACAGTGAATATTTGTCCCTCAAGATTACAAATATTGTGACAGAATTTGCCGAAAAACTTACCTCTATATTTTTTTCTCTCACTATCCGACAAAACCTATTAGACTTTTCTCCTCCAATGTTGAAAATAGTGTTATTAACATTGAGGTACTTTCCATTACCACAGCCTGTAAAATAAAAATAAGTTGTAATTACTGCCAAGACATAAATTTAATCTTAATACATACCAGCAAGCATATAGAATAATGAGACTAAAATCGTGTTTAGTCATATTTTAGCATCAAGGTCTGACACAATACTAATAATAATAATGATTTACCATCAAAATATTCAGTGGTCCATTGCATCCTGAAAGCCTCTTACTTACCAACATCACAGATGACAGATCCAGGTTCCAAGTCTTCAAGAAACCTTTCAACCCTTGCCCAAGGTTTAGAAGCGGGGCCTTCAGCATCAGCGAATTGTTCATAGACGTCATGAACATAAGCCTGTTCAAGAGCTACGCTTCGTCCCCATCGTTCCTCAGATGCCATTTCAACCACCTGGACATCAAATACCATATACTAGTTTTAACTCAATTTTATACAAGTTAAGAGGTGACATTTGAATGAAAAATTTCGGGTATCCTTTAATTCAATAGTTTAGTAGTTTATTAACTTTCTGGAAAGGCAGTATCAGAGCTATTTGGGCGATCAACCTAACATTCTTCGAAATGGTTCAAAGTTTGCAGATGTTGCTAAGCTCTGGCTACCGCGTCAAATTTTTATTAGATCTAATTATTTTCGAAAAATGGATAATTTAGATTTTCAGAAGGTTCTGACATACCATAAAAACAGTGATGAGTATATCTCAATTCAAAAGTCATATGTATGGTAGATATATTTGTCAGAAAGGATGGAAGAAGTATTGAGTCTCTCTTCAAAAACTTATTATAAACAATATAAAATCTGTCATCAATACATGAAAATGGACTTTTACCTCCCCAGTAACCACCCTCAGTTACCCGCCCTCATTTTCAATCCCTACAGAAGATTTTTGGTTTTTGCAAAATAATCAAGGACCTCTGGAACATCTATTAACGAAGTTACTATTTTTTATACGTAATGCTTGATAAGATTTTACTGTATCTACCGTTTGGTGCCATTCAATAAGTAATACATTCGTTGAGAGATAAAAAATGGAGAGCCCGTATCTATAACTGTTCTTGGTGAACGATACCTGTCGATGTATCAAGATGGTGTCATTCCACGGATCCAAAATGAGCACGAACGAATTGAAAACATTATCTTTATACATATTAATCGAACAATTAATGAATCTTTAACTGCTGCTTTTCTAGATCATGTCATAACCAGATATTTTATCATCTCCAAGCCTATCTAATCTTAACCCAAAGGAATACTGGATATGAGGTAAATTAGAAACCTTTAGTTGAGAACATATAACCAATGCTGGAAAGATGAAATGAAGCTTAGGGAGCAAATTGCTGCAATTCATCATTGCTAGTGAGGTTTAAATTTGATACTAAGTGTATGCTCTCCACTATGCATCAGACCTACTATAGTTCTGATGCTGTAAGAATAGTATTTTGACCAGTTTTAAGTATCATTGTACGGAGTACATCACGCATCCACCATATTTATCATACATACGTTGACTTGTTATATGCACTTCCACTAAAAATCAACATGTTATACATTTTCCGTAGTCTGATCACATTTTATTCAAAAATCGTATTTCTAAATTGTTTGAAATTATGAATTTCTTACAAATCATGCTGCTAACCTGTTTTTTAACAATTAACAATCAGCTAAAATGTATAGCTCACTTCAAAATAACCTTGCAGTATTCATATATCATATATCTAATTAGCTCAATGAGTATCGGCTTGCCTAGTAATGCCGTGATTACCAGTAGATAGAGACAATTCAGTTGAACAATCCACCTGATTTACAGATTTTGAATACTACAAACACACAAGGTTTTTCAGAAATTCCTGCACATGTAGCACCTTGATCAACATTAATATCTTGTTGTTAAATGCCTACGAGTTTTCCAAAATTGTCTCAATAATTATAATAACAGTTACAGATCTAGTCACACCCTAAACATGATTTCAGATATTGACAGTTTGATGAATAACCTTTTCAAAAAATCCCATACTTGTTTTCAACATGTTTTAATTTAGCAAGAAAAGTCAACCTTTGTTATTCCATTACGTGCATTGTTAGCTCGAACTTCCATTCAGCTATAATCAGATCGATCATATGTTATACTAATCAGCCCTATTTTTCACGCTTCCTTTGATCATGTATTTTTAGCCCAAACTACAAATCCGCTGCTCACCATGTTCCCAGAAGCCACCAATGCCGTTTCGGGCGTCTGGCTCCCTATACCCTATTGATCGTTACGGTATCTCTGTCCTTTTCTGCCACCTTTTCCATCAATGCATCCTGGAATCCATTCATCGCCACCTGCGATGATGTCAGGTCTCCTAGAAAAGTCTACGAGTTATGAAGTATATCCGAAACACAAACGGAGAAAATCATTATAAGATGTGTGGAGTCAAACCGTCTGAAAAATTGGATAAGTATATTGATCGGGACATTCTAAGCTGTAATTCGCTTGAAAGAATGTCCCTCAATATAATGAAATCTGAATTTCCTCTGAAATCCTCAAAATGCGATATCTTATTATTTGCCCTTTTTCCCCAGGCCAATTATACCTTCCTATTAATCTTTAATACCACCTACAGAAGCAGGTTAATTATCATTAGGTTTATTATGAAGATTATCTTTAATAAACAAAATTGTGGGATCTACGCATTGATTCAAATTCGCTTAAATTTAGTTGAATATGTAAGTACACTAATAGGATTAGCTTAGTACTGAAACCTTAAAGTAGTTTACTTGTAGCTAACCCTAATTGATATCATAAATTGGAATATAAAGTTTTGACAAGTTTCAAAAATTTCAGGTCTCTAGCTTATTACTGCATCCCTATACTGATTCCAAAAAAGCGAGGACCAGAACCCACTACGCCTACTACGTGTCTACTTCATCCACCTCTCCAAATTCCATCGAAATCGTTGCAGCATTAACCAAGTGATAAATATGGCGATATACCGATACAGCGACAGATCGACAGACAGGCAGACCTCCAGATCAACAGACCGACAAACCGACAGACCGACAGATCGACAGATCGACAGATCGACAGATCGACAGATCGACAGATCGACAGATCGACAAATCGACAGACCGACAGACCGACAGACCGACAGACCTACAGACCGACAGACCGACAGACCGACAGACCGACAGACCGACAGACCGACAGACCGACAGACCGACATACCGACATACCGACAGACCGACAGACCGACAGACCGACAGACCGACAGACCGACAGACCGACAGACCGACAGACCGACAGACCGACAGACCGACAGACCGACAGACCGACAGACCGACAGACCGACAGACCGACAGACCGACAGACCGACAAACCAAAAGACTGACAGACTGAACAGATTTTGATAATGTCCTAGGGCGGTTCAAATTGGCAACAGTGTTTATTATTGCATCAGGTTCGGTAGGAAAATCGTTGTATTGTATGTTTGTGTCTATTCTTAGAGACAGTGAATGAGATGTTTGTGCCATACATTATCTACTTATCCTGGAGCAGTACACAGGGTCACTAAATGCTTAGAATAGGCTATTCCGTTTTTAAACATTTATGTTAATAGATGCTTGAAAATAGGGATAACATGATCATCAATACAATAGATTACATTAGACTTTTTGTGGAAATTTTGTACAACTAGTGTAATATTTTGATGACTTCAGTAGTGTTTTTTTACATTATTTTACCTTGATTTTCGAATTAATGAAACGGATCAATGAGTTAATTAATCTAGCAAGTGGACTATCAGATCTCACTCAAACCAAGATATGGGAAATCATAAAATTAATCCTGCACATAAACTGGGTAAGTCTCCAGGTGCCATGTTGCGTCATTGTAGAATACTCAAGGTACAACATATTATATCTGCCTAATATTCAAATCCGATTCAAATTAACGCATAGAGTGATAAACAATCTAAAATGAAACCTAGAAGAAAGTGTAATCTACCTGTTAAACTATCATTCATTAAAACATAAAGAACCATACTGCCTCTAATAAAAATTCCTAGATTCAAAAAGTGGATCATTAGATTTCTCCCAGGTTATACCTACATTTTTTTCGATAATTCAAACACCTCTGTAATGACGTCTCATACAAAACAGAATGATTATCTCAAATAGCGTGGTGGTATAGGTGGCTTGTTAGTTGGTGAAAGCACGCCTCAAGATTGAATGTACATCCACCATATTTATCATGAATACTTAGACTCGACACTCCCACCATAAATGAATCTGTGGTGTATTTTCCCTAGTTGATCACACTAACCATAGATATGTACGGTATTTATAATTTTCTCGAAATTACATGTTAGTCCTTAAATATGACACAGCACGCCTAAAAATCATTTATCCATTACATGTCTATGATATTTTGGGATCATGCTAAAGCAATATACATACTTTAAAGTCTTAGGCAATTAAAAAAAATATAAGGCAGAAGCTGAATGTAAATGCAATATGGTTACTTCAATATCATCTATCACTGTATCTACTGCTTGGTGTGGTTTCACATCTATTATTATTGGATGATACTTTTTTACAAAACGTATACAAAAAGGAGAGGTCGTATCTTTAACCGTTATTGATATCGATTATGTCATTTGTGACGTGAAGTTCATGGCCGAATCTTAACCGAGAGTAATACTAGTTATGGGGTTATTCATAAAATCTAGTGCTTAGAACAGCATCAAAGATGATGTAAATATAGAAATACCTAATTAGAAAGCAAATCACTGTATTTCAACCAGAAATTAATAATATTCCGTACAACAATTTTAAAAAAAAGACAACACAGCAGCAAAATGGTTGACATATCGAACATTTGTTAATAACTGTTGGACATAAGAAAACCGATTATTCAAGCAATCGCATTATTTACTTTATGATAAGCTTATACAATATATCGTTCAGATTAATGAGGACATTGTGAGAGTCGTGGAATGAAGATCTACAAATGGAATTCTTTTCAACTCACAGATCCTGATAGATCGATTTAAGATCAAAGCCAATAGACATTTATTATTTCCCGTCATAGGCTTCCTGCATTTGCTATAAGAAAATAACTCAATGGAAACTAAAAAAATTATAAATGTTCTCATGATCAATTTTTAATAAAATGGGTAGTTGAAAACATAATGCACTGAACAAGTTTTTTAGACCAGAAAACTAGATACCAATTAAAGATTTTAAGAGAAGCTCATCGAGATATACTTAATCGCATATAATTTTTATATGATAGAATTAACGAACGGAAAATTTGCAAATTATTAGGAATAACGACTTGCATATTTATATGATCTGAAATAGTGGGTTCTAAAGAACCAACGGCTGTACAAACTTCAGTCATCTGATAACCAGATAGAAGGTATTTCAAAATTAAGTTGAATGCACAAGATTCGATTGTACTAGATAATTATCGGACCAGCGATCGTAGACGCCTTCACGATATTATGTTTCCTCGCAAATACGTGCATTATAAGTTTACAGGTTCTGCTGTACCATCACTAATGCCCCACGGTATGTATCCAAAAAGACCTTGACTTCCTTCGTCTAAAGCATTATATCAATCATCAGGGGTAGCGACATTATAGCCAAGCGCAATCTCATGACAACGCACAACGAAATAGATTACACAGTCGAGCAAGACCGCACTGTGTGCAAAACTAATTCATTGAATTTGAAAAACGGGCAAAATAGTATTTTTTTAACAACATCGAACCCAAAAACTAACATTTTAGCTCATAAATATGGCCTTGGTGTCTTTGCATTTCTTTGTCTTCAATTTCTTTTCATTTATTTTCATTCGTTTTTTTCCTTTCTTTCTTTCCATTTTTTTCCAATGACTTTCTATGGTGTCTGAGCAACTAGACCTGACAGACTGACTAAAAGAACTAAAAGCAAGGGTGTCACCGACCGTTCGGACAGATACAGACGAAATGTAAAGGTACTAAACATATTTTAAGGAGCATAGCTTTTTGTTTTTTTCAACTCATGGTTTCAAGATTCCTGCCAGCGGTAAATTACACACAAAATACTTGAAATTATCAAAACGTATATATAACTATGGAATGCGAACATCAAGAGCCTCATTTTTGATGTTTCAGTATTTTTAAATCATTTCTGAAACTTGTCAAAAAACTATTATTGGTCGTTGAAAAAGTCAAACTTCATGTTTGTATATTTTTTATGTTGGTAATAATTTAAGGGACAGGTCAAACATATTTTAAAGATCCTCTTGAAATTTAAATCCGCCAAACTACATTGTACCATGTTTTCTTTTCTACTGGCCACTAATGGGCACCAAATAGAAATCCCATCCTACTCCAAAAGCGCTGAGAGCGGATAAATTCCCTTCCAATCAATACAATTTTCTGGAATGGAAGAGAACTCTCGACTTCTCGCATGCCAAATTAGCCAGGTTGGCAACATGATTGTGCCAGGACATGTTATCTTTGATGTAGATTCCCAGAATCTGAATGGAAGATAAGTCATGTATTGGGCGTCTCTCCATATCCTCGTCCTCCAACATGTAATGTTTTTGTCAAGGTAGTTTTCCGAGACTTCTGTGCGTTGAACTCAACTTTATAGATCCCCATTCTACAATTATTTCAATATATTTGCTAATATGGATAACAGATCGCTCCCGCTGATGTAAGTAACCCAGGATGGTACTGGTTTGTCTGGTTCGATGAAGGAAAGTCCATTGCTGTCATTTGCGAAGCTGTAGATCGGATAAGGCATTTGACGTAACTCCCGATGAGCTGGGAGCTGTCTGTTGATGAGTTTAACATAACGGACCCCGTACCGCAGCAACGAATCACACCCATACAACGCGTTGCTATTAATAGCGGACGAATCATTAAACCCAGAAGTCATGAACTATGGTGCTGCCCATTGGCTTCTTACGAAGTCAAAGGTCCTGACACTTGGACTGCTTTGAGCGTCGACAGATGTCCCTAACGACATCTGTCAAGTTTGGAGTTTTACTGATTTACTCTGCTGATGGTTGCCAGATACCGCAAGGTTTATTAATTGATGTACCCAAACTATCAGCATTTTTTCCTTTCATGGTTTTTAACATGCATTCTTCATTATCTACTAATTCCGAATGTTCCCAACAGAAATGGTGGTTTAATACACGTAAGCTTGCATAAAAGTGAAACAGGTTCAATAGTTTGTTGATATCTGAAAATAGTATAATAATATTCAAAGTGTGAATCAATTTCTAGAACATGTATTTTAAAATATAAACATAGGCAGGCACCACCAAAAAAAATTACATCAAGTAGATTTACTCTGTACCTTCTGCGCAATGGTTTCAGATTAGGAATAAGGATTTGGACGTGGATTTGGGACTTGAATTTAAAAAAAGTAAAATAAATATTATAATTTCACTGATTCTAAAAATGTTTAATAACGTTGATTTCCCTGAGTTACAATGCTACTAAAATTCTTGTGTATTATCAGATTTAAAATTCGATCAAAACCTTCAATACATCGTCTTTTAAGGGCGAAATATGGCATCCGTAATTCGTTATTTTCCTTATTCAGTTAAGATGTGGTAAACTGTGGTAGTAGTGGTAGTTGCTAAAGTGAAGTAGCAAACCTTGAGCATTCTATTTATATTATAGAGTTCCGATCCCACCACTCATTATCGACTTGGAGGTAATGTGACCAGTGTTCTCAAAATATATTAAGATATACATTCCGTATTATTACATAATTATTCTATCCTCACTATACGGAATTTCTGTGATTGCTACAGTCGTAACCTAATATCAAAATTTCATAAAAATCGAAGTGAAAATTTCCCAGTTACAGAGGGGCCAAGGATTACCAAGCCGACGGAAATCAAGGACATTGTTTTTCGTATGGTTTATGTCTTGAAACATCAAAAACAAGGATATCCTCTCGGTGTGGGCAGTAAAGGAAGGGAAGAATAGAACAATAAAGATATTATTTGGTGAATAAATAACATAAAAATATATTGCAAATGCCGTCACTCGCACTGTGAAGACTTCAACTACTCCTGAACTCATTTTTTTATCTTCCCTTCAATTCGTTTCTCTTTTTCTTGATCTAAGTGCATGAGAAATAGTAGAATGACATTATTACAAGCTATACAGTCTGCAGACTTCATGTTGTAAGACAAAACTGTAATTTTCTACTGAACAAGGGTTCACCGCTTCAAGATACCTGTTTATTCAATTAATACTAAGGAGGAACTGGAATAGGACGCTTGGATAGTATGTCGCTAGTACATATAGTAATCAAAATGGGTTTTTTGAAAAATCTGATCTACACTGTAAAATTATACATTTGACTGCATGCGTTTCTCAGCTATACGCATTAGATAGTCACGATTTGATTATTTAAAACTTTTTAAATGTATATTAGGAAAGAGATTCATCAAATTAGATTATAAAGTAACAAACGTTTTTTGAAAGGCATGCAATCATATCCATTTCTTATCAGACAGAATATTTGTAGAAAATTAACAAACAGACAAACTACGACAATGAACACCACTTTCGTTTTCATCTGTTTGGTCATAGCTGGATCATGAAATATACCACTATGTTGATCACATTGCACAGCGACCTACCAAATTCTATTCAGTATAAAATCCTTAATGTAATCTTCCTAAATATCTCGTTTCAGAATGGAAACTTCTTTGGGATTTCAGTTGCAGCGTATCGTTGGCAACACTGATCGAAGAAAGCCGCGATAGTGAATTCGCGTGGTAGTCCGCATTTTGATGACTGGATCACGTCGTGCCATGACAGCTCATTCCGCACGAACCCGAAACAGAAGACGACCGCTAGCGATGGCGGCTTCTACGGGCGTCCCGACGGTGACGGTCGCAGGGTGCCATGGCGTCGGACGGCGACGTTGCCGGGATTACGTTCACCGACAGACTGACGTGTGGAGGCGGGTGGAAAGGAGGACCAGGAGACGAGTGATGACGTCAAACGACACTGTTGCCAAATCAGTCAATCGCCAGCTACAAACCAGTGTAAGAGCCCTCGTATCAGTTGGACTCCCTTAGGAAGTCACAGGAATTGAGAGTTAACGTGGTCTTGCGAAAAGCTGAGCAATTTTTGATAGACCTGTAATTCGTCCAACGGTCCAAATTCAATAAAATATCGATGATTATGATACTAATGAATGATTCACATTCCTTGAATGACCTACGTACCTTCTATAGTATAATCTCCCTAGTAAACGTACATATTCACTACTTACCATTCGCACAAAAAAATGGCTAATTTTTTTTACTATACAAAAACTATTTAAGTGTGCTATTATTGATTGATTAAATATTGAAGAGATACGTTAGCATTTCTTGCCATGTGTTTGCACCAAAGAAAATAATTCCACAGTGACAGTGGCATATCTTTATCAATGCTGGTATATGAAAATCACCTATAACAGAATATTAGATACATTAATAATTTTGTCTGCAAAATGAAGTTCATTCCAAACTGTTTGCAACGGCTTTTGGGGTATTCATACTGATTCGAAATACGTATACTTTACAGATACAAAATGTTTTTTCAGTTAATATTAGGCTTCTGAAGCCCTGACAACTATGTAGTAGATACTCAGTGATTATATTAAACATGGATCACGTAACAATAAGACAACCATAGAATAATCAATAACACCTCATCAGACTTCGATTATCTTGAGAATTTTGCGTTTCAAAATATTTCGATTGGTGCTACCTTCGTCTAAAGACGATTGAAAATACCACATCAATCAAAACGTTGTAAAACGCAAAATACTCAATACAAGGAAAATTCGATGCAGTGTTATTGAAGTGCTTACATTGTCAATCAATTCTAAACAACAATAGATGCATTAGTAACACATGTGAGAAAAAAATTAAACTAGACACCGCTCTGAATGCTATGACTTTGCCCTAGTCCTGCTTCTTCATACCAACCGATATTTATCATAGTCTCACAATTGGAAGTATTGTACTGGAGGATAATAGATCTTTTCTCATAAATTATGGCATTTCTCTCTCTCTCACCGGTCCGTCATAGTACAACTCTTAGGCGCTTATTTTTGTAATATACCCATGAGTACATAAATTCATAAATGCAGAAGGCCTTCGCACTCCAGAAGCGCTACGAGAGAATAAATGTTTATTGAATGTTCAAGACTATGGAGAGTCTTTTTAAGATCAGGCGTGTCCACTGGACGTATTTCTGTTTCCTGAATTGGATTCCAAAGCTACAGTGACTGTTTTGGAACGCATCTCCATATATTCGTGCTGTATTCCAGAGACGGTCTGATCTGAGCCTTGTAAAATAGTAGTAGTTATTCCAGTGAATACATTTTCTTGGACCTTTGCTTCTGGAATGCCGACCTAGCAATACCGGCAACATTATTGAGCCAGGAATGTGTCAAATCCTGCGATTTTCTGCGAAGAATGTTCTCATAATTGGAAAATTTGGTAGAGTTGAAACCGTCGAAGCAGGAAGTCCACAGATTACACCAATAACAGTAGCAAATAGGGCATGCTTGTAATAATGATGATGTAATTCACAGTATTGTAAAATCCTATTGAGTTTCAACACGATGATGGTACATTACGTACTAGTTTTTGAAAAAATAGCTTATTCCATGTAGCTCCATTGATGCAAGCTCATACGTACCTTGTGGTACTTTTCCCTCTTTCTGGTTGATCAATGCCTCCTTTCAATCTCTCTGCCATATTCTTTGCCGCATGCACTCTGCTGAGCCAATAAGTGCACTTGACAATCTTAATGTTTCTGACAATGCTACCATCGCAGATTTTTTCAATCAGTTCAATCAGTTGCTTGACAGTTACGTCTGCTGAATGAGACCATTTTCATAGTTTAACTGAGCTCCTCCTAATTTTTTACGCATCAAATCCTCTCTTAGAATAACTTGAAACTCAGACCTCAAACTTAAGGATACAAAGATACAGATACTAATGAATAGAGCATATGATTGTAGTCACGAGTACGATTTGTCGCTCAATATTGAAAACATGAAATTTATGAAGATTTCTAAAAAAAAATCAATAAATGTTAGCCTAACTTTATAAGAAATCTGAGCGATGATGAAATGCACAAATGAATACACTCAAAAAATACGAATAATAATATAAAACTCTCGATACAACTTCATTGAAGTAAACTATGTTTAGCTGAATGTTACGTTTTCTCAACTATCCTTCATGGAGCGGAAGCATGTAAATGCTACAATTCTTAAAATGTTCGAATCATTAAGCTTGAATTGTGGATGTATATTTTGCATTCTCATGCAGATGAAATGATTGTGTATTCAACACACAGTTTCACAAATAAAACCGTTTTTTCAGTGACGCTGCATGATGGAAGACTTTCACCAAGTAAGAGCATCTACAATCTACACGAGGATTCTCATCATACTAACCCAGTTGCATCAAGTAACAAATACAGAACTTCTGAGAAATATAGACAGGTAGAGAAATGCTGTCAATACACGTGACGCAAATTGGAATATCTGAGCCATATCAAGAGATTGTCCAAGGAATAACGCAATATAGGCAGAGGAAGTTTCTCATGGTCACAAAACCTAAGAGAGTAGTTCGAATGATAAACCAGAGCAACCACCACAGCATAAGTCTCGGAAGGTATTATTACTGCTACATTATTATCCTTTTTTTAAGCTCAGCCTCTATCAAGCAATAATGAATTTCTTCGTGAATCCAAAAAGATATATAAATTAAATGAAGCTTAAATTCGGTCTGTTGGTGCTGTCGGCAACATTGTTGTCAGTTAACCTCGACAGCGCATGCGGGACGCGGGGGAGTGAGAGGGAGCCTGCCCCCGCATCGAGCATAAAGGAAATGTGTGCCAGAAGGTCCTTGTCAAGGACCGACAAACGACCAAAGCCACCTAGATCCAACGGAAATAGATTCAAATGAAGGAGAAGACGCATCGCAGCTGATTACTGCAGTCTTCTCGACAACAAATATAATTTGCCTCAATGAATTAGTTCCACTTAATTAGTATCCATCATTATGTACAGCATTCAGTAAACATGTTTTGAAAACAGGTCATAGAGTAAAATGGAATCAAGTTTCTATACTATACAAAAAGTATAAAGGTCAAAATAACAGTCTTTATAGAGATGAACAATGGTTGTTTTTATAATACTTCAGCAGATTGTGAAATATTGAATCACTGTTTTCCAAACCTACAGAAAGACAATACGTGACAGGTCATTATCTTGTTTTGGATCTATCAACAATACAAATTCATCACCTGTAGTCTAGCATTTTATAAAAGCTCATGCTAAGCTCTTGAAGTCTGTTCATCTAGATTCAATCTGTTCTATAATGAATATCTTTATTCTTAATATTATTCAAATTTATTTTATTTATAAAATTGAAAAAAGCTGACAAAATTATATGGTGTTTCTAATTTTGAACAAACTACATTCAAAGTTTTTTAAGTCTCTGTATAAATTTATCAAGACGTAGATACACCCAAAAATTATTTAGCTGACATCACCATAGATGCAAGTGAAATTATCCATAGAAATATTATAAGCAAGAATATCAGAATCTGCACAGATACTAGTTAGAATTTACTGACTCTCAAGTGTGACAAACTAAGAACGAGATGGGAAAGCATTAGACTGACACCAGTGAATACGATAAACAACATAGCAGTTGCTTAGATGAAAGGATACTCACTTTCCAAAATATTATAACTGATCGACTGACAAAAAGGGCTGCTGAAACCAAACTTCTTGGTCTGTAACCACTTTGTATTCTGCCCGTTAGTACTATGAAATTTCCATTAAAAAAAAGGTATGTCGGATGCACCTCAGCCTGCCTATTTGCTGAAAAGGCCTTGGGTATTCTAGTGAATAAACAGCCAAATTCCACATCTTCACAACAACTGTGATTTGCTACTGATATTGCAATGGGACGCGGTCAGCTAAGAAAACATTTCCTCTATATAAGATGAGCGAAAGCATATTCACATTCCGGGGAGCGCCGGCTCTCCATGGCCAGTGTAAGGGATGATCAGTTAGGTCATATCGCCACATTTTTTACCAGTTTGGCTGATCACTAAGTTCTGAGAAACCCCTGAAAAGGAAGTACAAAGGGCACAATGGTGCCTGAGTGCTGTGATTCAGACAGATTACAGTTTGTCCATTAGAATAAAGAATGTTTTTCAGTAAAACATTGAACAAATCATCTGCACGCAGTAGTACTGACCTATGGCTGGCTCTTTTTCCAGGCACGATATGAAATTGCTACCAATTGAGTTACACATACTCAATCGGCATAACGTGTATCTATCAAGCGGCAACTGTCACAATATTAGATAACAAAATAACTGACTCTGAATCTTATTATCACTGTTTCCCATAGGAACTAAATCCGTAGTATGTGTGAACCACCCTTAACAATTATCTTTGCTTTTTTCCCCTACAATTAATTCCAAACGTTGCTCCAGGTTAACGAGCTCATATTATGAAGGGTACTTGAATGGAAAGGCAGTATGCCCAGGCCAGGAAATTGTTGGCTTCAAGCACCATTCGCAAATTTCATAGGTCGCCTTTGTTACATTATCAATTTTGTCTGCTGGTAGAGAGTTTGGTCTGCTTTCGAATAAATTGGCACAATTAATAGAATACCTTCATACAATTTGGCATCTGGAATCTCGGAATTGTAACGCTTGCAATTTGAAATTTGGAAGAAAATGCATTCGGGATGATTGTGAGATATGCTGTTATAGCGATGAAAATGTGTCTGTCTAGCTACTGGTTCGCGGTGTGAATTGTCTAAACATGTTTACTGAAATTTTGGTAGCCTCGTCAGTCTATTTCAAAGCACGAATTTAAAAAATTTAATCGTTGAAGGTAAGAGTAACAGTCTGAACAAATATGAATGGTTGGAATACATATGATTTGCATTCCGGATAAATCAGAAACAAGCAACATAACACCAGAAAATCTGGAGAAAAACATATGGTCCATCTATAGGTTTGGAGACATTGGTTAGATCTTTCCCTGAAGCGTACTTACCCAAACTGTGTCGCAGTCTACTGAGGAATTAGGAATACATCATCCCATCGTTCAGCTTTATAGGGATAAGATTTTTTTTAATTGTTATGCAATTTGTGTAGTATATAAACCTGCTCCCATTTTACTCTACGTCTTATGGTTTGTTCTTGGATTATTTTCATCTTGGACTTTCAAAAAGGCAGCCGTTGCAGCTGAAACGTAAGTAAAGATATTTCAGTCAATAGTATTTAAACTTTATCAACTTAGATCTACAAACAGAAATTACTTCATTAGAAACGGGTTAGATAAGACTAGATGTTGGAGATTTCCTATCAAAATGGATTTGAGAACATCGCCATCATAAACATATCCAATACTAATTCGCTTGCAATCGATAGTTTGAAGTCTAATTCAAAAGGATTGCAAGTAACATACATCACGGTTTGGAAAATTTTACGCGAAATCCCAAAAATTTATTCTTATTAACTGAAACTGCTGTATGAATTAATGGATACAGATTTTTCTGTCTTATATGATTTTTCCTTAGGAATATTTTCTCAAATGGAAATTGGACCCAAATAATGATTATTATTTATTTTATGAAGAGATGAAGCCCGTTTCTCCGTGAATGTCAACAGATAATCCACATGAATGCTTAAATAATGTCTCAATCACAAGAAAGTTACCTAAACTCATCTCCAAGCGTCGCCCTCTATGGGGACACCCATCGATAACTTACGAAGCCAAAGTTCCTAACACCTAGACTGCCTTGAAGCGGAAACAGATATCCCTTACGATAGCTGTCAACAAGGGTGAACTGATTTACAGCGTCATCCCTTGTTTTTCGTAAACACTTTTACGATGAACCGGCGTTATCTCGGCTCATTCAGATTAGAAGCTGACAACTGATATTAAGTGTATGATCTCCAATATGCATCAGACCTGCTACAGTTGGACCGACAGTCTATTCTGACATGTCTAGGCTAAAGACGAAACATGCATGTCTATGACAAGTCTGATGCGTAGTAGAAAGTGTACACTTGAGAAAGTTATCGTTTGGTGAGGTTTAACAGCTAATTTTATCATTAGGCCATACTTTTATGAGTTATACAGAATGAAGGGGTCCAATCTATAATAATCACTGTTAAAAAATACGTGCAGATGTTACGAAATTCTGCTATTCCATGAATCGAAAATGAGCATGAAGGAATAGAAAACATTATTTTTATTATATTACACATGAAACATTTGCGATGGCCACTGTTGGAGAGAGGAAGTTCCATAATTTAATCAATAAACTTCCCTCAAAATCCTATTTTTGATTAGTTTAAGATTCATAATAAACTGAATGAAATGTGTGACTTAGTTTAAAACTACCTTTCATATACTTTGGGAATTCAGGTGCCATAAAATAAAAGAAAATTGTATCAGGTCAAACTTTCTATAAATAGCTGCACGATGAATAATACGAGTAAATAAAACTGTTCATAGGTAACCATTATATTGACGTAGTATATTAGGGCCAACAATGGAATATCACATGTCTTAACCACCGATGATCAAAAATACTATATGCTTAAAGAATAAATCTGTACGCAAGTGCTGTCTTTTTGTGATAAATATAATGCATTTGTCAAGACATATTAGCCAAAAGGAAAGAAATATGAAAAAAACAAAAAACCTTCTTTCACTGGTCACTAATCAGAATCACCTGCGACTGACTGAATAGCTTTACTAACGTTTCCTCAGCAGCTTTTACCAAAGTAACAAGACGTTAGTATGAACTATTACATTAGCCTAAAATACAGATGATGCCTTTGCATTGTTTATAAATCCAAAAAAAAGTGAAACAACGTACTGCAGCATCAGACCCTCAGAAAAACATACAGCAGTGTGATCCCAAGGTAACAGTACAAAATCTCCTCATTAAGCATACAAGAACAAGCCTTTAGGAATCCGAAGTAAGTCATGATCCAGAACGTACACAACACAACACAATTTATACATACTTATACCTTAGTTGAATTTATGGTGAAAGTATAGGCTTCAGGAACTAATTGAAAACATGGTGCATGTGCATATTATACTGCCGTATACCATTAACAAAATCATAACCCTAAAGCAGTGGTCGCCAACCTTTGCAATCAATTGAGCTACTTTGACCATTTCGTAATAAACAGCGAACTACCTAGTCGTAGGCGACATAATCCACGAAAATGGCTCTACAAGAAGCAAAGCTCAACTTTAAGAGAAAAGTTCAATGAATACACTTCAATTTCAATTTTGGTTTCTTTGAATTTGACAATTTGCCGACCACTGAACAAAGACTTCAGGTAATTCTTCATAAATACTACACAGCCTACACACTCTGTTGATCATACCTGAAAGTTAAAAACAGTCCCGGATCCACGACTTTATTGTGTGAGGATGGTCATCATTTCGAAATTGTGGGCAAGAGTCCCGAGTTGCGGGGTGTGCAAAAAGTAAATGCATGAGGACATCTCCCGTTGATCTACGCTTGCGGAAACCATATTAGGGATCATTGATGATATTACCTTTGTCCAAGTACTTCAGAAGCTGCTCGTTGATAAGAGTCTCCAGAACTTTGGGCATGATGCGAAGCAGATTCACAGGTCTAGAGTTGCTGGGTATATTTTTCCTGCCCTTCTTACGTATAGATTGTACTCGAAAATGAGTGAAAAGCAAATAAAGTACTCGACTAAAGTAACATGGCAACTACCACTACCAAAAATATGTAGACTGAGGGGTGTGTAGTGTATCCCCCACATTTTTGACCAAAACTTCAAATCAACTTTGATTTTTTTCCAAGGAATCAATCGTTCATATCAAAATGTTGAGTTACGTAATCTTTATATAAACGTATTGCTGAATCGGTAGCTATTCCTGTACATTGCGTTACAAATAAAAATGATAACACACCATGTATTGAATGATGTATTTCTATTTTAGCCTATTTAGTGCGGTTATTTCCCTTTTCATCGTATTTTTAAACAGTTCTGATTTTCAATATATAATAGGAGTCTGGTATCGTTGAAATCAAAATAAAATTTCGCAAAGCTTTCGATAACTCAAAATCAGCTAATTTTTACCAAAATTGAAATTAAAAGTGCGATGTGTACGTATCAGAAACAAAGGATGAACGAAAATGTTTCGCTGTTTCAAATAACCTAAATCACATTGTATTTATCTGCTTGATCTCATTTGAAGAAAGATCCCGATGCCACTGTTTCACTTACCACTGTTTCACTCACTGTTACTGTATTTTTATGTTGCCTCAACTACCTAGACGAAGGTATTACAGATAATGGTGATAGCATAAAGACTTCCTTCCCGCAAGACTGAAGTCTAGATAAGTTCTTGAGTGGAACCACTATTTTTTATAGATAGCCTCTCACAAAGGTTGAAGTAGACAAATGTTCATTCATATTGAGCTGAAGCCAATATAAACTACAATTAATTCACAGCAATTCATTCCAACAACGCTGTATCCTCCAAAGGATAATCTTCTGAAAAAAGCTCGATACAGGTGATCAAACTTCGACCTGGTGAGGATGCGTCGTTTTTTGTACTGATGGATCTTGGAATCATTGTGCGCAAGCTCAGTCAGACATTTACCATAACAGAATATATAGGACTGAGACTATGGAGAAGTTGCGCGCCCAAAACAAGTATTTCTTTTTTCAGAATTGATTCAAGAAGCTTCGAAGTTTCAGTTAGTGCTTATGGGAAAATTCCCACACATGTGAGCAGTATTCAACATGATGTAGCCAGAAATGTTATTGTTGATGTTGAACCCTAGAAGCTTAATGGAATGTGACTCAAGTATTTGACATCCTACCACGACTGGTAGACCCGTATGTGATTTTCGTGTCAGGGTAGTTTCTTCAGTCTTCTGAATTCCATTTGTAGATCTCCCATTATACAATTCTTGAAATATTTCAATCTCTTCGATGATCTGAATAACAGTTTGCTCTCGACGATGTAAGGTCTATTGAGAGGGTAGGACTTTGCCTGCATCCATGCAGGAAAGAACGTTGCAACATTATGAAAGCTGTTGATTGGATGAGAGATTGGACATAACGCAGTAAGTTCCAATCACAGCTTTTAAAACACATCTTCCGTGTTATATCATTGTTCACAAATTTCAAACAACCATGTTTTTTTTAGACAATAATTTATTTCATTGCCTGTGCAGTTCAAATGTACATAGTGAATTACAATGTTGCTATCTTCAAAAAAGAGAATAATAGACGTTTCAAGGTTGATAAAACATCCCTCTTACCTCTTGCATCTAAATTCTCCATCCCAGTACCAAATCAGAAACTTCAAACTGTATATGGTTCATATTAATGAAAAGTTGAGTCCAACATCGATACAATTCTCGCAACATTGTTGTTGATTGTGCTCCATCATGTTTTCAATTAAACTGAAACAAAAATTAAGAAAGTTATAGGTTTCGCCAAGAATTGGTGACCTTCCTCATGTAAGAGGAGTACGCTCCCCAGTACACTAGAACAGTGCGTAGCACCTTGAAATATTTTTCTAATGAAATACTTTTACATATGTATGGTTTTTGTGATTATTGTACCTATTTTCTCTCGAAGAAACCAAGATTTAAAGCCAAAAAAATACGCATATGCTCACCATACTGCATATCACAGTATTATGGACAAAATTTCTGACGGCTCTAGGATCTTACTCTAAAAATTTGGATACTTCACTTCAGAAGCAAGTTTGTTTTCGAGCAGAATTTGATATTAGCGAAGCGTTACGGATACGGTATGAATATACATAGAAACGTGTATGTTCGATCTTTGTGGTGGGAGACCGTCTAGGATTGCTGGAGCCAGGATATTATAAGAAAGAAGACGGAGAATGGGCTGGTATCCAGATTTCATTCAACCCCATCCAAAGACGAGATATATAGTCAATGGTGTGTGTATATAAAAGGGAACGCGCAAGTATAATAAGGGATGCTGAAATAATTTATATATATTTGATGAAAATACTTCACGAATTCTGAAATAAGAATTATGTGTATACTCTCCACTATACTTGTGTCGTGCTACTATTCGAAATGTCTTATCAGGGCGGAGCGTGAGACCTTTGCCCTTCAGTCGCTAGGTCAGTTTATGTGATCTGTCAAGTTTGAAAAACCAGGACCCAGACATTGTCAGTGGAAGAAAGAAAGGAAAGAAGAGGTTAAGTGGAGAGAGAAAAGGTTTGGTATTTTAATTTAGTGCTTCGAATAGTTTTGTTGTTCCAATGTTAATGTTGATGCTAGTGTAGTCAACTTGTGATTTTGGGTGTTCTAAATTTGCAATCCAATTTTTGATCATAGTGCGAGCCGCAGCCTGTAATGTTTGCATATTCACTCGATTGTGTAGTCATCCAATTCGCGCAATAGAGGGTTGCAATTCGATTCCGCGTGACTATAATGTTGTTGCACCAGTTGTTTGACGTACTCCTTTAGGAAAGGGAGGCCGAGGTCTCTGTGAAGAGTCTCATTTGAAATATGCGATGGAGCATTGGTGATGGTTCGTAAAGATCTCGACATCTATCAACAACTCAATGTGATATTTCTAGTCCTTCATATCGTGTTCCACAGTTATCGGCACTATTCACTATCCACTGTACATTTAGCTTGCTATAGACATGCATGTTTTCTCTATGACATAGACTCGTCATTATAGCTCGGCGGCCTGACAAGGAAGAGAAGTTATGTTTCATATACAACTATCTTAGGTAGGGTATGATTGTAATGGGCAAGTGGCCGAATCGGTACCAATTTATTATTTTGAGTTCACGTTGCAGAGTAAATAGTATAAAAGTAGGTATCAACTGTTGTTTATTGCAAAAGTAATATGAATCAACCCATATACTCTTGTTTGAATCATACTCATAACATACTCTTAATAAGCTCTCATTTTCGATAATTTTTTACGAATTTTTTTATACTAACGATCCCAATGCATTCAGAGTCGGCATTCAGAATAAATTATAAAAAAGTACCTATTGTTGTTTATGGCAAAATTGATGTTAAAAACTACGAATTTTTACGAATTTTTGTGGAAAATACTGCAAATTCGTCCTCAGTCTGTTATTTTGAGTTCAGCATTCTAGATAAATACTGAAAAAGTATATATAATAGTAATTACATGAGGATGTGCTGTAAGGAATATGAATTTTTAAGCATTGGCGAATGCTTAATAACTCATATTACTTACATATTAGCAAACATTGTGCGAATACGAATATTCGTTATATATCACTAATATGTGGATATTATAAAACCCTATCATCGAAGACTAAGCCGCTACGGGTATAAAAAATAAATACATTCGTGCCTACATTACCGATAATGTCAAAAATTTACCGATATTACCCATATTGTCTCGTTTCCATTACCGTGCCTACAAATTTCTTTGTGACTCCTTGTATGCATGATGTGGAGAGATTATCTGTGATCTACGTATTTGTCATATCAAGCTAGAACACCTCCCCCACCACTACCTCCCACCCCTCTAACGTTCATTGAATTGTCTGAGTATTGGGATTACCAGGTGATGCTGCTTTTATGACCCAGCAGTTGACGTCACTCACTTTGAAAGAATAATTATCGGGATTTGTTCCAGCTTAGCATAGTTGCCAGTGCTAAACTGTTAATATTTGATTACTAGTTACGTCTATCTCAACTCGGTTTTATATATCAGGTCGCCGTTTCACAGAAATAAAATGTTATTATAGATTCAAAAGGAAAAAATCGATACTCTAGTATTTTCAGCCTTAAGTTTAGTAGATGATGCTACTCCTGTAATCTGTGAAATAATCAACGCAGACATTGTAAAATATCACATCTTGAATTCAAAAAAAGATGGTGGACTAAAAAATGGATTTCAAGTCGATATGTGTTAGGCTTTTAAACATTTATTGAGAAATAACTTTTTGAAAAATAGTCTGAAGATTTAGTAAATATATTGAGAATGATTAACGATCGACTTTGGGAATGCAAGTATCATCACTGTTACAGACTGATTTTGTCCTTTCTCTATCTTTTCATTACTTATATTACGTAAGTATTATAATTTTCATAAGTACATGTTTGGCAGCAAAATTTTCCAGATTGATCTGACTGGCCACTCTGCTTGCAGCTGCGGGCGTCTTTCCCAAAATACTTCCTCACCTTTTGCATTTCACAGTACAAGCTCTAAAAAAAATAACAGAAATCGCATTGTTTCGCAATCGTTCATTTTTAATACAAAACAATTGAACCCACTCATTGTTTTAACTGCCTTCAAACAATCATAAAATAATGTGCGCCGCTTCCGATGAATATCGACAAGTTCAGACATGTGTCCAACAAAAATATGTCAACACTGGTAGTCATATAATGGACCATGCCAAAACGAAATCTACATTCATAGCTCACTACTAATGTCAACCAACTTTTAGTGATGAGGATAAGGTACTTTCACTGTCATTGACTCTTCAAAGCTCTGTTTTATTATTATAAAGTAAGATCCAGTGTATATGTTTTGTGGCAAGATCTAGAGTGTAAGTACAACATCAACTCATCTCCAAGTGTCGCCCTCTATGGGGACGACCCCAAGACAGTCCAGGTGTTAAGATCTTTGACTTTGTAAGTTGTCATTGGGCGACACTTGGAGTTGGATTGAAGTTTTATATATGTTGCACATATCGGCATGACGAATAGTGAGTAAATTAACTAGTAAAAAGGAAAAAGTAAGGATAAGGAACAGGTGCGTTTTATTTAAATCATTGCAATTGGATGTGACCATGCATGATGTCCCTAATTTTGGATTTATAAACAGTTCAAATGCATCATACTGTCTAGCCTTTTATAATATATTTCTTATTATTCTTATTTGGAAACAAGAATGTTCTGCTGGAGAAATTCTCTTTTTAGTTCTTACGTTAGTAAAGCGATTTCGTTGCGATTACATGTGGATTTGGTCAGCAACCAGTGGAGGTTTTGAGATGAATCAGACGTATCCTAAGGTAGATGAATCACGATTTTATTACTTGTTTATTTTCATTTAAAGCTTATATTTACAGCGTATCTCAAAATTTGAATCTATTTCTATGAATGCTATCAAGTCATCTACATTCCGACAACGCAGTTTAAGCATAATTTCAGGATGTCATGATAAACTTATTCTTCATAAAGAAGCCCGTTATGGTTAATTCGTGTAACCGAACATATTTTTGCCAGTATAACCATAATTACTACGGAATAGCAAAATAAGAGATGCATGAGATCAGTTTTTCCAGCGGTCGTAAATATGTTTTTACAACCTCAACATCATATAAGGAGGTGCCTAGTATTTTGAAAAGCCCAACATAACGTAGCTGCAATGAAACTGCATAACGGCTATAAATGGAAGACAGACACTGTAAACTGAGATGACCTAGAGTCGACACCATCCGGATCTTTTACGAGGTGATTACAGCTCACTGCTAAACAGAAGCAGCAGGGTCGTTTTGTAGTGCCCATTCACGGACACGTCGAGGTTTGCAGGGGTGAACAGGGTTTCGTGGGGAACATGGAAAGAGTGGGGAGGGAGTAGGGCATCGACGGACGCCCACGCGTCTACCGGAGCGGTCGACCTCGTCGCTGACGTCTCATCATGCACGTTGCCACATTAACATTTTAGCAGCATAAATCAGGAAATGGCAGGAGCAGAGTCACTAGATATTTAACAAAGACATTACAAGCAGAAATCCAGTGAAATGGCATCCTTGAAGCTGCTTGAACAACCCTCACTCTATCTAGTGCGTTTTATAATTAATTTTATCGAGTGAATTTATTGCAATGTTCATTATACAAGATTATCGAAATGTAAAAGGTATACTTCAACTCATGATGTAATTTCAACAAATAAGTTTTTAGAATTTGAAAGAAAATCGATTTCAAATAGTGGGTTGCTTGTTTTGCAGTGCATTGCATTGCATTGTGCCCCCTTGTATCACCAACCATTCCACTAAATTTCACAGCATGATTCGGCATTATTGCAGCAATTTGCTCCATAAAATATTTTTTTCATTTTTCCAGCATCATTGGTCGTATTTTCTGCACAAACCTTCAGAACCAATAATCCGATGGAAGATCAGCAGTCGAATTGGGATCAACGAATGGAATTAAGTCTTACAGAAGATCCAGACGAGTACTCTGACAAGGAAATCACAGGCTGGATTGCCAGCCAGGGATATGGAGGGACTCCCAATACTCAAATCAGCTTTCATCAAACTTCTGGGGATTAACATCCACAGTAACATGTCCTGGCGCGTTCATGTTGTGGACCTTGCTTGGTAGGCCTACCAGAAGCTGGAAGTTATTTTCCGCTCCAGAAAATTGTATTCACTGGAACAGCTACACCTTCTCCACAAGGCTCAGATCAGACCATACTCGAATATGTGAGGATGCGCTCTAATGTGCTCCCTAAAGCTTCTGGGCGCAATCCGAAACAGATAAATATGCCAAGTGGAGGCGCTTGATCTTACAAAGGACCTCCACAGTATGGAACATCAGACAAAATGTTTAATCTGTCTTTATTCTACCATGTTCGATCGGGCTTTCTCGTATAATAAAACCAACGAACCATCAGACGCATACTCACCAAGTCGAAATTCCAACCCATCAAACAAACCTCTTCCAGAAGTTGGAAAACCTCAGCGTTGTGGAGTAGGGTGCTGAGGATTTGTTCCCCAATGGTTAGAAGTTACAGCGCTTTAAAGTAGATAAGTATGAAGATGGAGCAATCTTCTCATATTATTGAATCGCCCTCGTAACTCTTAGTCATGACTATTGTCGCGTAGTGTATGCGACATGGCCATGGGGACATTACCGGCGCCGACGCTACAGCCATTTGATGTACTAACGTCGTGGTCCGTAAATTCCAGGAACTCAGCCCACGCTTACGTGGGCCGATCATGGATACGTATGCAGGTCGTTGAATGGTGTCATGCCCATTGAAACAGCTGTCAAAATATCGTAGCCGCAACACAATAATACAAGCTGTTGATTTTATGTCAGTTTTGATTGTACCTGCATACTGTCCTAACCAGTGTGGAATAATGATATTTTATAACCTCAACAGCAATTATTAAGGCCATCGAATCAGCCCTATTCAATCCATTTATCGGTTGTGTTCTTCATTGAAATTTTTTCGAAAATGACAGTTGAGCACAAAAACTTATATCGTCGGCTTTTTCAATGCCAAAAAAGGCGTCAAGTAGATGTTTTGCTACCACTAGATTTGTTTTCATAAACTATAAACCTATTTCGTCCTTGCACTGGTAGTGTGCAGTGACCTACCGTAAAAAATTCATTAGGATCATATTAATACTTTCCCAGTTATAAAGGAAAGCAAAAATAACATGGGCTCTTAACGGAAATAAATTATCACATAAGATAAATAGAAATGAAGGAATAAATTCGATCCTGTATGGAAGTTTTTTGATGTACATATATTTCGTACTATTATTAGTATTAAGGCATATATTTCTAGCAGTAGTTTTAATAGTAAATATTCAATAATGACTGAAATACGTAATTATTAATATAAAAGATAAAAATCCATATTTGTGCATTTTCTCCTTGAAATAGGAATACTCATTGAATAATTTATAGGAAGTTTTTTTTCTAGAAATATTCTCATTTATATATCCGGGAAAGTGTCAACTATATTGTTACAAAATATAATGAAATGTTAATAATGAGATACAGTATTGCCAATTTGGGAAGACAGTTGTGAGAGTGATCTTTTGAAATGTTTCAATATAAGAAATATGTAGTATTCAATCATACTATTCTAGTATGACTGCATAGATTATTATAGTAGCTATAGCTAGTGTGGTTTAATAATTAGAGGCTTCATGAATCTATTTAAGCTGTGACGCACTTCACAGTAGATCTCTCGGGTCGAAACGATATGGGATATTAATACCGATCGAGCATATTTACATAGTCAGATAGCTGAATTTGGCCCGCAGCCAGTCTATGAAAATGGAATAATCTCCCAAAATCCATTTTCCGCTGTCATTTAAAAACCCACATACAAAACCCATATGCATATCCCACTTCTGATTCAATCTGAAAGCAATTAAATTCGGGTTCGCCCAATCTGTCATCTGTTTTTCAATCTCCTAATTACCACCACTCCCCTCTCCTTACTTCCTCCCAAATCCCCTCTTCTGCCCCATAAAACAGATCGGCCATTGACGATCTAGATAGTCCCGTAAAAATAGTATTCTGAAGAAATTGGAGGCTGCGCTATATTCAAACATGAACACACACTATACAATAGATTTTAACGATTTTTGCAGTTATAGTAATTGGAGGATACAACTATCGTTTGGATTATTGCTTTGGAAACTACTGCATTAAATTTGAGATAATTATTACCTTTGATGCCATTATATCACAAAAAACAATTCAGGATTATCTACTTATATAATTTGTTATATAACGGCAACATTAAATAGCACATAAAAAAGGTAAAGTGCAGATGTTAAAGTATAAAAAATTTTTGAGCATAATTGTAAACTCAGGCTACTGAAACAACGACAAAAAAGGACACCATTCAAAAAAACCTCCATAATCACATACCTTCGCTCCTAGGTTTCAAAATTTATCTGATTCTAGATTCACAGCCGAACAACCCACACTTCTAGGTAAAGATCTCAAATATTGTCCTCCTGTTAAATTCACCAACCATACTAAAGAGATAATCGCCGTGATTCAGATAATGCTCTCAAAGGCAGATCATCATTATACTAAAAAGCCAAACTTGCAGAGATAGTCAAAAATGTAGGTGACAATAACTTCAGTTCATCTATGACATATGTCACAGAAAACAGGACAATCAAATCAATCAAATATATTTGTAAAACTGGGTATTAAGTATATTATCTTTTTATCTGCATGAAATTAGTTTATGTTTTTCCTGTTCTTTGCAATAAATCAACTATCGAAGAGAAGCGAAAGGATAAACGTTTTTTCACCTTGACCATAAAATGCTGTAAGCTGTAATTATCACAGAACAAATTTCAAAGCAACCACAACGCTGGGATTTTCCAATATAATGACTTTAGTTTATATTGTACTGATAGCTCTTGGTGATATATAGGATTAGACCTGTCACTTTTATCAATGTTCAAAACTGTAGAGGTTCTTTGTCAGGCGCGTGGACTGGACGTATTGTACGAGGATTGAGTCCAGAAGTTCCAGAGACTGATTTAGAGCGCATTCTCATACATGCTAGAGTATTCCAGACTGATCTGAATATGATAGAGTAGTAGTAGTAGCTGTTCTGGTGAACACAATCTTCTGGAGAGGAATAGAACCTGCTGAACCTGCCATCCTTGACCTGTCCTATAATAGTGACTATGGAAGTCAGTGTTGAATTCATCATTCGGATGTTTATTGCGTATCTGGTATCCGCGTTTGCCCAGTTTAACTGTACGATTTCATCAGCCCTATGTATAGAGTAGGATGCAGTTGCGCCGAGCGATGAGTGGGTGCATTGTCCTCGTTCCAGACGTGGCAACGCCGCGTTACAATTTCAACAGCCAGCCGTTACCGTGCCGGAAAAATGCCCGCCTTCGATCGATAAACTTCGCCCGGAGTTTCGTTTCAGGCCAAAATATACTGATCGACAAAAGTGTATGAATGAGTTGTCAATTTTTCATAACTCAACATACTCGGCAGATCTCGAGGGGTTGAATTGAACAAGAATACTGATCCAAAAGTGCCTTTACAGTAGGTTGATTATTGAATTCTCTATCTCTCAAATAAAGGGTATTATAAAGTACGATATATATTACAACAATTAATTTAACTGAAGTTAACAAAAAAATACAAAATTGCTCATCAATTTATAAATTTATTCTATGAAATTGAAAGATTTGTTCACTGTACAAAATATATAAACAATTCGAGACCTACTATTTAAACCAACAAAATGTCAACTGTTGACAATCTCTTCCTTCAGCATTTCATTTTTCCTGTCGAGACTAAGACAAGTAATATTATTTACATCTCTGGAAACAATCTGTAGATACTCCTTGCATTTTCCAAACTTTTGCTTATAGTTTTTCATCTCACTTTCAAGTCGTTTGTTTTCCTTCCTCAAAGTATGCACTTCGCGTTTCAAATCGATTACCAATTTTTCCAAATTTCCTATGATGGATTTTGTCTCCGTTACCCATTTATTGTGTATTTTTTCTTTTGATTCCAGTCGTAATTCTAGTTCATTTATTCTTTCACCGTAGGACTTTGTAAGTTCCTCAATTCGTTCTGATGAAGACTGTTCTTGCCTGGAAGAATACGATTTAAATAAGTATAGTGTTGGTAGCCTTGGTTCCCACAGACATATATAAATAAAGGTTCGTGCATCTATGTATCATAAACCTACTTTGAGAAAACTTGAAACTGACAGACAATGCAAAAACTACAATACGTTACGTATACCATCAACTCATAATATTTTATACAACTTCATTCGATTCTGATTTTCACCTGTTCTTTTCGTCTCTCTCGATCCTCAATTCTTCCTCCATTCTATCTTTCTCTCCAATGACTTGTTCCAGCTTTTTTTCCAGTCCAGATCCATTTAGTTGGGCTTCGTCTAGCCTCGTTTCTAGTATCTTGATTTTACTGTCCAACGTCAGTCGTTCGACGTCTTTGGCTTTCAATGTCCTCTCGTAATGTTCGGCAAGCTGTTCCATATCTCTTTTGATTGTCTCTTTTTCGGAAGACAATTGAATATTGTGCTTCTCTGAAAGCAACTATTAAACCGATTAGATAAACGATTATAGCTGAAGCTACTTTTCTAAATCCGAACTGGAAATCTCTACAGGTAAATACTAGCAGGTTTAGGAGTGAAAGACTCCTCCCAAATATTTCTGAAATTTACAAATTGTATTTTCCAATGTTACCTTTATCCATTACACTTACACTGGTCTACTATAAATACACAAGTACGAATAGAAAATCTACTAAAACAACAAAAGATATATAACAATGGCAAAAAATTAAATTAATAAACAATAACTGATAAAGTGTTCCCAATGTACTTTTGTCTTGGGATGTTTGAACTTCGCAATTGTTATGGAACACAACAGTTATCCTAGGAGGATAATATATACTTGCTGAACCTAAGAACGATTCATGAGAAAACGTGGAGAAGACTTATGATTCACAGCACTTAGGCCCCATTGGGACTCTTGTACCTAGGTGTTTTTTTCAAGACACTATGTTCTGACACTCCAAAACTAGTAAAGCAGACCTAGCGGAGCTTCCCCTACACTGGCCATAGAGAGCCAGCGAACAATGATATCGAAGATTATGAGAAAATCGGAAAGAAATAATGATAATGTTTTTTCAAACTGACCAACTTCTGGAATGTTGACTCTAAATTCTTCTCCAGAATTAACAGCTTCGAAGCGTTGCTGTCACTGAAGTCGTAGTTTCCTTTTCTGAACTTGTCTAGTTCGCTTTCCAACAATTCGCATTTGGTTTGATATTTTTCAGTTTCCAGTGACTTCATTCTTAATTCTTCTTGAGCTACTCTCAGCATCTCTTCCAATTCTTGACACTTTTTATCAAATTGGGCCTTCGCATTAGCTACTTCAATCTTTATTTTAATTTCTGTATCTTTCACAATATCGTCGATATCCTGATTAATTTTTTGTATTTGGTCTGGAATAAGGATATTTCAATGAGATATCATCGTCATCATTCAAATAGAAAACTGGTTATAGTTTGATTATAAAATAGCTAAGTAACTAATCATAAAATGACGCATTTGAAACAAAGCTGTGATTTGTAGTATGCGTAATATAATGTCATTATATAAAGCGATAAAATAGTTTTCTAACTTTCATCTATTATATATTGTGCAAGAAAAAATTTGCCCCGTTTTATATACTAAAAATCACGCATTATCGTTAAGAAATGTACTTTGCCTAACCAGTTGCATAATATTTTACATTTCGTTAGTAGTTATGTAAAGTTATTCCTTCAAGAGCTGTTCTCAGTTTTAAAATGTGTCTCTTTATATGTCAAAATCACAAAAAATAGATATGCTGCTAATATGCTAATAAGTAGACAGTATTTTTCGTATTGTATCGAACATGTTTTAGAAATTAATGAATATTTCTACATGGCAACTAGTTGACACTTCTCTTGAGTTTGGTCTATGACGTTTTGATTTTAGTTGAACCTACTCCTGGTTTCTTTTTCTCTATACAACGCCGCATCTTTTTCTAATAGTGCTGCTTCTACTATCTGTATCGCTTCACGAACTTTTTCTTTACATTCTTTATTTTTCTCCATAACCCTTTGTATAAACTGGTCCTTCTCTTTCAAGGATTTCTCCTGTTTCACCTAAAATGAAAAACAATAAATTGAGGATGTAGTGTGCATTGGTAAGATGCATTCACTTACCTTCGATTTCTCTATTTGTTGTAATCTATTTTGAAGAGCAAGGATTTCTTCTTCTAAATTTTTCACGATTTGTATTGCTCCTGACTCGGTTTCTAAGGTTGTCACCATGTGTTTTACTTGTGCTTCTGTTCTGGTTGGTTGTAGCTTATCTTCCAGCTGCTTTTGCAATGATTGCAGATTGACTTCGAGTTCGCATATTTTTTGTTCGTAGAATTTTTTCATCTGTAAATGGATTGATCTTCTTTTTTGAAACTATAGTGTTCATAGCTGTGAATACGTAACAACATAATTTATATTGCAATTTATATTTTTTGTAGTTATAGTTTCATCTCCATAAAACAGATGGAACCTAGTAGCGTAACTACTCTATTTTTTTTACCATGCATACCAATTCGACGTAAATGGAAATCAAAGGCAAATATAATTTGAAGGTAGGAACACAGATTTAAAGAAGTGCTCTGGATGCAGCGAGGAAGCGTGCATCATGCAATCAGTTACATTTTTCTGATCTATGTCACTGCAGTTTAAATGACCGGACGTTAACGGCAAGCGTCTACTTTCTGCAAAATAAGATTTAAACAAACCTGTTCTAATTCTATTTTTGGCACTAATTCGCTGGACACCTGGACAGTCTTAAAGTCTCCAATAGAAGCGATAGACTCCTGCCAAAGAGTTGTAACATGTTCTTTCTCTGATAGTAAGGAATTGATCTGCTGTCTCAGATTGTCTGTTATGTCATCTTGCTTCCGACGCACACTGTTTTCTTTAGAAGAAAGAAGATCGTTGAGCTCTGAACTGAGATGTTTGTTCTCTTCGAGCACGTGAGACATTGCTTGTTTCAGTTCAACTTGATCTTCCTGCAAAATGTACTGATGTCAGAAACCAGTCAGATAAAAAGGTTAGTTGCTTTTGTAAAAAGCACACTTCTCACTTCAGTGGTAGTGATAATCAAAAGAAGTCAGCTACATTATAAATGTTCCTAATAAATATGTTGTTTCCAAAAACTTTATAACCTTCTTGTGTATGAAATTATACTGATAGTATGTTGGAGTGGTAATATCATTAGTTATAATAATAATATAAATAATAATAGCAGTAAGCCGTCACACATCATTAGACTACTCTCTGCGTCGCGACACTGTGATGTGAACCCGAAGCCAAGGGAGATCAATATGGACAATGGAATAATTGAAAAATGGGTATCTACAACTGGAGTTCAGTTTGAAGCACAGAAGACTCAGAAAACAGCTCTGGTCTGCCAGTCATAGAGATGGAGAGATCTCAGTACTTGTCATTTTCCATAAACCTTCTGTAAATGAACATCGACAATGACATGCTCTGGCATGATCATGTTGCCAGCCTTGCTAGATTGACGTCTAAGAACTGGGGGTTCTCTTCCGCTCCAAAAAGTTGTATTCAGCAGACACCAGAAGAGCAACTGCTACTGTACAAGCCTCAGATCAGACCATCTCTAGAGTCCTGCTACTTCCTGAAGCTTCTAGATACTAGATCATCGAAGGAGGTTGGCTAATCTTCCTTATTCTATGAATATTACCATATCAAATGTTTAATAGGTCGAGCTTCCAACGCCTCAAACCAGCTTCTTTTAAAATTCGTTGTGCCGCGACATTTTAAAGGGATTTGGACGGTAATTTGGGTTAATACGCCACAGTAGACAACTAAATTATACTTTTAGATAAATTAAAAATTCACCGATCTAATGAAATTCTATTTGTGATATGCAGTCGTTATGGTTGAAGAGTTTCACTAAATAAAAGCATCTATAATCTATACATGCAACAAATTCAATCAGTCTTGATCGTCGACCGATCAACAGCCAGAAGATGTGGATATGAATTAGCATAGAAGTTGTTATGTTGTTAGATGAAATAAATGATTATATAATAAATCTGAAAATCTGATGATACATTATATTTATATATTTTACAGTGACGTGCCCATAAAGGAATCGGAAAAGGGAAAGTCTACCAATGGAATTGAAAAATGTACTTTTTGATTATTCTATATGATATTATATGATGTTTTTTTAAAAACCTTGATATAACGAATTTCTTGTACCACATCTGCTGTAAGCTCGTCCAGATCTTCAATTATTCCGTGATGATTGTCACTGAAATTTGAAAGATATGTTATTAAGCTATTTGGCAAACATTTAAATTGAAAATACATAACTAGTGTTGATCTTCATAGAAAAACGTAACCAATATTGAAAAACTATATATCTAACTGAAAAATATCCGTTCTGATATCTAAATCGCTTAATAAAGAGATTTCTGTATTTTTTATAAGATAACCTCGCAAAGACAAACAGCCTATCGCGCTCCAGAGGCGCTGCGAGAAGATAAATGTCCATTCACATTTACCTTGAAACGCTGTATATTGAAACTATCTAACAAACTCTCTGGCATCACATTCCACAACGCCGAGGTTCTCCAAAAAAAAACGACTTTTGGGAGTCTCGTTTGAAGGGTTGAAAGTTCGACCTGGTAAGAATGCGCCTATTGGGCCCCTTTTGACTGTCTGCTATAGTGACAAATCAGTTCCATATAACACACCATGAATTATTAATATTGATAATTGTAGTGTGTGTAATATATATTTCTCTGGAATATATTAATTCCTTATTTTCGTAGCAAACTAGTGAAATAGACAGACATTTATGTGATTAAATCACATATATTAGCGATATTCACAAAAAAATTATGCATTTTTTAATATTATATATTACAACTTTATTTTTGCTTTTCTTTGCTCAATATAAAAATGGTCAAATTAAAACAAAATTGTATAAACCACGTTTGAGATTTTATATTTTGTTAGTAGTTTTGTAGGACGTGCTAGCGGTCATGCCACAAAAATCGCTTTACAAAATGAATCGGAAAAACAGCTATTTCCTTTTCATCTTACATTTCAATTATTAATTGGTAAGTTGAATGAGGATTAATCTGCATATAGATATGAGATGATTCAATAAACTCACAAGTGCATAAAACATAAAAGATAACTTACATCGCCATTCCTATCACATTGCAAATGAATAGCTAATTATTAACGGAATTAGAACGAACCAGAAAATTAAGCTTTGCATTATTCCATTGCACTGGATCTATTGTTTGTATTTAAATTTCGAACCACTTCATCACTTGACACAGAACGACAGAACGATAGAACAACGCTAAAGAAGAAATGAGTCCTGACCAACCCGTAATAAAGGCATGGCAACCCACAAAAACAACCAAATCGAGGACGTTCGATTATTGTTTCTGAAAATATCGTTTATTTACCATCTTGATGCACATCGCTACCGCCAACAGCTGTTCTCAGTTTGACATTTGACAAACATCTGACAGAAGAATTGTTTACGTTTTCATGTCAATATGATTATTTTTGTACACCAATCCTATAATTTGCGTTTTCAGCAAAATTTGCATTATATCTGAAATTAATTCATAAATTTACTGTGCAATGAAATTATGATACAATGGAGCAAGTTCGTGAAAAAACAATTTCAAAGGTAAAGCAGCATACTTAGAGAATTTTTGGAATTTGTACTTATTTACTGTTTTAGAAAAAGAAGAAGGTACAACATAGCATTCCAACAACAGGGGAAACCCAGAGTGGAGTTGTGAAAGGCCACAGTGTTGCACAAAATGATTTGGAGGATAATTCAAATTGTGATATATTGGTATTGCCTATCGAAAAGGAAGAAAAATCTGTTGGTAAAGAATGTGCTGCATCAACAGAACATATCAGCAGTTGCAGCAGTTTAGACTCCAGACAGGAAAATGATACGAGAAGGTGCCATGGTATGCATAGTGAGATAAAGGAATTAAACAGATCATGTTCATCCAAATCACTTAAGAGATAGTGTCATTATTGTGTAACTCCTAGATATATTTCATGCAATTTCTCTAGCCATTAAAACTCTGATATATAAACTATATATTTTGGAAGGAGTGATGGTACTTGTTCCTTCATGCTTGATGAAAAACCTGCCATAATTTCAAGGTTCAGGTGTAATGTACCCATATTTTTTTAGGATGGCAAAATATAAGTTATAGAGATGAAGATAAGAAATAAAATTACTTTAAACAAGCAATTTGAACAATGGTGGTTGAATCTGTTGCTTCCTCTAGTTATCTGTATCTTAATAGCCTGATGAATTTCTATTAGCAAAACTAATATTGCTGAAGACAGATTATTTGAAGTTATTAAGTTTTGGGATATTAGAGCCCATATTGAAATGTGTTTCCTTTTGTTTTAATTTCTAAAAAATGTTGCCATTTTGTCTTACAATGCTTTAATAATTAATGCAAAGTCATCACAGATATTTGACACCTGGTATAATATTAAACAACTTCTTTTAAATTATTGAAGAGTTTCTGCAAGTAACACGATCTACAAATGATTGAATTATTTAACAATTATTTATTAAATTGCTATAATGCTTTCCTGGGTCTAACGCTGAAAATCTGAAAGTTAACTTTCATTGTTACTCCGACAAGACAGGCAGCTAATTTTTGATGTGTTGAATCAATCATTTTATATTTATAATCAATGGAAATGAATCATCATTCATTTAAAATTCATATTCATATAAAAATAAAACTCTCACAACAGTATCACATACAATACAATTACTTTATCAATTCTTTTGTATTTTCTAAAATTTGTTCATTGATCACATGCAGTTTTAATTTGCATTCTGTAGAAGTGTAAAATCAACTGTTTATCTATTTATTCACAGAATTATATTTTGGTATTTTCTAGATATATCAACAAATAAATATGAAACTAACTTTGAGAAGGACCATTTTGAGAGATTACTCAATTCTAACAAGGATATATTGAACACCATCAAGCTGAGTGATGTTCCAAGCATTGAAACAGTTAATATCAGAAATCCTGTAGATTCAGTCGCTACAAAATCAATAAAAAAAGATCCATTGATAATCAAACCATTTACTGAGTCTCAGCTGAATGCCTTGTATACTAATACAGAACTGGATACATTAGATGATTTTATTAGTCAGTATGTTGATGCAGAGTTGAAAGGTATGAAGGATTCAAAAAATATTTTTTGGTATGTATATGATGAAAAGATCTTTAGTCATTTAGAGGAATTCAATTGATTTATGTATTCGTGTAATATTTTCTCACAGCATACTGAGCAATTGTTTATGTAGAAATTGTCCTTGTTTTGCCCATATACTTTTTGATTTATTTATATGATAGGCGAGTGCATTGCAGATGTCAATTTGATGTAAGTGGGATGCAGTATGATTACCAAAAAGTTTTGTCACTCTTATCACTTCATAAATACAGATAGTTTCTGTTATTTGTTTATAGGTATTTATTTTGTGATTTCTAATGATTTCATGTATCATTCCAGGTTTAGCAATCAAAAAACATCCACTATATGAACTTCTAACAAACTACCACAGAGTAATTGAGAAAATCACTGGCAACAATCTTGAACTAGATCAGCTAAGGAGAGAATACAAGGTTCTTGAGAATGAATTGTGGACCATTGATACTGCTACTGTTTGTGGTAGGTTGTATTTGTTAATTTTTGTCAATATTATTGAATATGTGCTTGCTAATCTATCTAGAAGATTTTTTTGATGCAAATATCTAATGCATCTAATTTCAATTTGATTGTGATGTCATGATAAAAATATACAAAAAACAGATTCATCTGTTTTATTTGCAAAAATGTCTTGAGTCTATATTAATCTGTTTGCTCTTTTAGGAAAAGGTGAATGTCAAGATAGAGTATCTGTAACAGCTTCCCAGAATTATAGCAGGAGTATTTTTCATAGATCAGTATTCCAAAGTATAGGACGGATTTTGGTCAATTTACAGAAATTAGTATATGAAAATCATACTCTCTATTCATATTCAGCTCAAGAAGTTAAAATGCAAGTAAGTGTTTGAAAATAAACTATAAATGAATATTATGTGTGTGCTTCATTATGATAATGGAAGATCATCTTCTATTTTTACCCTTTCATGATAGATGATACCAAGGTCTTGTTTGGAAACTTCACTGTTCCCTTAAAAGCACTCATAACATAAGTTAGTTTTTCATATTTTGTACTTGATTGAGGCTGCCAAGGCAACCAAGACACAAGTAAAGATATTTGAGTCAATAGTGTTTTGTTTCAATCAGCAGGCAGTAGAAAATATTATCTTAGTTAGTCTGATAAATAATGCATTATTTATCAGACTAATTAGCACTCTCCTCAATCAAATTCAAGCTTCTATTTGTTCAGGAAAAATTTATTTGAGATATGTTGGTGGGGAAGTTATGCCTTTTATTAGACATGTCATTAATTAGTGTGCTCTGTGCTGTGTAGTGCATTTTGAGGTTCAAAGTTGTTGTATTTGAAATCCCAGAGCGTGGACATATATCTAAAATTTCACCTAGGAAGGGCGAGGCGGTTGATTTGTTAACATTAACCTTTTTGTTAACCAATGAATCATTCCAAGTATACTAACGTTACTTATATTCATTTTTGCAGATACATCTGTACCTCCAACAAGTGATATCTAATTGCCTGACAGTTACACAGCTAGCCCTTGATGCTCCTGTAGCCCTGACATTGCAAGACGAACCTCCACACCTCAAGCCCTATTTCAGTGAACTCCGGATCTGTATTTCAGTACTTTTTGCCTTTCAGAGAAAACTGATTAGAGAAGCTGAGTTTGTCGAGGAAACAAGAAAATGGTTGACACAGCTTATTGCTCTATTGTTAAGAGTGGCTAATTATCAAGATCATTTATTTATTTTGAGTCATGTACTAAGGTAAGATACTTGAGCTGACTTTTGATTTCTTTTGTTGAAGCCACTCATCCATTACTTAATATAAAAATACATATATATGATAAAAATCAATTTGTTGTATTGACAATGTCAATGTTGTGAATGTCAACAAGCTGAGAAATTAACATTGCATTATTGGAGTAGACATTACTTCACCTGGTAATACTTCCTGTGGTTTCTAACTACCTTTAGCTTGACAACCAGTTGAGTTAAACCTTTCACATTTGGTTTGTCTTGTTTGCTTTCATTCACTGAATAAGAAATCTATGGGTGCAAAGTTTTATTCAATTGTTTGCTGCAAATCGCCATCATCTTCAGTAAGTCCTTGTTTAGTTACGTTATAAAAATTTCTATAGAATAAAATTTCCTCTCGTTCGCAATACGCATTATCATCAACTATGCGAGTAATTAATAGCTTTCTGGTTCGACATATAATATTAATGATGTTTCCAGATGTCCAGCTGGCATATCAACATGGGCTTCCAACTACATTCAATTGCCTTTGACCATGGAAACATTGGAATCGCCGTTTTCAAACTATCAAATTCACCACATTCTCACCATTCTGGCCGCCTTATTAAGCCCAGTTAAGGCAAGAGAACAGTTTTTAGATGACATAGCACAGGTAAAAATGTTGCTGCACCCTCTCTATCACCGTATTATTATTAATAATTAATTTAATAATATGCAGGGTCGTGATATGGCCGCCGATGCCTTATGGGTGATGGTGGATTCTGAAGGAGAAGAAGATGATGAACCAACAGGAACTAGTCTGAAAGAAAATGACCTTGTAGCTTTACTTAATCAACTACCTTTGGACGATCTGTTCAGATGCATTCTATTAGTAAAGAAGAGAGATTTTCAAGTAAGTTATGAACTAATTTGCATTTTTGAATAGGTACTATTCAGATTATTTTATGGAAAAAAATACTGTTGTTTGAAACTTGTAGACAAGGTAGATTTATGAAAAGTTTGATTTCGGACTTCCATTGTCTATTCATTCAACAGTTCACCTGAAGACGATTGAAGATAGCACATCAATCGAAACGTCGTGATACTCAAAATTTTATAGACAATGGAAGTCCGAAATCAAACTTTTCAAAAAATACTGTATCTCTCTTATGTAACCTCATATAGCTAATGCTTTCGAAGCAGTGAGGTACTTGTCAACCTTTTTTTAGTGTGCCTGTCTGCAGGTAATACTTTAGTAATGGTCATAATCTAAAAGCAAAGCCTTGTCAGTATTTCAGTTGGATTTTTCGTTAACATTGAACTGTTACATTGCTTGATAATAATACTCCATACTGACAATGTATCATTCTCTACAGATATCTTTAATGTGATATGTAACGCCACCATTTTTTTAGGATAACCTGGATCCACGAGACATAACAGAAAACCACATATTGAGGTACCTGGCTTTCTCTGCAGTTCTATTGAGAATAATTCATAGAGGTATGAAGATTTATAGCCAACCTCGGTATAATCAATTTTCAAAGAGGTTAAGCCGCTTTATAAGACATGTAACTCAGTATGCCACTGATCTATGGGAGTTATTTCTTAAGGTGAGTATTGAGATAATGCGTTCTTGATGTACTATGACATCCGTCCAACATATACAATTTGAAATCTCTTCATGTCCCGAAAATCTATTTTATTATGACTTGATTTTTCTGATTGTCTTTTATTTTTATTAAGTTCGTTATCATTTCCCTTTTAGACGAACACTATGGAAGACAAAGCTATGCTGCAAAGACTACAAGTAGAATATGACTCATTCTTCCTAAGAGCAATCTATTCATTGTATTCTTCCCAAAAACTGGGAGCCTGGCAATTTTTGGCTGTGATACCTTATAATATGGTTACCATGAAGGTCCTATGGAAGATTTTCTATTTTCTGCACGGAATCGATACTAAAGCGGAATTTATCCTGGACACTTTGGATCAAACAGATTATAGTGGAAAAATTTGGGAGGTACATAATATATATGTTTTTTTCGCGATATTAAATTTATTAAAATGACGAGGATATTATTTGTGTGAAATCGGAAATTTAAGTTCATGGATCAAGAGCTGTGATTTGTTTTAGGATGAATTATGGACGCAATTTGAAGAAAAACTCTCATCTCTAGAAGATGCTGAAATTTATTACTTACTCAACACTTTTGCCAATATGGCTTTAGGAAGGACTGAAGTTGACATGGAATTCATACAATCTGCAATGATAGACTTATTAAAGGTATTTTTCTTCTTGGACTGCTCTAATCATTAGCTATTATAGACTGGATCATGTTATCCCTCATTATTTTACTAATTACTGAGCTGAAAAGTTGTATAGTTGTTTGGTTAAATCATTGCCTTAAATTCTTTAACCGTTTGTCGAGACCTCTCCTGCTTTCTATCTAATTGATCTTATTTGTATAAATATTATATTTCATCTTGCTCATTTTTTAGATTGGATTCATGAACCAAATCACTCAGGACAGCTGCTCAAAGTCGTCTAGAATATTATTGACTCATATAACCTCAAAATATCCGCATCTTATGTCAGTTATACTGAAAGAAGTCAGAGACCATTTGAATGAAATCGGTCCGTTAGCCCTGTACTTATATGAGGAACTGCCGTTGTCCGTTTGGATAATTGCCGACCATGATATAGAAATATTGTCAAAGTAAGTTCAAGACAAATGTATAATGATAAATGAAATCTATTGATGTTGCTAAGTTGTTTTTTTGGACGTAATCTAAACTAGAATACATGTTGAAGCGCGTTTAGATGTGAGCACGCATTCGTTCATGAGCGTTTGTGCGCGCTTACGAAACACTTACATTTGATGGATTTTTCTGTATTCGATTCAGTTGTCAGCTTCTGATGTGAATGAGCCGAGATAACGGTACATCCTGAAAGTGTTGAATAAGAACAAGGGATGGAGCTGTAAATCAGTTCACCTTTGTTGACAGATGTCGTAAGGGACATCTGTTACCGCGTCACGGCAGTCCAGGTTTTAGGACCTTTGGCTTCGTAAGATGTCAACAGGCGTCCCCATTGAAGGCGACACTTAGATGAGTTGATTTTGCTATCACACCCTTGACTTGGTTACGTATATAACACCCTGTTGCTTTCTACAGTTATACCGCCAGGCTATACTGACGACTCTAGGCTGAAGACGAAACATGCATGTCTATAGCAGATCTGATGCATAGTGGAGAGCATACCCTTAAGACGAGATCAGCTTAGGGGAACCTCATCTTTTTATTTGACCTTTTCCGATTTTCAGAATTGCTATAAGTTTGCTCTTTACTTTTTTCTCCCCATCTACACAGTCTGAAACGCTTAAATTGAGCTGCTTCACTAACGTCCGAAGCATCATTTTTCTTTGTTTTCGAGTAATACCTCTGTAATTCTGTATGCTTGACCTTCCACAAAACGGAAAACTTATCCTGAACATTATTATTGTATTTTTGAACTAGCAATAATATCATTGGTTCCTACTATGCGAAGTGCACAAAAACCGGTTAATGAGCGTGTGTGCATACCCATTTACATTTAAGCCATGACGGTCTCTCTCACATACAATGTCATTCTACATATATGTGTTTGACTCTCTGTCACCATCACCCTCTTCCAGTCGCCAAAAAAACTATATTTCCCAAAGAAAACTTGCTTTGAACAATACGATTTAACTATAATCAAATATCTATACAGGTGATATACGTGATATATCGTTTTATATATTCATCATACGACTTAGCTAGTTTACAATTACCTGTATAGTTATTGTGAAATAATTTGACACTTAAGATGCTTTAAAAATTAAAATAAAATGCATCAGCTGTTAATTTTTTCTGCAGATAAAATGGTTGAGTAATTAACACATAGTTTGACAAATAATTATTATTTGTGAAACTGTGTGTTAATTACACAATCTTTTTATCTGCATGATGGAAGAGTCTCACCAAGTAAGAGCATCTAGAATCTACATGATTGAAGCGTATCCTGTTTTTCTCTTTGACCACTTCACCATTTAATATTATTCAGGCTATTATTGAACGCTGCTACTACAAATGAAAGTAAATTAGCCAGGATGATACTGTCACGATTGAATTGGGATGAAATCAGTTATGAAATCCATTGTGATGTAGCTTTGTTAGTAGTAGCAGCTACATTCCAAGAGCCAGCAATAGAACCATGGGCTTGGCAAACGATTTTGAGGCTGAAGCTACACATAAGTGATAAAGCTTTCCACGAAATTGGTAGAGTGCAAGATGTGGATAGCTACGATGTGCTTAAAAAAGGTTTGATATATGATTTGAATAAATAAATGTCAAGCTCAAACAATAGAGTTGATTTTTCTTAGACCATTTACATGTAGACCTATCTTTTTTATAGTTTTTCCTACACAGATTTCAATACTGCTGGTTGAACTCATATTTCATTTGTGTCAAATTGTAACAGCTAAAAAATCGAGACTGACTATATATATTGATGGCGAAGATACATACACAACGTTTTTCTAAACACAAAAGAAGAAATAAATTAATTTTAATCAAAGGCAGTTGTATAGCTCACGTTTTGCATACAATAACTGCTTAACGACCTACACATTATTTTTTCTGTAGGTATAAGAGAACAGCATCCCCTTGCTACTTTCGTCTCCATCCTTATGACCAGTTGGGGCCATTTGATACCACTGATAGGTTCCAAAGGACTGCCATTGCTTTTGTTTCTCCAGTCTCATCAAAAGCACGAGGCCGTACTTTTTGCACTGTATCAGATAGTACCGATGTTTATCGAAAGTCAAGAATGTCTGATCAACTGCGAGAAGTTCCAGGAGATATTGTTGAACTTATTGAACGCTGACAGGTGAGGATTCAGTAACTGTGTATGAATCACTAAAGTGCGAACCAATAAATGGATGAGTCTGCTTTTGGTAATACTTTTTTAAAGTTTTATTAGAATTAATTAATTAATCTAATAGCTATTCATCATGTTTTCTGGAGGTGTGGAAAATTTCTTCAGGAATTTGTATATTGGTTCTTCTGGTCGTGATATTTCTCATTTGACCAAGCTTTCTCGCATAATAACACCAAGAGTCGGCAGTAAAGTAATCACTAGAAGGACCCAACAAGCGGGTCCTCACCAGATCGAACTTGTAATGCCTCTAACGATGCACTTTCAATAGTCGTTCTTTTGTAGAACCTCGGTATTTGGAATTAACTACCAGGGAGTTCCCCGATGATTACAATTTACAGCCTATTAGTGACAAATCAATAGAAATGTATCCTCGCCATAGGCTTTCTGCCTTTGCGAAAAGTTATCTATTAAAAATTATATGTAGCTGAGTCAAAAAAGGGAAAATACAATATAGTTACTTCATTTTACACACAGTGATGGAGACATATTCTAAAAATATGTGATTAAGTTATCCGTCTAGGTACTCCGAGATGAATTATTTCTATATTTCTTACTATTTTTCAGAGGCTACATTTACATGGCCAAAAGCCTGGTTTACACTCAAAAGGAAACAGTTCTTCAACAATTTGGTAACATGGTAGAAACCCAGATAGTAAACTACACACTTTATGGCTTGGAAAGCCCTAGATTGCTGGTAAGACTGTGGATGAACTCCTTAGTTTCGATCGCAGGATGGTACAAAGACATGGGAGTAATGTATCTGTTGAACGTTATCATCAAAACTGCATTTTTGAACGCTGATTGTGTAGAGGTCGTGTACAATATTCTAAGAGAACAACATCAGGTAATTATTACGTAGAATGAAATGAATATATAAAATTCAGCTGTCACTTGCAAATTGTTATACGTATTATTTCTCTAAAAACGAAGCATTGATACTCTCTACAATTATTCGGTAGTTAAAAAGCAAAATATAAATAATAATAGGTACCTGAATGCCCTAGACGTTTTCAATAAATATGTTATCCAAGAGCTCAGTATTACATATACCGTAAAAGTTTAGGCATATACTAATATCAACACTCATCTCAAATCGTCGCGCATGGTGGCACTGCCTATTGGCAAGCTATTATTGAACAATTTATATGTATGTATCTGTTAAACTTCTAATAGGTTATAATCTATACATGGTGATTTGAGAGTACTGATCTGCTCTTTGTTTTTTTTTTATAGAGCAGTAGTCCCCAAGAGAGTGGAAGTACGATAACATCTCTCTTTAAATGGGTAACAAACTCTCCCCCAGCCAATGGTACGTTGTTGTCAAGTGCCCTGTCCAACTACACTTGGCTAGCATATATGATGATTGCCATTGAATTTGATGAGAGAGAAGTACATCCAGGACTGTGGAATGAAATATTGGTGCAGCTTAGTAGACAGAGCGGAAAAATTAGCGTTGATCAAGCTATAAAAGTGAGTTATGTTGAAGTTTGAATTTGATTTTTTCGATAGTAAAAAAAATACGAGAATGTCTAGTTGCAAATGTTCGTATTACAATATATAAAGAATACGTAGGGATCAAAATTCCGCACGAATTAATATACAAAATAATGCAGAAGCATGTTAATTTTTTCAGTAGTAACTAGACAATCTGAAATTACATGTACTTCTTCACACGTATATTGAAACATTCCGGATTATTGAGATATTCAAGATTGTTGAATTCACAGTTCTGATTTATAGAATAACTGTGATACATGATTCTTGATATAGTCCGAGAAAATGGAAACACAGGCAATCCATACCATTCGTAACTTTTTTTTAGTTTTCATAAGCGTAAACACGAAATAATTTGTGTTGTTCTGGGCTTAAATAACTTAATGTATCAGTACAACGAATACTAGAAAGGACCCAGAGGGCTCATGTTCACTAGGTGACTTCCTCTCTCAAAACTAAGTGAGAAGTAATATAGTTTTTATCTTAGAAAATGTATATGCTATAAAATGCCAACTTGCCAGAAAGTATTGTAATCATGAGACATTTTGAATTCGAAATATTTTTTTTTTGATTTTTCATCACGTCAGTCTGTCTGTACTCTGTCCTGTATTTCTTGGCCACTCGATAACACGGAAAATAATGTTTGCTTTTTTATGAAGCTGACACTAGATTACTATTGTGACAATGACGAACAACCTTTGTATTAGTTTTTTAAAATCGGTTCAGTCGTGGCGGATATATCGTCACAAAATGGAAAAAACTCCATCAGGCCGACAAGCAGCGACGGAATTTCCGACAATTCTAGAACAGGACGATTGTGACGCACCAACTATCGAGTCGCATACGCATTAGAAGTGTATAAATATAATTCAGATAGAAATAAATGTTCCCGGATTTTGTCAGGTTACCATATTTACTCCAACACTATATCCTGCTTTTGTTTGAACAACTGCTAATACTGCACATTAGTGCATGCTACCTGAATAAAGATAATAAATAATTACAACAGCGTTTAAAAAAAATTACAAATAAAGACATAATTATTATTATTTTCAATATTATTATAATTATAAGAATGAAAATATAATAATAATTATTATTAATATTATTATTATTATTTCTCTTATCAGAAAGCTGCATCGACTCTGAATCTACCATCCTTCACATCTGGATATCTGACTATCTATCGCTGGGCACAACAGGCGCTTGATACGCCCTTGGATCACCCTTTGTTACCTTTGCTGTGGCAGAGGTTTTTCACTCTATACTTAGCTAGGCTTTCTGCATCTAGTATCGATAAATCCTGTGTCGGCGAGAGGTTTTTCGATGGGATGGTTAACTTTGCTTTCATGAAGAAAATTAAACGACGATTACAGGTAAGATATAGTTCAGAACTTGATATACCTTTTTGATGGAAAGTATGCTGTTGGATATTTCATTGAATTTGACTTATTCGTTATAGAAAATAAAAAATCTATTAAAAGCAAACAAGCTTTTATTTGAATGCGCTAAAAAGGATAAAATAAACTTTTTCTCTAAAACTTCTACTATGAACATACATACGCACATACATACAAACATTTCAATTTAAAAAAAAGCTTGTAAAAAGGGACCATAGAGACCCTGTTTGATTAATAGAGCTCAAGATAAAAAAAACTGAAGATTTTCATACTTGTTGTTGGCAGTACCTAAGTACTTCACTCAAAGTATTCATTTTGCCCTACAGGGCGGTGGCAATAGCTAGGATACATTACGTATGGTTGGTCTGGTGGCCCAGTGTATAAAAGGGCACTGTTGTTCGTAAGCTGGTTAATTTTCAAAGCCTAATAGTAATGCAGATAATAGGAGCTATAGAAACTTGCTCCAATTTTACTCCATGCCCCATTTCTCAAACGTGTTTACTGAGCACTGATTTGGATGCTTCTCCTTTAGTTATATAATTTTTTAGATACAAATTTAATATATTAAATAGACTGTGTGTGGCAAAAATTATATAGAAACTTCCAAGTCAGCGCTCAGTGAACTCTTTTGGAAAACGGGGTATAAGTAAAAAAAAAACCTAGTTTCTATACTACACTAGAAATAATTGTATTTGCTCCATGGAAAGATCTAGTCAAGGTTTTCCATTTCTACAGATCGACCATAAGTTTTTCTCCAGGTTTCCTTATGGCTTCATCTTGGATATCAAGTTTAGCGTTATGATCATATAACTTGTTTTTCCAGTATTCGTTTTTATAAATAGGTCCCATTTTAGGAAACTGTAGACTACTTTCAGAGCAAGCTAAATCTGAAAGATGAAAATAACGAAGAAATTGGCAAGAAAAGTTTCTATAAGGCTTGCTATGCTGTATTTAGAGCTTTCTTGTTATGGTTAGAGGAACCCAGATTACAAGAAAATACAATTTTACTGAAGGATCTTCCACCACAATACGAATCTGAATTATTGAGTAGAATCATGCAAGGAAATTGCGTAAGTTTCGCAATATATTATAACTTCTTAACTTTTAGTGCAGTTTTGTCTCAATTGTAATTTCTTGAACTATGAATATACTTTTTCGTGGAGCAGCATTTATGGATCAGAATTCTTGTCATCATAATGTAGTTCAAATAGTAATCAACTTCATTTCGATCTAAACTATCAAATAAACTGACATTTCAGTACTCACTCTAATGGTGTTTAGCTTATGTCTTACTCGAAGTTATTTATTGATGTATCATTACTATTCTTGGGTTCAAAGAATTGAATTATCTAAACACATGTGTCGATGCAGTTTTTTTATGGAACTCCCAACAAGTTTTATATCTCAAATATCAAATGATACAACTTATTTACTTAATTATCATCTCCCGTATAGTAACATCTCAAATATGCCTTTGTTTTACAGGCCCCTTGGTATGAGTTCTTAGACTATGACCGCCTGCAAGTTGAGCAGCAGGTGGCTATGAAATCGTGGAGGATAGCGAACTTTCGTGAGAGAAAGAACATAAATAGACCATTAATCAATGCGGGAAGCAGAGTTGAAAGTGAGGATCCGTTAGAAAGAATTTTAAGAAGATTGACGTCTTATGATTGTCCAAAACCTCCGCCCATGATGAAGGTGTCGGCACCTATAGTACCTAAAGCCGAATTTGGTAGCAGGTATTAATCTTGTATTCTCTCAAGTTTTCTGATTGAAGTTGGCATGCTAGTATCTCAAAATATAGTACCCCCTGATAATTTTTCCCAATTTGACGCAATAACACTCAAAAAGTATTTTCACAAAATAGTGAAAAATCTAGTTCTTTATCCCTTACACTGTCTTCTGAGATTAAAATAAATCATAAGTGGACTGTAACAGGAGATATCGCAAACAACTTTTTGCAGCAGCACCTGCTGAACTGATATTTAATTGCTCATATTCTATAATATTAGGTGCATTCAAAAAATTTCAAAAATATTCAAAGACTTTTTGATTGTTTCTATCAGTTTTTTTATTAGTATTTTTTATTTTCTATCCTAAGACAAATCACATCGGCTATTGCTGTATTTGTATATTTTTAGGTCTGAAATGTTCAAGTCTCTAGAGCAGTGCTTCAAAACATTCAATCAATTTGCACACAATCACAATCTTAAACATTCCGAGCAGAAATCTTTAGACGGTGCATATAAAGATTTAATGCCACAACTGTATAGATCTGTATTGAATAAAGTGAAGAAAACTGTGCCTTGTAAGGGAAAAAATCAGACTGTATATTGTTCAGGAGCTGCTGTCATCGTATTAGAAATGCAGGTGAGAAGTATTAAAAATTAATATTCTTTGAAGTATAGTTTCTAATTAAAATTTGGTGTGCACTAAACAAATCTATCAACTCCTAATAGGAAGCAACGTCGATAATACTGCATTTTCTTGAGTCATTGTTAAATATATTTAGATGTCGAACATATTTATGTCATCTGAATGACATAAAGCTGATTCTAGACTTTTGTTTCATAGATTTTTTGTGTGATAGGCTTTACATATAAAACGAAAATGAGTTTCAAATTTTTATAATGTATGAACAGCTGTTTATGTCGTGTTAGTTATTTTTTCGATCTTATTTTTGTAATCCATGTGTAGACGTGCTTGGTAGCAACTATCCCAAAATGTGATCCATGAGCATTAAACAATAGTTGTTGCAAGTTAATATAGTTGGAAAGTTCCAAACTTGACCCGGTATTTAAAAAGTCAAAAAACTCTTATTTGTTCTTAGAATTTTTTAACGATTTATAAATCATTTTCAGGAGGCAAAAATAAACGAAAGAATAGATCATCAAATTCAAACGAACAGAAGCAACTATGAGTCACTTTTAACTTCTGTTCTCCAGCCTTGCTCTCTGAATTTGTGTACAGCAGCGGTAACTGTGCACCAAGCTATTAAGTGAGTAATTACAATGATTTACGATATACTTTAATATTTTAAATGCATTCAGCTCATAGCATGTTTTCTCATAACCAAAATTTGCCCAATCTTCAGTGACTCCTTTGATCTGTCGGAGTGCAAAGTAATAAAAGGATGAGTGGAAATGGTTACATCCATCTCTGTAAAAACGACATGCATGCTCTTCACCGTGTAATTCTTGGGTATATACACGTGTATTAGTTTGTCTTCAGATACAATAATTTAATGGGGTCATATCAGAAGGCGGTCATGAAATCGGGCCATCCCTTCCAATCTAGGAATTGTGAAATACGTTAAGTACATTCTGAGCTACTTTTCCTGTGCCTAGATTGACTACAGAAATGACTTCTAGCTACTTTATAAAATGATACATAACGCTTGTAGTCTTGTCGTTAGATTAGACTAGTTAGTCATACAACTGCGTCCAGCCCTGTTCCTGGAACAAGATTCCACAACTTCGGCGCAGTACTTCTTATATAACCTTCTTCAGGATTTGTATTATGAAATATTTGAAATCTCTTTCACGCCAGTCCTTCATAATGGCATAATTGTTGTGTAGAAGTTTTCTCATATTCGTTACAGAATCATTATTCCTATTAGCCTCATATGTACTCGTATGTTTATCCGACATGTCCTAGAAACATGTATCTTCCTTTGGCATATTTACGAAGTCAAATGTGCTAACAGCTTGGACTCTGCCAAATATTGCTGACAGATACCCTTACCTAGGTTTGATATATACAGGCTAATTGCTCTCAACTGTCAGACCAAACTATGCTGACGAATCTACGCTATAGAGCAAACATACACGTCTACTGCAGATCACATATTCAGAGGAGAGCATGCAGGAAAATGTTCTGTTAGTAAAGCTACTATGACTCTCATAACTATTATAGTTCAGTATCTCTCGTAAATACTTCCAGTTCGTTCATCTATGAACTCTTTCGCCTGTCTCATCCTTCCAAGCAGTCCCTGTAAGTTCACTCTTATATGCACTGCCTAATGTGTGACAAAAAGGGCTATGGGCCTATTAGTTTCTCTTTTTCACTGCAAGTCCACGCCCAAAATTCCGCCATTACTGAATTTGGTGTAATGAATGTTTAGGAACGTTGTATTTTTTTTCGGTCGTACTATATACATTTACAAATCCTTACATGAGTATTAACTGAAATAATTCGTCACTTTTTATATATTCAAATTCACAAGCAATACTTCATGTAATGAAGGCTTCATATGAAAACCCAAAAATTCCAATGTAGCGTTCATTGGGTCATCTTCCAAGATCAAAGATCTACCCTATTACAGTATTGGTGTCCGAATTGAATCTCTCGGATTTGCGTTTTAAACTTTTATCAAGGTACTGTGTCTTTAATGCTTCACATTTGTTTCAGGGTGTTACAGTCTCAACTTCGATGTAACCCTGTAAGCGCAGAGCTTGGTGTAGAATTATTCTACTATATATTGTCTTTAGTGAATGAAGAAACAAATTCATATCCACCCACTAAAATACTATTTGCCTGTTGTTTGGAAAAGTTGGGTCAGGTGAGTTTGCTTGTTCAATTGCTCACATTAGATGAAAATTCCACGTTTGTAAGGAACATCGTAATCTACCAGCATCCCACGATATCTTGTTTAAATTTTCATTTTATTCTATCATAGCTTGGCGCGGATTTCACTTAAACATTTATCATGTAGATTGTAGATGCTCTTACTTGTTAAAACCCTTCCGTCATATAGATAAAAAGTTGTGTAATTATCACACAGTTTCATAAATAAAACTCTTTCTTTGAGTGACGCGCTTCGACGACGATAATTTTAATAAAAATCGAAACGCGTTACTGAAAGAAAGAGTTTTATTTAAGAAACTATAATAATTACACAACTTTTTATCTACATTAAACATTTAACTCTTACTTATCTGTTCTAGTCACACATTTACGCAATTGAGTACGAAATGCCAAGACTTCTCAATAAAATATTAGCAGAACCTGATTTGGGATCACTACTAGCGCCGCATTTTAGCCCCAGTAAAGTGGGAAGTTCAAATCTTCTCTTAATGTACAGCACAATTTGTAAGGAAATCGGGTCCAAGTACGACGTGGCTTTTGCCTTGCTCTCTAAGGTCTGTATAAAAATTAATTTTTCCTCTATCATTTCATTGTTGCAATCCTGGTGAGTGTTTGAAACAAATATTCATGTTGGCTTCTAGTTTGATATCGAGGCATGGCTGAACACTAAGAAACCAGTCTTAGCACAAAAATCATCCTTCATACAGTACGTCATCACAGCTCTAACATCGCTGGGTAAGTTCTGTTCACACAAAGTATTAGTTACATCAGGCTTCGCTAATTATAAGCTATTTGGCAAATTGCTTGGCCAAGAAATCCGGACACGTTTATATGTATTACTTTGTGAGTGGTTCCTTTTCCGTCGATAATTTATCTATTTCAAAGATAGTGATTAAATGACATCATTTAGTACTAAAATTCTTCAAAAACTTTGAAATACAGTTCGCATGACGATTTAGGTAGATCGGATCAAACAACAGTCACTCTTGAAAATCTGTTTGAGTTTCACTTCCAATAGGCGGGGTAGTTATGGATTAGTACGGAAATTGAATAGGGCTTGAAAAATTGTTTACATACCAGTGCAAATTACAAATATCCTACATTAATGTCGGTATATCGCTCTCGCAGTTATGATTATTGGTTCATCTATTACTGGGAAAATGCTCTAATTTAATTTTGTATTTAAATAAATGTCGACACAATGCGGCATGGACAAAATATTTTTAGAAGAATGCTGTTGTTACAGGGTCCCGCACATATGAACATTTAATAATAACAGCACTTTGACCATCAAAGAAAAGTAAACAGGCAAATACGCCCATTACGTTGTTTAAACATTTTTGAAAAATCCAAATCTTTTCATCATCTATATTGGTTTGACTCTGACAATCTGTACATATTTGCTAATTTACTTCAAACAGAAAAGATGGAATAATTTGTATAGTTTTTATACTGTACGTAAGTACATATATGAAAGTATAAATTTCGAAAATGATTCGATGCTTGGGAAGTATCAGCTCATTATAAATCACTATATTTCATTTTGTATCCATACTTACTAAATGTCATTTGCACTGTAAATAAACAGCGGAGTAAAGATGACGTATTATTCGTGCAAATTCTGTAATTTTCACTGTAACCTTAGGTTAAACATTGACTAGGGCAAATGGTGCTATAAAGGGACGCTATATTTGTTTAGGTCTAGAACCTGCAATAGAAGCGTTCACTCTGCACGGCCTCTATAAAAAACACCTACTGACAATCCTAGAACATCAGTTTCCAGATCAATATGGGGAAGTTCTGATGTCTCTCTTGAAGGCAAGCAGTGGGAACCCAGAATCGAACTTGGTAGCAATCAGTGTTTGGATGGATGTACTGAATTTTCTGGCTAAACCCGCCACTGTAGATCTAAAAGCTCCTCTAAGGTGAGATATGATCCTTGAAAGTTTCAAGCTGCCATCGAAGCTTGAGATCAATGAGAATTCATTCATGTTGCATGTATCGACAAATGTTTATGATGTTTGATTTGTCTACTTTTTTGGTTAATCCTATATTATTTTTCTTACTATAATAAAGTAGTATAACCCACCAGAACAAGTGATGCTATGTATAACTGAACCCAAAATCAATCCACATATGGAGGATATCATGCAGCGCCAGAAATGAATAATGAATATGAATATTTCATTACATAGGCACTGAAAAAATTATAGTGAAAAATTATCATTAGTCTCTTCAGACCAAATCCGTTGATCTTTACGTTTTGGAATATACTGTTCGATAACTGGTTACATAATTAGCTAGTTATTTCTCTGTCGTATAATTAGAAAATCGATGCATCTGTATAAATGAGGCAATAATATCAAGGCTTGACCTATGAGGAATGTCAGTTCAATTTTCAGACTACTTCATAGAAATGACTTGATATCAAATTATTTTAAATACAAATTTTTATAGAGAGCAGCTGCGGAACTATGCTCAATACCAGAAGGTTCTGAACAATCAACAATTGTTGGAAACTGCTGAGATGCTTGGTAGACATTTTACTCAAGAAAGACTGCAGTATGGGCTTTATGGGTTGTATCCCAAATGTAGAAGCTATATGGATGTTTTCGTATTATTTTTAGGCATGGTGGGACATGGCGTTGTAACAAGTACTTTCAGCGCTCACCAAGGTTGGTATATATGAGGCATGCGTCCTTAATTGGTTTTCTGAGGTTGATTTTTTTCTATAAATAATTAGGTCGATATGAGCAAGTAGCTACTGCTAGGATAAATGCAATTTTCTCATTTAAGTTCACTACCAATGTCCTCGAATTTGAAACCTGTCTTGGCACACTTATTCCACTTCCATGAGGACTAAGAGGAAATTTAACCTATTCTCCTATATTTTGATTGAATAATTTCTTCAGAAATGTTAAGCAATATGAGACTTCATATCAACAATTGAAATTATTGAGGTGCAAACTTTACTCAAATGTCATTCTAATTATTTTATATTATCTATAATGTGAGCTTATTTTCTAGATCTGTCAGGGAATCAGTTGGTTGAGAAGGTCTGGGTACATCTTCGTGAAATGTTTACGCCATGGATTGTACCGTATTCAATGCAGAATCTAAAAGAAAATATGGCTTCTTGGATCCAGCAATTGGCAGATGATAGACAGGTGCTGCTCCCATGGATTTCTGCTGATACAAACTTCGCACAAAAGGTGTTGAATGTGTTTAGGGAATGCGTTTTATTTGTCTTACATATTATACCAGGTAAATAATGTATTAAGGATTCGTTATCGGAATATCTTTTATGGGTGATTACAGAATAAATCCTCAAAACAGAGTGTTATACTAAAATATTTTGGCCCAGGAATAAACGAATCTCAACTTCCCATGCATAAGCAAAGAAAGTAATCCATAAAATTTTTGAATTTGAGGAAATACTTTTAGTAGTTAGTTCACTTGATTTTCCACCGCGTAATCTCAGTAACTGCTGCTTCGATTTGGAGGAGAAATATGCTGTGGGCATGTAGTAGGTGCTGCTTTCTTCAAAATGTCGCTGCGTTCATGGAGGACTGATAATCAAAAATAAAAAATATCAGAACTTCTCCAGACCTCGTTTTCTGGTTTTTGGGTTACGAATCTTTTTCCGGCGGGGTTAAAAGAACTTTGGCGTTCCACAGTTATTGAAAAGTAATTAAGCATGTTTCACAAATTTCTTATTATTTTAGTCAAATCATTTCATCATTGAATGATGTGGTGCTGAAAAACATTTGTAATATTAAAAAGAGGTAGAGAGGAAATTATGATACTACAGGACGAGACACAATATATTGAGTGGTTATAACCTCATTATAGCAGGCAATTATATGTTGAATAGCAGAACACGGTTTTGCTACCCGCTATAATGAAACATTAAGGCGTGGGAAGCAAATGTAATTTACCTCGATGTGAAGATAAATAATTGAATAGCTATTTGTACTGAAGCATTTTCATATTTTTAGGCTCTGGAAGCATTCTCAGTTTATTCTGGCAATGGTATGTCAGTTCCTATGGTCACAACAGCGTCAAGGATCACATATTTGTACCAATTCATCAAACATTCCTAACTTTTCCATGGAACAATTTTTGGCCTAGTATGGTTGACGTTGAGCTTATGCTTAGGGTAAGTGTTAGTATCAGAGATAACGTTTTCAACGGAGGTGGTATCTGTAGGTATTTTATATCAAAATACACAATGGTTTTCAGTTCATTAATCTGGATTAACATCAGTGGTTTACTTTCATGCATTTAAAAAGAGGACCTACACGCAAATGTCGCCTGAGTGTACTAGCTTGAATATCATTCTACTATCTGAGAAAAAAGTTATGTACTCAAAGATAAAATTATATTTATAAAAAATTATTCATCGTTCAGATAAAGTCTTCGCCAAATTGACGGTGATTTAAATGCTAAATTGAAACGCGTTACAAAATGAGTTTTATTTGTAAAGCCTTGTATTTGGATACATTCCATCTGAAGGAAGAAAAAGTTTCACCAAGAGCATGTACAAACTACATGAGTATTTGTCATGACTTGTCAGAGTCAGGATGATCCGTGTGACCTTGAGTCGGTCGGTCGATTTGCGTGATATGTCGGGTCTGAAAAACAATTCTTCTTCATTGAAAAAAGTGGAACGAGAAAGAAGGGTAGGAAACAATAAAGAAAATATAAGGAAGAGGATGAGATGGAGTGAAAAATGCGTGAGCGTTTTTAATTTGTTGTTCCAATATCAAAGTTTATTCTGGTTCGGTAAAATATAATTTCAAGTAATCTAAATTTGCGGTTTAATTTTGGTCATTGTACTAATCTGCGCAACAGAGGGTTGCAATGCGATTTCGCATCATTTAAATATTTGTGCTTTTGAGAAAATTTCTGCGTGTGACTCATTATTATACGTAGTGACAGATGTCTGACATTCTTCAAGCAGATACGCTATGAATTCGGATCTTTTGAATTGAATCAATATATTTGTAGATTGTAGACCAGTATCTTCCAGAATGCCATGCCTTCCTAGGTCACATTTTTGTGCTCATTCCATGGGCAGAATGGCTGAAGAACTTCTCCACAGCCCCACATCAATTGAAAGTCCGCGTGTATCAATGTCTCATTAATCTCATAGTTAAATTGAGCAATGAACCTAACGTCAAAAAGAACCATTCTGAAAGAGCGAAGGGCCTGTTGGCTCAAGCGGAAAACTTCGAATGGGATGTTTTGGAAGCCCCTTTGTATCAGCACGTGATGGACTGGTACGTGATGAGCTGTGACTCGGCTGTGATATTTAAGACAGATCCATTGGATCTTGATTATAGGGTCTTGAAGTGAGTATTGTATTAATCTATGTTTGTATCTTTAAAAAAACAAGAGCCATTTTGAATCTTGATTTGATAACTATCTTAGCTTTTCAAATTTCAGCATGAACATTGCGATTACTTGATAGGTATATTACGTCGATATACTTGTGCATATAGTAAGATAAAATTTTCTCAGAAAAGTTGTTCGGAAATTCAAATAATTTTAATTGATTCTGTACTGACATGAGTCAATTAAAACTTTTGAGAAATGAAACACAATTCAGACTAGAAAAAGACCTCATTTTCATTCAGGGTTACAAAAATTATTAATTAGTGGACATTTCATTATGCCTTTGGTATTTCTACATATGGTAAGCTCTGGTGCTTATACTATGAGTTCCGGATTGGATTACTTTTTCAATGGTCATACAGATGGCTACATTTAATTTAGAAGCAAATTGTTAAGAATGAGACCTTTATTCATGGAGAAAAAATTTCTCATCATAATTTTCGCTTATTCGTGGATTTATTATTTACTTGATGTGATGTTCATTGTGTAAATGTTGAGGTAAAAAAATTCCATATCAAAATATGTTGTTATAAGTTGAGGTGGTGTGCAAGCAATAAGCATGATAGTGCATACATCTTTCTTTTAGATACATAGTTACGATAAATATTAATCGAAAGTGGTTTCATCTATTAACTATCTAAAACTGGTTTTTATATGGAATTAATTACATTTTACTTTGTTCCTTTATTTCAGTGACAAAATCTAGAACTATTCTATTTCTGATTTTAATGATTGAAATTAACTTATATCTTAATTATGACTATATCTTTTAGCTTTTTGAAAACAGTATCAACAACAAATAATTCAGATCATAGCAATTTGAGCAAAAGACTGGTTTTCCTGAAAACCTACATAAAATTGCTTTCTGTGTATATCAGTCGGCATCCAACGAACATCCCTCGAAAAGAACAGGAAATCTATACTCTTATTCTTAAGCAATTGAATGAATTAGAATATACAACGGTTTCAGAAGAGGACATGACAGCTATGCTGACAGAACTTTTGTGTGTACTAAACATAGGTAAGTGAAAAGTATATCGCTTGAAATATCTACTGGGTTGGAACTAAACTTTAATCAATCATATGTCATCCATATTGTTTAATGTTCGCAATAGCAGCACTAAGTGCGTCATGAGCTCATCATCATTAGTTTAAAAACCAATATCTTTTTTATCATATCGTTTTTAGTAAACCAATGTGAGCAAAATTATTTTTTGCATGAAACATCTATTTCACCTTTGGTAGCTTTCTATCTTTATAGTTACGTTAATAATTTTTCCAATTTTGACAGAGGATATCAAAGATCCAGCTTTAAAAGCTATTTCCAAGTGGGCGGGGGGAAAATGTGGAGACACAGTCACGATCAGAGGTTTGCTCAAGTCACTAGGGATTGCGGTAAAGAATTATGAAAGTCTAGCTGAAGTATTGGAGGTCACTATCAACAGTTATTTTTCAAACGCAGGTAAGCAAAATAATTTCTTTTTTGCAAGCTCTTTCGTTTCAATTTTTTTGGACTTCTTGGATATTTTTTTAACCTTTTGGTAATATATATATCAAGAAAAGGGCTTTGTACGGGCATAGAGCCGTCCTTCTATGATTTGCACAAAAGTAATTTTAATATTCCTCAAACAAATCAATCTGGCACCTTACAATATTTTTATCGCTGATATATATAATATATAGTAATAATAATAATAATATATATACATTTCCAGTTACGAATGAGTTCGAGCCAAGTTGGACGGAAATAAGTAACGTACTGAATTTGTCGGTTACGCGACAGTCAGAATTGGAGCAAGCGCTTCTTCTCAAAGGTTCTATTTTGACGCTGAATGCTATTCTGCTACAAAGAGTTTCAAGGGGTATAGATAATGAAGCTCTAATAAAGCAATGCTTAGACTGGTTGTGCAATATGAAACCGAGGTAAGATCATAAAGCATAATGGTTTTATTTAGTATGTGAAAGCGGCTTCCAAAACAAAATAATAGAAAGATGAACAGGGAAAATTGTATAAAACATTCTATCCGATTAGTTGTTGAGTCTTATGACGAGCTAAAGTTCATTATATAACTCCAAGCCATTTTACTAGATGCATGCAGTTTTAAATAAAATACCTATAATGCCTTGTATAATTATACACAGAGCTGTTTTTTTCAAAGCTAATGTTCAGTGTTTGTATTTTTTGTAACAGAGTAGATGAATACACATATTTTGTGACGATAGATGAGATCTAGATGTCTCAACTTACACAGGCCATGTTCAGTAAATTGTATATACATTTAATCAACTTATTCTGTTTCCATTTCAAAGGATTAAGTATATTCGCATTTGCAGTTACTCGAACCAACATGAGATATGACTCATAGTCATTTCTTGTTAAGAGTGATCCTATAATTTCGAGCAACTTTCTCTTTTTTTTATTTTCCTTGCTAAAAAGTCTGCGCAATATAAATTGGTGAGAAAATACCTACATGAGGTACCACTCAAAACGTACATGAGCATTCAAAACTATCAATATCATTATGATTTCAATATCTAATTTTTCATCATTTCTTCGATAAAGGCTACTGATGCAGCCTAAACGTTAATAAATATATTGTCAATCGTATGTGGTATAATTAGTGGCCATTACAAAATACAGTGAACCAGAGACACAACAACAGAATAAGTTTCAGACGTTACATTAGTTTGCTAGTAGTACCCCAGCGATAAAAGTAAATGAAATTTAGAATTGAATTTTAGAATCGTCGACTGCTTGTTTCAAATGAAACTATGTGATCATGATTCCTTGTTTATAATTTTGAATCGATTCATAATATTAGTGTAAATATTTCATTTAAATGTTTTTGTAGTGGCACTACAGAATCTAAAATTCCTTTGATATGGCTGAACTTATTGGATTTGCTGATGAAATATGCTGGAAAGAACGAGACATTTTGTGCAGCTGTTTTGCACAAATTTTCCCAGATTCTTTTAGAAATTTCTGAAGAAAAAGCTGCAACGAGATGGGGCAGAGGGCTTCTTAGTGCCATAGGACTTACGAGACAAGATGATATATCCATCCATTTTAAGTTTTTGTGCAAAGCTTTGGCAGGTAAATATTGTGAAAAAATTGCCTAGTTTATTTCCGTGGAATTTTTGCTGATAAAGGTAGAACAATCATGATTAAATACAGAACAATTAAGACAATACATTACAAAACAGTAGTGAACATTGCATACCATTTATTCGAATTGAAATAAAATAAACAGAATTATTGTAAAAAATTAATATTATAAAATTGTTTAACCCAATCACGCGCTCTATAACTCTTGAATTGTTTGTAAGGTTACATTTTGGCCCAACTACCAGAACCTAAAGGAGAGTGTCGGACTATAAGGAAATCAGCGAATGCTCCTTGTAAAGTCGGACAACCTGGAGGAAACACCGAATGTGTGAAAGTTTTACTGGGGTTAGATTTTGGCCATTCGCAAGGGAAAATTAAAGAATGTGCTGAAGCTGCATTGAAACAGGTAAAATTTATGTTGTTGAGTTAAAACAAAATGGCAAAGGATTTTATAGTTTCTTTCAGTCAGTTTGCGATTTGCCTTCAGATTAAATTAATAAACGTCTCCACACTTTTGAGGGTCGCTTTAGTAAAAAAAATATATAAAAAAACAATAATGTTTATAAAAGCAAACTTATTTTGAAAAGTCACACAACAGTTTAAATTAAGAATTGGAACTTTTGGATTAATAGCCTACATAATAGTAATTCGACTGTATTTTTTACAGATCCAAGATCCTAATAACTCCTTACATAGCATAAAAAAATTTGTCATGCTATTTGCATTGCAGTTTTATACAAGACCCTACATCAAGGATATGGGATAGTGTTTGTGAGATACAATGCTTTTTATACATATATTTGACTTAAATTTTATGCCCATTTTTGTTTTTATGGATAATAAGTACAACGTTACCAGTAATGTAATTGAATTTTCATATTATATTTTTCGATTGTATCAGTGCATACTTTTATTTTATGTTATTGTCTATCAAAGTTGTGGTTATTAAACCAGTTTATATATTTTAAAAAGACTCTTATTTCTCTTTTGCTTAATATAGAAACATTCCTTACTACAGAAAGCAAAGGGAAGAAGGGAGGATCATCTTTGTATATATTCACGAGCGAAATTCACTCCCGTTACAGTACGTAAAACAATATTGTAATAGATTATGGCCCGAGGCTGATATAAACTAGTTGAAAAAAAATATGGTATTTTGAAACATTCGTAACTTTTGTGTTTCTACAACTTTCTGGCGATGAAAGTGCTTGGTGATAAAACGTAATTCAAATTCCGACATATACCTAGAATATTGCCAAAGAGCAGTATCGTTGCTAGGGTAAGGCAATCGGAGTCCACGCCAGAGGCACAAAATCTTGAGCTGGAAAGGCGGAAAATGCCTTAAGTAGGGAGGTTTACATTTGCTTTTCAGGTGGGGTGAATATCCAAATGGGCATAAATAATTTGACCTTTCTACGTCACTTATTTTAGAGTAAAATAAGAAATGACTGGTGAAACATCAATCAATACTGCTGTTCAATCAAAGCTAGATTTTATGTACGTGTGTCGAGGTTGCCTATTCCCAGGATATCCACTCTAGAAGATCATGGGAAAGTCGGAGACCTGAAAGGTGTATTGTCAGGGAAAACGTTAGGACACTCATGGTAGGAAAAATTGATATTTTTTGAAAACCAGTTTCATTCCTCATTCATTACAAAAAAATTATCTCGTTTCACTTCCGCCCTTTTTTTTCTCAAGTGTTTTTTCTGAGCAATGCAATGGTTTTTTAGGTCCAAAATCAAAGGTAGTTTGAATATTTTTTCCTAGTGATGATCTAAAAAAATAGTTGTGTCAGCAGCAACATGGCCACCCTGATTTTCGTCTCACCGTTTCTGCAATCCTGATTCAAAATGTTTAGCCATTGAATATCGCACATCCTACCAGATTCTGCAGAATTGTCGAACAATAATTTGCTATCAGGATCCTATAAATGCGAGGAGGTATGAAAAAATATTCTGTTCAGGTTAAAAGAGACAATCAAATTTTCTCTGCATTCTACTGCTGAAATCGCACATCCTCGAAGATCTTGCAGAATCATCAAAAAATGATAATTTGCTATCAAGATCATAGAAATGCAAGGAGGTATAAAAATAAGTATTCTGCTCTTGGTACAAAAATGACGTGTCAAATTCTCTGTGTATTTACCTCTCGCCGTTTCTGCGATCCTGATACAAAACTTTTAATCGCTGCATAGCACAGCTCAACAGATTTTACATACTCGTAGAAAATGTCAGGATCGCAGAATTGCGAAGAGGTATGAAAAATTAACCAGCCCCTGATCAAAAAATGACAAATTAATTTCTGTGCATCCATCTCTCGCTGTTTCTGCGATCGTAATGACAATCTTTTAGCTGCTGTATCGTACAATTACATGGTTTTTAACTCATAATCAGAGGGTTGGAATATTTTCTTGTAAGTATTTTAGGTCAGGGATAATTTATTCTTGTTTTTGGAATTTTGAATGGACAGCCTGATTCCGAATTTTATGTTTCCGGTCTAACATTGACAAATAAAGGGCCAATCAAAAAATTACTTATATACATCCATTAGCAGGTTGATCAAGCGATATGACCGTTCCAACAATTCAATCAATATCATTGTCATCTTACACTTGCACATGCGATTGACGAAATAATTGGAAATTTTGAAAAACATCTTTGGATTTTAGCCAGCTTTCTGAAGAGACACCTACCCTAAGTTAACAGTAGTAGGTGAAGGGTGGATGAATTTAGAATAGTGATACAGTTTTCCTATTTTTTTTGGTTGGGTATTGATATTACTTACTACTGACAGTAAACTGTCAAAATAAAAGGAAAAGTTTTTATTTAATATAATATTTAAAAATAAATATAGGTAAAATCGATACTATTTACAACAATCACTTGCAGTGAAAATTTGCTCTATGAGATATTATGTACAGAAAAAACAAATACCTCAATTAGTACCTATATTTCCAACCAAATAAATCGGAGTTTGCTAAATTTAGAATGAAAAGAGCAGTATTTGTTTTTTTAATACTTAATATATACATACTAATGTGTGTGAGTCTATCCTAGAATCTAATCATTTTCATAAACGGGTAACGTTCTTTAATAAAAAAAAACAATGATATTTGGAAACTTCAAAACAAATTTGTAGTCCATTCAATTTTTCGAATATACAGAATTAGTCTTAAATACAGTATCATGCAGTTTCAGCAAGTTCTTCTATCAACACCTGAATACTCTATCACTGTGATATTCGAAACAGGAAAAACCATTAGAAACAGCTGATTTTTTAGAGATTAGCAAAGAATATCTTTGTGCATTTTTTGAAATATGTTGGTCAACATATTCTACCATGCAAAGCACGATAATGGGTAATTTTCAAAATTCTTGATATCCCAAATCTTTATGATTAATCTCATAGTGCTTACGATCATTATACGTTCCCGTGAAATTTCAGCTTTTTTGACTCTTAGGTTCTTGAAGAAAAACTGAAAATTGTCTTTCCTGTGAATTGAAAATACCTTTGGAAGCATCATTGCTTATATATATTATCAAAAAGGATTCCGTATTCGAACGTTTAGGAGGTTCTGTAGTTGCAACAGTTTCTAGAACAATGGGGCCTCAAGAGGTCTATATCAACACTTATAGCTCGATAAAGGCCTACAAGGGGTTCGCGAATGAGCAGGCTTTTTAGGAGGTATGTTTATGATACCGACCTAGAGACTTAAGTTTATTCTGCGAATAATTTACATAAATAAAATTAATTCATACGAAATCGATCGACACTTAGAATGGACTACATACTTGTAATTTTTCCGCTGATGAATTGATTAAAAAAAAATCTTTCAAATTGCCAAACTTCCAATAACCGACACCTCTGTGGCCACCTATGGGCCAATCATGGATTTAACTCTTATGTAAAGTTTGCTGAAGATCGGATCTGCATGAGGCATCCATCTTGTATTCGCTATCTGTACTAATTATCTATCAAATACAAGTATACGGATACGCTTTCAGGTATATCCATGATAAATAGAGCAATGGTAGTAAGTTTATTTATAAGAAATATATACATATAATGCATACTTGGTGAGTAAATATTCGCGACCTGAGCCCCAGCAGTGTATTGAACATATGACAATGATAAATAACTGTAATATATACTACTACTACTAAACGGTTTCTTGAATACATTTTTCAGTTACATCCACGATTGGGCCAGAGATTACAGGGACTGGAAGATTGGTGATAGTCACGATATTTTTCATCAATGATGGAACAAAGATGAAAAACCGACTCATGCTTCACAACAGGGGTCACAAAATGGCGGATCGGGGTCCAGACTGCCGACTTATTTTGTGCGGACCACGGTCTTCTTGTTCTCACCGTAGTGGGAGGTATTTTGCTCTCCAAATGTTGAGGTTTTCAATTCGGACCGCGACAGTAAAGTTTTGACTGCAAAACGAACCGCAAACGAAATTGGTGACCCCTGTTTTACAGTATGTAATTATTTCACCTAAAGATAAGGTAATTTGGTGAAACTATCGTTGAAAAGTCATCTTAGAATGATTTAACTTTATTCAATGGAACTTGGCAGTGAATGCGACAGATATTAAAACTTGAAATGATTTGAATGCATTAAAAGAACGAGGAAAGGACATCTCACCAAAACATGGGATTTAAATTTATTAAAGTGAGTTTTCCTATGATAGTAATGTAATAAATTTTTAACCTGAGCTGCTTCGACTATAATCAATACTTATGTAGATTCATGGAGGCCAAGTCAAGTAATAAAAACACATTTTCCAAAAAGTATTTACTTATTCTGCATCAAAATATTCGCTGAATCACTACTGAACATAATCACATCACAAAAAGAATTCATCACAATGATTATATGAACAAACTATTTTTTATAATAAATGTATGATGAATTCGGGTTCTGGATAATCAAATGTAAAAATATAATATAATATAAATACCCTCGTAAGGTGTTGCGATTTACGGCCTAGATTTAAAGCTTATATCATAGAAAATCTGTAAAATTCACGTAAAATTTCCAATAAAAAATCATTGAAATAGATGATAAAATATATGTTATCTAAGTTAGTAATTAAAAATTAATTGTATTTACATTAAGTTTAATATCAATCTTACCAATCATCTTATAGGCTTGTGATGTATATAAAATATATGGTAAAACGTACCAAGTAGATTGTTGATGCTCTAATTGGTTAAACTCTCCCATCACTAGGATTGCATTGTGTAATCAGGAATTATATTTTACAGATAGAATTGAATTTAACTAGGATTGCCATTGTGAACAGTCAATCTGGAATTCTGCAAATGCACCAAACAGCGTCACACAGAATCACAATTCAATCATAGATCAACATATTCTGGTCAAAACAATACTATCCAGAATTTTGAGTATTTTATAGTTTCAGTAGAATGCTTTTAAATGTATAAGGAGAAGTAAATTGTCTATAATGTATCTTATATGCATAACATGCCTATAAGTATCACAAGTTGAAATGATCGATTTGCAAAATTGAGCTTCTCATTTTAAGAAATAAATCTATTTAAAATATATTTGATTTATTTGGGCCAAGCCAACTATTTGCAACTTTGACTTTTGAATCAAAACCCTTTTGGGTCTCGTCAGTTTTGCAAATCCTCTATAGCTACTAGCAATTGTATCTATCTCGAATGCAAACTGGGGTTGATCTGAAGGCAGACATTGCAAAAAACACTGAATTATAACTTATTAAAATAGAAATGAAGTTATAATCCATGTGAATGAAATAATGAATCTAAAATCAGTATAAACTTGCCACGTTTTTGAATCACTCCACACTATGAATGGCTTGAATGTAAACATTGAGAACGTAATTTACAATACGCCTTAGAACGTCCTGTCACCAAGGTGACATGGGTCAGGGGCAGCAGAGAATGGTGGAGACACAGGTTCTAGTCTCGACCGCACCATAAAAGATGCTCACTTCAAATGGTATTTTATATTTCATTCCTTTCCAGATCAGTGTGGATGGAGTGAGAGCGATTCAGAGAGATGATTGGATTGAAGATGAACGAACATACCTTACGAGACATACACATATCGTCTGGTCAGCGCGGTGCAGTGGCCCAGAGGCTACTGCATCAACACGGAGTTTTGGAGACTGGATTCATGTCTGTACCAAAAGTTTTCTGGATTCTAATCTCCCTCTGCTGAGTTTACAGTGTTTACACAGTTCTGGATTCTGACTCACCCAACTAGTCACATAGATTGTACATACCTATACGGCCTTCAGTGACCATATACTACTGAGCGTATTAAACAGATCGGTGCGGTTGGAGTGAGATCGATTCATAGAGGGGAATGGCGTCAACGAGAACATAACTTACAAGACAACGCGATACGGTGACCACAAGACTACGTGACTACGGCGTCAGCACAGAATGCTGAGAATCACATTTGCACAAGTACTGTATTTTCTAACCCCGATTTATGTTTTCTATTTTCTTTTCACATTTTTATATAGTTAAGGGTGCTGAATCATCAGTCCAGTTTTCTCATTATATGTATATAATGTATAGTGAAATTCTGTTCAATCGTTCAATCCAATCCCCATATTTGACTTTCCCTCTGTCAATACTTGTGATGACGATACGTTTCATCACATATGAACGTGCCAAATCTTTGCACTGCCCTCAAATCATAAACTCAATTCTGTCGTCTTGCATTATAAGCAATCGTCTCGCATCTTCCTTCTCGTTCCCCATGTCCTATTTCCTCAGAGAGTGCTGCGAACCTCTGAGTGAGCAATCACAGTCTCCGTTGCTGGTCGTCGCCACTAGCGAGATCCCGTTGCTACACGAACCCCGCTCCAGTAGCACCCCTTTCTCCATTTCGTTCATCTCTTCGCCGCAAGAAGAGTGACCGTGCGTGCTCGCTACGCTGTTCCGTTGTCGACACACGTAAGGGGTGGTGTTTGGCGACGGTGTGTCACGACCCTACAAAACAGAAATATTGATTTAATTAATCTGATTCGATCCATTCATTGTACTTTCAACGTGTATCCACTATAAAATGGAACAACAAATAGTGTCAAGTACACAGACTTAGTAGTTATCAAAGATCTACATGAATCTTAACAATGGCTGTGTTTAACGGGACCTAGCGGACGTAAGCGCTTGTCGGCGCTTTAGGTTAACTAATCGATGATAGACAAATTAGCAGAAAAGCACCTGTCAGCTTAATTGGAGCTTTCAAGGAGGGCTGTTTTGGTTAAAGAAAACGTAATTATGTCCCAGCAAAAGTGTCATCCTCACCGTCTCGCCAATGGAGTTTTCCATCTTTGATAATGATGGATAACGATAACTGGATTGTCGCTACGAACGATGAAGGTGAAATCGCGTTCAACAAAAACTATATTGTTTTGCAGCATAAGCGCTGGACAGCTGTCAGCCAAGCATGAGGTTGGCATGTTTAAAACATGTATCTCAACGTTATTAAAAAGTTAGGAGTGGTACGAGTTAATAAAATACGAAATGCTGGAATAAAAAGTAAATAAATGGAACAATGACCAGAACTTGGCGATGAAGGTACGTAGAAATAACACATAACATGACAAAGAGAGCTGGCTGCATCATGCTGTTGAAAGCCGTCCAACGGCTAGCGCTTTTGGGCGCTGTCTGCGCTAGCGGTTTTGCGCTAGGTCCCGTTAAACACAGCCAATCTATTCGTCATGTCTTGTCAGGCTGGTCCGTGGGAGCTTTGTCCTTCAGTCGGGAGGTCAGTTTGTGTAATCTGTGAGGTGTGGAAAACTAGAAACCAGACATTGTCAGTGGTGTGGTTCAGTGATTCGCGCAATAGTAGGTCGCAATATGATTCCGTTTAGGTAAGCGATATCGACTCCTTGGAAACATATCATTAGGAAGTTTGGGATAGTACGCAAAGCCATGTTGTACAGCACCTGCAAACTTAGTGAGAAAACTCCAAGGCGCACATGCATATGTTATAGATGTTCATCATTTTGTAAAGCCGAACATTGTTGATTAAACTTAACATTGGAGTTCTGCATTATATTGGGTAGTTGCAAAAACATAATGTCGAATTTGATTTTCAACAAGTGAAAGTGTTTGTGCCAGGTCAAACCCTTGTCACGAATAATACCAAGGTACTTGGCAGAATTTACTCATTATCATGCAGCTCCTGTAATTTAAATGAATACACAATTATTTTATCTGCAATATGGAGTATTATCAAATTCAAAATTCTCTCAAAGTTTTCACTCTTGATCTACCTCTTTAATAATAATCGCTGACTAATGTATTCTATATTACAAGGCTAAAAATGTCCTACTGGAGTCATGCCAAAAAAGCAAAGCACACGGAAGAAAGGAAAAGCAATGACCCGATCCGAGCTCAGTAAACAAATAAAACATTATCACAAAACTGTATGAAAAAAACGTTGGTGACAAATCAGCTGAAAAAAGGATATTTTATTTCAATGTAAATGACTCCATTTTACCAGACAAGGTCGCATGCTAACAGAATAACTGAACTTGATCTATAAAACTAACAGCATGCCTAGACAGAATATCACTAATACATCAAATAAATGTGCATTCGTACAACAAATGTCGTATGTGACATTGACACAGTTGTTCACTATCAAGTGTGTTTATTTTTTGTATTGAATTAAAGGAACGCCTTGTACCAATTTTTACTCGAAATAATAAGCTACTAATTTTAATATTCCAATTATTTGATTTTGTTTATTACCGATATTTTTTAAGTGGAGTATAATTACATTGACGCCGAGTCGAAGCTTATCTAGTTCGATGAGTTGAAAATTTGGGTCATTCATATCGACGGTGTTACATAAATTGAAAGAAAACGATTATTCAATGTTGATCCATTGGACAGTTTTTTAATACGAATCATGTTTTTATATTATTTCCTTATTTAGTAGCATCACGGAATACAATGAAGTAGAACTTCATTTCATAAGATATCCATTATTGATTTTTTCGTAAAAATAGGTATGGATGTCACCTGTCAATTTTAAACTGTTATAGACAGAAGTTACTTGGAAAGATATATGGCAAACAACGGAATCAAGCCGATTTGAATGTAAATGGCTAGCAAACTAGCGTTAATCCTATGATGCTTGCTCTGTCAGTCGGCGTGTCGTCACGCTTACCGGAGTACAATCAAAGGCGGCCGCTACCTTTGAACCGCCGACGATTACCTGGCTGGTGAGCATGCACCCGCCATTACTGATTAGGTGCAGGTCGCCGTTTGTCTACTCGTCGATATGCAGAGCCGATGATGAAGAATTAATGCTAGGTTTTCTTGCCATTGACATCAAATAGGCTTAACTACGTTGTTAGATATACACATTTGCTTTCTACTCTTTGCCGACGCCGCAGATTTGATTATTTAGGTGAATCTTGGTTCCAGTACTGTACATCTTGATGAATCAAACTAGGTGGAGCTCACAATAATAGTGGAATTGACTTTGTTTTAAGATGGATATTGTTTCATGGTGTTCTTTGTTGGAGTTCACCTGGCATCAGAACACAGATGTTACTGGCAACCAAAGTAATTATTTAACAAAATTGTCAAACAAGGCGTATTAGGAATTAACTACGTAAAAAGAAAAGCAAACAAACATGAAAAGCTAAAATTTACAGCAATTACCATAAAAATTCCCAGGGCACGAGAGTCCACCGCTCTTCCATAGCGTCGCATGCAATTTTTGTGTATATTTCTTATTTCTAGTAGAACAGTGAAACTAACATCAGCACATGCAATATAAGCAAGCTATAGACTGAAATTCATATTATGAACAGCAACTGCCACTATTATATGTATAAAAAAAAGATAAATTGCACATCCAGCACATTGAAACACATGTTTATAAATAAAATGAATAGTTGTTGCTTAGTGATATTTTTATAGGATTTGAATATTCTGGAATAAAAAAAATTGTTGCATAAGTTATCGTATATATACATCTTATAATAATGAAAGAGAATTACGAGATTTAAATAAATTTCATTCTATTCAAGATATTGCACATGACGTAGTCGCCTGAAAAAAAAGTAGGCACTCTAAAATATGAAATTGTTACGTGAATATCACCAAGCACTCTGAAAAAGTATACCTACTCAAAAATAGTTCTCAAATCTAAACAAAGTATGAACAATCCATTGCATAAATATTTTTTTAGCAGTCCTTGTTCCGAAGTAATGGAAATTACAAACAGTCACTGAGTAATTTTTAAGTTCCTATTAGATAACAGGATGCTACAGAAATATTTTTTTTTAGGAAGGCTATCATTGTGAAAATTAATTTTCCTTTACATATAGCTTAAGAAGACAAACGGGCTAGCACTCACGGTAACTACCTAGAATTCCACGACGCTGAATTACCATCATAAAGCAAAATGTTGCAGACCAATGTCATATTAGCAAATTTTATATTTTGATTGTAAATAGTGTAATATGTAGTGAAGGCTATACGCGTATTTGTTTGCTCTCTGTATGAGGAACCATGTACAAAAAACATGTTAACTTAGCTAAAAGTATCATACATGCTCCGTTCTAGTGTATTAAGTAGCACATCTGTCTCAAACACGGAATGTTACTGGTCGACCCATGGCGAAACCTATGCATTTATCTTTTTCGGCTTAAATGGATGCACTGGATCACAATCAAGGAAAATTCATCTGAGAATATATACAATATTACCGGAATATTGTTGATTTCTACGCTGCCCGGATTCAACTTTTCACCAATATAGTTATAGTTTAGTTCCTGATGTGATATCTTAAAGGAGAATTCAAGCACAAAATAGAGAAACTTTTCTATGCATTTTTTTAAATATTTTATAACTTCAATTTGCCTTTCTTGAAGAAAGGAAGATTAATCTCTGGTGAAAAACTAGGTTCCGGCGAATCAGTGACCTCCCACATGTGAGGTAGCTGCGCTACCTACATCATAATACACTGGAGCACTGGAGGATATTTTTGAGCTATTGTGCCTATTTTTTTCAAAGAATACGCTGTTAACCGCATAGTAAACTATTTGTATGAAAAATATTAGCTTCATAAAATGAAGTAGGTTTATTCGCTCTAGGATCTTGGTGCTTCAGTGAAATGTCAATTTCATTCAAGTTATCCGATTAGTTGCAGAGAATTATAAATACTGACTGAAGATTTTTTATTATAACCAATTTATCAACCTGCGTATATGTTTTTACCTCTCAAACTAAAATTCTACATACTAATTAACTACAAGGTATTGAAGTGCGAATTGACAAAAAAATTTCAGTCCATTTGTTGTAGAGATGTGTTGGCTCAGCGATTTCGATTAAGGATAATGGTTTTCACGCAAGGATCAGTTTGATTCCTGGTATACGCATCACAAAACTGGTCCAAAAAAGTGACCTGACAAATAATAAACGCGATCCAAACCGATCCTTGCACGGACTCAATCGATCTGACCGAATGAACTCATCTCTATTAATAATATAATAGGGTGATGTCCAACGATGACTTTCTGACAGTCAGTGATATAGTTGACAGGTTTAGTTCAATAGTTAGCTCAGTCACTTCATCTCATTCATTTGGTTAGATGGCTGCCATTCAGAAAAATCTGGTCGGAACAACCATGAAAATACATTGTGTGTAATGGGAGCTTTACACTTTTGTACAAAAAGCAACAACTACAAATATTGGCCTACCAAGTTAAATTGATTGAAGGAGGAGACCTTCTCTCTGTTGCCTGAATATAGAACTTAATGAAGACATGGTGACAGGTGCCATGAATACTCATGCCTTAACCTTAAATACCATTGATATTCCATTGAAGATATAAAACTCATTTGTAGTTTTACTATGATCTAATACAGCACCTCATTCAAAAATGGTCCAACCAATAACTATTTTGACATTACTAACCTGTTTGGATGGACCACAACACGTATTTTGCACGCAATTGTCGACACTTCTCTCTGGCTTAGGACAGTCCAAGAAACAATCATCTGTAGCGTCATTTCTTTGTTCTGTGCTGTTCGTTGGAAGCTCTGTGTAGTCTACGAATTCTGGTTGAATGGTGGTAGAATGAATGCCTTCATTATGGAAGAATTCTTTCACTTTCTCAGCTATCTTCATGTATTCGGAAAGATTTCTGCACCTACATAAAATACAGTTTGTGATTGACGAAATAAAATAACAACGAAACTCCTAAAAACTGTTTATCTAGAAATTTCAGAATTCTGCATCAATATAGCATGCAGCTCGACGAATTGTCAAACAGAAAAAACAATATGTGATACTGGATCTTTTGGCGCTGCAGTTTTACTATTCGCGAAACCAATGTTTAACACCCGACACATGTTTGGCTAACTTAGCATTCTCACAGGACAAAAAAATGATTTTTTATCTTTCGCTCAGAGATTACGCAATTTCTAATGTTTTTCCTATAAGGTGTCCTAGAATACCAGTATTTTTGCAATTTTTCAGCAATCTCTAATACACCACACGCTCAACAATCGAGGCTGGTTATTCTGTAATATCTTTTATATCATACCATTGATACATTACATTATCTCTATTCGTCGTGTCGTGTCTTGCAAGGACGGTCCGTGGGACCTTTGCCCTTGAGTCGATAGGTCAGTTTATCTAATCTGTCAGGTCTGGAAAACGAAGAACCAGACATGGTCAATGGATATACGATTAATTGATACTCTAAGATATTCTAAACATTCATTGCAGTTGTTTCCTTACCTCAATAGATGTTTTATCATAAAATTCTATTTTTGTTTTGTTATATACTTCAAATTTCAGACAGAAAATACTCATAAACATATCAATGATCAGGCAATTCCATCTCACCAATACATCAACGACGTTTCCAAGCATTGTTTGAGTGAAATAAGTTACCTCCATGTCCTTAATCAATCAGAAGTACTATGTAAGACCAGTCGGATGAATCAACATCTGTAAATATGTAAATACAGGAAGAGCCGAATACAGAATTGGCCTCAATCTTCCTTTTTTTGTATTTACACAATTACGGAAGTTGATTCATCCGTTTAGTCTTCAATATATTTCACACGTAGTGAAATCAAGCGAAATCGCACAACGGAGATACATATGCTCGCCTTGATAGCCAGATAATTACTGGCCTGAGTGGCGTGTTCTCAAGATCCTGAGCGGTTTGAAATGAGAGAAAGTACTTTACTAGTATGGTCACGATACGGCTACGCCGTTAGTTCGGGTTCGAATCTCGGCCACACCAAAAAAATTTATGTATTTTTTTACTCCAAAATTGTGCCTTAATACTTACTTGATATGTGCTGAAGCAATGATTCTATCCCCAGCCAACTGCCACACATGGAATTCATGTACAGCTAATACTCCTTCCACATTCTCTAACAGCCTAGTTTGTATCGCGTCTACTTGTATATGTGTGGGTACAGTCTGCAGAAGAATCAGGGCGGAGTCTCTCAGTAGGGGCCATACAGAATGTAAGATCAAAAGGACCAGGACGATGCTCAGAGCTGGGTCGATGTAGTATTTGTACTCCCAATCGGTTAGCCAAAATATCTGTTTATAGAAGAATGCATAAAGTAAGTATCATACTATTGTATTGGGTCATCCCAAAGTAAGGGATATACTTTAACGCCAGAGGTGAATAGAATTTGCGCTGTTCCAATTAAGATTTTAATCTATTTACAATGTTGTGTGATTTTACAGCTAATTTTATCATTGGACCCCACTTTTTGGAATCACAGGCTAAGTTTTAGAAACTACGCTACTATTGCAAATGATTATGATGATGATCTAAAATTGTCCACCTATATCAGACAGCATACCCTTAAAAGTGGTGATAAGCAAACGTACAACAGTATCCAGTCTGACAGAATCATCAAAGATGTATCTATCATCGCCCGTTAACAGCCTATACAGTGAGAGGATAAATAGGAGCGTAATCGATTGCTATCAACAAATGCAGAAAAAATGTTTTCATCCATCACAAGTTATCGCAGATAAATTTTAAGTATCAATTGTAATGTTTTGTTGGTAAAATATATTTATTTTACTTTCCAAGGCAACTAGCGATTGGATGTATTATAATCGATAAATATTTAGAGTAAGAGATATTGTATTTTCTTGATGCTTCACATCACGAAAAACTATGTCACCCGTTTCCGTCGGTCCGTCTGTCTTTGTTTGATGATTCTTTACCACTTTAAAACTGTAATAAAAATAATATAATAAGGATAATAAATAATCACACAAGTGATATTCAGCCTTTAAAAAATAGCACTAGTCAGGCTGACTCTCTATTTCATGTGTAGTGATATCAGTTTTCTGGATATTCAGATTCAAAAACTGTTAATGCAGTTGAAGTAAATTTTGGAAGACATGTTAATTTTTAAGCAATCAGATTTTTTCAAATTTTAAAAAGATTTAAAATCTTTTAGTAGTTCCAATATTCTTTTGTATTGCAATTCAATAGATCAACCGATTTGAATCTATTCCCAAACTGATACCATTGCGTGAGAAGTCAATATTGGCCATTTTTAGTAATCTGTGAGATTTTTTCCCATGATTTGCTATCGGATATTCGGCCGAATATGGAATATTTAAAAAAGTAGCCGAATATTCATAGCATCTCTAATATTCACCGACCAGAAAAAAATGTTAATTGTTCGTTTGTGATAGTACTTCCTTGAAATTTGTTACCACAACAAGTGATCATAGTTTGCCATGGATCGCAACCAAAACGTAAATACCTCCTAAAAACTTGTTTGTAATTAGCTTTCAGACAAAGCAGATTCGATGCAAATCACGTCAATGGTAAAGTTTTCAAGTCTGTATTAAAATTCGGCGAACCACTCTGTATACAAGTAAAAGCATCTGCGATCTACACGACTAAAAAATTGTTTGCTCATGAAGCATTCCGAACAATAGAAGCTGACAAATCTTGATTACATTTTAATACACGGTATGTTTAAACAGATTGTTAGAACTATGACCTGTCAAAGCATCACATGCACTTAAAAAACGATATATTATTTCCAGCATAAATACTGATACTAGTAGCTCTCAAATTAGATCGGCAATTTTAAAATAAGATACGCGAAGCAGTGCCAGATGTGTTAGTTTGGATATATTATGTTTTTCGTTACTACGATTATTGCTTATTAACGTTATTCATACACAGATGTTATGTTGCCCTCATACAAAAGAAATCTTATCACATTTTGCATTGATCATTCACGATACATGATGCAACACACACAAGCCAGACAATGGAGATATTTTCGCGTTCTGTATTTGACTAGTTTATATACTGTAGTTTAACAAACTGTTCGCCACAAATTATAATATAATATGGTTCATAATTTAGTGGAGTATGAATAAACCAATACTCAGTAGAGTATGAAAATACCATCTTCTATTTTGTAATCATTTTATATTCATCTCATTCAAACATGAACATGAATAGGTTATTCTTATTAATTTTGGTGGTTATATATTACTGCATGGTACGGACTGAAGAGTTAGAATCTTATTCAAATTTTCCCAAAAAATCTGAGGATGTGAAAAATTAACCTATAAAAGTTTTCTGTAGCAAACCTTTCCAGCTTTTATCATAGTAAAACCATATTCGAAAATGTAGTTTCCGAAGAAAATAGAAAAAAAAGAAATTCCGTCTTTATCCGATATTTTTAGAATTGTTAAAAGATCCATTTTATCCATCCATACCAAATTTCAGCCTGTTACGAATTTTGTTTGAAATTTGTAGACAATGTACATGTTTCAATCACAGTACTGTAGACTTCCATTGTCCTGAGAATTTTTAGCTTTACAACGTTTCGATCAATGTGGTACCTTCAATCGTATTCAACTTGATATTATTCTAAATACAATGATGTTCTAAGCAATATTATTGTTATGAATATTAAGTGTATGCTCTCCACTATGCATTAGAACTGCTATAGACATGCATGTTTCGTCTTTAGCCTAGATTCGTCAGTATAGCCTGGCGGTCTAACTGTAGATAGCAATCGGTTGGTGTATACGTAATCCAGTCAAGGGTGTGATAGCAACATCAACTCATCTCCAAGTGTCGCTCTCAATGGGGACGCCCATTGGCAACTTACGAAGTTAAAGGTCCTAACACCTGGGCTGCCTTGAAGCGGCAAGCGATGTCCCTTACGACATCTGTCAACAAGGTTAAACTGATTTACAGCGACATCCCTTGTTCTTCATATCGTTATCTCGGCTCATTCACATCAGAACTTGACAACTGTATGTAAGTGTATCTGTGACATCATTACAAGGGATGTCGCTAGAAATATGTTCACCCATGTTGACAGATGTCGTAAGGGACATGTGTTGCCGCTTCGAGGCAGTCCAGGTGCTAAAACCTTTGACTTCGTAAGTTGCCAATGGGCGTCCCCATAGAGGGCGACAATTGGAGATCAGTTGATCATATGAATGATTTAATACTTCTTTGTCTTTGAGTCTATTATTATTCGTATACTGTTTGACGGTATACTTACCAACGCTGAAATGATGACGATGACACTGCCTAAAGCATCGCTAAGTACGTGCAAAAACACTCCTCGCATGTTCATTTCCCCGGCGGAATGCACCCTCCTAGGCTCGCCATGGCTGTGACCGTGTCCACGAGTCAGAGAAGCGGCTTCTTTCGAATTTGCCGGGGGCGGACTGGGGTAGGTTTCGTCGTTCTCATTGTCATCCGTCACCGCCAGCTGAGTCAGCCGGTTTCGGCTGTGAGATAATCTGCCGTGAGAGTGCCCATGGGAACCACCGTGTTCTAGACAAAAATGATAGAGATGGATACCAGATAAATCTCAAATGACAATCAGCAAAGATTTAGCATACGATTTATCGATGCTAACGTAGATTTACAGTACAGTACAAAAATATGCTCATTAAGAGGCACTTGAAGCAAGTGATTTGACGAACGTTTTGTACGGTACCGCAGCTTCCATGCGATTTCTGGCAAGGTTGCCGCAAATGAGAGGTTTACTCATATATAGAATGATAAAATAAATTCTGTCAAAACAATATATAATCAATTGCTTTAAGTACTAACATACGCCTTATACCAATACTATCTGTCTCTGTCTTACTCACAACGCGACACGTATAGACAATGAGTTAGGTTACTTCTCCGTTTATACTGTAAGTATAGTTATGATTTTCATTAAAATTCAATAAATATAGATGGTGTTTCAGACACCATCATTTTGATTTTTTCTCTTCACCTGAAAGGGCGACTAAAAAATTATGCATGTTTTTGCAGTTTTTCGTTGATGTTTTGTAGAACTTCTTGCCAATATCATTGCAGAGCAGGTTGCCCATTTGGAATGTGATTTCATGCCAAGATAGCATATTTCATCAAAATCTGTGAAGCGGTTACTGAGTTCACGCATTGACAAAAACAAGCGGCAGCTAAAATGCAAGCCGATAGACAGGTACAGTTTTGAAAAAACACACTGTTTTTGGAAAAGTAGTAAGTGAACCACAAGTTGAAAAACATTGGTTGGGTGGATTTGAAAAATGGTTAGTCCCGTAAAAAATTTCAAGAGGATGCAAACATATCCAGAAACCTGTGATATATATTGAAACTGAGATTTGATAACTTTTGCACCCTTCAAATAAATGTCATTGGCTAAGACCGAAAAATGGAAACTCCAGAATCGTAAAATAACTATGTTCAGAAAAGTATATTTTTTTATTATTCATTTTTTTTACTCCGCCGTCAACGTATATATTTAAAAAATGAACGCAGCATTACCTACTACGTACCCATATGAATTCCTTTCCATGTTTCTAGAAAATCAGTGCAGCTGCCACTGACAAACAGACAGATGAAAATGAGTGACAGATGTTCGTTATGTAGGCATCATAAAGCAAACAAAAATGTAATATCTCAAATTCACCCTTCGCTTATGAGCGGGAAGTAGAAACGCAAAACCAATCTGATCCAGGAAAACAATGGTTGACAATAATTTTGATATTATTCGATTTATTTTGAGGTGAAAAGAATGATGCAACGGTATCAATGTTAAGATGAGGAATATCTGATACCCTGATAAAGTTTTTCACTCATATGTGAGAAAATTTAGCAGCGAACATTAATAGACAAGTTCCGAGGGGAACATTTCTAGAACAGAAAATAACTCATTCATAAGAAATTTCCTGGTACAGATAACATCAAAACTGAATATTGGAAAATAATTGCAGTAAAGGCTGAACCAATTGCATACCACGATAAATAGTTGTTTCCAATTTGGCTAATGTATTGAAATATAAAAATCATTAGTAAATGACTCCTGTTTGCAATGATAGTGACAAATTAGAAACGGCTAATTGCAGACTCATATGCCCATAATCAGAAATAGTGAAAATGACTGATGCAACTTTTCTGCTATTGGCGAAATCAGTCCTAATTCAGAAAGATACCTATCATTATATGTTGGTATATGTTGACTTGAAAAATGCATTCCGTATAACTAAGCACATTCAACTATTGAAAGTGAATCATATAGTTCACCTTTATACTTGATAAAGCTAAAAGCTAGACATTAAAACTAGGTAGTTGTATTGAAAAACGTGCTAATCAAAGATAGCAGTAGAGTTTCAGATGTTAGCTTCGAAACACTAATTTTATTGCATTTAATCAGAAGATGTGTACACGTATGCGTTGTCGCTCAAAGCCTCTACACATATTTGAAGTAGAAAATTTGTTTTCGGAAAGTTCAAAATGGATGGGATGGAGAAAATGAAAAAAAACGGTACGTTCCTGTTTCGCATACAACATCTAGGATGTGTGTAAAGTCTATTAGTCTGTAACCTACAGTATGAGGAAAATGTATCCGGTTGAATTTCAAATGACACTGTGCGACAAAATCGGTCTATATCTTACAGCTTAGATCCTATCTCCTATAATGAGAGAACCTCAATATTTTTTCGCATCGATAAAGAACCTTTCACCTATAAACTTTTGGGTCTAGCGATCATCCAGACTTAATTTCAGCGTGATAGAAGTGTGTTATAGTCGCAAGATTGAAATGCGTTGTCATACTCACCATGTAATATGAGCAATCCAATGAGATTGACCAGCAAACCAATAGCACCGACGCCGACCAACAGTTGTGGGTCGTGTATCATCTCGGTCTCGATAAACCTTTTGCAAGCCTCAACCGTAATAGAGAAGCACAGAGCCACCAGAAACACCGCATTTACCAGAGCTCCCAGCACCTCTGCTCTCGCCCATCCGAAGGTATTTTTCGACCATTTTTTTGGTGACATCTGTAACAAAACTGTGTGAGTGAATTCAAAATTCTTTATTTTTTTCATTTTCTTAATGCATTTGAATATTTTCAAATTAATCAAACATCATGAAGTTGGTGAAAATTACGTTGAAGTATTCCTTTACATACAAACAGGTCAAGCTGATAAAATCATGTTAGAAATAGTAGGACATTTGTATCGAGGAAGTCATTCCTGGAGTCATGTTGCAGGTCAACATTTAGGTTCATTGTTTGGTTAATTTTATGCTTTTCTGAAGCTTTCGTATAAATGTTTACTCCCCACGACAATGGGCGAGGAAGTAAAGTAAGCGCGAACCATCTCGAATTCGAGATATTTTGGCCATTCAAAAATCGTTTATTGGTTACTTCCATGTCCCCTGTTCTTTTTCCATTTTTTTAGGTAGGAGTAGAGATCTCAAAATAACTTTAGGAAATGGTAAAACACATTCTATCATTTATAGAATTTTGATCCCAGAAATACCATGTACTTGTTAGAAACATATTATTGTTCACACAATTGCTTTCGAATCGCATGAATGAGATTCTGCTCAATATTTGTGGACGATACATCAGAGTTATGCACATAATATATTAATTTCAAATATATTCCAAATCCTTGAATAAGCGAATAGCATATAAATTAATTATACAGCTTATACAGCATTTTGGCGCGTAGTTCTTGTTACAAAGATTACTAATGTATCCCGTTTTTGCTTTTAATGACTTGTGGTACAGATTACTGCATTGTAACTGAATATCTCTTGAACAATTGCGTTAAGTAGGTTGATTTTTCATTTCTCATGCAGATGTATCAGTTTATTGAATATTTTTCTCAGATCTTTGAGCTGCTGAACCACTTGAAGTAAGTTTTGAAAACACTGGAGGTTAAAAAATGTCTTTAAAACTGTAAATTTTATGAAATTATAATATTCAAAGCTTTTAAATATTGTTGTTAATTTCACGAATCAACAGTTCCAAAATCCGACGTAATTTCTAATCTGATTCCAATGTCTGGGGATTCTCTTCCAGTCCAGGAAATTAAATTCTCCAGAACAGCTACTGATACTAAATATATAAGGCCCAGATAAGACAATCACTGGAGTACTGCTCGCACGTGCGGGAATACGCATCCAAAGCACTCCTTAAAGCTTAAAAAAATCTCAAAAAGAACCTCCACTGTGTAGAACATCGAAGATGGGTGGCTGATCTGTCCCTATTCTGTAGATATTATCTTCTGGGGATGCGCTCCGAAGCTGCTGGACACCATTCAGAAACGAGAAACACGTGTAGTGCATGCACCCTACCTTACAAAGAACCTCCACCTCGGAGGAGGGTGGCCCATTTGTCTATCCTATAGATATCATGTAGATCATCGCAGATGTTTGACCAAGCTGTCTCGCAATCGGCAGTACAGCAAAGACTGGAGAAGCTCAACGGATGCATCCTCACCAGGTCGAGCTTACGACGCCTCGAACAAACCTCTTCCAAAAGTCCTTCTTTTGGAGAACCTCGGCGTTGTGGAATGAGCTACGGGGACTTTGTTCCCCAACGGTCAATGCGAAAAGACCTTCTGCGATCTGTTTTTGCGTTAGGTTATATATAAAAAAGTACAGTGTCACTAGGCTCTTCATATAAATACGTTGTAGCCAAGATTTTCGATGTTCCCCATGTGTGGAAGGATGAATAAATATAAACTAAACTACTCGACTCTTCAATTATTTCCCCCCTGTTTGACAACATTGCTTCTGGAAAAGGTGGTATATCGTTAAAAGACATCTACCAACTTTCCAGCCGAGTAATCTCGAACATTTGGCTTTAAAACAGAGACATTGGAAACGACGTCATTATTCGATTGTCTAGTCGTATAAAAATAAAATAACAGAAAAGTAATCAAAACCAATTGCAATAGATAATCTAAGGAACAGTCCACTCATATAGCATACATATATATTTCTAACCTTCATAATCATTATGGACAGCGATTACACAAAATAGTGATTCAACCGCAACAAACAAATATTAATCTGTTGCTGACAAGGTCGACTGGCGACGAAATAGCTTTCTTAATAATCGATCTCGTTCTGCTTTCTCCCATTTCATAGACACACAAAATAATCAAAACGTTGGGAAATATATTTATATTTCCTTAAAGCATTGCTAACTGAATATTTTAGCACTCAAAAAAGAGAAGTAGCTTCAAGATTTCATTATTCTGCAAAAATAACTATAAATGAAACGGCGTCAAATGGGTGAACGATTTATTTCCCTAGCAAAATATAGGTTTGGAATAACAAGTTAAATTGGATGTTGAAATTATTGATCTCATGGAATTATATGAAAAAATTGAAAAATCTAAATCTTTTATAATGTCAAAAATTTAAAAATTATTTAATATTCCAAAAAAATTGATTTCAAATGGTTGAACTCTCTAAAATCAAATAAAAATCTTCTTTGTGACGTATTACTATGTCAAAAAGTCAAAAACATACGCTGTAACTAGTAGGAGCTTGTCAAGTGCTTGCCGATTTGACACCAATTGACTTAAGTGACCTCATTTTCATGCTATCCGAATATTTTAAAGGTTAAAATGATGAAAAACTCCGACTATGCTGACATTAAAGTATTTTATAGGATCTTTCCCCTTGATAAACCTTGTTGGGATTACGTTAGAATTAAAGATAAGAGCACGGTATTCATAAGACGGCTTCAAGAATTGAACGATCCTGCGAAGGTAGATTTGGAACCACATTTTTGGGAATTCAATACTGATGGGGTATTTTATAACACAACACAAGAACAAGTATATACTTCGGTAAGTAGATCATTAAAAGAATAAATATTTTCACTTCTTTCGATTATATAATTCTTGGTTTCTAGAGTCTTTTGCGGGGCATTTTGGATTTCAATTATTAGATTTATCGGAATGTGATAAAATGTGGAGATAAAGTTACTATCGAGGTCGAAAAAAGTAAAAATCGGTTCAGTGGTAATTAAAGTGCTAGTTTTCCAGAAATTAAAAAAATTATGTTGGAGATGTTGATTTAATTTATTCATTCATTGATAAGATTATGATAAAATGTGCCTTGTAGCTTACTACGGCTCTATATACCATTACTTATTTCTTCATTGGTCGGGCATTTTACTTTTCACGTCAATAGGCGGTGAAGTAAAAAAATCCTGATCGAAATATTACGTCGTCTGAGGGAATTTTTACTCCAACGCTTTTGGACACAAAAACAGTTACAGTATCAATAATATAAGAGTATTATATAACAAGAAAATGAAAAAACAGGCCCTCTAAAAGATATTTCCAACCGTTACTAATATACTTTGTGTAGACAACTAATTCAAGATTGTTATAGGTAGTGGAAGACTTGCTCGAAGACCTGACCAAAGGATACAGTGCAGCTATTACAGCTTACGGTCAAACAGGCACTGGCAAGTCGCTAACATTGGCTGGATTGCAATTCTCCTCGGAAGATCTCGGCATAGCTCCCAGGATAGCCCAGGACCTGTTCGGGCTCAAGAAAAAGCTGCCATCGAACATCAAGATGGCTGTGCAGATGTCGTATGTCGAATTTAATGAATATTGCGCAGTAGATTTGCTGCTGAAGTATCCAAACGAGATGGATCACTGGCATGTGAGAGAAAAAATGAAGAAACAGAAGGTTCGCTCAGAGTTCGAAGCGCTGAAAACGCTGTTTTTGGGAGAAGCAAGAAAAACATTCGCAGACACGGATGGATATATGTCGCATCTCTGTAGCAGCGTTTTGACGTTTCATGTAACTACAAAGAATGAAGAATACAGCGAACCCTTTATCAGGTCAGCCTTCTTACTGTTACAGATTGCGAATTTCAGATACTATGTTTTCTTGATGTTCCATAACATATATAATGGAAAACCATATTCACTCATTCCCGGGTGTCTGTCGATCAAACTTCATTTTTGGTCGTTTCTGATCCCCTGATCATTTTCCAAATAATTTTTAGACTGGCCAAAAAAATGAATTGTTTTGCGTTTGTAAAAGAAGGTTGTTCAATCCTCCTTCAATTCTCCCTAGTTCTTAGACATACATGATCGCTAACACATTTGGCTTCGAAATACCGAAGTGAGATTTGTTTTCAATAGTAGTGTGCTTAGAACTTTAAGATACACCTTATGAGCAGAATAAATTTTCTATGCGTTTCGGGAGGTTTAATCATATTCAAAGCATTTAATTTTTGTTTAGGTACATCTTTTTGAGCATTTCAGGACATAGTGAACTTTTTTCCTAGTTCTGTTAAAACGAGAAACATTTTAATAACGATTAGGTTTAGTGTCTCAATTTTCTTAAAGGGAAGAAATATGTCGAATATCGAAGAACTTCGTTCTAGATGTGCCATATTTGCGTTATTTGATTTTTGGACCACCATCCAGTAGAATCCTTTAGTTTAATCTGTCGAAAGCAGTGCAAGGAGCCTATCTTAACATGTGACATATTGTTTGATTGATTATGTCCAGCGTTAACGGATTTACAGTAAAAGGTAGTAAAGTAATCTTTTTCAACTGTGACAATATTCAGCAAATTGCTCCCGGAATGTTTATACATAATATTTTATTTAATGAAGTTGAACTATTTGCGCCAAGATCATGAAATGCTTCAGTCAACAATAGTGTTCTTCTAGGTTAGATTTTCTCTGTTTTCTGACAAGATTATGATATGCTCAATTTTAGATTTTCGTATTCTCACTTCCAAGATTTTCCCATGTTTAAAATTTACCAAATTTACTCTATATGATCAAAAAAAACAGTATTGTCACTTTAAGATTATAGCATTGCGCATATCTAGATATAGTATACTTGAATTTAAGCATATATTCTTGATCTGAAAATTTCTTTTTATGTGTGTACTCGTATACCTTAAACAGTTTTCCAATGACAAACACGCTATTTCTGCAATTAGGTTGAGTGATATCCCAATTATTTACAAAAAAGCATGTTAACTTTCTTGATAGAAATCGTATACTAGCAAATTTCTTAATAAATAATACTGCTTAAAAATGCACCAGGAAATGCAGGTTATATAACTAAATTTGTATTATATGGATAATTTTCAAAAGCTTTGCATTTCAAAGATATAGCCATATAAAAAAATATCCCTATTTTATCAATAGTACAAGAAGATGAAATTTGGTCATATATCATTTTTTTACAATTGAAACTGATTCAACCATTTGATCAAATTTAAAAATCAATCAAAACTATCTGACGCAGACATTTTTTCAGGGCATCACGACTGCATATCATCGACCTGGCTGGAGTTGATACAGTTGGCAACCTCGCAAGTATTTTCAAAACGCCAAACGAAATAGGCAGAGCCAATGTAACGAAATCCGACTTCACCCAATTATTTTTATATCTGGCTGAACAAAAACAGATTCAGAGAAACATAAAAGAACGCAATAATCCTCTGGTATATTTTTTAGGAGAAGATCTGAGCGGTAGAAATATGCTAAGGTGTGTCCTTTTCCATAATTTAATCTGACTTTGTGTACTTCTACTTGACCAAATAAGGCATTCTAAATTACAAATATGTTTATGACGTAGCATGAAGTGTACAGCAAAAAGATCCTCTCAAATATTTCCATAGATTTTCTTTGTAATTCCTGTTTTCTTATTGTAGTGCTTCACTGATAGAGCCGACGAAAGATCTGAATGTGTTAAAAGCATTTAAAAACGTTCTGTTATTATTCGACGCAGATAATATCTGAGATGGAAATAATTACTTTTGATAGTTGTGTATCTATATTTATTAGTCTGTATTCAAACATTTATTATTTTTGATTGACACTCCAATATGTTTTCTTGTTATTTTATGACATGCAAACAAAACAATATCACTGTTTCCGTCGAGTTGTCTGTCTGCCCGAAAATCTTCACCACTTTATGATCTTTTAACCTAGGTTATACTAATGTGGCAAGGAGGAAAACAATAAGTTAAATGTTCGATTTCATATAGTGATTCCATATTTATTCAAAGGGGTCTCCACATAGAACTCTTAAAAACGGTCACTCAATCACACTGATTTCTTATGTAGGTTTATTGGACACATAAAAACACTGCGGGAAGATCTTCCAATGACCATTTCTATGCTGAGGTTCGGATCCTTGCTCAAAGGTATTCCCCCGCAAAGGAAAACGGTCGAGAAAAAGGACGACCAAGTGGTGAAAATGAAGCAGCTGGGCCTGAAATTAGAACAACTCCAAAAAGAGAAAATACTCAACTCAGTTTTGATGAATCAGGACCTCAGCGTGCTGAACCAAGAGAGGATAGAGCATTTGCAGTCAACCGTTCAACAGTATCTCGCAAATACAATGCAAGAAATAACAGTGATGAATGTAGCTGAAATCACTATGGTGTTCAGAACATTCAAAGAACTGTACCACAAAGCAGAGATGGAGCGAATTTCTTGCTTGATGGATCGGAAAGAGGTTACCAATGCCAATGCTTCAACAGGTAAACTTATTGAATGCAATATAATGGATAATTTATTCATTCGTAAGATCTATGATAAGAGTACGAGGTTTCAGTTTAGCGCCCAGAAGACTCAGACAACAATCTCCAGAGAAATAAGTCAATTACATATCATGGCTCGATCATTTTGCTGGCCTCGCTAGGTCGATGTCTCAGAAACCGGGAGTTCTCTTCCGCTTCATAAAATTGTATTCTCCGGAACAGCTGTTGCTACTATACAGGCTCCAGATTAGATCACCGCTGGATTACTGCTCGCATGTGTAGGGAGGCACTCCAAAACACTCGCTGAAGCTTCTGGACACAATCCAGAAACGAGCAATATGTCTCGTAGATGCGCTTGACCTCACAAAGGACCTCCACAGTCTGGAACATCGACGAAGGGTGGCTGATCTGCCTGTATTCTACAGATATCATGGTAGATGTTCGCAAAGATAGAGCAGCTCAACGAATGCATCATCACCAGGTCGAGCTCACAAAGCTTTGGACAAGCCTCTTACAGAAGTCGTTGTTTTGGAGGACCTCGGCGTTGTAGGATGAGCTACCGGAGAATTTGTTCGCCGATGGTTACAATCTACAGCATTTCAAGGTCAATGTGAATAAACATTTATCCTCTCGCAACGCTTATGAAGCTCGATAGGCTATATGCCTTTGCGTGAGGTTATCTATGAAAAGGGCGATCAAGAAGTACCCGTGTTTGCGGACAGGTGGAACTGCTGCAGGAATCTGGCATTACCGATATACACGGTCATCTATCAAAAAGTAGCGTACTAAGGATGACTTTCTATTGAACCTGCTTGTGCCAGTTGTGAAAGACTCAATGCCTAAAATTTGTATTTATATTTATAACTTCAGCAATATTCACAGTGTTTACTTGAAAAAGCTATGTGGCATATTGGAATGAAAAAAATTATAATCCGATATGACTTTATTGTTGATTGGAATTTGTAGACAATGTGGTTGTTTAAATAACACTGTTTCGGACTTCCCGTATCTTGATTTATTTTGCGTTGCACAACGTTTCGATTGATGAAGTATTCTAAATCGTCTTCAGGTGATTTCACCTACAAGGTATCTTGTAAGGTACGTTCTTTTTCACGCCATTCACCTTGAATGAATCGATCTCACGTTGACCCGAACCGATTCTTGGAACAGACCAGTAATCATCTGGTCATTATAGTTTGATGCCTTTTTGTGCAGATACATTAGTCATGAAATCAGAGGACATGTTACTTTTCATGTCAGTGCCAACTTGTCATTACATTGGAACGCATAATTAAAGATATGGAACCGTTAGATGAAGAGGGGAAAATTGTGCCCTCCTCACCTCTTCAATCAATTATTAATCCAGCATGCTCATGCATAGTTTAGAAGTTTAGAACACCTCCAGCTAATAGATGCAATCTTCGATAATACTCTGACGAATATCAGACGTACGACGCGTTTAAGCTTGTTAAATCGTGATTTCTGAGAGCTTAGCTTGTTTAGTCAGGTTTCACGCAATTGTGTAGGTAATCAGGTAACTTGATATCGTAATTACATATAAATAACTGTAACAAAAATAATATCATCCATTATTCACCTTTGTTATATGTGACTTATTAATGTCAATGTCACACAAACTTGCTGCAGACACTGGCACATCGTTATGACCATTTATCATTTTTTGCTCGCAGCATAACTTGTGTGTGTCTAACAGGTAGCTTGCCACTAAGCAAAGGCAAACGAGGCTCCAGAGCTTCTACGGCGAGTAGAGCATCGGTAAACAAGTCAAGGAAACCGTCTAAGCTCAAAGTTAAAGATTTGATACCTGAAGGAAGACCGTCCCAACAGACTTCTGATCACAAAGCGAGTACGACGTACACTAGCAAAATGGAAAATGAATTAGCTAACATGGCAGTGAAGGATTCCTCGGACAAAAACAATATGTCACCGCAATCATCCATGCATAAAGATTCAAGAATGAGCAAATCTGGAGCAGGTATGTATGAGCAGAATTTATAAAATCAATACTTATCTCCAAGCGTCGCGCACGGTGGCGCTGCCCATTGCTATCTTACGGAGTCAAGGTCCTAACACTTGGACTGGCTTGAAACGGTGACAGATACCCCATATGACATCTGTCAACGGGGGTGAACTGATTCACAGAGACATGAACACTTTTTACAATCTACCGTTATCTCGGCATCAATCAAGCTAACAAATGATATTAAGTGTATGCTTTCCTCTATGCATATCAGACCTGCTATGTTTCGTCTTTAGCCTAGACTCGTCAGTATAGCCTGGCGGTCTAGCTGTAGCGTGCAACTGGATGGTATTTACGTAACCCAGTCAACGGTGTGATAGCAATATCAACACTCACCTCCAAGTGTCGCGTACGGTGACGCTGCCCATTGGTATTTTACGAAGTCAATGTCCTAAAAAGTTTAATTTTCGTAGGAAGCAGTCTACCTCAGATGGGAAAGAAAAAATCCAGGAGTTTAGTAAATGGAAAACAGAGTTCAATTGCGACGTTGGAATCACTAAGTATGCAACCTGTTCCTGAAATTGTGCCTGAAAATGAAGAAGCTTGGTTAGAGTACAGAAGGCAGAGTATTTTCAAATCACTGCAGACCGAGTGTCAAGCCAATGAAATTAATATCAGAGAGGCATACAATAGGTATAATTAATCAACATGAAATAATACGGACCATTCAGCATGTTTCTGTATTTAGCAGTCAAGAAAAAATATCTGCTAAGATCAAAGCAATTAAAAACCATGCTTTTAAGGGGCTCTACATTCACAAGTTTGAAGATAGCCACAACTATTATTATTTTTGAGTATATAATAAGAGATATTTTTTTTTTGGCATAATGGTCGAAATTATGGTAACATATCGTGAGGAACACGTTATGCTTTTGAAATATGCTTCCCCAAAAATCAAGCTCGTTGAAAAAAATCATAACGGTTATTTAGTTTGTGATGTTCATTTGGCAAGCGTTATATTCAGAATGAATGAGAAATGTAATGTCAGAATTTTTTTAGTCCAGTAGAGTGGAATACTTGGAACGAGAATTATATTATATTTCCATTTCTATGATAACAGCTATATGGACGGTATGAAGAAACTCCAAACAGTGAAGAACAAGGTCGAAAAAAATCGCCAAGATATGCTAGAAAGCACACTGGTGAGGAACTTCAATTGTTCTACGAGTGTCGACCCAGAAACTGCCAAATTATTGGATACCACTGAAGCTATATGTAAGGAAAATCTAGATAATGCCGAAAGAGAACTGGTAGAACAGCAAGAAATGGTAATAACTGAATGTGGAGAAATAATTTCTTACCCAAGACTTAGGCAATTGTAAATGATTCAATCTTTTTAAAACTACCTAAATCATGTTTATGTGAAAAGGTGAAGTAGATAGTTCAAATATTATAATCCACGAATGATTTTAAGAGCTGCCATAATTCCCGTCTCAAGCAAGCTACGAACTTTCATTTGCTAGTTATTGGTTATGAGAACCAGCGCATCCTCACCAGTCCGAGCTCACAACGCCTCGAATGAGCCTCTTCCAAAACCGTTCTTTCGAAGAACCTAGGTGTTGTGGAATGAGCCAAGGTCAATGTGAAAGGGCATTTATGCTCTCGCAGCGCTTATGAAGCGCGACAGTCTTTCTGCCTTTGCGAGAGGCTATATAAAATAATTAAAAAAGACGGCAAAATCTTGATCACTGTCAAACAGACCCAACCTGGTCAACAAAACAAAGAGAGGACTATCGTCACCCCCTCCCCATCTATCTCTACCAATCACTGGAAAGGTTTTAATTTTCGTGAAGTAATTTATTACAGAAAGCAAGCTTCACAGGATTTTTATTAGCTTGTTCAGTATTTGATTCACTACTAGCCGTTTTCAATGTTCACTTATATTCATGCATCTAGAATTCACATTAGTTACACTCTAAAATCCTTAATTTTTCTTACAGGTACTGAAAGCTCAAACAGACTTAAAAATTTACCTCAACAATCGCAAAGAGCTAAAAGCACAAATGAGCGAAGGTTTTGAAGCATTCAGCAAAGCAAATTATAACATACCACTAATCGAACCAAGCGAGATAACCGAGCCGGAATTGTTGTCGAAACAGGAGAGAAGAGCGAGTAAATCGAGCGCCATTGGCACAAAGGACTCAAAAAGCTCAGCAAAAATAGACACTAAGCTGACGCAGTTCAAAAAGATGCTAGAAGTGGAAAAGAACAGGAACTCACTCGCCATGAAGAAATCGAAGATTGCTTGGAAATGATGTAACAAAATTTAATAAATAAATCATTTATTGTGACAAACTATTCGATTCATTTGAATTTTTAAACTGTGGCGACAAATGTTTCTTTCTAATTTTTATAAATATTATTAGTTGTCCACATACGAATTGCAGTGTAATCCGAAAAAACTCATAATGGTATTTTCTGAAGGCGAGAGAATATGGTGGAATCATGTAAGTTGAGCTGAAGATGGTAGTATCGGCCACTGGCACTAGATGTTTAACCAAGGATCTAGCTGTACAGGTTAGAAAAGTTGGGAAGAAGAACTACGCGGGGGATGTACCTTCCATAGCATATTTGCCGTTTTTTCTGACCAGTTCGATCTCAACTGGCGAAACATTTTTGTTTCTATTTTTTCTAATTATTATTCATCGACTTATCCTCTAACTGTTTTTACAGACTACTCTTTAACAGATTTCTGGCTCAGTATAAAAAACTAATACCGTATTTAGGCGGAAAAATCCTCTTTTCTAGGGCTTACTTAGTTAAAGTATTTTCTAGTTCTTCATTATAACTTCAATATAAAGAATACATTCTCATAACGACCAACTGGTATCTGGTGACTGTTAACATTTTATTTAGTGTCACTAATGGCTACACAGCGAGTTTTATGACAGTTTTATTTTCGAAAGGGGTTCTTAGACAGAAAAGGTTTTGGAACCGCTGGTTTAGTGCATAGCTCAGCTACTTGATCACATCAACTTGTTTAAACTGCAGTATCTGACAGAAAACACTTTGTTGGTAGTATTGACAAATCGTTAATACTGTAATACCCTGTAGATAGGGGACAAACTGATATGTCGTAATGACATAATCATAAGTGTAGCAGCCGTAAAAAGGGAGGTACAGAATTAAACTGAGGCTTTATCAAAATTCCAATAAGCTTTCCAACTCATGAGGTGAATTTCATAAACCGTTTCGAAAGGGGAAAGGGGCAGAAATGATATTATGGAACGAACAGAAGAAAAATTATCGCTTCTGGAACATCAAGTAAAGCAGCTGGAAAACACGAACATTCTACTAAATTCCGTCTTTACAACAAAGAGGCAGAGTATTCTAAGCTGCGAAAGGGTTGACCAACTTGAAAGAGCAGTAAGAGACTATCTCAAAGGCAGGATTACCGAGAACGATGTGCTAAATGTAGCTGCAGTAGGAGTAAGTGTTTATAGTAGTTCCTTAAAGTTTCCTTAAGTCTTAAGGAAGCACTATTAATGAAACCCAATTAAGATCCAGCTAAGTTTTCCTCAAAATGAGCTTAAGGCATGGTTGCGGCCTTAACGCTAATTCATTTATCAATTGATCAGCCATTACCTGTTTGATGTGGTGCACTCGGAAACTGTTTCAAATTTTTGTTATTATATTAATAATTCATAATAATTTTAATAGTATTATGGAATTTTTTGATAATTTTTTGACTTTGTATTTGGCTTTATCAGAATAATTTGGAAATGAGCTCGATGAATATGTAGAATTTGATAATTTTATAAATCGTGGTAGTTTTACTAAAGATAGATGAAATCGTTGCGAGAAATTCAGGGACGATGAGTTCTCATAGTCTTATAAGTCCCCTAAACATGTAGCCAATATCATTTTCCTTTTTTCAGAGGACTTCAAGAAGTTCACTTGTGGATTTACCAAGTCCGCAATATCTCCATTGATATGATTCATTCAAATAATAACGAAACAACTTATAAGTTTAATGATGAGTATAAATATGAGCCAACCAAGAAAACAATAAATAAACTCATATAGGACGGATACCGAAACAGAACAGAAACTGTTTTGATATAGGCAGTGAGTTTTGTTATTACAAAACTTATTTTACTTGTATTTTCCTACGTTGCCAAGTTTTTTTCGCTTACTTGCATAAGAAACCCTCAAACATCAACTATAAATCGGGACTTGTAAGGTCTCCTTGGGTGAGGTATCCCTACTGTCAACTTAAGGTCGAGACTATAAATACTACCCTGAGGTACTCGATAATTATATATACCTAGCTCGTTTGGAATTTCTCCAAAACCTATAATTTTTACGCATTGGATTGTTCCCATTCTGATTGTGACGTGGTTCTGCCATAAAAATATATACTAGATTTGATATATGTCCACGTTTTCTCGAAGGACTTCTAAAATGTACTCAATTTTATTGGATTAAAACAGATATTGGCATTCAAATCGGTACACAAGCAGATATTTTAAAAAATATAACTTTCAAAGTGTATTTTTGCATGTAGAAAGATACCTACCACTTGAAAAACACAAAAATTCTGAAAAGCTGTACGAGCAACTACTGTAACTACAACCGAATATGACTGGTAACTCAAGAGACACAAAAAATATTGGCAAAGTACTGATAATATTTCCATTTTGCTTATTGCTACTACGAGCCACACGTGGACACAGACCGACAGACATACAGACCAAAGGAAACGGTTGAGATGGATTTTCGCAATGTAGACATCATCGATTTTGATAAAAATTCATTGTTATGTTCACCATTAAAATTTGTATCGCAAAAACGATTTTTTTTCTTGTTGCTGCAGGGATAAATCAACATTCGAAAATTTTCCAGACGGCGCAACTATAAATTCACATTTTCAGATAGACTCCAGTCATCGGCAGGACAGGTTCTGTCAGTATTTACATACATGTAAATATAAAACACAGTATGTATTATTTATAATGTCATTTGAAAACATTGCTATAATAATCATTAATTATTTATCCATCAGATCCTATTAGAGATATTGAACACGTCATTATATCAAGGTACACCCAATGTATATAAGCAAACAACCTTATCCATCAGATCCTATTAGAGATATTGAACACGTCATTATATCAAGGTACACCCAATGTATATAAGCAAACAACCTTATCCATCAGATCCTATTAGAGATATTGAACACGTCATTATATCAAGGTACACCCAATGTATATAAGCAAACAACCTTATCCATCAGATCCTATTAGAGATATTGAACACGTCATTATATCAAGGTACACCCAATGTATATAAGCAAACAACCTTGGACACAGACTTAAAAGATTTACAAACTCCTGTATAGAATAAAAACAATGGTCCTAGAGGTACTGCTTCAATGAGGCTTTTTATTTTTGATATATTTTTCATGAATGAAGGCAAAACACTGAAAACCTTGTGCTTCAAATATGCTGAAAAGTAGAGCATATAATCCATTTCAACGTACTATTATTTTTTTATATCATTTTGCAAAAGGAAAGTAGTATCTACTGGTTGTTTTAAATAATTCATTGTGAAAGCTTCAAATTAAGTTAACTACTAAAGCCAAAAGCCGTATTACTCTAATTACTATCTATATATTTTCTTTGTTACTCGCTATTACCACCGCCCAGTGCAACTGCCCCACAACTTAACACTGTTTTATCAGCGAAATCACTGTTAGATTCACCTTGCCCACCTTGAGGCAAAACCTACTATGCTTACAGTCCTTATAGGTCACAGGCTTCTGGGGTGATAAATCTAGATGGTTCGTAAATGGTTTTTGTACTCGTCCTACTTTAGCACTACCATCGGCGGCGTTGCTAGGCTTATTTTCAAAGACTAGAGTAGTTAATATTGGTCCTTATTGCATAGGACATGTATTCAAAATAATGGATTTTTGTCTGCAAATATTGAAAGCTGACGTACAATGACGCGTTTCGATTTATATTTAAGTCAACTGATTTTTAAGTTTTCTTCCAAAGTTAAGTTTTCAGTTCTATCATTCGATACTTGCAGGGCTATAATCAATATAACCTTGATCATTTTATACATTAAATATTAGTATCAACATTTCCTTTTTTTGGCCTTATGTAGCAAATGAGAGATTTTAGTGTATTTGTTGTCAGACTGATAATGACATGGTTTGTTAATGGATTCAAATGGGGTGATTTTTGTTTTTGCCTTACATTACACTGCTGTGTTTTTCGTTTTCTCTCATAATATAGGTAGTATTGTGCTTCTAATGTTCCCTCATTTTGGTTTAATCAGAAATTCGAAAAGCATTATATTTATTGTATACTTCCATGATAGTCTATATTAGCACTGTAACCACTAAGACATTAGCTGGATTTTGGACCGATGGATGGCGCAAAAGCTTTCTAGCATCTACACTGCATTTGAAAAAAACAGTTCAGAACCAGTCAATGTCAATATATTATATCAAAATTAATTATTGCATTCCTTACACTTTGATACAGTCCGCAATTAACGAACAGTAGGTATAAGAAAAATAAAACAACTTCATATTGATTTTCTTTTTCAAAAGCTGGGAATACTCTTCAAAATCTTCAAATATTTGTACACAAAGTTGGAACATGAAAAAAGGCTGGTGTGTGAGTATCCTGTCAGAAAAGCTTCAAAGCCAAGACATTCGGTGCGAACATCGAGACCCTCAGTACCTGCACATCATCGCAAAAAAAGTTTTCATCCCCATAAAGTGACTTTAGCCATATTGAAAAAGCTGAGATCCAAAGCAAGAATTAGGGTACGTATAACAGTAGTCCTGGGATTTTACTACAAAAGCGTACTTTTCATCGCCCGAAAGAGATGAAGAAAAGAAGGCTTTCACTTTGACAAATGAGCAATCATATTAGTCGTTTGTCAAGTAGTCCTCATATACAGCTTTAAATTTACCACAAGTATGGTGAATCTTATATAGGAAAATACTACGTACAGAAAGCTGACTGAAATTCGCCCACTCATATTTATTTTGTAATTTTCCCTTTTATGCACGATTTGGCATCACAGACAGCAGTCTACCACTGATACCGACATACAGCCGCCGCCACAGTTCTGCATAGACAAAGAGCACTGAATATGTATGTCATTTTTCATCGCCAAACTATCGTTCATGTCAATTACGTCTTTCACCAAAAAAAATTGGGTGTTCCCGTCCCTCGCCCACTCTAACAACACCAATATTTTTATGGAGACTAAAGGTCCAAAAAGGAAGCTTGAGCATTTCAATTTTTTTCGTATGCCGCTGAATCGGCTTTCAAAAATTACAAAGCTTTTTTGTGCTTGCCGCCATAGACTTCATTATTTGTTGGATCTATGCCTGGTATCTTCATTACAGCTCTCTTCAAAAGGAACAAAAAATTAAGAGAAAAAGAAGGTATATATGCTTTGTTGTAATTGCGAAAAAATCCATATTCGAGAGATTGTGTTTTCTTGATGTTTAATAACATATACATCATAATGAGAAACCACGTCACTGATTTTTGTCGTTTTGTCTGTTTGCCTATATGTCTGTAGTATGTCTGGTAAACCTTGTTGTCTATTCAGGTTAGAAAAGACATTTCGAATCATGATGAAATTTTGATAATAGATTACTATTGTGGAAAGGACAGAAGAAGTTTGGTAGTTATTCACAATCTATTCAGTAGCGGCAGTAGAGTTACTGTCAAAAAATCAAAAACATCAAAGCACTTTTAAGTTTCCGATTTTCCTAATCAGTTTATTTTTTTGTGGCGGTATACATTGGAGGTGGGGCTGGGGGAGAGATCTGCTGATCAAAGTTATTGAAAATTTCAAAATGTTGGTTATTTTTCAAATTATAAAAGATTTTAAGCTTTTGAATATTTTTTTAATTCAGTGTCAACTGAACCATTGCGTGGCAAGCACAATGTTAACTTACTTTTCTCGAATGTCAGTCAATATGTCGTGATCGCAAACACGTAGACAAGACTACATACGTATTTGAAGTTTAACATTTATTGACTGATTTCCAGATCAACTCGAAAACAACGTCGTCAACTTACGAAGCATACCCCCAAGAGGGACATTATCCAAACATTAATATAGACGACGCTATATCCTTGGAATCTATGGAAGAACTCAGAGTGAAAAGCGTACCTAGTTCATCCTCTACCTCGATATTGAAGAGTATTTCATCAGGAAGTATCGATAAAATGAGAAATCGCAAACTATCCTCCAACACATCTATAAAGCACGTAGAACTTATAGCTGAGCCAACTTTAATAGCTCATACTCCTTTCAAACAACCAGGAGAGATAGGATATCCAAATCGAGAAATCAATTCTCTCAGGGTGTCGGAAAATATGGCAGGAGAAATAGGAAAAATGTTTAGCGTACCAGTAACAGCGTAAGTGAACATACTCCAATGTGTATGCTCTCCACCACCTCCAAATCAAACCTGCTATAGACATGCATGGTTCGTCTGCAGCCTAGACTCGTCAGTATAACCTAGTCAAGGGTGTGATAGCAACATCAACACTTATCTCTAAGCGACGCGCACGGTGGCGCTGCCCATGCGCAATATTGCCTATACTGACGAGTCTAGGCTAAAGACGAAACATGCATGTCTATAATGGGTCTGATGCATAGTGGAGAGCATACACTTAATATCAGTTGTCAGCTTCTGATGTGAATGAGCCGAGATAACGGTACATCGTAATAGTATTCACGAAGAACAAGGGATGTCGCTGTAAATCAGTTCAACCTGGTTGACAGATGTCGTAAGGGACATCTGTTGCCGTTCCAAGGCAGTCCAAGTGTTAGGATCTTGGCCTCCTAAGTTGTGACCACCGCGAAATACAGCAGTTTCAAAATTAACCAGCCGTACTTAAAACCCCTCATAAACAACAATGTTGCCTACTAAAATTTGATTGGATGAGCTTCAGGAAGGAAACAAATATTAGTTTGGAAAATTATTGATCGGATGGAAACACTAAACATCAAAACGACCATAACTTTCATTGAAGGTCAGTGTAGGGAGTTTTTTCTAAATGCTAAAGTTGAAAGATATCTGGAGTCATTGCAAATGTGTCAGTTCAGACATAATAAGCGAACGCAGTTCGTATTTCAATATTTTGACAGATTTTTTTATAAAACGTTTCATTAAGTTGGCTAGAAAACTTTATTTACAATATGGTAACCAATAACTGTATTTTGATAGACAGAGTCCAGTCTTAGTCAATGTGGATCGATTCTCAGCTTCAGCTAAAACACACTGAAATCATATACGTTTCTATACGTTTCTATGGAAGACTCGATCATGTGGTTAGTTTAGTTTGATACAGATCAGCTTTTCACACCACTTACAAGGAAAATACAAAAAAAAAACAATATTATTAGGCAGAGTTAAGCTTGACACACAAAATCATGTTGGTTCCACATACTTATCGAATAAAACAGTATTAAAAAACGGCTAATTTAAGAGATGTCAAACTGAGTTAGTTGGAAAAATATCTATTGAACCACTTTTCAAACGTTGTTGACTATACTTCCCATAAGTTACAAAAATAGTTTGGAGCACTTTTTGATTAAAGATAAAGTTTGCAAGAGTTGGTCTTCCTCATATTAATATTTATGTACTAATTTGTATTTAGGGGATATCACAAGGCATCGTCAGCAGCGTCCAAGAGACAGTCGGGTGATATAAAGAAGTCGCCTTCAATAGATTTAGAACAAGAACAAGTTGCAAATATCGAGGAAAATGAATATCGCAAACAATCATCAGCTGCTTTCAATCGGCAAACAGGAAATAGAAAGTCCACTCCAATTGAAACAAGAATGTCTTCTAGAGAAGCAGAACAAGTTGTAAATGATGAAGAAAATGCTTATCGCAAACAATCGTCAGCGGCTTCCATGAAGCAAACGGGAAGTAGAAAGTCTACTCCGATTGAAACAAGAATGTCTTCTAGAGAAGCAGAAGAAGTTGTAAATTATGAAGAAAATGCATATCGCAAACAATCGTCAGCGGCTTCCATGAAGCAAACGGGAAGTAGAAAGTCTACTCCGATTGAAACAAGAATGTCTTCTAGAGAAGCAGAAGAAGTTGTAGATGATGAAGAAAATGCATATCGCAAACAATCGTCAGCGGCTTCCATGAAGCAAACGGGAAGTAGAAAGTCCACTCCGATTGAAACAAGAATGTCTTCTAGAGAAGCAGAAGTTGCGTATATCGAAGAAAATGAATATCGGAAACAATCATCAGCTGCTTCCATACAAACTGGGAGTAGAAAATCTACTCCAATTGCGGCAAAAATGTCTTCTCAAATAACAGAAGAAATTGCGAATGTCGAAGAAAATGGATATCGCAAGCAATCATCAGCTGCTTCCACTAGGCAGGCGGGAAGCATGTTAAGGTCGACTTCGATAGGTCCAAGAATACCTTCCACAGAACCAGAGGTACCGGATCTCGACGATAGCGGATATCGCAAACAATCATCACCTGCTTCCACTAGGCAGGCGGGAAGCATGTTAAGGTCGACTTCAATAGGTCCAAGAATACCTTCCACAGAACCAGAGGTACCGGATCTCGACGATAGCGGATATCGCAAACAATCATCACCTGCTTCCACTAGGCAGGCGGGAAGCATGTTAAGGTCGACTTCAATAGGTCCAAGAATACCTTCCACAGAACCAGAGGTACCAGATCTCGACGATAGCGGATATCGCAAACAATCATCACCTGCTTCCACTAGGCAGGCGGGAAGCATGTTAAGGTCGACTTCAATAGATCCAAGAATACCTTCCACAGAACCAGAGGTACCAGATCTCGACGATAGCGGATATCGCAAACAATCATCAGCTGCGTCAACGAAGCAAGTAGAAAGCGTGAAAAGGTCCATTCCAATATCTCCAGAGTTGCCTCTCGGAGAACAGAACCAGGAAGCAAATGTCGAAGAACAAATGCTTCTCATAAAGCATAATGTATCTCTTCAGTCTGTACCGCCCAAGATAGATAAACAGAATTTGGTGCAAAATGGAATCACTGAAGATATGCCGGATAAGTCAGTAATTCCAAGTCATCGAAAACAAACCACAGGATCCATATCAGGCATTGAAAATGAACCAGATGTATCCGTAATTGGGAGTTATCACAGACGACCCACAACATTCCTGCCGATGCCATCGCTAAGAACTTCCATGAAAATGTCATTTTTAGCACCAGAATACGAACCTTTCATGAGGCAAGATAAATCTATTGTACGGATGACCGTGACACCGCTGGAGTCTATTATTATTCCCGAAAATGTTAAGGACAAAGTGATCCGTCGGCTCACCATTGCTGAGCAAAGTTCATTCCAAAAAATACAGAATGAAGAAAATCCGAAATTAATCCCGTTAGCAGAGGAGGTAACTGAGGACAAGCTTATACAAGATAAAGACCAGAGCCTTTCAAACGTAACGAAAATCAAAAATAAAATTGAAGATGATACTATGTCAGCAGCGTTAATGGAAGAAACTGGTTCAATATTCACGATTTGCAGCACAAAAAAATCCGCTAAGCCGAAATCCACATCGTTACTCAAAATCAAGAAGTCTGGTTCTAATTTTAACGTAAAAAACAAGGTTGTGCCCCAAGATTTGCCGTCAATTTGTTCTGACGCAACCTCAGAAGAGATCAGCCTATCAGCGATGATACCTGACTTTCTACCAGAAAATGAAGAGGTATGGAAAGATTACTGTGAACAACCTTCTTATAAAGAACTGGCGCAGGATTATCGAGGAAACGAAGGCTATCTCATAGAAAATTACGATACGTATTGGACAATGGTGAACAAGCTAGCGGATCTTAGAGACACCGTAGAGAAAATGAAGGATGAACTACAGAGAAATAGGATAGTTATGAAAATGACCATGCCTGTCTCCCCAAATGAAGAGGAAGAGCAGAACTTCATGATTAGCGACCAAGCTAGGCAAGGCGACTTAGAGAGGGCTGTGAAAAAACTGAAACAGGCGCAGGAAGATGTATTGCGAATACAGACCGGTCTTAAGATTCATATAAGACATCGGAAGAGCCTGAAAAAAGCCATAAGCGATGATTTTGACAGTTACAGCAAAATGAAGTATGTGATTCCTATGATATGTGATATAGACTTTATCGACGAGGAACTTGATAAAATGAGAACAGACAGAAAAAGTGTGTTTTCGAGCTTCAAGCTTGAGCCATCTGCAAACACTGATCTGGATTCTAAGTTGATGGAATATAGAGCATTACAAAAGAAGGAAATGGAAAGGTACAATAAATTGAGGTCATCAAAAAAGCGTTCATGGAAAATTATATGACAAAATTCAGTGCTACCATACCAGTTGTATGTAAAATAACATGTAGAAGATAACGATGTCATAAACATTAATAGTATCATCGTATTGAGCTGGCTGGGCACACCTCCGAATCATAAACCTTGTCGGAAACATTTTATAGACAATGCGATGCATGATGACATGAAAAAAATATCAATTCGTAGAAAGAATGTCACACATGACAGTGTAATGTAAACTATTATTTTGACATAGCCGCATCCAAAGTATTTCCATAGTATGAAAAATTGTTCTAACAGTGTGCCTGATTTTTGAAGAAGTAAAGATTGAAACTATGAAAATCTTCACCAAAGGATATCGTGGAAAAGGGGATCATATACTCAGCGCCTACAAATATTTTAAGACACGTTATGGACAAAAGTCAGTACATGCTACATACCTTGAAAACTTTGTTGCAGTCACGAAAACGTCCTTAATTTTACTTAAAAGTCGGAAGAAAGTGAACCCAGATAAATATGACAAGTTTAAATACCATGAAATGACACATCGTCTAGCACAAATACGGTCCAGGAGAATAGAACATTCTGGAGTATTGTCTGCCTCAAAATACAGCTGAGTTGTTGAGTTATGAAATAATAGATGATACAAAATTTGAAGCAGTCATAAAGGCATTAAGAATTTTTAAGGAATAGTGAAGAAAAGATATTATATGTAAATTAGGGGTACAAATATCTGCGGAACATAATTTGGAACTACAATCATTCAGGTCAAGCATGTAATTTATATAATAAAATATATGGAGCAGAATGTTATTTTTATTTCAAAATCAGACAATAAGTTAACATTATAGCCGGCTGAAAAACAAAAATGAAAAACCGTGAAATTGGACCCCTAAACTAATATATATTTCTTGCGTGGGAATTTGCGATTATGCCACATTAGTTATCCGAAATCGCCCGCCCTTGTCTAGAACCACAACTACATGGGCAAGCGTGACAAATAATTACTTGCATTCTCCGCAAGGTGGCAAGTGATACATGATTCGATTTCGAAATCCGGAAAAAATTGCCAACAGCAGGTTTCGAACCACACATCTTCCGATTGACGGTCGGCAGGTGCCCGGTTAGTTCAGTTGGTTAGAGCGTCGGACCGGCAATTGGAAGATGTGTGGTTTGAATCCCGCACTAGGCCATTTTTCCCGGATTTGAAAACGCAAATTATGTATCAGTTTCCACCTTGCGGAGAAAGCAAGTAAGTAGTTGTCTCCACCAGGAATGTTGAATGATGTGTATAATTTTGGGGGAAATATGATGATTGTAACACTGCAAAGACATATCAAGCATTTGCGTTAACCATTGCTGAATATAGGAAATATCAAAAGTTTGATTTCGGACTTCCATTGTCTATAAAATTTTGAGTATCACGACGTTTCGATTGATGTGCTATCTTCAATCGTCTTCAGGTAAACTGGCGAACACGTTCCTTCCATGCCTATTTATACCCCGTCCGGTGACGTGTCGTTGTGCGCGGAGTGTTCTGATTGGTTCCCGATGCGCGGTATTCCGGTCTGCTGACGTGGCTGTTTGTCGGTCATTGTTTGTTGTCCGGTCCAGTCGTAGTCTATTCATCTTCTTTATGAGTGGCTGCCAGATTGGTTTAATGTCTACGCTGGGTTTGCTGTACACTTTGCTGTTGTTGGTGATGAATGCCGCCTCCTTGAATTTCCTTCGATACCAATGCGGCTCCTTGGCAATAACCTTAGCGTCGTCCCAAGCTATTTCATGGTGCTCCGTCCATGCGTGGTCAGCTATTCCAGATTTTCCTGTCTCTGCTCGCTGGGTGTTGAGACGATGTTCTTTGATTCTCACTTCCAGTGGCCTTTTTGTTTCTCCAACATAGATTTTACCACATTGACATGGTATCTGGTAGATGCAGTCCTTTGTCTCTTGAGATTCATTCCTGGGCTTAGTTTTTGTTAGGATACTTCTGAGGGTGGCAGTCCTAGAGAATCTCGTTTGGATCTTGTATCGCTGACCTATTCTTTTGATTCCATCTGATATTCCTTTAACGTAAGGCAGAATGAGTAAGTGCTGAGATTCTTCGTGTTTAATTCTTCTACTGTTGGTATTTTCCTGTATTGTTTCTTCCACTAGCTTCTTTGGGTATATAAATAGGCATGGAAGGAACGTGTTCGCCAGTTCACCTGAAGACGATTGAAGAAAGCACATCAATCGAAACGTCGTGATACTCAAAATTTTATAGACAATGGAAGTCCGAAATCAAACTTTTGATAAATCCACCTTGTCTACAAGTTTCAAATAACAGATAGGAAATATAATTATTTAAATATTCGAATATCTTCCAATATTTCTAAAAATTCTCCACAAAAAACGAGATAACTCGTGATGGGCGTCTGCCTACGAATTACTGACCACGAGTTGACTCGTTCTTGGCAGGCAACGAGAAATAGCATAAAAAATGAAGAATCACCGTAAAGCGTAGTATAGATATCTTACCTTAACGGACAAAAAGGCGACTATCAGGGCAGCTACGTCACTGAGCATGTGAAAACTGTCTGCTATCAGCGCCATAGAGTTCGTTATATAACCGACCACTATTTCGACGAAAAAATAGAAGGCCGTCAGAGCCAGCATAGACAGCAAACGACATTTTTTGCCTGTGAATTTTCCCATATTCGATTCTGCAACAAAAAAAAAATGTTTCATATGATAGAGTATACTTTCTTGCTAAAAAGTGGTATCAAGTGAGTTGATGGAGTACTTCGCATGTAATGGTTCCTTTAATCTTTTATTAGAAAAATTGACCAATTGATCCTTATTAAGTTGAAGTGCACTAATGATTTGTAGTAGTTGCTAAAACAGGAGCTGAACAAATTGCCGCCTTTATAACTAAGCCTTAAATGTGTAAAATAGTGTTGAATAATGATATAAAACAATCTCCATGCCACGCCTTTGTCCGCACATTCGTACTTCTTTTACATGGAGAACAAAAATAAAAAGTAAAAAATAAATTTTCTGAAACACCGTGGCAACGCGGTGTCAAATTATATGTATTTTTTCATATGTATCTCTGTTTTACCCCTCACGTGACAACCAGCATACCGTCACCTCTTCCGTCTAGGTTTCCTGCATTACTGTTGAGCAACTGAGAAAGAATCAGATAAAAAAATGTCAGGTTTGCCTTGGTTATGAAAGAATCTCTGCGGTTGATTCATAAGCATCTCCACGGCAGATAGTTACGTTGCGACGTGGCGAAACGTCGAAAGCTGGCAACAGTAGAAGCAGTTGATTTGCGGCTTTGAAATTTAGTATATTAAGGCGAAATTTATTCAAAAGCTGCTCTTACATTTAACCCTACTTCACTACCCCTACTTATAACTAAAATCAAAACATATGAAACATGTTGATCTGCAAGTACACATGGGTGAACGTCTAATCACTCGGCTAGTAGTATGTGTCTTATTTTTTCCTAAAATTCGCAAGTGAACATTGCTATAGCTCAGTGTTCACCTGATTGTATAATTTGGCAGCATTATAAGAGAAGGTTCTTCGGAATAATGCGGTAAAATGGCAACCCTAAGATACTGTGGGGTGGAAGTAGTCAACAATGTTTACACAAAGGTAATGTAGTGAAACTGTATAATTTTTGCGACTGACAACCAACTAATTTCCTGAAGTTTAGCTGACATATGAACATACTCGTACTTTTCCAATCCATGAACAAACCTGCAACAAGAGTTTTGCACTTTTTGCGGCCTTAGAAAAGTCTAGGGCAATTAATACCGTGGCTATTTTTTTTATCCAGCGCTCTAATTATTATATCATCGGTAATACCTATTAATGATGTGGCCGTGCTATGGCCAGCCCAGAAACAACACTGATGTGACGAAATCGGTTGGACTCGACGGTGTTGAATTTCTTAAGAACAGGAACAATTATTGTTTCTTTCCACCCTTTAGGAAATAACCAGTTTTTAAACAACAATTGATAATGTGGGTAATATACGGTTGTATAGTTGACAAACACTTTTTAAGCATTTTTTCCAAAAAAATCACCAACATTTTATAAATTCATTGCCTCCAAGATCGCCAGCGCATTCCTGACTGTGGGATTATTTACCGAATTAAAAGACTGTGAGAAAAATTGGTGCAATTCAATCAAACACGCTGAATGATTCTGTATACAATTTGAAGGAACGATTGTGCTAACCACTGTTAGATATAAGAAATCCAACGTTGTCAATTTGATTTATTGAAAATACATAAGATGAAATACTCGTATATCCCTCGCAATATATAATATATAACCTTGTATATGTATCAGTTCTTGAAAAAAATTATACTGAAAATAATTGTCCCAACATTTCAAGTATTATTTTGTATAACAGTCGTCTGATGCCATTCATAGGGTTCATGACTGTTTTATAAGTTTGATGTGCCAAATGAGAACAAATATTGAATTTCTTTTGTTCGCATAAATACTGTTTGTCTAGCCTTTGTGCTTGAATATAACTGATCCGTATGAATACAAATTATATCGCGTTTTGGGGACATCGCACGCAAGGTTATACAAACACTATTTATTTTTGTATGTTATATGGGTCATGTTGAATCGCGTTTAAAGTATTCGCGGGGTATTTTGTGAGGCACTCTCTCAATATCTCACAACTATTCCTCACGTTAATATTCAGAGCAGTTTTTAGGGCGTATTTATATATACGGTTACATTGTCAGTCATCGGGCAAAAATTAAAATTTTATCAACTACGAATAAAGTTATTTGAAGTCTGGAAAAAAATTAACATAAGGTTCACTATTCGATTTTTTACCACATAAACCAACCACTATTTTTAAATACAATATACCTGATATATGCTTCACTAACTACGTTAGCATCTTCAGGGGAAATTTCAATCTTCACACTGGTCGGTTATTTTAAAAAAGTGGTTTGGCGAGTGGTCCAAACTTTAGTTCTTGTGGTTGCTACGCCTAACCAGAAGGTTCCAGCATTGCATATACAGGGCGTTTAATTTAACTTGAAACAGCCGTATTACGCGAAAACGGTGAGTTTTTGGCTGAAAACGATCAGATGAAAGTTCTTGAGTGCAATGAGGGAGATTTAATGATGACTTTTATTTTCGACATTGACAGCATTTTCAAGGTTTTTTCAAGGTCAACTATGCTTTTTTAATGGGAACATAAAATGCTTTTCATTGCAGAATCTTACTCTACGAGTGAAAACAAATATCTTTTATTCACAAAATCTTGAAATCCGATTGCAACTTGAGTAGATAAAAAATCAATATTTATTTTTTTCATAATAATTACATGGTTTGTCAGAAATACTTTTCTTCGCATGAAAGCACAAATAATGTAATTATTATATGGAAAACCTTCAAATTCATTAAAACAAATGTTCAAAATGATGCCCGCTAACTTCAATACATTTATCAATCCATTTCATGAAGTTTTCATGACACCCAAGAAGAGTTTCTCAATTGATTGCTCTACAAGCACATCTTATGCGTTACTCACAAATTCACCAACGAAGGGCGCTGATGTTCCACTTTTCTTAAGTATCACAGTAATGCACATTATGTCGATTCACTACACCATGATTTGTAAAACTAGATTTATCTGAGAACAACAAACAAAAGAAAAAAAAACAATTTAATCCTCTTCAATTTCTTGCCCACTGAGAAAATAAGACTCAGTCAATAATGTTCCAAAGAAATGATAGTGGCGTTGTCTACCGTTGCAGTATGGAAACATTTTGAAAAAGAACAAATGTCTTATTTTTTATGTACTCAAGTTGCAATCGAATTAAAAAAAATTGTGAACAAAACGTATTTCTTTTTTTTCGTAGATTAAGTTTCTGCAATGAAAAATATATGTTCCAATTAAACATCTTTGACCTTGAAACAACCTTGAAAACGCTGTCAATGTCGAAAATAAAAGTCATTATTAACTTTCCCCCATTGCACCCAAGAACTTCCATCTGAACGTTTTCATCAAAAAAACCATATGGTGCTGATTTGCTCTGTTTTAGTAACCAGTAATAAGAACGTAAATTTTAGCTGTATGAAAAACAGCGTCATTTCACAAGATGGTTCAATTTATTGAAGATAATGATCGGATTTTAGAGCTAATTTTCGGAAATATTGGAATTCATGGAAAATTGGTAACATTTGAGATTATAATAATTAGGTTTTTCAATATTTTTTTAATCGATTTCAACTATCAACAGTTCCAGAATCTGATCAAAAATCCGTACTTCCAAATATCACTGCGGGTGAAGTAGCATGTTTATTAGGTTATTATCAAGTAAGTATACTTTGAGGTATCAACACATTTCAAAACTCAATTTGTGTTTTGAATTGACGGCCCAGTTTTGAGCTTCATATGATCAATAGGTTTGATTTAATTCATACGAAGTACAGAGTCAGGCAACTTGACTTGATTTTTTCCTTGTGTATTGCTGCACATGCAAGCGTATGTACAATACGATGGTTGACGGATATCTAAGATATTTCATTTTAACATATTGCATTAAATTCCACTTATTCTGAATCGTGATATCATGCTCTGAAAATGCATGTTCAATTACAACTAATTATACTCTACTTCTTGATGAAATTGTGTGTAAACAACAGTGATGACAAGAAAGAAAGTATTCAACTAATAAAAACTGAGTCATGCAGTCATATTAATTACTATCAACTAATGTGAGCATCTAAACATTGAAGTAATTGGTAGGCCTTAACGAATTATTTGAGGTACTTGTAGTACTTGAATATTTTGAACTTTACAATATTTATATTTCAAAATAAGGATTATGAAGAAATGGAAACGTCTAGCAGGTGGGAGATAAAAAATTATGCTTTAGATTAGTATTCATATATCATTCCTAATTTCCAAATATTTTAACGTAGTAAATTTTTTTGAGAGACCTCAAACATTTGGAAGAAAATACGCTTCCTTATTTGTTCATCAATTCCATGTATATCTCAGAACGCAATAAAAAAAATTAGCAAAGGATAAAGTATTAAAAAGGTACAAACTCCATTTTTTAATGCTTTCCAAATTCATTTATGTCATTTTAGAGGGTACTGAATAAAAATGTTGTCCAATAATTTTGAAAATCGTTAGATTTGTTCAACATTATTTGTATTCGTGAAAAACTGCATAATTTAGTAATTTACAAAAAATGAGCCGAAATATATAACTTGTTTTTCTCTACCTCTCCAGCCGTTCACTGAAACCACATGTGACGGAATAAAATATCTTAAAATAATAATTACGTTGACATTGCATACAATCTATTGAGGAGATCTAAAAACCAGCATAACTCTAACAAAAAAGTCTCATGTTGGCCTATCAGCCGTGGAGATCGAGGAACGCCCAGTACTTGAGTCAACTCCCTTAAGGTTCTGGAAATTAACATCAACAATGCATGTCATGGCACGATCATCTTGCCGGTCTTGCCAAGTCGGCGTCCCAGAAACTGTGGGTTCTCTTCCGCTCCAGAAGGTTGCATTTACCGAAACATATTCTGCGACTCTACAAGGCTCAAACCAGACCATCGCTGGAGTACTGGTCGCATGTGTGGGAATACGCACCCCCTAATGCTTCTGGACAGAATTGAAGGAGCCTCTTTCAAAAGTCGTTCTTTTGGAAAGCCTCGACGTTGTAGAATTCGCTGCCGGGAAGTTGTTTCCTGCGATAGTTACAATCTATAGCGCCTCAAGGTTAATGTGAAAGGACATTTATCGTTTCGCAATGCTTCTGAAGAGCGAGAGTCCTTTCTGCCTTTGCAAAAGTTAATCTATAAAAAAAATAAACTCTATAAGAGGCATATTCTTTGCCCTTCATCTTCAATTTCAATTTTTACTTCCTTTCCTTACTACTGAAATAAGATCAGGTTTTCTCCCAGTCTTGTTGGGTACGCTTCATAGAAGAATCCAACTATTGTTCTCCTAACCAACAGTTTTTCTCCAGGTTTTCTAATGATTCATTCTTGTACCCTAACTAATGGCAGTTTTTATCGTTATCTTGTAGTCTTGTTGTGTTATATCTCATAAGCAGCATTGTGTTTCCGATATGATGGTGCATTATGGTCCACATCTGGAATTTCTCAACAATGTAAATACACCAGTCTGTATTCGAGCACCTCGTTATAGTCCATATCAATGTCTTATTTGAAAAAGCACCCGTTAACCTGGAGACAGTTCATCAATCCCAACGTTGTCATACATAATTTCATTTATTTTTGGTACTACATTGAAGGCTGCCTCGGCAGCCGAAACGTTAGCCTCAATCATTAATTGCAGCGTATTTTGTTTCGATTATTGGCTAATACAAGTAAAGACGAATCAACTAGACAGTCACAGGATACGTTTCAGGAGTTACATTATTCTACCTGCTAATATCACCCGAAATTCAATAATATATTGAGATAATGGTTAGTTTTAACCCCTCACCAATTTACAGGGGATCCTTATCATGAACGACTTCCAATCCGATATTTTTGTGATTTGAATATACACCATACAGCAAAATTATCCGGACAGAAAAAAATTGGTTAAACTCAATCTTAAATAAATTTGACTCTTGTAATCAATTTTAGTGATTTTTTGACAAGTTGCATATGATTTTATCTTCATTATATCCTGAAATCGATATACGAACAATATACATTGATATGTTGTCATACATGGTAGCACAAAAAATTTCATTTCAAACTTAACTTTGAAAGTCCTGTAGAAAAATGTAATAATTGTATGACGTTTCTTTGTACGACGTTCAAGCCGTATCTTCTCTGAATAATTTCTCTGTATTCTTGAAGAAAACACGCAAATTTGTAGGAAATGCAATAATCTTTTGTCAGCGACCAAAAATTGAAAAATTAATTTGTGACGTTAGCTTTACCTTTCTGATATGATGGTATAAGAATTAGCAGTTTCTATGGCGCCGTGGCTTGGCAAAAAAGTTTTTGTCAACAAAGTCCAGATTTTTTAATTCTTGTACTTCTATCGTCTCACAAGTTAGTTGTTGATTCTTTTTTGTGTTTTGGAACCGTTCCGTAAAAGACTATATTTATATCCATATTAATTTACACTATCCGTAAAAACGATATCAGGTCACATGGTGCTATGGAAACTTCCAATTCTTAAAACATCGTAACAGAAGGGCAAAGTAGACTGTACAAAACACAAGTTTAACGTAATTATTACATTTTTCGGTTCAGAAGTGCAATGTAATTATTTGTGCTACCTTGTATGTCAACATGTATGTATATCAATGTATACTTCTCGTAATACCGATATCATGACATGATGTATACTAAAGCATCTGCAACTTGTGAAGAAATTATTGAAATTGGAAAAAAGACTTAAAAGTTATTTGAGATTGATTTCAATCATTTTTTCAGTCCGGTAAATTTTGTAGTCCAGTGTATACACAGAGAGCATACATAAAAAACAATATCACTGACTTTCGTCGTTGTCTGTCATCTGTCTGCCTCTCCAATGATCCTTGGCATAGTGACATATATAGCAATTCGCAGTATTCTTCTATCAATAACTAAAGTTTGAAATACTTATCAGCTATAGATATACAAAATAAAAATTAAATTTTGTATTCAGGAAATGAGGACATATTATGAAACCAGCCAAGATTATACGTTTATCAAGCTGTATAATCTTTTGTTCTCAATGCGCTGTCTCCGGATATTTCTACATTCAGTGAGCGTCCAGAGATAACCAAGGCATCTGACGATCAACTTTTACTTCCCACAATAATGGGCCGGGAAGTATTGTAATCGCGAAAAATTATTGATTGATATTTTATATTACCTTGACGTTTTATACATATACATCCCACAAATCCAAGTCAATCATTTCTGTCTGTCTGTCTGTCGACCCGGTAATCCTCGATCTCTATATAACTCATAAAGTACCATTCTCGTTTTGATGAAGTTATCACACTAGATTACTGCTATGGCAAGAACAAAAAAGCTTTTTAGTTTTTGAAAATCATAAAAAGACCAGAATAAAAAAATGCCCACAATTTATCTTTGAACGTTTATGAAGCCTTTCCGAATTTTTTTGAGGGTTTTCAAAAATTATTGGAAGTGTGGGTTGGTGGTGATCTGGTCTTATATCATCCATACATTCTTGTAACCTGTAATCCTCCCTACTAGTTAGACATAAATGATCATTCGCACATTATCTTTCAAAAAAACACATAGGACTTTGATAGATTTTTGATCCGTTTCGGAAGTTTCAAACAAATTTCTTCCGTTTCTGTTTTAAAGGCTATTACTAAAAATTACTGCTATTAACTGAGTATTTCATGCGCAGTTGTATTGCAGATTGAAGATTGTGATCGGATAGAGCTAGTGATTCACTTGAATAAATATAAAATTTTCGAAATTTTCAGAACTTCTAAGAACATAAAAGATTTAGTTTTCCAATATATTAAAATGCAATTCTAAATATCAAGTTTTATAACCCGATCCAAATTCTTATTTCTAAACTGATACCACTGCGCGGGAAGTACAGCGTCAACATACTTGAGGTTATTTTTTTAAGAGAATGAAAATAATAAATTATATTTCTCTTCGAACCTTTCCTTAATAACATCGCATTGAGTTAAGCATACCAAAATAAATTCAAATTTAAGTAATAATTTATCACTATTCAATATTCATTTATTTATCTGGCGTGTGTTGGACCTTCGGCCATTAAACTAAGTCTATAGTAGGTTAGTCAAATCTGTCAAGTAGGGTGGCTCAAAAACTGGAAGCTAAATATCACTTTTGTAATTAAATAATTATTATCCTTATTATATATAATAAAGTCATCTGAAATAATAGTAGGGCAAGCTAAAGTATTAGATTAAACGTGGCGACCCGGCAAGCCGGGATCGTCTATCTTTATTATATCTATAAACTACGAATCCGACCGTTCATTAGTATCGCTCAAATGGTAGACTGAGAATGTTCATCGGATGTATCGCGTGTTGTTATATGATAGTTGTATACGTAGCTCCACTATCACTCTGCTACGACTGGATCGATAAATCAAAATGTACGAGGTACTACCGGGGTAAAAATTTTACAGATGATGGAATGTCTTCCGGCAACGTCTTATTTTTTCAGATCTCCCTCTCACCACTCCACACCACCAATTTTTGACCCCACAAATACGTTTGACGGTGTTTTCCACTTTTGTTGATTTTAAAAAATTCAAAGCGTTTTCGTTCTTGTCACACTAGTAAGCTAGGTCTAACTTTCGTCAAAACCCAAAAAGCATTTTCCGAGTTATATAGTGGCCAAATATTACCGGACAGACAGAATGGCAAATCGAAATGGGTGACACAGTTTGTTGGTATATGTATTTGAATCAATAAACAAGTATCCTTCACTGGAGGATTTTTGAGAAGGTGAATAATAGATATTGTCCTATTCAGAGAAAGCAACACATTGAATTTTGTTTGGTAAAGATATGGTTGGATAATAAAGCACTTTTTCACCTTGGTCACACAATAACTATTATTCTCATTTCACTTAAAACAAAGAAACTGATACCTGGAACAATGTATAAAAAATTAAAGGTTGTTGGTATCAGCAATAATAAGATGTCCTACTTTTTGTGGTTCAATAACTGTATAATGACTAGGACATTTTTGCCCTTCAAAAATGTTTCTTCCTTGAAACGCAATTCATTTCATTGTTCAAATGTTTCGTTCTTTTAAATATATTAGCAAAATCCTTGATAAATCTCAAAAATAGTGACATTTAAATACCGATAAATAATCTTTATGTAACATTTAATCCAATACATAATCAATCGATAACCTAGAAGTTTGATCATGCAAGGAGTTTCCGTCGGTCTGTAGATCTTACAGGTAATGCTTTGCAAAGAAAATCCATAAAACACATCATATTTATTGTTCCTCAAATCCAGCCATTTTTGAACATAATCACGATACATTCTTTATGCAATTTGAGAATGGATTTATATTAACACATGGAGTATTAATACACCCAATCTACCCGATTTCGAGTTTTAAACAATTTGAATAAACAATTCTAGAAATCCGCAGGAAGATAAAATGATTGTGTATTCAACATAGAGTTTTATAAATAATCAATTTGTGAAACTGTATGTTCAATACACAATTATTTTATCTGCATGATGATTTCTAGAATGGAAATGGAAGGGTTTCACCAAGTAAGAGTATCTACAATCTACATGGTCCAGAGTTCCTTGTATTTCTGTGACGAGGTTAAGAAAGTTCATATTGAAAAATAACCATCAAACTTATACATATAGCATAAGAAACACATGACTCAGAAAATCAGGATACCTGTCAGTCGACTACAATGTTATTTCGGTGATTATGCAAACCAAAAAAAAAATCGAACAAAGGTAGACCTACATAATATTCTGTTTATGTATTTATATACGAGGACATTCGCATAAATGCTAAGCACCTTCAGTTCGCTTAACTTCTGAAACTTATCATGTGGTTGTCTAGCAGATTCATCTCATCCTTGAACTGGTCGCCAATGGAAACCACGTGCTATTGAATATATAATACAAAAACTTTCAGTCACAGTACAAGAGATCACACAACCTTTTTTCTCACTCCAAAATCGTGTCTTTAATCTAAATTTCCTGTGTTTATGGAGTCAATGATACTAACACATCCTACTAGTCTTCCATACTATTTCCAACGTGGTGAAACCACGCGACATCACACAACAGAGATACATACGCTCGCTCCATTGGTCTAAGAATTACTGACCTGGGTGGACTATTCTCCAGATCGTGTGTAGTTCGAAGTGATAGAAACTCCGATAGATGAGTGGCTAGATATGTTTTTCTCCAGATCAACTTATAATTTATTCTTGTAAGATCAGTAAGATCAAAGACGTTCGACCGTCAACATCGGCAAATATTGGACGCTCCTGAATTAAAATGGCTGCTCTTGAGCTCGTTTTCCGTTTGGTCCGATTCGTTAAAAATCCAAACTCACTTCCGGACATTTTTAAATATCGTAATTTTATAAAAATTAAAATAAAATCAGCACAAGCCATCAATACATCGTTTTAATCGTACATTTTGCTGTCGACGAATCTACAAAAATGTGTCTCCTCACAAGTTGTCGATCGACAAGCAGTGAGGACACAGCTTTAGAATCACATTGCTGTATGTTTCGTTTTTTTTTTTGATAAGACAGGCAGCGATGTGTTCCTAATCTAAATTTAACGATCCATTATAACTTATATTGGGTTTATCAACAATGCAAATTCATCATACAAGTACATAATCCTTCCTACTTATTTAAAAACAAATCTGATTCATCGGATACTGTAAAAGTCAATGTCATCATAATTTCAAAACTGAATTCTTGAACCTTTGCGTTAGTATTATCATGTATTTATTCACCCTCGTATATTTCTGAACTGACAACCCATTCAGGAATTTAAATACTTGTTCTTTTCCATATATCGTGTTCCATACCATTTCAGAGCCAAAGTGTTTAATAGTTGTAAACAATAATAAAGATTATCAAGGTGAACGTCTCCGAAATCCGGATTTTATCTTGGGTATTCCACCTATTAATGGTTCGCGAGAAAAACTTGAATAATTCATACCGCAAAAAATTGGCACCGACAATACCTAGAAACATCTGTTGTCTCAGTGCCTTACGCTGTTGCCATAGGGGTGAGTAACCACCCCAAATTATAGTAACCAAAAGTTTAGGTTAGTTTCTGTTTCGGAGAAGATGGTCTATTTTGACTGCATTCTTGGCAGTCAGTGAAATTGTATAAGTTAGTTCTGACTAGATTATGTAAAGGGGAGTCTGCGCTGACAATTAACTAAAGGGGGCTCGTTTATTTACACTTTTGAACACAGTAGCACCAACAATATCCTACACCATCCGATTTTGTGGGATGCTGACAAATTTTAAATGTCATATAATCTATTTAATAAAGAATTATCCATCAATTGCCCACTCCCTTACCCAGCACCTTCAATTTCTTTGACCCCCTAATATTAATTGAATAATGATCAGGGGCCTCGGAATCGTCAAAAATGAAATTGTTTATTGACGATAACTACGCCGCCACTGCTCGAATTTCCGATAAAAACAATGCTTTTTCGTCGTTCGCACTGTCTTCTTAAGTAAATTAGTGAGACAGTCCTTCCAAATTACAAAGGACCAAAGAATGCCGGACAGAATACGGTACCAGACAATGTTAGGCCGGCAGACAGACAGCACCCAGGTCACCAGAAATGGGTGACACTGTTTTTTATGATGATATAAGTATATGTCATGAAACATCAAGAAAACATACAAAAAATGAAATTCATGAAACAAACTGAAGCCCAACAAATGACCAACAAAGTTAGTGAGTCAATAGAATCGCCACGTGCAACAGAAATGAAGAGAAACAGTTATTTGGAGAAGCTCTTCCTCATCAGCTGGAAGAAAATTTTTCATGTCTTACAACAGATTATCTAGATATATAATATGTAATTACTTTTGTTCGAAATTTGTAGACGATGTTGATGTTTTAATAACATTCCTTTGGAATTACCCTGTAATGAGAGTTTTTTACGGTTTTTTGCGTTTCACAATGTTTCGAATAGTGAATTATCCTCTATCGTCTTTTGTCTTTTTTGACCCGAAGACGATTGAGGATATTATGTACATCAATCGAAACGCTGTGATTGAGATTCTAGTCATTAGAGAGCAAGCATTTTCACATGCAGAAAAACTGATCAAAATTGAGATCAGTGACTAACTGTTTATTGGTCACGTTTAATAAATCGTCTGACACTATAGGTATTTTTTTAATGGTTACAACACTACCCTACTAGTGCGCCCTTGTACCAAAACAGGAACAGTTTTTTATCACTTTCGATTTCTAACAAACTATATATGCTATCAGCTGAGATTTCATTATGTTCAGCCTTCATGATTCCACACAAAGAGCGACAATGACCATCGGAGAAATAACGTTCTGCATTTTTATTAATTCAACGTTCACCTTCAATTTCTTCGATCACACTATCAAGTCGTGCTATGACTAATACAAAGATCACTTCTAGAAGCAATAATGAAATTAATGACGTCCTTGACAGATTCCAAAGAAAGGTCTTTTCGCGAACTAATGAACCAAATTTACTTTGAAAAATGGCTTCAAGTAGGTTGACGCAGTACTGCCCACGCAATGGGATAATCTAAGAAACAAATATTTAAATCGATTTTGGAATATAGAATTTGAAAAATATGAAAAAATTATTGAACCTACCATTTAAAAAACTTGACAGGTTTTTTATAACTTATCACCACTTCTAAAGTCCGATGAAAATTATCAATAAACTGATACAACTGCACTAGAAATGGAGAGTTATGTTTGACACCTGTTTTTTAAGAGAGACAAAAGTGCACTTTGTAGTATCTCACATATATATGACCTTTAAAAGCTGCAAATTGTAGGAAAAACCTTAATTTTCAGTTATTTTTTTGTGATGAACAAAATATCCTGTTGTCACTGACACCTTAAATTACGTATAAATAATCGAAAATTATGTGTGACTTAATGCTGAAATACAGTGACAACCCCCGGCGTCCACCTACACGTTGCCTTAAATCGGCCTTTTATTTTCCACGCCAATTAGCGAGAAAGTATGGTAATGGCGAACAATTTGACATCATCAAAAATCATGTCATTCATTTCCATCTGTTTGTTTCTGTCTGTACTCCCTCCTGTAATCATTGGCTCCTCAATAATTCAGAAAGTAGTTTCACGCCTATTGGCATGGTATATAGGGAAGTCAAAAAAAAAATATTTATATAATTCCTAAAATTCTTAGGCATCTAAGTGTTCAAATATATGTCCAGATTTAATTTATGACTATTAAAAAGGTACTACCCACGAGTACAAAAACAATACACAGTATATTGATGAGATATACATAATTACATATAATTGATTGAGATAACAGTTCCAAAACTATAAATCTAAACTGCTGCCTTAGTGTGGAATTTGCAGCATCAACCTACTTGACATCTTTTTTGTTTATATCATGGAAAGTTTCGAATGAGGCATGTTACTTCAAAAAAACTGAAAAAGGCTATTTGTTAAAAAATATGCCACCTCTAGACCTCTGGATACAACAAGAGGGTATGGTGGCCTACCTGAGAATGCAAGACGAGGGTATGTGACCATTGACAGACTCAAAGGTGGGTCACACTAGGATTAGTCTCTTAGTGGATAAGCCACTTTAATTGAAAAAGCTGGAATAGTTGCATGATGTTCAATGAAGGACAATTTTTTAAAAAGAAAAACTCAAGGACACTAGCCTTTGAGGGACTGTCCTTCCAGAAGGAGGATGAGTGGCAACCCTCATCCTTTACCTAGGGCAGAGATATGATCTCACTCAAAGAAGACAGGATCCAGTGGTGCAGGAATAAACTTGAAAGGAAAAGGTATGCAGAAAGCATTGCACTAGGAACCTACATGTCACCTCAATGTCACCTTCCAATGCAATTCGAAAATGTGATCCATACATCAGTCCCTAAGCACAATGGTGTACTGGAAATCAAGAAAGCAGATCAGTTGACAAGACTAGAGACTGGCTTTGAACCAAATCTATGCTGGGTATTAGTAGACATTTGGTCAAGACTGCCCAAGACAAATGGAAATACAGGAATCTAGGAATAATATCCTCCACAAATAAACTAAGATCCCTCCTATAATTTTTGTGTCAATACCTTGGGATCACACTGCTCCATGTTTTGTATCCAATCACAAAAAAGCCACTTTCTAATACATGTATAGGAGAAATTTTAGCCCAAAATCTATAACTACAAACTACATGATCTTGATCACAAACAATGCCTTAAGATAAAAATTGTGTCCAAATACACAATTTTAACCTGAATAATGAAAGAACTCCACCAAGTAAGAGCACTTATAATCTATATGAAACAATGCCTTGTCAACAAATAGGGTTTACTTCATTTAACAAAGTTATAATTTGATCTTTGTCTTCATTTTAGATGCAAATAAACATTTGATTTGTTTTGATGATTTGAAATAGATCACTTTTATCCTGAAAACTGTTACTCACATAGTGTCATTGTCAGTTTAGTTGAATATTTAATTCTATCTGTGTTTTGAACTTTGACAAATACTACAGGTGTATTCAAGGAATGACCATTTTTTAATTGATGTGGTAGCAATTATTCGCCAAATAATATGATCTGAGAGATGATAATTCATTCAAACTAACTATTGCTACCCCAATAAGCAACCTGTGAAGAATTTGTTGACATAAGACCCATGGTACATAGATCTAAAATCATATAAAAATAACATACTGTAAATAAACTTACCTAGAAGCTCTCACTATCTCTATTCCATGTAATTCGAGACACAATGCAGTTGATGTCGATAACCTATGCCGAGGTATCGATAAAACTGACAAAGGGCTTTTATGGTGAAGGCACTTTTCTTTTGATGGAAAACTGGGTTAAGCTTTTCACGAAAACACGGTCACTTCTTTGTCGCCTTAGTTTGTTACACAAAGTCTATTGTTCGTAGGAAAGACACCGGTGAATACTTTATTTGAACACGTTTTCAATATATATTTCTTCAAAATGCAGTTTACGTTTTCGGAAATGCTTTGATGACTTATCATAAAGCATATGTATTCAAAAGGAGTTACTAGTTTGGGCTTGAACAAGAACGAGGACCGGGCAGCGTATTACTGGTAATGTACACACTCATTATTTCTTGTTAGGAAGAGAAATATTAGGGAACTACCGAAACGTGCAATGTGCAAAACAAATCTGATATTTTTGACAGATCATTATTGTTGACAACCATTAATGAAGCTGACGTGAGCGTTGTCAAGAAACAGGGGTGCCAACGCCACCTCCATTGTTATATATCATAGCTCAATCATTTTAGATAGTAGGCTGAAAAACAATATTGCTAAGGCCAAATAAATCCAGATCAGTAACGCCATGATGACGCCCAGTCCTCGCCAGTCGTTATTTTTTCAGCTTGTTTGCTTACTTTTCATCATCCTCACAGCAACTATAACTAGAAAAAATAATCAATTACCTAATCGTTGTGTAAATCTATAAAATGATAAAATTTTCGTGATCTAACCTAGAATAACCTAGACTATTTAATAAATATAAAAAACATTTCATTCATAAATGCTTTGAAAAAGCAATTCATGATTGCCTAAATAGATGTTTTACGTGCAACGAAGACTTAAACGGCCTATCTGGGTGACATTTTCACTACTCCGGGCGCGTTATTACCAACTTTGGATATTCTTTGACCCTTCATCTCTTACACTATAACAAAATTTTCTGTATTAATGCAAAAACGCAAGAGATAATACACTAGCAGTATAGTCAGAGCTAAGAGCGAATAGTTAGTTGGTCAAGGATTACGTAGGTTAATAAAAAATAAAAAACAAAATTGGATCCGGAATCGAATCTAATTTTAACTACCGATTTCGGTTGGGTTCAGTTATAATTTCTCAAGGATTAAAATCTGTATATTTGGGAAAATTCTCAGTATCTTCGATCCAAAGAATTCCTGAACTGTCCTTCTCGCAGGGTAATATGTGAAAATCTAAAATAAATAATCGTTTTCATAACTTGTTAACATAATGTTATTAAAAATAGAAAAAATATTCGTATATCTTTCCGACTTATAACCTACAAGATCAATAAAAAAAATCTGTGGAGCTTATTGGAAGGAAATTTTTTTTATACTATCTAACATTGGCGGTTCTTTTCAAATTTAAACGAAATTGGCTTTGTTCAACATATATGTGATTAAGCGTATTAAGTAAATACCCAGCAGCAAAACTGGATTGAAGATTATATGAATTCAATTTTGAAGTGGAATAAGAATTATATTTTAATAAAGTAATCATTATCATAAAACACCAATGATACGTTTTTTATGTATCTGGCTAATTCTATATTTAGTTACCAATGCAGATTCAAACGAGCTCGCATCAAACTAGTCAACACTAGATTACTAGTCATAGCAAGATATGAATGGAATCTTGAAGTATCAAAGTTGGTGGCACTCGATACTTTGAAGCACCGTTGTTATCAATATTCAAACATGATCTTTATTCAGAATGTTCTATATGAATCCGGCGGCGTACTTTGAACTACGGAAGGTACGCGTACATTTGACAACCACCGTTTAATGATAGATTGCTTTTAAATGTAAACAGTTCTTTTTCTTTTCATCAATAGTCTAAGGAAAAATCCTTTTTCTCATGGACAGCATTTGGTCATCATTCATATTGCAGATAGTAAGTAAAAATACATATGCTATGCTTCGACTGTGCTATAGAAATTAGGTCGCCAATCTATTAAAATTAAAATCACTAGTATCCCCGATTTCAGTGATAGGGCTGGGTATCTTACACAGTAGGTAGCGGAAGTAAAAGTTGCGAAGAGCAGTGGGGAGAGAGGATAGATGTTTGGGTTACAAGATCTATTCGGATGTTTGATAAACTAACCTATGGTGAAAGATGACGGCATCATATAGTCCCGCCAACTCAAACATCCGATAACAGCACATATCTTCCGAGACGGCTATCCTGATTCTGATATACCTGTTTTGTGTTTGACACTTACTTGACAGTCTTGACACTATCAATTTTCTAACCTCAATTATTATATGTTTTTCTTTTAAATCGTTTACTTAATTTTATTAATATCTTGTGTTTAATACTTTACTATCTTGAACAAAATTTAAACATTAAATTTTAATTGTCCGCTTGTTCTTGACATTAATTTTGGAATGAATGTCCTATAATCAGTTTGATATTACTAATTTACCCTGTTATGAATAAGCTCTTTGCTGGAGCTTTTGAATCATTAGCTTATGTAGTAAAATACGGATGCCTCGTGCACTGTACATTCGAACATGTAGCTGATTTCGTAATGGTATATTGATAGAGAATTGATTCAGTAGAAAGAGTTATGTTTTTGTTTATTTTTCAGTGTTCTGGCCCCTCAATGGAACCCACAATTCATTCAGATGATATCCTTTTTACGGAACATATCTCGCCAGTAACAGGGCAAATAGGGAGGGGAGATATCATTATTGCAAAATGTCCTACCAACCCTAAACAACAAATTTGTAAAAGGATTGTTGGAATGCCTGGAGATAAGGTTTGTACAGTGCCCTGTATGTAGACCCTCCACATTAATTTATTGGAACACTTCGATTTGGGCAATGTGTGGAGTAGTCACTCCAAATGACCTACTTACAAAATTCTTGCAGTTTTCATGTAGGGATAAAGGTCAACTGGCAAATTCCTCACATAATCTGAAAAGATCTACAAATATTTTCAATTCTTGTTTCTCACTGAATGATATACCATAGGATCTATTTATACAAGTTTCCTCAACTGTTTGCCTTGCGCCTTATTATCTTATCCAATTATATCTGCATCATAACATGGGTGATGTTTAAAAATATAAAAATCTCTATTGTTGACAAAAGGTTCAACTTAGTTACTGCTATACTATAGGCAACCAGCTAAACCAATGTAATTCTGCCAATAAAGAATGTCAGTTGGAGCGCCATTAAAAAGATATATAATAATTGAGAGCTCATCTGATTGATAAAATCTAAAAAGGGTCATTTTTCTGCTTCCAAATTGTTCTTAGATATCTTATCCATGAAATGGTGGTTGAAATACCCTACTCAATGATGGCATGAATGTCCCTATTTTGTCATTGGTTTGGTCATTTGATGTTACATTTTTTGTTTTGAAGAAATTTTACAAATAGTAAGTGACCATAAAACTATAATAATATGGACCATCAGTTTGTCTGATATTTAGTTTATCATCAATAGTTGAAACTAGAATAAAAGAAAAAAAATCATATGCAATTAATTTTTCTGAAAATCATCCGTCATGTTGTGGCTGCCTGTCTTTTATGTACAGTTAACTTTAGATCCAAACAGTGTAACTGGAAAATCAAAATTAATGAAATTTTGTTCAAATCTGATGGATATTTCTGGGAATAGTTCACCATTGTTTTCAAACCTTCAAAACTCTTACACACTCAAATTTAAAACAGATGTTTGAGCTTGCTAATTTCAAGATTGAATGAGATGTGGAGCATCTATACCTGACTATTATACAAAATAATTGTATAGTTAGGTTTTTAATGGGATAATGATTTTAGATAAGGACTGGTATTGCTTCATCTCAGATAGTGCCTGTAGGCCATGTTTGGCTAGAGGGTGATAACTCTACGAACTCTACAGACAGTAGAATGTATGGGGCTGTGCCTCAAGGACTGATAAGGAGCAGGGCAGTATGCAGAGTGTGGCCTCTTGAAAGTATGCAATTTTTCACAAACAATAGGTGATATGAATATTTTAAGTGTGATATTCCAAATAGTGAGTTGTATTAGAAACAAAATATTTCATGAAATTTCAATTTGTTTGTACACTTGGCTTGGGTATAAAAAGAAAGTTCTCAATTGTGTATCTTCGTATTTCTGCCCTGGAGTTCCAGTTATATGAACCATCATTGGAGTATATCCTAGAATTTATCCTGTACAATTATTATCTATTTAAAAGAACATACTTGTAGAATTTGCTGAATACAAAGCTATAAAATCAAATGTAGAATACCTAATTCTGCTGCGGTAACTTTTATAAATTGCAATTGAAGCACAAAAGGTAATTATCCTGTTTCCCAAAACATGATGATGTGCAAAAACAATACTTAAACAGAAAAAGAAAGAACGGAAAACCATACTAAAGGAACGCCCAAGATTGAATTAAGAAGTGAATGTATACTGCACTAAATAAATTAAATTATCTGATACTGAATTGAATCTTCCTTTTAATTATATGTACTACAGTTTGCACTGAAAGTGTCATAGTTGTCAATAATATTTATCCTCAATATGGGGATAATTTAATATGCATTTTTCATACTGGCCTTCTCCCAGCGACAATATATTTGCATTGCGAGGAAAATGTACTTAGTCTTCCTCAAGTTTAGGATTTCCACAACTATTTGGAAACGCATTAGACATAGTAGGCAACTGCCTAAGGTTCCAGTGTCGTCTAGGGGTCTGTGCACGCACCAAGGAAAAAAAAGTTCCATCGAACGAACATTTTTATTGTAAATTTTAATGAAATTGTGCAATAGCAATATTATTCTATTGCGATGCATGACAATTGATAATATACTTCATCCATAAAAAACCCTCAAGATTTAATTTAAAATTACCGTGTCCCGTCTCATTTCTCTTCTCTGTCCCATTACGAGACCTGAAGTAACCATGTTTTTCGAATATCACATAAGACATTGAAATAACAGAATACCTGGACTCACATCTCTTCATCAACTTGAAAAGAGGTGATTGCATTGCCTAGGGGCCCGGACAAGGTTTCTGTCTAGGGGCCCAGGCAGGGTTAATCCGGCCCTGTGCGTTTGATATTGGTGTTGATATTGGTAAAGCTACAGATCAGTGTTGCTAACCACTTTTTCTTCTGAAAATCGTACAAAATGTGTAGAAGATATTTCAGCGATAAAGATACTGTACAAGGGCATTCAACCTCCTGAGTCCTGATATATCTGATGATGATCGTTAAAAAGATCGTATTTATTACGTACAATCACAGAATACATAAAGGATAAAGGTAACGTACGATCGCAGTGAGGCGAACGTACACCGTGCAGGGAGTAAAAAAAACTACAAACCAGTGTTGCCAATCTTTTAGCGCATCTCACCACTACGGCAGGCTGATAAATCCGCTACGGTGTTTAAAGTTGGGAGTTTTCGATAGCAAAGCAAAAAATCAGTATCAAAATTTCGTAATATATAAAATCAGTATTTTCGTTTTCAAAATTATTTATTGAAAAAACTTTTCAATTAATAGAAGTTTAAACACAGAAGTAACAAATGAAAATAAATTAAACATAATTTATAGATGTTCTAAGACCAAACTGAAAAATAATGATCAGTGATGTAAAATCAAGACTGAAAGCATACATAAGTAAAGCGATAAGTCTTATTTCTTTGTTAATACACTTGACACATAGCATGTTCAACTATAAAAAAAAATTAAAACATAAAATACAGAAAAAAACAAACCAACAGAAATGAACAACTATTGCTCAAAGTTTTACTGCACCCCCAAACAGACACGCTGCCTGAACTTATTAACACCCTTCACAAAGCTGTATTAGTCTAGTGTAACTTACCTCAAACATGATGAATAACGACGAACGATAAAATATATTAGAATTAGTTAAAGCATATCATTACACACAAAAATAAATGAAACTGAATTCAACTTTCCTTACATTCCATGCTATATTTTCTCTGGAAATCCCATATTATTGAGGGATTCATTTCATTTCATTCTGTCAAAACAGTAGAGTTGGGCAGTGAGTCGATTCGGAACACTGTTTCCAAACATTGAAACAAAATAGTTGTCACAGGACGCTCATGTCAAGTCTGTTAATTGCGGTTAAATTATTCTATTGTCTATCGATTAAATGTATGAAAAACTCACCCGTCCGCTGCTCGCTTTTGGATCATATGAATTATAAATGAAAGTATTTTAGTATTTTAGGGCTATGGCCGTACCTTTTGGTAGGTACAAATTCCGCTACTTTGAAGAAAAAAACGTAATTCCACCGTTACAAGGGCTGAAAATGTGCTACCGTAGCGGAATTCCGCCACGGTTGGCAACACTGCTACATACACGATTTAAATCCAGTGTTGCCAACTTTCCAGCGCATCCCACCACTACGGCAGGCAGATAATTCCGCTATGTATTAAAAAAATCCGCTACAGTGTTTAAAGTCGGAAATTTTCGATAGCAAGGCAAAAAAGCCATTATCAAAATTTCGTAATATATAAAATCAGTATTTTCGTTTTTCAAAATTATTCATTAAAAAAACTCTTCAATTACAAGAAGTTCAAGCACAGAAACAACAAATGAAAGTGAATTATACATAATTTATGAGGGTTCTAAGCCCAATCTTCAAAATAATAATCAGTGATGTAAAATAGAAAGACTACAAGCATACATAAGTAATGCGCGATAATTCTTATTTTTTGTGAATCCACTTGACACATTGCATGTCTACGTGATTTGATGTATATACATCACTAACAATCATAATATGTCCTATAAATAGTAAAATTTTGAATATAATTTTTTTAACATTCAACTAAAAGAAATTAAAACTATTGCTTAAAGTTTTACTACACCCCCAAACAGACACCCTGCCTGATCTTATTCAAACATGATGAAGGACGACGAACGATACAATATATTCAAATTAGTTAAAGCATATAATAACACACACAAATAAATAAAACTGAATTCAACTTTCCTTATATTCCTTGCTATATTTTCTTTGGGAATCCCATGTTATTGACGGATTCAGTTAATTTCATTCCGTCAAAACACTAGAGTTGGGCAGTGAGTTGAATCGGAACACTGTTTCCGAACATTAAATAAAACAGTTGTCACAGGACGCTGTTGTCAAGTCTGTTAATTTCGGTTAATCTCTTCTATGTCTATCGACTAAATGTATAAAAAACTCGCTCACCCGCTGCTCGCTTTTGGATCATATAAATTATAAATAAATGTATTTTAGTATTTTTGGGCTATGACTGTACCCTTTTGTTAGGTCAAATTCCGCCGCTACGTCGCTACAAGGGCTGAAAAAAAAATTTATCTTTCGAGTAGTCTAGGAATAACAGCTTATATATTTATTTCGAACAACCCGACGATGATTTAAATATAAATCGAAACGCGTCACTGAAAGAAAAAGAGTTTATTTGTGAAGCTGTGTGTTAATTACACAATATTTTATCTGCATGATGGAAGAGTTTCACCAAGTAGGAGCATCTACAATCTATTTGATTAGACACTAATGTAAGAATTAAGTTTATAGTTAACACAAATGAAATCTCGCATTATCTTGGAGTAAAAGCAATCATTTATAACTAGGCAAGCCGCCCAATAATGACATTCAGCAAAAAAAATCAAATCAATTTTACGGAAAACTGACCAACTATACCTGGCAACGCTGCGTCTTTGTCATTTGGCGACGTGCGAAAGAAACATTCGGACGTTCTGCTGTTTCGTGAGCGACAGTGAACTGCGATTGCGTGTTCGCTGATCTTGTTCTTGTTCGACGGCTCGACGCTGTTTTCGTTTTGTGGTTCGCCGTCTACGGTTCCCCGCGGCCGCGGTTTCTGGACGTTGCTGGTCGATATTTATAAGTGAAAAACTTTAGAAAAATAACAGTCCCCTAGTCAGACGACCAGAAAAAATGGAAAACTGAAATGCCTCAAATTCGGTGAGAAAAATCTTTTGCCGGCGCGTGTACGTAAAGTGGCTAACCCCGAATTCAACGATGCTTTCAAGTAAATCAAAGCATTTTCTGCACTGCGTGCTATTTTTCACTGTAATAATTTTGTTTGAAGTATTTGCCGGGGGTATAAAGGTCCTAAATGGTGGTGCTTTTGTTCCGGACGCCGACGACTTCAACCCTTGGTTGCATTACGGGCTTTTGGGTGCCTCAGTTCTCTACTTCTTGAGGCTCATTACGTTCCTTCCTTTGCCTCAGGTACTGTTTAATTTTGTAGGGCTTACATTCTACAACGCCTTCCCAGATAAAGTTGTGTTGAAGGGATCTCCTCTTCTAGCTCCTTTCATTTGTATCAGGGTGGTTACCAGGGGGGATTTTCCAAAGTTGGTCAAAGATAATGTCAATAGGAACATGAACAAATGCATAGATGCCGGTCTGGAGAACTTTCTCATTGAAGTTGTGTCTGACAAACCAATTGGGCTAGATCAACACAGAAGGATAAGAGAAGTAGTGGTTCCGAGTGACTACCACACAAAAAGTGGGGCCCTTTTCAAAGCTAGAGCTTTACAGTATTGTTTGGAAGATAAAATAAATATTCTGAATGACAATGATTGGGTAGTGCACTTGGATGAAGAAACTTTGTTGACTGAAAACTCAGTGAAAGGGATTTTAAATTTCATTGTGGATGGAAAGCACCAATTTGGACAGGGGCTGATAACATATGCCAATGAGGAGGTAATTAATTGGTTCACCACTTTGGCGGACAGTTTTCGGGTGACTGATGATATGGGGAAGTTGAGGCTGCAGTTTCTGATGTTCCATAAGCCATTGTTCAGCTGGAAGGGATCGTTTGTTGTAACACAGGTAGGTTCACAGCATAGTACATATTTATATTTTATATTATATGTTAATCATGTTTATGTGACATTCTATGGGTTTGAGTGTAGCTATGGTATGCTCACTCAAAATAAGTCCTTTACCATGCTAGATGAGACTATTCATAGCATTTTATTCCTGAAATAATTGGACACATCACAAAAAATTAAAAGATGTATGATGCTGGGTGCATTGCAGCTTGGCACAGTCCTGTTATAAATAAACATTTAATAATTCTCCTGGGCTGGATGGCTGTATGTATTTGTAACATATCAGATATGTCTACAACATTTTTAAGAATATTTAGCAATGGTCTTCAATGATAAATTAATATTGAATATTGCTGAATTCAAGGTGTCAAGATTGAGAGTCCATGGCTTATGAGCAATAAAATTAATGTTCTATTGATAATCATTATTGTGTACTATCATATTAACAAATAGTTCTAGAAATGTCAAAATGCAAAAAAAACTTTTTGTGTAATAACTCAGCAGATACATAGTGTCAATATTTTTTACATAGGAAGCTTTTATTTGGGTCTATATAAAATCATTACTACTAAACTACTATATGAGAGACATTAGGCTATTAATTCCTTTTTTGTCATAAATTGGTTTTGTTAGAATAAAGCTTATGCTAACTTGATGGTTGACTTAACATTATCATTACTTGCTGAAGCTCTTACTTCACTCCTGAATAAGTTTTGGGTACATAATTTGTTATTTTTGGGGTTTACATTGGCTTATTGGAAATTCTATTTGCATTTTAAAGGACTACCAGTCAAAAGTTTATGAATAAAAAAACATCTTTCATTCATGCCAAAAAATTTTAAAATCATTCCCTCCCACCAATCTCCATCTCAAAAACCACTGTATCTATTTACAAAAACTACAAAACATTTCATCCTGCCGCAGTAGTAACCTAGACACAAAACTTCATAAAAATCCAAATAGTACTTATAGTTATAGGGGCTAGAATTATTGTACAGTTTTCTTTACAGTTTAAATCATACTGAGACTTTCAAGAGTTTTGTGGGTGATATTAGGTTTATTAAGCTTGTAAATAACCAAAAACAAATACTGCTTAACCAGATGATGTTCCATTGCTGTTGTCTATATAAAACTGATAACATCTATCCAAAAAATTTAATTGAAGCATTATTGATCAACACAAAATATCACTTATCTTCTTCTCACTTGGTACTGTAAAAAAATCTGTAATTAATGATTTACCTTTGTTGATATTTTGCCATAAATGCCATAATGTAGGAGCTTAAGTCACCAATCAATCATTTTCAGCAATTATTCTCTATTACAAACAGTTATTTTTCCATTGTTATGTGGGTCAATTTTGATTGCTTATGAGTCTGGTACATTTTTATTAATCATATATAAGTATTAATGATTATAATTTCTAATTTGCTGGAATATTTTTGGGTAAGCAAAAAACCACAAGGTCTCATGGGTTTTATGTTGCTGGAATTTTTGTGCCATTAGCAGACATGTCAATGGTTTTGGATGGCAAATTGAATAATATCTGCCATTTTGAGAGTTGTGACTCATGCATATTTATGTTATATCATCTGAAGGATACATGCAATTAACGAAACTGATAAGGCAATGATGAGTGAACTGGTAGCAGAGGTGATGATATGAAGCTAATAGTATCTGAGTGTGGTAATATTTTATCTTCTGACATCAGTATTGGTATTATTAGTCACTTGTGGAATGTGGGTGCTCTGTTTGAATGGAATTCTTTCATCTTATCTGGAGATATCACCATATTTAGTAGAATAATATTTGTAAGTAGGCAATGGATGGTATGAACAATGTAGAGAGGCAGTCATTTCCCATATGTGCTAAGTGTCAGTCATGGTCGAACAAAGGTCTACATGTGTATATTTTTAATCCAGAAAAATTTGCAATTTTGCAAAATATTTTTTTTTCGAAAACAGTGGGTGGTCAAATGAAGTTAATCAGTGGTTAAACATGTCAAAAAGAAGTCCAATGATTAAAGACTTGTTGTTGGTTTTTTCAACTATACAGTTCCAACTTCATGGTTATTAATACAATGCCCAAAAACAGGCGAAAAACTAGGGACTAATTATTTATTGCTTAAGCTTCTTTGACTATGTACAGTGAAGGATTATTTTTTTCGCTTATCTTGAATATTTTATATAGCTTTGAAGTCATTTGACAGGCAAAACTACCTAACAGTTTGAGGAAAAACGTGACTAACTCGTGGAACCCTGGCAACAATTCCAAGGAACCCTTAGTTCCATGGAACACAATTTTGGGATCGCTGCTTAGCTGATCACTACACTGTACTTGCAGTGAAATTCTGACGTTTTTACGTTCGAAAATTCAAATCTAATTAACTGAAAACTACAGCATGACTACCCCAACAACATAGATGTGAACTCATAGAAAATAGATATCTCATTTATAAATAAACTTGATTTTTAATATAGAATACATGTAAATATACATGTCATATACAAAACAACCTATAAATAAACGTCCGTTTTGTATAAATTACATCAGCTTAATAAGGTGACAAAAACCTTGCGACAACCCAAATTCCTGTATATACATTATATTATTATATGTTTGATAATAGGCCTGTAAAATATGTACAAATATTTACCATATACGTTATCCAAAGTATCCTATGGTTTATGAAACACGAGAAAATCCAGACATGCACATGATACTGTATTTAAGAAAACAGGGTTAAGTAGGTTGGGCTGTACTGTATCAGCTTAGAACTAAATAATTATATGGGATTTTAGAACTTGATTTTTTCAAATCAAATTTCAAATGTAGGTATTTAAAATATCGAAAACAACAAAGTTTACAAAACTTAATTTAATTAGTTCTAAAAACCGATCAAATAAACCGATATATGAAATACAGAGTCAATGAGGAATCAAACTACTTATGTCATTTTTTAAGAGGCTACATAGTGGTTACAAAAATTTTTGTGATCTTTATGCAGCAAAAATTTGGTAATCCGTAGTAGTAGTTCACTACTGCATGAAATGTCATACACATTGTGCAAAAATCAAGTTGTTATAAACATTCGGAATGCATTGAAAATCTACTATGGACTGGGGATTACTGTCAAAAACTTAGAATTTAATCAACGCCAGAAATTGAGATAATCAACCGGTTTTGTTTGGTATTATTTAGTATTTTATGCGAATACAACTGCTGAAAAAAATTCTTGAAATTTCGTGGGGGTCTAGATCCCTTAATTCCATCCCCTAGCTACGTGCCTGCCATAAATAATTGGAGTGCAATTCTTCTAAACAGATTGTTCAACTAGTTTACACATTAAATAACACCATTCTGACTACACTTCTTAGGGAAGTTTCAAAACTATTGTCGAATAGTTCATATCGCAAAAAACCACATCAGGACCCCCAGGTAGCTAATACTAAATATAAAAAAAATTGTTTGTACCCTTGACCTTAGTGTGATTGTTTTCAGTGTCAGTTCCAACAGAGCGAAGTTCGTTCTTGCCAATTCATGTGTCGGCCGTAGAGTTAATTCTTATAGTCCAGTGACAGCGTCGCGATATTTTGTTTTTCGATGCGATTGCATCAAAATCGTATAATTATAGCAGGCCGACAGAATAAGAAAATTCAGAAAAAAAATGAGTTTGAACGAGTTTTCTAGACGGTGGTCATGTGATTGTTGTGGTATCTATATACATAAATGAATGAACCAAGCTCTTGGGGGTATGCGTGATGATATTAATTTAGATCCTCACCTCTTTGAGACAGACCGGCAGATCAACGTACAGACAGACAGACCGCCGCGGTTGCCATCCTATGACTCGATTAATTAAATATAACTACCAAAATTGAACAGACGAAAGAAGCGCCCCTCTTAGGAGTATACGATGATGTTAATATCTAGATACTCGCTATTGGCTTGTTTAAACATTCGTGTGGTAGTTTTGCGACCGGAATGGTTCACAAACCAGGGCAGATGCCACGGAAAATGCCAACAGACAGACAGACCGACAGACGAATCTAACAAAAGCCATAACAGATAAACTTTGTCTGTAACTGACAAGAAATGCTACAAATGAGTGTAGCTTTCCAATAAAATGAAATTAAGGGCCGCTGTGACTCTAAAATGATTTTCATTCAAACAGTTGTTATACTATGAAAATATCAAGATAATAATATTTATAAAAATCAAAATAGTTTTTAATTAGGGAAAAAATTAAGTGTTTAGCTCAACTTTGGAACGTCTTCACAGGCAAATTAAGCGCTTTAGGATATATGTATGTGTAGCCATAGTTATAAATCATTCAATTAACAAAGAGCTATATATGATATTAATCTTAGAGTCTTAATTCTTCCTGTGTCGTTGGTCATGTTATGAACACCAATTTTCGAAATAATCACTGCCAGCGTTCAGCTGGGTTAAAATTAGGCGTTCTTAGAGACCATGCATTTACGAAATGTCTGCTTACAACCCCATCTTGAAACAGTAGTTAATAATTTTTTAACTGGTTGATTAATATGGGGAGGCTCCATCTTGCTTAATTATCATGTTTTCAATTCGTTTCTTCGTGATCGTTCCGTGGTTCGACATAATCTCGTAAAATCTGCAGGTATCGTTCACCAGTAACAGTTACAGATATGGCATTTGTTCATCAGTATCTTCACAGAAAAGTATGGTTTAATGATAAGAATATCTGACAAAACAAACGAAATGAATATAGTAAAGTCCAATTATTGAAACAAATAGGTTCTATTGACTTTTTGTCTGAAATTATATGCCTAAAAATATGACATTACTTGATGATATTCTATAGGTCTGATTCGTTTTCAAACATTGTATTCTAGTAATTTGTTATATTTCATGCGTATTTGTGTACCATATTCACTTCTTAGGATAGCTGCCATAACATATTCAAATTACCATATTCCTGTAATGAGAATCATCGATATGGAGCACTTTATGGCTACGTGGAAGAAGTGCAAACAAGAAAATATTGGAAAATGACTCTTAGAGTAGTCTAGAGACTCCGGTTTTTATCTACCTCCTATCAAACTATAAGTCGGTGTAGGAGTTGAGGTGGAATTAATGATGAGTTGGCACTTCGTGGGCTATTTTTAATAAACGCAGTCGATGTGAATAGACGGGACCACTGGCATATTATGTATTGTAGAATATTTTCAAGATTTTAGTAGAATATTTTCAAGATTTTACTTAATGGGAGCATTCAGTAGAGGCAACTGTTGCGCAACTGTGCACTTTCTCTGCTGGAGGGACACGCTGCTACTAACTTTGAGTAGACATTTTACTAAGCGGGAGAAAATCACTTGTGTCAGAAATGGCGAGTTTGAAGTGCATCGAATGCCGACAATCACAATGTGATAGCTGAACTAATGTTTTGAGTGGTATTTCTCTTTTTTGCCTGTTACTACCTCAAAAATATATATTATTCAGATGAATTATTCGAATTCGCTATCAAGACAGTTACCTACTTGTGATAATTTTGACTTTTTTCACTGCGGATGATAGCAATTCAAAGCAGGGGTCACCAATTATTTTAATTTGGGGTCCGTTTTGTACTCGCCAGGGGGAAAATCTGAAGGCTTCAAAACCTTAATTTTCCACCTTATCGGATCTTCATCCTATTTGATAAAGTTGAAGAGTATAGAAACTTTTCCCCTACATTTAGTACGCCAAACACCTGGAAAGCAGAAAAAACGTGACAGTACGCCGAAAACGACAAAACGGGGGTCCGTACAACTGCGATGTACCATTTGGTGACCCCTGATTTACAGAATAACGTTTTCCCGAGGACTTTTTAAAAAACGCCTGGGTATTTTTTGTAGTTTTCGTTTTTTAAATTTTCAACCTTGGGGTGACTTCGGTGAACATTTCTTAAGATCGTATAGTAATTTTTTCATTATCATTCCGCCGCCAGTGGATTCATTTTCGAATACTATTACGCCTGTTCGTCCTTGCCCAAGTGTTACCATGAATGAAGGTCAGATTAGTTTTGAGTTTACGCTCGCTACCAGATTGCTTACCAAACGTAGTCTAGCATATTGAATTTTCCCTTCTCCCAGTAGTTATGTTAAGTGTATGCTCTGCACATAAATCAGACCTACTATAGACATGCATGTTTCGTCATTAGCCTAGACTCGTCAGTATAGCCTGGCGGTCTAAGTGTCAGTTTCTGATATGAATAGGCCGAGATATTGGTACATCGTAAAACTGTTCGCGAAGAACAAGGGATGCCGCTGTGAATCAGTTCACCCTTGTTGACAGATGTCGCCGCTTCAAGACAGTCCAGGTGTTAGGACCTTGTAAGATGTTAATGGGGGTTCCCATAGAGGGCGACACTTAGTTGAGTTGATGCCAGTAACTACATTTTGTTGAAATCCGCCATGGACGTACCGATGGAAATGCGACATGGTTTTTGTGATCTTCATTACATGAACCATCTCGCGATAACACTACTCACCTAGTATTTATCTCTCACTTTTTGGGATAGGAAGTAAAAATGAATCTTTTGGAGAATGTTTTCAGGAATGAGTAACAGCACTGCAGTTCATGAAATAGTATTTTCATGCAGTAAAATGTTTTCTGTACGGTGTGACTTCCAATTCAGCACCTAACTACTCTTTTCGTGTCCAAATTTGCCACGATTACGTTCAGTTGTCCCTGAATTAAAATGCACACGCTTTGTGTGTCTGAAAATAGCATTACGGCAACGGATGTCATATCATATCACCTACTGCTAACACCCAGAATCCCAGAAATATTCTTCGAATACTATCTAGCATTCGTGTTGGCAGACAACATGTACAATTTTTTTCGTGCTGCGGTACAGCAAAGCTATTAAAAATTGCGTTTGGTCGATAGACATGCACCCGTGAACCAAATTACCTGCCACTGCAGATACAATAGATATAATTTTCGATCTATCTTCAAAATTTCAATTATATTTATTCATTTATTTATCCGTGGCATAGATAGAATAATATATCTAGACAAAACTAAGTTCAACGTCAACATCTAAGTTTTCGATACAATTATTGGTTTGAAACGGCGTCTCGATTTTAAGAGCCCGTAGCAGCAAGGAGCTTCTGGGGCTGCAAAGGCCTTGTTTTTATACTATAATATATTATTTTGTAGGAAAATCCATATTTCATATACGATTCAGATTACTCAAAATATCATTCATTAGAACAAGCACATAAAAATACCATTGCAATATCACTAAGCTGTGTTCCAGTACCACCATTCTAATATATCTACTATTTCTATGCCTTCTAGGTTAGAAATCCCAACTTTAATAACCCCGTTATCCTGTGGAACGAAAATATATTGTGGACCTCGGTGGTCCCATGTGTGTTGTATTAGGATGTCGGACTTAACAAATTATTTATGCGGCATACGGAGGATTACATCAGTCCTACATATTGTAGATCCAGTGTGTCATGCAATAAATCCATTTTATTTTCGTAAAAGATTATTCTGTCCATAATTATAACCAGCTACTATTTTAAAGTCTAGGATATGTATGGGACTGTCCAGGGACGGAGCGATAGGTGTGCAGGAGAAGCATCCTTTCCATCCATTAACTGGTCGAGTTGGCGACAATACCATAGTTGTTCATTGGTTGAAAAAGTAGTATTCTGAATTGCGAAAAATCAGATTCGTATTAGTAAAAATGTGGTCTACTTCCTATATTCATTCTTTTTTGAGTATTTACTTTCAATATTTGAGTAATCTTCTATCAAGCTTTTGAAGATTAGCATCAACAGTAGCACATCCTGAAGAAGCTAGGGGTTCTCTTCCTCAGATCATAGCGGCATTGAAGTACTGCTTCTAGACTCAATCCAGGATGGATCAGTGCATTTGGTGGATGCGCCTCATCTTAGAAAGGACCTCCACAGTCAGGAACATCGTGTCCTTATTCTATAGATCCTATCATCACCGAGGTCCGACCGGATTGTCTTACATAATAACACTGAGTCCTCAGTACATCGAACACAAGGAGGTCCAAACTGAAGCATCCTCAGGTTGAGCTTCCAAAGCGTCGAACCTGCCTCCACAAAAATTCGTTTTTGAGAACCTTGGCGTTTGTTCCCCAATGGTTGAAATCTATAGCGGGTTAAGGTCGATGTGTATCAATAACTGGAAAGGTTTGATCGGTTTTTTTAACTTCATCCAGTTGAAGTTGTATGAATGTTGGAAAACATGGAGATTTTCGATAATTCGAATTACCTGGATATATTTTTGGAATATAATTCCAAAAGACCATCGGTTTCAAAAACGGAACCCAATCCTTATTTTTGAACTTGTATCATCACGTTGGAAATACACTGTCAACATACGTGACTTTGTGAGAATAATCGAGAAAAAAATATCGATTACACCTATGATTATACGTCGGCAGAGCGTTACTTTTTTACAAGCTTTTATTCAACTTGCAATGTACATATGTATGTAATTATGCAACTATGTTTGTTTGGTCGATTCTGGCAAGTCAATTTTGAAGTTGATATCTTCAACCGATTGAGTTGAAATTTTGTATACACGTTTAGTTTGGATGACAAGGCATGGTAAGCTGTGTGACGTCATTCTAAATCCAACATATCGGAACACCCAAAATTGCGGAGTAGTTATTTTTGATGCATTCCTACAAAACGGGTATCAGTGGGCTTGCTGAGCAATACGAATGAGAGCAAAAAAAAGATGGTGATCATGAATACCGTTTCTTCAATCCGTCTGAAATTATGGTTTACGTGGGTTTTGCGGACCTGTTAAATGCGCTGAAAAGAATAAAATACAATTTTCCTTTAAAACTCTTTACTTACAACGTCATTACACAATTTATATGATATAAAAGCTTGTCGCGAGGTTTACCTATGTTGATAAACAAGTAAATTATATAACTTGATCTGATTGATTTTATTTTTAAGTACTTAAATCTCGGGACAAACTTATATATCATATAAAATGTGTAATGACTAGAGGGCGAATTTATAAGCATAAAAAAATCTTAAATAAGCGCTTGAAAAAGCCCAAAATACTTCGAAAATAAGCACATAAGTATACACGTAAATTTAAAAAAGCATGAAACAAAAACGAATAATTTTTATTATCAATATTTTTTAATGAAATACATTGAAAAGAATGATGCAGAACATACACTTAATTGAACAAACTAATCAACATCAACAATCAAAATATTTAAATAAAAAAAACAAATGAAATGATGACCTAACCTAAACAAACTAATCATCGTGTTTGAATAAACCGATAACTAACTGTTTTTCTCAATTTTATACAGAAAATCCCATTCTCCTATCACTAAGGACATATTTTCTGTGGGACTGCACTGGTAATCGGGGCATGTTTAAATTTCGGAATTAAACTGGCATTAATAGTGAGATCTTCAACAATGTTTCCTTGAATAACATTTGCTATTTGACTTAAAACTTTATACCCTGCATTTTTATTTAAAACTTCAGTCAATTTATTGAAAATTATAGTTCCTGATGTGCCACGCACTTTTGAGATCTCTGTCTTGAATTTATCAACTATTTCCACTGCATCTACTAGGGCAAGATCCTTGTTTTCGAGCTCTGTGATAGCTTCGCTCACAAAGCTGTATTTTTTTTTTTTGATAAACGCTAAGTTTTGTTTTATCTCTTCATTTTTCACAATCTCTTGCACTTTTCAACTACTTGGGAAGCAGATTGAGGAAATTGTAAAATGTGGAAATGTCTTTAAAGGAATCAAAATTATCTGCATAAAAATAGGCAGCACCCATCCACGTACCTCACCTGGTAATCATCGGTTCAGGAGGGAGTGGTACCTGTCAATCTTTCTCGATAAATTTGAAACCTCAAAGGAGCTTTTACGAAAACTTTTCCTGTTTTGATTAAACTATTAACCAAAGGAAATTGTGCTCGAATAGTTTCAGCCACTTACTATTTCCATGTGCTAAACAAGTTTTCATAAAAAAACTCGAATTTGTTGCTTTTATCATGTATCACAGCCTACGTAAGTAGGCTGTGCATGTATGCAGCCGCGTCGGAAAGCATTAACAAAATCTTCTCATTTGGAACTGGGTTCGGCAAAAAAAATTCGTTAACTCATAACGTGAATGAATCTTGTAATACTATTATTATTAGTTTGTTCTAACTACTTAGAACCTGTCACAAAAGCATAACTTCGCCAATCTTTGTTCAATATTCCAATCATTAGGTGAGCTATCTATCGATCACATGAATCCGTAGTTTGATCTACGCAAAACCATATGTGATTGTTTTCTTCGATTACATTCTTGTAAACTAAGTCAACATAGTTTCTGCGTGAAGTAGATTCGGCGGGAACATTTATTCCAGTGTATTTTTGTAAGAAGGTATCAAACACACTAAATCGATAAATATATCAGATAATACCGAAATTGAAACTGAAGTGGAAAATAAGCACCAAATATCCCACTAATGAAGAAAATATGCGTAAAACTGGCATTAAAAAAAAATAAATGCATTAAAATCGGAAAATAAGCAAAATGGCATAAAAAAAACTTCACATCAGCATCATATTTGATGGCAGATGAAAACTTGTTTTCAAAAAAGTTTTTTTTTTCACTTTTAATTTATTCATATTAAACTTGACAAAAACGCTTTTCATTCTAATACAAAAATCATCTGGTCTGGGCGGATTCACGGGCCTCAAGAATCAAACGTTATCGGTTTCTCCCACTGCTTTCTGACATAAACTTGCCTGGCATGATACAAAATGTCACTGACCTTGTGACATTGTGTGTGCATGGCCACAGTTGGCACAACCAAAACTTGACTTTTTTCAAACAGATCGACACAGAGCCGTATAAAATTATCTAAATACACTTATTACATTATAAATTTAACGGATTGGCAGTAAACATTTTGTATGTGGTAGCAGAAACATCATTACGTCAACATTTTATTACTGTGACAAATTGGAGGAATTGTGTAAACTGTTTTGCAAAAAACTCAGTACGTATAGACTAATTTGTTACGCAGGTGGGAGAAACGTAACGCTGCAATCATTCCATGATCATGAAAAGTAATTTGTTAGCTTGAACGTTACAGAAAACATCTTGAAAAGCTGTTTCTTGATCTAATGAAAGCTCTCCGAATTCATCTGACTCCAGATTAAGATACGCAAATAGCTGGAACCGACAGAGCAGCATTTTCTCTTTCTTCATCCAGTATGTTAAAAACAGGGATTGGATTCCTGCTTCGGGGCTCACAATCAACTGATGCGGTCATGCAATGCCCAAAATGTTTTAATTTCATGCGCTTAAACGTGCATCTTGATTTATTTCCATCGCTGTCATTGGGGAAAATCGTACTCTGCAGTGGTGTATGCCTTTCGTTTCCTAAAATAGACATACATGAGGAGCTTGTACCGCATTCACTGCATAATCGATCTTATGTAATCGATATCTTTAACGGCCTTGAAGACATTTATTTACATTCAACCATTTAGAACCAGAACGTATACAATCGTTTTCACTTTTTCAATACCTGCATAAAACGATGAAATGGTTGCCTCCTTAATAAAAAACAAACGTGACAAACAATTGATTTTTCTTGTTAGTTTTTTTAATGGAATGCCATTTTTGAGGGGTTACTGAATGGTGAGTCCATATATGAACATTTTACTGGAGACATTTTTCAGGCAAGGAGGAGTTTCCGCATATTTACAGACCAGGTTAAAGAATTGCTAAATGCAGTTGTGATGATCTTGTTCCAAGAACACATTTTGTAAATTTATGATCTTCATTATCGCCTGATTTTGAGACAATTGGCTGTGGAATGAATTAAAAATTGTTGTAGAACACGATCAGTGAAGCTGGACGAATTAAAAGATGGGGCTTATTGCTTTAATCCAACGAGAAATGCTGAATAGACTACGTGCAATTTGCGAGAGCAGTTGTTGATTGTACAGCAGCAAAATCGTAACCCTATGAACAATTTAATGATTCTTGAATATCCATTGTTTATGTAAACAGAACATTAATAAATAAATGCGTATCAAACATAACACTGCATGTTATGCCACTGTCAAAGTTCGTTCTTAGCTTCAACAGTGTTACCTTTATGGTACGAACAACAGGTCAATAAACAGAATATAAAAAATATGTTCCCGTACTTGCGCCACAAGATATACGTTGATCATTGTTAATGAATCCTATTCTTTTCGATTTCGGTCATCCTGAGGGGGGGGGAGGGGGCGTTGATGAAAATAAATGCCAATGGAAATAATAGGCGCACTTGATATGTTTTTGATTTATATTTTCGTCGCCAAACATTTCCATTTTGGGCTTGACCTTATAGGCAACCAGTCTATAACAGCCAATCAAGCATATGTATAGGAGTGAGATAGAGAGACCATGTAACGGCAGCCGGAACTTCCGGAGTCGTCACAGATCAACCCTACGGCAATATGCCGTTGTCCTCCGAATATGAAATTGCATAATTTGGTGGTTTAGATTTAGTTTTATGGTTTACCGTTGTTTGATGATTGCCTAACATCTGGAATAGACTGGTCTATTTTATATTTCTTTTTTTTATAGAAAAAGTTCCTCATAAAAGGAATAAATTGAAAATATATTTGAATTCCTAAGGAATGCTATACCCAAGAATTAACAAAACTATACTAGATCTTTCATAGAAATTAAATATCAGGTGATGGAAACATTGATTTATTATTTATAGTTAAAGTCATGCGCCAGCGGGATCTTGTGGTGGTTGAACCTCTTGCACGGAATATTCGCAAATGAAATACCACGGCCTATTGCATTCCCAATCATTCCAACCCCAATTCCTATTATATATCGTCAAACAATTTTCTCCGTGATTCTCAGGCTGGCCGCTACCCCAGCTATAAAACTGGATCTGTTTTCCGGTACTCCCCAAAATCCACTGCCCCTCATTGGTCTTCCTGCCTGATGTCCATATGAGGATACTGTCATTTTGAACTGAAAAAATAGTTAAATAAGTCGACTGGACGTATTATTCACTCGGTTATGCTTTTTAATAGCTTGTAGCGGTACAATACGAGGGTCACGCTAAAAGTCCTTAGATATTTAATCTTTACAAGTTTAACTGAGTTTGACCACGCAGCTATTTTGTCTAACGTTGTAATTGCTTACACGCAAAGACAGCGTTTGAATCGTTCAGTAGTTGCCTTGCCACGGTCTCGAATGCATCGAAGTGTTGGCCGAATTTTAACGTGAAAATGGAACCGGGTAGTCGCGATTTTTGAGCCATGTTTTTGTATGACTATAAAAAGGGACTAAAACAAGCGGAATGTCACGAAAGTTTAGTGAGTTGCTTTGGGGACTCTGCCCCTTCTAGCGCTAGAGTTTTTGAATGGTTTGCTGAGTTTAAAAGAGGCAAAGTCTCACTCGATGATGAACCTCGCACAGGTCGACCGCTCACTGTTACTCCGTAAACTGTAGAAGCTGTGCAAAATATGGTAAAACAAGATCGTCATATAACCTACACCGAGATTGAGGCTTCTCTGGGGATTGGATCGAAAGCGGTCCGAACAATCATTCATGATCACCTTCGCCTAAGGAAGCGGTGTTCCAGATGGGTGCCACATTTGTTGACCAGTGAGAAAAAACAATAAGAGTTGATTGGGCTAAGTTTATGCTCGAAAAATTTGATAATAGGCATAGTAAAAACACTTTTAATATCGTAACCGGAGACGAAACATGGTTATATAATCATGATCCCGAAACTAAACAGCAGTCATTAGTTTGGTGCTTTGAAAGTGAGGAGCCTCCTACGAAAATTTGTCGTTCCAAGAGTGCTGGAAAGAAAATGGTCGTATATTTTTTTTCTAAATGTGGATACATCACAACGGTAGCCTTGGAAAATCGGAAGACAGTTACTTCTGAATGGTATATAACCTTCCAAGAACTATGCACGAGCCGTCCAAAGACTGGTCTGCGGGGTATTCAATGGCACCATGACAACGCACCCGCCCACAGCGCCGCTAGAACACTTGATTTTTTTGCTGAACAGGGTGTCAAACTGTTGCCTCACCCACCTTATTCTCCGTGCGACTTCTTATTGTCTAAGATCAAAGAAAAGTTACGAGGTCGCCATTTTTCCACCGATGAAGAGGCAATCGCTGCATTTGAGGAGGAAATTAGCAACCTTTCAAAAGAATTTGAAAAGTGGTTTTACCGAATGCGTAAATGTATTGAGGTAGGAGAAAAATATGTTGAAAAAACATAATAAAGTTTTTCTGTATCTAATAACTTTCAGCGTGACCCTCGTACTGTGTTGGCTGGAATAATATTCCTTTCAGCTTTACTACAAACACAACATTATCTGCATCATTCATATCAGAAGCAGAAGAACATGTCGTTGGTGTAATTGATCGCCGCCATTATATGGTGACCGAGCTATTAAGATATTGTTCCCTTTCGTCATTTTGTTATAAATTGTGGAAACTTACAAAAATGAGATTTATGGCCTCTCGCAAAAAGTCGTTTTCTTCTTTTGTTTCTATGCTTAGAAGCTGCATGTTGTGACGATGGCAGTAAGTGTCTGCTGATGAAACAGTATACTGAAATTAATATTTTTTCTATGATGAATGATGGAATCAAAGAAACTGACGTATTTTCTGCCACCACAGAATAATAACTTTAACATAGTAACATATTGTGATTATACTGATCACCATTCACATCATTAACACTTTCTTCTTAGTAATTTTTGCAAAATGAATGCCAGTTGGATCGCTTTTCCTATTCCATGTTTGGACGTCTAAACCAAATTCCATCAAACAGTTCCAAACAAGCCGCTTTATGAACCCCGGACAGTACTCTCAAAAGCAGCCACCTTCGCGACACTGACCTGTCTGATTTCGAGCTTTCAGGATGAAGAAATAAAATATTACATATTAAAGAAGTGCTTCAACTCTAATGTATGCCATTATCTTCAGTCATAGTTGTGTATAAGGCTACAAGAACTAACTAGAAAAAATACTTCACCCTGAACATATATTCCACGTAGTATATGCTATTCCCATGTTTGATTAGTGGCATTGTTGGTCCATAAATGGTGCTGTTTCCGCACCCTTAAATAAATTGTATGCTGATAGTAATATATATGATAGTAATTTAATCTAAATCTAGTTAGAAATATATTTGATTCTGAATGAAAAATATTGTTGAGTTTGAAATTGATATTTTTTCTATGATAAATGATGGAATCAAAGAAACTGACACATTATGTGCCACCTCAGGATAATAACTTCAACATAGTAGCATATTGTGGTTATACTGATCACCATTCACATCATTAACAATTTATAAAAACAAATTTTGCGAAATGAATATCAGTTGGATCGCTTTTCCTCATCCATTTTTTGGACTTCTAAACCAAATTCCGTCAAAAAGCTCCAACCAAGCCGCATTATGAACTGCAGACAGTGCTATCAAAAGCGGCCACCATCGCGACACTGAACCGTCTGTTTTGAATGAATGAAATATTACATACATATTACAGAAGTGCTCCAACTCTAATGTGGGCCATTAACTTTAGTTATAGTTCGATATAAGGATACAAGAACTAACTAAAGAAAATACTTTACCCTGAACATATATTCCACGTAGTATATGCTATTCCCATGTTTGATTAGTAGTATAGATGGTCCATAGATGGTGCTGTTTCCGCACCCTTAAATAAATTTTACGCTTATAGTAATTTATGTGATAGTAATTTTCTAATTCTAGTTAGAAATATATTTCATTCTTGACCTAAACACCTAAACAATAAATGAAAAATATTGATGAGTTTGAAATGACCAAGATGTCACTCATAAAACGTCAGTAAACCGTTTTAAAGGAAAATGCTATCATTTATGAGCAGATTTAAAAAATGGAATGATGATTACTTTATTTGAAAAATCAGTTATCGATGGCGCTCGGTTGCTATTTTAAAACTTTAACCATCATTTTTGCATGCAAAGAGTAGGTTTTTATCTCCTATATGCGGCTTTTAAATTTCGTTGCAAATTCTTTTCTTTTAGATAAACAAATCTACATTCTATTCTGTGCTTTTCATGATTTTTACACCTGAACAAAAAAGTGAACAGTAAGTTAGAACACACATTTCTATGGTATACTCTATCGAATAGATTCATAATCAGAGTATCAATTGTAAATTTAAACCAGATTTTAAATACTTGGTTGTTAAAAAATAAAATAAACTGTGTAGAATATGTTCAAACAAAGTTCATAACAAAGTGTAAATGCAGTAGCCAAGATATATAGCAACATATCAAATTTAGATTGAATTTATTTCGACTTTTCGCATGCAGTGTTTAGAGAGAAATGCTTTTACTCGTGTAATGGCTGCTGATAAGGAGTCAAGTCAAGTCGTTAAATCTAAATTTTCTATGCCTATTGTGCATTGTCGCAAGTATCAATTAACTCGATTTCTCAACACTGCTCAAATGTAAACTATCCTTAAGCAATAGATATCGTATTCCTGATGTATAGACGAACATTTCACAAAATGTCATTTTCATGATAATTTTTATTTTACTTGACACAAATATATTATATTGCCATTCTCGAACGTTTTTTCCTAATACATTTTGTTGACCTCTATTACGAGTCATGTTTAAGATTAAGGTTGTTCTTATATTCTGCCGATTTGCATCAAATTTGTCAGCACATTCTACAGCACAGTTTGAAGTCCAAATTAAGCCGCTGACTTCGGTTTGACGATTTTGGTGGTGAATGTTTTCCCATTTGTCGCCCCTGCACGGTACGGTAGACCCGCACCAAATTATTAACCCTTGCGAAAAATGTTTAACAACTCTATTAGGGGCCCCAAAAACGAAATTCTGTGCTCGGTCTATCCATGATTCGCTATTCCAGACTTCTTAGCTTCAGCCCGCTGTGTGTTATTTCGATGTTTTTGTTTCTCACTTTAAGGGCCTTTATGTCTCTCCGAAGTATATGCTGCCATATTCACAAGGCGCATGGTAGATTCAGTCCTTGCTTTCCTGATCTTCGGGTTTGGGCTTGGTTTTCGTAAGCATACTGCGCAGGCTGGTTTCTCCTCGACGTATGTCAAAATCAGCAAAGCTGGGACACTTCCTCATCCCCTCTTATGCTCGCAGTAGACTGCTATACTTTCACCACTAGCCTTCTCGAACATCAATTTTTCGACGGATCACTCTTGATGTGTCAAATATCATCTTTCAGATTCTATGCTGTATTGCAGATAGTAGTATTCCTATGACGCATTTTCCATTCACCTGAAGACGATTGAGGATACCAAATTGATCGAAACATTGCAAAACGTAAACATTTCCAAGATAATGGGAGTGCGAAACAATGTTACTCATACTCATTGTAACCATTGGAGAACAAACCCTCGTTAGCTCATTCCACAACGGCGAGGTTCTCCAAAATAACGACTTTCGGAACAGGTTTGTTTGAGGCGTTGCGAGCTCGAGCTGGTGAGGATGCGTCCGATCAGTCTAGTATTTGCTGCCACGAGACAGATGTGACAGCTGACAGCTTGAGTCAACATCTGTCATTTGTCATCATTTCATTTATCTTCTATGATCGGGACCTGGTAATTGACCATTAGATTTTACCCATTTACCTAAATCATATGTCAAACAAGTTTTAATCGTTTTATGATAAGTCAATCTGAGGTTATATGGATTTGTGGCTGGTCAGTGGCGTACATAAAAAACGTGTCATCATTGTTTTGTAATTGTATTATTAGAATAAAAGAGAACTCTTATTTATCTTGAAAATTGAATTTACATAATGTAAATATTCATAATAAATTCTCTATTTTTTAAGTGGCAAGTCATTAGTGTATGGAGGTTAAATAGCATAATTAACGATTTATCAAAATAACTTATGCAGATAAAATAGGAGTTTACGATTTGTTAAACGATCATTTAAAAATAGATGGAAACGCGTCAAAATAATTTAATTTTGAATTTTCAAAACAGAAAGTAGGGAGTTTTGGGATGCAACGTGGTGGAATAGTTTACCACATTAGTCACATAACATTTGATTTTTCGGGAAATGTGCATTGTTTAACCTTATTGAAAATTGTTAATATTTTTGTGTTATGCAAATAAATAGTTTTGAAAAATAAATTATCTAAAATCTTGCTTTCATATTCAAATATTTCCATTTTAGTTATTAATGCAGCCTACCTTGCTTATGAACTGTAATCCTTCATGGCTGCAAAACAACTCTTACTTGTTATTCTATTCACTCTCCATATAATTGAGTGAGTATTAGTGAGTAAATTAAAAATTATAAAACTATATTTGATTTATGTGTCGACGTTTCTTTTACAGTTACACCCAAAGTTTGTATTAACTCACACCCTGTTCATGGCTAAATTTGGGTTAAACGTAGAATATCAGATGAAATATGTTCTTTACATAATATGATAACCTTGTATAACAGGAAGAATGGTATTCGTAATTGCTATAATAATTACGACTTCCTCTTGACGTAGATGTTCTAAAAACAATTAACTTTTGGAACCTTGAGAAAAACGATGCATCCTTTGTTTCTATTACCGTCTACTGATATAAACAGTTTTCATTGCCGTCTTTCATTGGCCATGTCAATTGCAATGTCACATTATAATCAAAACGGAGCTATGAAGTTTGAAGCATTTGGAGGTACATACATACAATGGTAGTCCCGAAAATATGGAAAATTCCCGAAACAGCCGCGATGATGTACGTAAAAGGGATTTAAATCTCTTCCCTATCAAATTCCGTTGTGCCTGGTCCTTCTCCTAGCACTTATGGCAGACAGGGTCCTTTTTTACTCCTAGCAGAACCCAGCACGTGTCCATATCATATCCACAAAATGAGCGTCGACGGAAACGAGTGAAATGTATTTTGGTGTGTAGACATCATGAAACATTTAAAAAACGATCCCCAATTCAAAATGTTTTGAGATCACAATATGTACTTCCATCGATTAAGCATGGGAATAAATAAACAACTTTAATATCGATAAAACGATTGTGCTTCAGACGAATTTTCTAAATATTACAAAACGTGCCTAGTGTGTTTTTAGAAAAATTTAAAAAGAAATCGCCCTAGAAGTACAAAACGCCATGTTCACTACTTTCTCAAAAAAATTGAGCTATCATCAGGTTCTAGGGTTGAACAGGTATTGTGCAACACCTTTTGAAACCAGTGGAAGTGACATAAAAATATGCATCGAGTGAATGTAACACAAAATAAAATATAAAAAAAATATGTACTAGTTTCAAAATTTATAAATTATCTACTAAAGATTACTGTTTTTTACATAACTATTAAATTAAAATATTTTTTTATAATAACGCCTCCTACTAAGGAATAATGTTCTTTATTTTACCACGTAGTGCTATGATTATAATAGGAAATTGACCATATTAACATGAATCATGCAATTAACAATGCAATGTCATGGAAATACAGAATTAACGCTAGTTTACCAGCTAATAGGTGCATTTTCCGTTAAATTGTATTTTTATGTTTTCTCCTGTCTGTTATCAGTGTGATGAATCAGCTTACACATAATCCGTTTATACATTGGATGAATAATTTGCATGGTGCTAAAAACATCAGAAGCATATGAACAAACTAATGAAGTGAGTTCAAAAAACACATGAACTTTCAAAAACCCGCGCCATTCATTTCTAAGATCTTACGCATAGTATTGTGAAAACCATGTGACTCATCTTCCATCGGTTATCTGTATGCTAATCTTTGGCCTCTTTAACTCGGAAAATAATGGTGTGATCTTATTGAAAGCTATTTAAAAAGCTTTATAGTTTTAGAGCATCGATTCAGTGGCGATGGCGAAATGAGTAAAAACAAAAATATCCACAAACCGGATAATTCCAAAGTGAAAGCGCGGAAGGTTTGAGGAACTGTCAAATTTGGTACGTGTGTGAAAGGTTTCCAATGACGTATAAACATTTGATGCTCTACTTTGCATACGCAGCATAACTAAAAACTTTATTTTTCCAATTATAGGCTAATATACCTTGAACTGAATATGAGTATTTTTTGTGCTGCTGCTTTGTTAGTCTGTGTTATTGATAAACTCATAGCAGCAACGATTTGCTTAATTAAGTCAGTTGAATTGATGTGATGTTTCTTTTCGTTGCAGCTGGGAGCTGAGAAAGCAGTCTCTTTTGACAACGGTCTGGACGGCAGCATTGCGGAAGATTGTTTCTTTGCAATGAAGGCATTCGCTCAAGGCTACTCGTTCAATTTCATCGAGGGCGAAATGTGGGAGAAGTCTCCATTCACGTTGTGGGACTTTATTCAGCAGAGGAAACGGTGGATCCAGGGAATACTGCTTGTGGTGCATTCCAAGGCGATACCTGTCAAGAACAAGCTGCTCTTGGGTTGTTCTTGTTATTCTTGGCTCACTCTGCCTTTGTCGGTAAGTCAGGTGACGATAAGGAATCACCCTATAAATACGAAAATAAACTAGGCTAAAAGTATGTACGAGGCATTTTTATTGTTAAATGGACATGGAAAATGAGGTATCAAGCGTAAATCCAATTCTACATGTTTGTATATATTAGATGAAATTTATTATTTTTTCACGTTCAAAATAAAACAAATTTCTCAATATTTCACTGCGCTGTGATGTAAGTTTTAACGATATAATTTTCTAAAGTTTAATTGTTAAAGCTGTAGTGCTAGGTCGGACATTCTCTGGACCTAATCAAGACTACTTGTCGTTGCTAAACCGCAGTACGGTGGCCAAGCGGCCTTAGAACGGAATGCTGAAGACATGGGTTCGAGTCTCGTACACATCTTTAAAAAATAGATTTTTCTCACTCCCAAATTGTGACTAATATTCCTTTCCTTCGATGGCAATATCTTGTAATGTCCGCTGTTTTGTATATATGACAGCTTGCTTAATACACATTGGAAAGTAAGTAAGATGTTTCAATCCTATACTAACTGTTTGATGATAGAAAATCTGCCAGCAATAACACGTGCATTCTAGGAAAATCAGAACTATTTTGTCGTATGAATCGTTTCATTGTTATAGATTATTGGATATTGTGTTTGTAAGCACAAAACTGAACGAATCAGAATAGAATTAAATAAGCGGTGCAGATGGTATCAATAAGTACTATAAGGCAGGCTCCACACATGGAAGCCAACATTGGCGGCAACGTTGGTGCCGTTGGCAGATACATTGGGTCTCATGTTCGTTGAGGCTTCCACACAGAAGAGGAATTGGCGCAATGTCAGTCCTTTCCTGTTAAAGCCAACGTCAACATGTCTGTTCTCATGTTCTGTTTTATGGTCCTTAACCATTGGGTTCCATAACACTGGTTCTGCTTGATACAGCTCCAAGAACTCTAGCACTTTTTCGTTATCCCACACAGTCTCAGACATTTTCAAAACCAATTGTTTTCACATGGACGCTTTACAACCAGACTGAATAATGCGTGAATGTGTGGTCGGCAACAGAAATATTCGCGCCAATCCCTTTGATGTGTGTCGCATAAACCGACAGTCAACGGAACCACTCCAACGTTGGCGCAACAGTGGTGCCAACATTGGTTCCAATGCTATTTGCTCAATCTACACATTGGATGAACGTTGAACCCCTTCGATTTGACATTGTTATGAATCTTAGGATTAGGACTAAACAATCCGTAATTGAAACACTGGCAATCGGACCACGCGACGCTTTTAAATATAGCGAAACGCGTTAATAATTTTCTGCATTATAAGTAAAACTTTGGATACGAACTATTCAATAAAATTGTTTGTCATAATTTAAATGCAGGAAGTATAATAATGCGTGAAATGTGATAAGTCAATCTGTGTAATGATATTTTCTTGTTAATGCAGGTTTCCAACTTCTACCTAGCCTCCAAGTACCCGATACCGTGCCCTCCGCTCATAGACTTCTTGTGCGCCTTCATAGGAGCCGTGAACATCTACATGTTCGTCTTTGGCGTCATCAAATCATTCACAGTCTACAGATTCGGGCTTTTGAGGTTTATGCTCTGCGTTATAGGAGCTGTGCTGGTCATACCATTCAACTTGATTGTAGAAAATGTTGCTGTGATATGGGGCATATTCGGGAAGAAACACAAGTTCTACGTGGTGAACAAGAATACAGGCCCTACTATAAGTGTATGAGAGGTATGAATCAGGTAAGCCTTCCATAGATTTTTTATCTGCAGATATCGATTTCACGCGGTTACCCCTCAAACACTACCACGCACGGCCGGCTAGATCATTCTGTCCTAAATTTTGGCAGGACGTTTGATGTGATTTGGGAGAACGTTTCACGTTTTTCGGGATTCGTTGGCTGGAAGAGAAATATTAGATATAATTCAGACTTTTGGCTTCACAGTGCATTTTTCAGAACACATTAAGTTCTAATTTTGAAATGTTTTCTATTGTTCATCATCAACTCATGCAATAAGAGGAAACGGGCAACCAACCGTTGTTTATTTTTTATTTGTATCCATAGGTGTTCATGTATTACGATTAATGACGTACAGCAGAGGAAAGAGAGGAGGTAGATGTTCGAATTTTCTTAAATTATTAGATTCTGAAAGATCTTTTAAATTTAATTCCAAAGATCAAGAGTTCCACTAGCCGATCCAGGAGTTTGTTTGCTAAGTGATAATATAACGTGAAAAGTACAACGTAAGCCTACTTAACGTCATTCAGCCAAAAAATCGCATTAGTTATACTGTTTCTCAGAACATAGAATTAGTAAAATAAATAATGATAATGAACTGCTTTTTATTATACGAAAAATTAAGCAGTTTTCACAGTACAAGTGTATCACCTGGTTCAAGACACTTAATTTTTGGAGCACGTCACGAACATGATGCTGCATTAATATATTACAGAAAATACAATATAATTTTTACAGATAACAGTGGAACGGTTTTTATCACATAATTCTAGTTAAGATAAAGAAATAGGATGTCATGTGATCGTTTGTCGGCTACGAAAGTAATTTTACATGTTATGTGATATGAAAAAATGTGTCACTTAAGGAGTGTTATCACTGGCACTGTGTGTCACCGGGTTTTTCGTTATGTATATTTAATGAACGATCAAGACACTTAAATCTTGAATTCGAAATGTTTGGCAAAATCCATTTTCCTGTATGTTAAATTATCTCTATTTTTTGTTCATTTGTCTGGTCCGTATGAAGGAAATTTGCCCATTAGGCATTAGTCTATCGTATTTTAACAGAATCTACACATAACAAAAGATAGAAAGATTGGTCGGAAGGAGAAGAATAAGTGGATATATTGTGAAAAATATGTTCAGCACTTATGCGAACATTTCTTCACAATAGTGCATAGATTGCTAGAATTATTTCGTTTGATAGGTTACATCGAACCTTTCAATTCGAGATCAATGTTTTTGTGATTTTAACACAACTTGTTAGCACAAGCTTTATCCACCATTCGAATTAAAAAGTTTTTTCTAGTGACTGACTTATGCCGTAATCAGTGTTAACCTTCGAATAGACCTGAATGTAATTGAAATTAATGTTGATTTGCCGCAAAAACATATATTTAATTGTTTATTCTGTATAAATTTGAAAATCTCGGTATCTACTGATTAACTAACATATTGCTAAATATAGGTTGTTAGAAAGAAATAAACAGAGCCATACATATTGCAGAAAATAAATATAGTTTTCTTAAAAGTGATTTGGAATCGGAAATTGGATGCAATTAAAAAGATAAATATACAACACCTCTGCCAGAGAGATATGCAAACAAATATGTTAAATAGATACTTATACATGATTTATTAAAACACGAGCTAGATCGTTAAAAAAAATACATCTACGTCGGATGAGTTATGTGATTATATTCTGAAAAACATCCAGAATACTAGTAAATATAACCATAGCGAAGTATTTGATGCAAAGTCGTTCTCAAAAGTTAAAACTTATTTTCCGTCCAGTTCTTCTTACGAAACCTCTATATTTTGTTTAAATTCCTATCTCCGTATCCAGGAAGATTCAAATAAAGGAAAGACACCATCTTCTTCATGAATTTACAGCCCTCTATATGCAGTTGTTTTTAAGCTTTCGACGCTATTTGCAACTTAACTTAACTTGGCGACCTAGATCAGAAGGAAATAGGTAAAAAAGACTATTTTTACACGAATTGTAAATTCAACATGCAAGCGGATTCTTAATTTGTAAGTGAATTAAATCCCAAAAAGGAGCGAATTCAACAATAATCTCGCCTATGCACGGACAATTTAATGAAAACTTCTCTCCGTCTTGGCTAAATGGTTTGGGGCTGCATAAGTACTTCTATTTTTGATTTGTTTAATTTGACGTCTCTTTTTCAAATTGGCAGGCTTAAGAATGTTTGTTTTTTTTGTAGTGATCTCCAAACTCAAGTCTATGCACACAAGAAACGAATGCAGGATCGGCATATTCTTCCGAAGATCAATTTGTCCGCACTGAAAAGCTAAAATGTATTGAGGATCAAAGAAGTGAGCTAAGGGTATGTGTTGCGCGTTTTTGAATTGATTATTTATGTTTTAAAAACGATCCAATCAAAAACGTTATGAAGTTGATAGTAGCGTAATCATTGAAAAATATATGAGCGGCGTGTCATCTTAGATTAGCATTAGCATCAGATGAGCTTTACGAATTAGCAAATCGGGTGCTTTTATCGGACAACTAATCGCTGTTCACGTTGGGCGACTTCATTGAAAAATGAAAAAATCAAACTGTTTAATGTTATTATTCCATTTGTCCTTCTGAAGCTAACGCAAGCGATTTAATGTCGTTCGGTTAAAAATCATCTATGCAAGTGACGAGTGAATTTAATAAAACGCTGGTGGTATCTTTGAAAGAAATATGCAGTTCATTTTATCCGGTGGATTGCGAGAAATCTGTTCATATTAATTACTTCACTTGTCATAAAAATATGATTTCTGGGGAATTAATATTTCAATAAAAAATCGCCTATTATTTATAATAAAATATGCCATTCAAATTACGGTTTTCATGCTGTTGCTGAACAATAATCTTAGTTGCAATGTGCTTTCAGAATGACATTTCTGATTATATATAAGTTAAAAGACCAAAATATTGGGAACAACTAATCCCTGTGTTTATTTATTTGATGAAATACAGTTGAACGCCTTGAAGCTAGATTGAAGATGCAAAATCTAGAATAATATGATAAATAATTAGTTCCAATGCATACATATTCAACTCCATAAATGATTAATGATTCCAACAATTTGCTCAGCCTACTAAGACAGGTGGGATGTTTAAAAGAGATAAGCAGAGTTTTTAAAGAAAGGTGAAACGATAATAACGTTCTAATTTTGTATCTTTGTCTTTGACACTATTATTTTGATAAGAAGACGCAACACTCACTATTTTTAGTAGTATATTCTGGATAGCGATCCCTTTTTGCTCTCTGTAATTTAATTAGTACTTTTAGAGTTACTGCTGAGGTGACATTTCATCCATGACGAACTGAATAAGACAGTATATCTGATTAATTTCACATTAAATACATTTAAAAAGACAGTCTATAGGTAAATACACGCATATACTCTGAAATTGACAATTCTCGTATGATTATCATTTGAAACAGTTTGATGCTACGTTGTATAACCATGTTGTGTACTGCTGAATAGCTTTTATTTGGAAAAGGTGTCTAACTAGTATGAAAATTGCATTGGAATGATTCATCTTGCTTTGAGGCGTCTCTTCGATACTATTGTTTTTCGATTTTGCACAAATATTTTTATATGTTTTTACTATATACGATAAGATATAACAAAATAAGCGAAAATAGACCAAAGATCGAGAACGGATGTTATTCCTTACAAACGACTGATACATCAAAATCGTTTTAAGCATTCCATGTATGTTTTTCTTATACAAATATTTGGATTTGTATAGACTTAAGATAGATATACATAGGGGTGTATATAGAAAAGTAAGGCATTAGGACATTGCTCTTATTTTCATGTTTCATAGTTTTTTCTCCGTTCCTATGCAAAATTCATGGAAGTTTGTTTCTGATACCCCCATGCCCATGAGTAGATCAAATAAAGAACTCGTTCATGATTAAGAATAAATTTTCCGTCATTCAAGAGTACCCTCTCAAGTATTTATAACTATTATATATTTGGAACTTAAAATCAATAGTACAAAATCATGTTATAAGTGGTGAAATCCTGTACATAATATAGACTTTATTACTGTATCATATTGCTATTTTTTCCTCATAATTAATATTGCAATATTAGAATAACTTTTATGTTTGCTTTGTATAGTACTTAACCGTGTGAGTGAAAATTCTTGCAACTGTTGTGTAATTCCGCAATTTTAGGAGCATATAAAATGTCATTCATATTTGGATAAATTTAAAAATAGTTTGTTTATCTTAGGCATCCATTTAACAAACTGCAAAAGTGATTAATATAAATCATGTGGTGCGTATACATTTAATTGCACAATAAAAAGAGACACGATTATTTTCGTTAATCTCCAAGTTCCATCATTTCTATATAAACGAATGTTTGGAGATATGATGAATTCATCATTCAGTTATAACTTGCATAGCCTATATCCCAAGGACGATTGATGTTTGATGGCTTATACTGGGCTAATTTTAATTTCCCTAATTTCAACGGCAGGTAATTGATACAAATGAACCAAATTTTTCACAATTTTTGTTTTGTTAAAATTATCATAGAAAAGTGCATTTTTCACCTGGAATGAGAGAAATGATTACTGTCAATTTGTTTTTATGCTGTTATTGAAAATAAAATTGTAGCCTAAATCTTAAAACATTCTGTGTAAATACTTCATGGATTAATTTTTTAAAAGTATCGTCTTTTGCTAAGAACGGCTTCTTTTGGGTTCAGCGTATACCACAGTTGATTCTTTTTTTACAGCGAAAGTAACTTATTTTGAAAATTACCTGTTCTTGTCAGTATCGCTACAGTTCAATATTTTTCATTCATCACTGTCTAAAAGAAAACAATTTTAACAGAAAAAAATTTCTTATCAATGAAGCACCAAATCTGGAAATGATGGGTCTCTTTTTTTGTACAGTTTTTTCCACAAAATTATTCTTCCAGAGATTTGATTGATATAACCTAATTGTTCACACATGTGTTCAATGTAATTTTTGTAGTAATTCCATTTAATTTATTTTTAATCACGATTGTACCGTTCATGCTCCTGGAATTGCGTTGTATCAATCATGCAAGTTTGATTTTGACCCATGTTGAACGTAGAGAGTAGGTAGCTCAAATTTTTATTTCGATTTCTGTATTTAGAATATCGTGATTTAATCGCATATATATGCACTTAAAAAGCTAGAACTAAAGCATCTCCTACAATAGGAAATGTTAGTTAAGATTGTGATTTGTTTTTTGTTATAGAGAATATGTACCGCTGACTAGCTGTGACTATTCCTAGTTGATAAAATTAGACTATGTATTTATGTAGCAGATCCAGCATATGGGTTGGAAATATCTGATCAATTCTCGAGATTCTTCATTTAGTAGCAGGAAGGCATACCAATGAATGATGTGCAGTTATGACGCTCTTTTTTTCCATAGAGAAACGTAAAACAATGCATTTGCAAGTTAGATTCTCCTACATAAGAATTAACCAATTGTGAATGTAAATATCCCGATTCTATTATATTTTCATTTATATAATGAGTAATAGACTATCCAGTTGGTCTATGGTTCCCAGATGCAAATTTACTGCCCTTATGCTGGAAATTAAAATTGTATGATTCCAAAGAAACTTATTTGTTGTGATATTACGTAAATATTGTGTAGTTATGATTTTGAATGCAAGGCATTGAGCTCGTTCGAAGAAGTGAAGGAGTAATCACACAATAAGTTTGACACTTACTATATTTTTAGTCTGCTGATATATATATATATATTTTTAATCTAATAAGTTATTTGTTGTAAAGTGGTATTTTTGAAAAAGTAATAGTTACTTAAAATTTTAATTTGTTGTATGAAAACATTTTTGTGTCATATCTGAACTGCTTATTTTCATATTATGAGACTTGATTTCCTAGTCAACTTTAATTTAAATATAGGAATTATGCACGTGATGTAAATATGTGAGAAGAATATTAAACACCCTTTTTTTACTTGGAATTGTTTTTTTAATCCAATGTGATTGATAGAATGTACTTGACTGCAACAAAAAAGGTGCAGCATACACAGTTTACAAAGTTCAGCTTCAAGAATGTGCTGTATTGAAAGATTATTACTTAAGCAGTTGAGTATGTTATTATTATAGAGTGATGCATAAGATAAACAAAAGGTACGGATGCGTCTTCTATACACTCTGATTTGAAAGATATCAAGTTCTGTGGTTGCTTTCAAAATGGATTGTTATCATAAGTCATGCTCCAGCGGGATCTTGTATTGGTTGAACCTGTTGCAATGAATATTCGCAAATGAAATAGCACGCCTGATCGCAGTTCAGGTCATTCCAAGTCGAAGTGTAAAGAAGCACCAGACAATCTTCATTCCCTCCTTGGTTATTAGGCTCACCTCTATCCCAGTTATTAAACTGGATTTGTTTTCCGGTACTCTCCCAAATCCAATGCCCTCCACTGATCCTCCTTCCTGATGTCCGTATGGAGATGATATCATTATCTTCAATTAAAAAATGAATAGATAAGTCGACGGGTCGTATCAACCACTCGTTTATGCTTTTCAATAGCTTGTAGCGGCATAATAGTTTTTTGGCTAAAATAATATTCCTTCCAGCTTTTTACTACAAACACAACATTATCTGCATCATTCACATCAGAAGCAGAACATGTCGTAGGTGTAATACCTATAGTTACTTTTACAGAAGTCTAAACTGAGGTACCGTGTACGTTTTGATATGAATTGTAGAAACTTACAATAATTAGGTCTTATGGTCTCTCGCAAAAAATCGTCTTCTTCTTTTGTTTCTATGCTTAGGAGGTGCATGTTGTAACGACGGCAGAAAGCCTCTGCTAATGAAGCAGATGCCTGAAATTAATATTATTTTTATGGTGAATGATGGAATCAAAGAAACTGACGTATTTTCTGCCACCACAGAATAATAACTTTAACATAGTAACATATTGTGGTTATACTGATCACCATTCACATCATTAACCGTTTCTTATGAGCAATTTTTGCAAAATGAATACCAGTTGGATCGCTTTTCCTATTCCATGTTTGGACGTCTAAACCAAATTCCATCAAACAGCTCCAATCAAGCCGCTTTATGAACCCCGGACAGTACTCTCAAAAGCGGCCACCTTCGCGACACTGAGACACTGACCTGTCTGATTTCGAGCTTTCAGGATGAAGAAATGAAATATTACATATTAAAGAAGTGCTTCAACTCTAATGTATGCCATTATCTTCAGTCATAGTTGTGTATAAGGCTACAAGAACTAACTAAAAAAATACTTTACCTTGAACATATATTCCACGTAGTATATGCTATTCCCATGTTTGATTAGTGGCATTGTTGGTCCATAGATGGTGCTGTTTCCGCACCCTTAAATAAATTGTATTCTTATAGTAATATATGTGATAGTAATTCAATCTAAATCTAGTTAGAAATATATTTGCTTCTGAATGAAAAATATTGTTGAGTTTGAAATGACTAAAATGTTACTCATCAAATGTCAGTAAACTGTTTTAAAGAAAAATGCTATCAATTATGAACAGATTTCAAAAATGGAATGATACGGGGTATTCTATTTGAAAAATCAGTTATCGATGGCGCTCGGTTGCTACTTCAAAACTAGCGATCATGTTTCTATGAAAAAAGTAGGTTTTAATGTAAGCCTTTCAAATTTTGCTGCGAATTCTTTTCTGTTAAATAAACAAATTCACATTCTATTATGATCTTTACATGATTTTTACACCTGAACAAGAAAAGTGAACAGTAAGTTAGAACTGGAACTCGACCTAACGCACATTTCTATGGTATAATCTATCGAATGGGTTTATAATAAATTATATCAATTGTAAATTTAATCCAGATTTTAAGTATTTGGTTGTTAAAAAAATATAACAAACTATGTAGAATATGTTCAAAGCACGGTATCTCAACAGTACATACCTAGATCTATTTCGTTTGGTCCTGGTGATGTATTTTCTCCATAACAAAGTGTAAATGCAGTAGCCAAGATATATAGCAACATATTAAATTTAGATTGAATTTATTTCGACTTTTCGCGTGCAGTGTTTAGAGAGAAATGCTGTTACTCGTGTAATGGCTCCTGATAAAGAGTCAAATCAAGTCGTTAAATCTGAATTTTCTATGTCTATTGTGCATTGTTGCAAATATCACTTATCTCGATTTCTTAACACTGCTTAAATGTAAACTATTCTTGATATTGTATTCCTAAGGTTTAAATGAAAATTTCAGAAAATGTATTTTCATGATAATTTTTATTAAAGTTTATTTTACTTGACATATATATACTATCTTGCCATTCTGTAACGTTTTTTCCTCATACATTTTATTGACATTCCATCGATTCTGTTGATTTGCATCAAATTTGTTATTATGATGATAAATGAATAATGGAACAAGTAAAAAATCTAATCTATCTACAGCACAGTTTAAAGTCCAAATTAAGCCGCTGACTATGGTATAACGATTTTGGTTGTGAATGTTTTTCCTTTTTTCGCCCCTACACTGTACCGTAGACCAGTACCAAATGATTAACCCTTGCGCGAATATTTTTTAACAACTTTATTAGGGGCCGCAAAAACAGTTCTGAGGTGCTCGGTCATGTATGATTCGCTATGTCAGACTTCTTAGCTTCAGCCTGCTGTGTGTTATTTCGATGTTTTTGTTTCTCACTTTAAGGGCCTTTATGTCTCTCCGAAGTATATGCTGCCATATTCACAAGGCGCATGGTAGATTCATCCTTGCTTTCCTGGTCTTCGTGTTTGGGCTTGGTTTTCGTAAGCATACTGCGCAGGCTGGTTTTCCCTCGACGTATGTCAAATTCAGCAAATGCCGGGGCACTTCCTCATTCCCTCTTCTGCTTGCAGTAGACTGCTACACTTCCACAAGCCTTCTCGAATATCAATTTTTCAACGGATCACTCTTGATGTGTCAAATCTCATCTTTCAGGTTCGATTCTGTATTGCAGATATTCCTCGCTCTATCTAAAAGTATTCGTATGACCCATTTTCCAAATCGATCTAAACTTTGTAAAACGTAGACATGTCCAATGGGACCATTGGCGTGGTAAGTGAAAACGCGACCACCCTTCACTAGTCACTAGTCAAAGGTTAGGTGAGACTTCAGCACAACTAATACTTGAAGTTGATAACTGGATGCCGACAAGGGAAAAAAACATTAAAGTAATAACAGCTAGAGGAGTATTTTCTTTGCTTTTTATTATACGCAAAATAAAGCAATTTTAACAGTACAAGTGGTTCAAGACACATAACTTTTGGAGCACGTAATGAACATGCTGCATTAATATATTACAAAAAACAATATATTTTTTACCGATAATAGTGGAATGGTTTTTATCACAGAATTTTAGTTAAGTTAAAGGAATATGATGTCAGGTGATCGTTTGTTGGCTACGTAAGTAATTTTCCGCGATGTGATGTGATATGAAGAAATGTGGCACAAAAGTAGTGTTATCACTGGCACTGTGTGTCACCTGGTTTTTCGTAATGTATATTCAATAAAACATCAAGACACTGAAATCCTGAATACGAAATGTTTGGCGATTAAAATACGTCCCCCACCAAATAGCGTTGTACTTAAAAACAATAATCTAGCAATCGGGAATTCAAAATGAAGCATTAGTTAGCAAAATCCATTGTTCTGTATGTTAAATTCTTCCTCTTTGTTCATTTGTCTGGAAGGTATGAACGAAAAGTAAGGCATTAGGACATTGTCCTTATTTTAATGTGTTTCATAGTTTTTTCTCTGTTTCTATGCAAAATTCATGGAAGTTTGTTTCTGATACCTCCATGCCCAGGAGTAGATTAAATGAAGAATTCGTTGGTGATTAAGAATAAATTTTCCGCAATTATAGAGTACCCTCTCAAGTGTTTATGATTATTATGTATTTGGAACTTAAAATCAAAAGTACAAAATCATATTATAAGTGGTAAAATCCTTTACATAATATAAACTTTATTAGTGTATTATATTATTGCTATTTTTTCTTCTAATTAATATTGCACGGTTAGAATATTTTTTATGTTTCCTTTGTATAGTACTTATAGTACAGCATACACAATTGAAAAAGCTCAGCTTCAAGAAGATGCTGTATAAACAGAATATTACTTAAGCAATTGAGTATTTCCTTAATATTAAGGGGTGATCATTTGTTTTTTTCGGGTGGGAACTTTTTGGACGGACGCCATGGTCTTTACGGTTTTTTCCGGGGTTTCGGGTGGTTTTCGGGGGTTTTTCGCGGGTGAGCGGGGTTTTTTCGGGGGGAAAGCCGGTTTTCGGGTAGTTGGGAGTCGGGCGTTTCGCGTGGCCGGCCTTTCGAGGGGTTTTTCGGGGGGCGGGCGGTCGAAAAAGGGCCGGGAAAGCGGAAAAACGCGCGAAAAACGCGTAACGGTTTGCGGTAAACGCGTAATCTTTGCTCGCCGTGGGAATATCCGCGAGGGAGTGGCGCCGTTCGACGGGCCAATGACGTGCGGGTACTTTAGGCGTGGTAAGAATCCCGTCGGGACCGGCGTTTCCGAGAAACGAATTTTTTTCCGAAAACGTCGAATTTTTCGAGAAAATTCTAAAATCGCGAAAATTTCCCATTTCCGGTTTTGCGTTTCGTTTCGAAACTATCGCAAAGTATACGTCTCGACGAGTACTACAGATCGTAAAGAGAGACTTTTTTTCGAAAAACGCTCCCTTTTCCCGGAAACGATTTTCAAAGTTCCGAAACGACGACGATTGCACCGGCCGAAAGCGCGCTCCAAAAACGGAGGCTCTATCAGCGGATAGATGGTCGTCGCTACGACATTTTCGTATTTTTTTCGCGAATCTTCACGAGGGCGGTCAGTGTTTAAATGTAAATCCAGGCAGGTACGTCGTACGGTTTTCGATTTATGACCGTTTAAATTTTTTTCGAAAAAACGACACTTTCTGTGACGTCGCGCACCATCCAGTCCGATATTTCGTATTTCGGAATTCCGATCGAGCAAGTTTCACATCGTTTTTTTTTCCTCTCGAAATGGTCTTTAAGACACACAGGGACCGATGCTCCTATCCTTTTCGGATTTCCAGAAAATTCCATAAATGTATAGTGAAATTTTTCAAATCAGACCGATAAAACCGGTGTCAAGCACGTACTTCGACAGAGCTGCACGGATAATTCGACAGACAAACGGAAAACCGCCTATATCCGGGTAAAGAGGAGATTCCACAATAGCCAAATTCGAAAAATTTTCAAAGATCGCTCAAACCGTTTTGGAGATATTTCGAAAAAACTTGGCTACACGGAAACGGGCCGCGGACCTGTCGATTTCCTTTTATCGGAAAATTCACTCATGAATTTATACAGAAAACGAATACTACTCACCGGACAAGTCAAGTTTTGAGCTGAGCTTTTCATACCGATACACACTTTCCACAAAATACAGCTATTTTTCCAGCAATCACTAGGTAAAATCAATGAGGTCCCTTTCAAATCCATACGAAACTCGGAAAACCGGCGTACATCTCATTTGTCACACTATATTATCAACTTTTTATTTAGCGCGATGAAAATTCAGGGTTTCCTTAATAGTTAGACATTTTTTCACTGCTCGATCCCATCAATTTTCGTCAGGATATTGAAATTTATCGAAAATGTTTGAAATTTTAACCAAACTTAACACGCATGACAGCTGGTCGGCCATCTTGCCCGATGCGAGTGCAGCACGGCTGTTGCCAGAATGTGCACGTCGCAGATTGGAAGTTGGTTGAACGGTACAGCTGTCCGTTGCTTATGCAATAACAGAATCCATAACTTCGATCTACGATTGCCGAAAAAAAATTTCCTGGACGGAAATGGCGAAGAAAAATTATTTCGAGTATATATTCGCAAATTGTTCGTATTTTTTGCACATAATATAACGGTGATTTTGCTGCTCCATATCATTTTGCGTTCTTTTTTCACAATCCGGCAACAGGGCAGCTCAGTAACATGTAGGGTTATGGGTTATGTATCTTGACAGTGACATGTTGAAAATTCTTCATTCATTCTAGAAGAAAATTTTTCGAGAATAACCTTTTCTATTAAAAAAACTACTGTGATTGAATATATATCTTCGAGATTTCAGTTGCAAGCAAGGTACCCACAAATATGTTTACCAGCGTAAATGACTTATTACCATTCACCAGTCATGGTTCATGGTGCACAGGAAAAATGTTTATTTGTACTTCTTTAACGTAAAAAATCTCGATAATATGAATAAATGGTGAGTACAGTCTTGAAAACTCTTATGTACGGTATATATTGCTCTCCAGTTATGCTGATTAAAATCTAACTACAATAGTTGTCAAATTGCATTTGAGGTTAGGTTTTTTGCAATAGGTATTTTCATTTACCAGAACAACTTTGTATGAGACCTTATGAAAAGCTGGAGTGCAGTTGGATTTTGTTGCTGTGAAACGGCATATAAAGATTTGTGAAGTAGTTATGTATTTGAAAATAGACTAGGCACAGATAGTCATAAGATAAGTATTAGACTTTTTTTTATATCAGGATCAGCATCTATGGTGACAATGTAAAGATGATCTCATAACAACCATTGATTTACAACTGGTGTGCATACCTTTCATTCTCACAAAGCGTAACACTTTATTGAAATGTGTAAGCAAGTGAAAAGTCATGTTCGCCTTGATTTTTATTATTCCTTCCATAACTGGGGTAGCTTGCAGGCAGCTCCATTGGAAGATATTTTTGCAATTTTATAGCTACTAAGATAGCTTTTCAAGCTTATTATAATTATATTTTGGTGTCTATTATATAAATATAACTGCAAAAGTTATAATTTCTATCAATGATTGGTCATTTCGAACTATAAAAACAGTTTCAAAAACTCTCTTCGCTATCTCAACATAATGTGCCTTTGGCAACAAACTTCAACCAGCATCTTCCATTTTCAACTAGATCATACAGAAAAGCAAGACAACTTCACAAATAGAACAATCAATATTTCTATCAATATAAACATATTGAGTTTGAACATTTCAAAATTTTATCTTTCCGCTTGATATTTCAAGACATTTACAATGTACTAGGGTCCTGGAAACGTAGCAGATAGATAGAAGTTTAGAAGTTTCAAGCATAACTACTTAAAAATGGATAGTAATATGGGGATTGCAGTTTCGCTGTTTCAGTATAGTAATCAATTGATATCCATCAACTTTGAAGACATGTACAAGGTGCAATAGAAAGGTTGGCTCTATTATTATTGTGATGAAATTGTGCTAAATTGGTTAGCATATATTTAGTATCTGAAATGAAACAAAAGTGTTTATGTGATTAGCATATACAGGGGGTGTCCCAAATTTAAAATTCGCCTAAAATTCAGACTTAAACATTTCAATAGATTTTTCGAAAACTCTATGATATACAGGAATGCCAAACATATTACATTAATTGTGATATACTGGGCGTGTCAAATTAAAATTTCCCCTAAAATTGATTTTCAACGTTCAGCTGGATATTGCGGAAACGATATGAAATACAAAAACGAAAACGTGTGGAATTGATTAACATGTACAGGGTGTCTCAAAAATTGAAATACACTTGATAATTTCAATAGACATCTTGAAAACTACATGAGATACAAACACGACAAACGTATTGGAGTTCTTGGCATGTACAGGGTGTCTCAAATTTAAATTTCTCAGAAAATTCACGTTTTATCATTTTAATATATATCTCGAAAACTACGTGATATACAGGGACGTCATAAGGGTTGATGTGATTAGTATATACAGGGATTGCCCAAAACATATTTAAACTTTCTAATAGATATCTCGAAAACTACGTGATATACAGGGACGGCATAAGGGTTGATGTGATTAGCATATACCGGGTGTGCCCAAAATTGAAATCCATCCGATAATTTACACTCAAACGTTTTCATAGATATCTCGAAAACTACATGACATACAGAAACGTTACACCTATCATTCGAAAGCTTATTTTATGTGGTACTCAACTACCCTAAATAGCACAGCGTTACGCGTGCCGAGACTGCGCTAGTCCTTAATATTAACGGGTGATCATTTGTTTTTTTCGGGTGGAAACTTTTTGGACGGACGCCATGGTGTTTTCGGTTTTTTCCGGGGTTTCGGGTGGTTTTCGGGGGTTTTTCGCTGGTGGGCGGGGTTTTTTTCGGGGGGAAAGCCGGTTTTCGGGTAGTTCGGAGTCGGGCGTTTCGCGTGGCCGGCCTTTCGAGGGGTTTTTCGGGGGGCGGGCGGTCGAAAAAGGGCCGGGAAAGCGGAAAAACGCGCGAAAAACGCGTAACGGTTTGCGGTAAACGCGTAATCTTTGCTCGCCGTGGGAATATCCGAGAGTGAGTGGCGCCGTTCGACGGGAGAATGAGGTGCGGGTACGGTGCAGGGGGTGAGAAAATCGTCGCCCACCGCGTTTTCGAGAAACGAATTTTTTTCCGAAAACGTCGATTTTTTCGATAAAATTCGAAAATCGCGAAAATTTCCCATTTCCGGTTTTTCGTTTCGTTTCGAAACTATCGCAAAGTATACGTCTCGACGAGTACTACAGATCGTAAAGAGAGACTTTTTTTCGCAAAACGCTCCCTTTTCCCGGAAACGGTTTTCAAAGTTCCGAAACGACGACGATTGCACCGGCCGAAAGCGCGTTTCAAAAACGGGGCGTCCTACAGGGGATTGATGGTCGTCGCTACGACATTTTCGTATTTTTTTCGAGAATCTTCACGAGGGCGGTCAGTGTTTAAATGTAAATCCAGGCAGGTACGTCGTACGGTTTTCGATTTATGACCGTTTAAATTTTTTTCGAAAAAACGACACTTTCTGTGACGTCGCGCACTTTCCAGTCCGATATTTCGTATTTCGGAATTCTCATCGAGCAAATTTCACATCGTTTTTTTTTCCTCTCGAAACGGTCTTTAAGACACACAGGGACCGATACTTCTATCCTTTTCGGCTTTCCAGAAAATTCCATAAATGTATAGTGAAATTTTTCAAATCAGATCGATAAAACCGGTGTCGAGCACGTACTTCGACAGAGCTGCACGGATAATTCGACCGACAAACGGAAAACTGCCTATATCCGGGTATAGAGGAGATTCCACAATAGCCAAATTCGAAAAGTTTTCAAAGATCGCTCAAACCGTTTCGGAGATATTTCGAAAAAACTGGGCTACACGGAAACGGGCAGCGGACGTGTCGGTTTCCTTTTATCGGAAAATTCACTCATATATTTATACAGAAAACGAATACTACTCACCGGACAATTCAAGTTTTGAGCTGAGCTTTTCATACCTATACACATTTTCCACAAAATACAGCTATTTTTCCAATAATCACTAGGTAAAATCAATGAGGTCCCTTTCAAATCCATACGAAACTCGGAAAACCGGCGTACATCTCATTTGTCACACTATATTATCAACTTTTTATTTAGCGCGATGAAAATTCAGGGTTTCCTTAATAGTTAGACATTTTTTCACTGCTCGATCCCATCAATTTTAGTCAGGATATTGAAATTTATCGAAAATGTTTGAAATTTTAACCAAACTTAACACGCATGACAGCTGGTCGGCCATCTTGCCCGATGCGAGTGCAGCACGGCTGTTGCCAGAATGTGCACGTCGCAGATTGGAAGTTGGTTGAACGGTACAGCTGTCCGTTGCTTATGCAATAACAGTATCCATAACTTCGATCTACGATTGCCGAAAAAAATTTTCCTGGACGGAAATGGCGAAGAAAAATTATTTCGAGTATATATTCGCAAATTGTTCGCATTTTTTGCACATAATATAACGGTGATTTTGCTGCTCCATATCATTTTGCGTTCTTTTTTCACAATCCGGCAACAGGGCAGCTCAGTAATAATGTAGGGTTATGTACCTTGACAGTGACATGTTGAAAATTCTTCATTCTAGAAGAACATTTTTCGGGAATAACTTTTTCTATTAAAAAAACTACTGTGATTGAATATATATCTTCGAGATTTCAGTTGCATGCAAGGTACCCACAAATATGTTTACCAGCGTAAATGACTTATTACCATTCACCAGTCATGGTTCATGGTGCGCAGGAAAAATGTTTATTTGTACTTCTTTAACGTAAAAAATCTCGATAATATGAATAAATGGTGAGTACAGTCTTGAAAACTCTTATGTACGGTATATATTGCTCCCCAGTTATGCTGATTAAAATCTAACTACAATAGTTGTCAAATTGCACTTGAGGTTATGTTTTGAGGTTACGTTTTGCAATATTTTCATTTACCAGAACAACTTTGTATGAAATATTATGAAAAGCTGGAATGCAGTTGGATTTTGTTGCTGTGAAACGGCATATTAACATTTGTGGAGTAGTTATGTATTTGAAAATAGACTAGGCATAGATAGTCATAAGATAAGTATTGGACTTTACATCACAGATATTTTTTTTTATATCAGGATCAGCATCTATGGTGAAAAAGTAAAGATGATCTCATAACAACCATTGATTTACAACTGGTGTGCATACCTTTCATTCTCACAAAGCATAACACTTTATTAAAATGTGTAAGCAAGTGAGAAGTCATGTTCGCCTTGATTTTTATTATTCCTTCCATAACTGGGGTAGCTTGCAGGCAGCTCCATTGGAAGATATTTTTGCAATTTTATAGCTACTAAGATATCTTTTCAAGCTTATTATAATTATATTTTGGTGTCTCTTATATAAATATAACTGCAAAAGTTATAATTTCTATCAATGATTGGTCATTTCGAACTATAAAAACAGTTTCAGAAACTCTCTTCGCTATCTCAACATAATGTGCCTTCGGCTACAAACTTCAACCAGCATCTTCCATTGTCAACTAGATCATACAGAAAAGCAAGACAACTTCAAAAATAGAACAATTAATATTGCTATCAATATAAACATGTTGAGTTTGAACATTTCATGGCAATTAATGAAAACAGTTGTATGAACATCACTTTGGTAGTAAAAATAAGTCATTAGAATAAATAAATATGTAATGCTTTCTGGTACTTGAATTTCAAACTATACAATTAAATAATATTAGGTTCAAAATAATAATATGTTTTAATTAGGAAACTGTTTGATAGATAATCTTAAAAGTGTATATGCACTGGATCGATTTGAAATCAGGTGGTCAGGATCAGAGTGTTTACGTGCATTGCATTTCTATCATCAAAGTTTCTTCTTTGGGAGGCCATTGAGGTTCAAATTTCTTTCTTTCTTTTTTTTGTCAACTGTGAAGAAACGTACAGGGTGCAACAGAAATTTTGGCTCTATTATTGTAACAGCTACGAAATTGTGCTAAAGTGGTTAGCATATGGCATCTGAAATGAAACAAAACTGTTTAATTGATCAGCATATACTAGGGGTGTTCCAAATTTAAATTTCGCCTAAAATACAGACTTAAACATTTTAAGGAATATTTCGAAAACTATGATATACAGGAATATCAAACATATTACAGTAATTGGGATATACATGGTGTGTCAAATTTAAATTTCCTCTAAAATTCACTTTCAACGTTTAACTAGATATTGCGAAAACCACTTCAAATACAAAACGAAAACGTGTTTGCATATACCGGAGGTGTCTAAAATAAAAAATGTCAGTCACCAAAAATTAACATTTAACGTTTTAATAGATATCTCTAAAAATACATGACATACAGGGACGGCAAAAGTGTTGAATTGATTTGCATATACAGAATGTTTCCAAAATTTAAATTTCGCCTAAAATTCAGATTTAAACATTTAAATAGATATTTCGAAACCGACATGATGTACAGGGTGTGCCAAATGAAAATTTCCCTTAAAATTCACTTTCAATGTTTTGCTAGATATCGCAAAAACGACAGGAAATACAGAAACGAAAACGTGTGGAATTAACATGTACAGGGTGTCTCAAAAATTGAAATCCATTTGATAATTTTTATTTAAACGTTTCAATAGACATCTTGAAAACTACATGAGATACAAACACGACAAACGTATTGGAGTTCTTGGCATGTACAGGGTGTCTCAAATTTACATTTCTCAGAAAACTCACTTTTTATCATTTTAATATATATCTCGAAAACTACGTGATATACAGGGACGTCATAAGGGTTGATGTGATTAGTATATACAGGGATTGCCCAAAACATATTTAAACTTTCTAATAGATATCTCGAAAACTACATGATATACAGGGTCGGCAAAAGTTTTAAAGTGATTAGCATATACAGGGTGTGCGCAAAATTGAAATCCATCCGATAATTTACACTCAAACGTTTTCATAGATATCTCGAAAACTACATGACTTACAGAAACGTTACAGGTATCATTCGAAAGCTTATTTTATGTGGTACTCAACTACCCTAAATAGCACAGCGTTACGCGTGCCGAGACTGCGCTAGTTCCTTAATATTAACGGGTGATCATTTGTTTTTTTCGGGTGGAAACTTTTTGGACGGACGCCATGGTCTTTTCGGTTTTTTCCGGGGTTTCGGGTGGTTTTCGGGGGTTTTCGAGGTGTTAGCGGGGTTTTTTTCGGGGGGAAAGCCGGTTTTCGGGTAGTTGGGAGTCGGGCGTTTCGCGTGGCCGGCCTTTCGAGGGGTTTTTCGGGGGGCGGGCGGTCGAAAAAGGGCCGGGAAAGCGGAAAAACGCGCGAAAAACGCGTAACGGTTTGCGGTAAACGCGTAATCTTTGCTCGCCGTGGGAATATCCGAGAGGGAGTGGCGCCGTTCGACGGGCCAATGACGTGCGGGTACGGTGCAGGGGGTGAGAAAATCGTCGCCCACCACGTTTTCGAGAAACGAATTTTTTTCCGAAAACGTCGATTTTTTCGAGAAAATTCGAAAATCGCGAAAATTTCCCATCTCCGGTTTTGCGTTTCGTTTCGAAACTATCGCAAAGTATAAGTCTGGACGAGTACTACAGATCGTAAAGAGAGACTTTTTTTCGAAAAACGCTCTCTCTTCCCGGAAACGATTTTCAAAGTTTCGAAACGACGACGATTGCACCGGCCGAAAGCGCGTTTCAAAAACGGGGCGTCCTACAGGGGATTGATGGTCGTCGCTACGACATTTTCGTATTTTTTTCCAGAATCTTCACGAGGGCGGTCAGTGTTTAAATGTAAATCCAGGCAGGTACGTCGTACGGTTTTCGATTTATGACCGTTTAAATTTTTTTCGAAAAAACCACACTTTCTGTGACGTCGCGCACTTTCCGGTCCGATATTTCGTATTTCGGAATTCTCATCGAGCAAATTTCACATCGTTTTTTTTCCTCTCGAAACGGTCTTTAAGACACACAGGGACCGATACTTCTATCCTTTTCGGTTTTCCAGAAAATTCCATAAATGTATAGTGAAATTTTTCAAATCAGACCGATAAAACCGGTGTCGAGCGCGTACTTCGACAGAGCTGCACGGATAATTCGACCGACAAACGGAAAACCGCCTATATCCGGGTGAAGAGGAGATTTCACAATAGCCAAATTCGAAAAGTTTTCAAAGATCGCTCAAACCGTTTCGGAGATATTTCGAAAAAACTGGACTACACGGAAACGGGCAGCGGACGTGTCGGTTTCCTTTTATCGGAAAATTCACTCATATATTTATACAGAAAACGAATACTACTCACCGGACAATTCAAGTTTTGAGCTGAGCTTTTCATACCTATACACATTTTCCACAAAATACAGCTATTTTTCCAATAATCACTAGGTAAAATCAATGAGGTCCCTTTCAAATCCATACGAAACTCGGAAAACCGGCGTACATCTCATTTGTCACACTATATTATCAACTTTTTATTTAGCGCGATGAAAATTCAGGGTTTCCTTAATAGTTAGACATTTTTTCACTGCTCGATCCCATCAATTTTCGTCAGGATATTGAAATTTATCGAAAATGTTTGAAATTTTAACCAAACTTAACACGCATGACAGCTGGTCGGCCATCTTGCCCGATGCGAGTGCAGCACGGCTGTTGCCAGAATGTGCACGTCGCAGATTGGAAGTTGGTTGAACGGTCCAGCTGTCCGTTGCTTATGCAATAACAGCATCCATAACTTCGATCTACGATTGCCGAAAAAAATTTTCCTGGACGAAAATGGCGAAGAAAAATTATTTCGAGTATATATTCGCAAATTGTTCGTATTTTTTGCACATGATATCACGGTGATTTTGCTGCTACATATCATTTTGCGTTCTTTTTTCACATTCCGGCAACAGGGCAGCTCAGTGATAATGTAGGGTTATGTACCTTGACAGTGACATGTTCAAAATTCTTCATTCCAGAATAATTTTTTCTATTAAAAAAAATACTGTGATTGAATATATATCTTCGAAGTTTCAGTTGCAAGCCAGGTACCCACAAATTCACAAATATGTTTACCAGCGTAAATTACTTATTACCATTCACCAGTCATAGTTCATGGTGCACAGGAAAAATGTTTATTTGTACTTCTTTAAGGTATAAAATCTAGATAATATGAATAGATGGTGAGTACAGTCTTGAAAACTCTTATGTACGGTATATATTGCTCCCCAGTTATGCTGATTAAAATCTAACTACAATAGTTGTCAAATTGCATTTGAGGTTAGGTTTTTTGCAATAGGTATTTTCATTTACCAGAACAACTTTGTATGAGATCTTATGAAAAGCTGGAGTGCAATTGGATTTTGTTGCTGTGAAACGGCATATGAACATTTGTGAAGTAGTTATGTATTTGAAAATAGACTAGGCACAGATAGTCATAAGATAAGTATTAGACTTTTTTTATATCAGGATCAGCATCTATGGTGAAAATGTAAAGATGATCTCATAACAACCATTGATTTTCAACTGGTGTGCATATCTTCCATTCTCACAAAGCATAACACTTTATTAAAATGTGTAAGCAAGTGAGAAGTCATGTTCGCCTTGATTTTTATTATTCCTTGGGGTAGCTGGGGTAGCTTGCAGGCAGCTCCATTGGAAGATATTTTTGCAATTTTATAGCTACTAAGATATCTTTTCAAGCTTAAAACTAAGTTATATTTTTGTGTCTCTTATATAAATATAACTGCAAAAGTTATAATTTCTATCAATGATTGGTCATTTCGAACTATAAAAACAGTTTCAGAAACTCTCTTCGCTTTCTCAACATAATGTGCCTTTGGCAACAAACCTCAACCAGCATCTTCCATTGTCAACTAGATCATACAGAAAAGCAAGACTTCAAAAATAGAACAATCAATATTGCTATCAATATAAACATATTGAGTTTGAACATTGCAAAATTTTATCTTTCCGCTTGATATTTCAAGACATTTACAATGTACTAGGGTCCTGGAAACGTAGCAGATAGATAGAAGTTCAGAAGTTTTAAGCATAACTACTTGAAAATGAATAGTAATATGGGGATTGCAGTTTCACTGTTTCAGTATAGTAATCAATTGATATCCATCAACTTTGAAGAAATGTACAGGGTGCAATAGAAAGGTTGACTCTATTATTGTAATGAAATTGTGCTAAAGTGGTTAGCATATATTTAGTATCTGAAATGAAACAAAAGTGTTTATGTGATAAGCATATACAGGGGGTGTTCCAAATTTAAATTTCGCCTAAAATTCAGACTTGAACATTTCAATAGATTTTTCGAAAACTCTATGATATACAGGAATGCCAAACATATTACATTAATTGTGATATACAGGGCGTGTCAAATTAAAATTTCCCCTAAAATTCACTTTCAACGTTTGGCTAGATATCGCGAAAACCACATGAAATACATAAACCATAACGTATTTAAGTGATTAGCATATACAGGAGGTGTCTAAATTTTTACCCTAAAACTACATGATATACGGGGACGGCAAAAGTGTTGAACTGATTAGAATATACAGGGAGTGTCCAAAATTTAAATTTTGCCTAACATTCACATTTAAATAGATATTTCGAAAACGACATGATGTACAGGGTGTGCCAAATGAAAATTTCCCCTAAAATTCATTTTCAACGTTCAGCTAGATATCGCGGAAACGATATGAAATACAAAAACGAAAACGAGTGGAATTGATTAACATGTACAGGGTGTCTCAAAAATTGAAATCCATTTGATAATTTTCATTTAAACGTTTCAATAGACATCTTGAAAACTACATGAGATACAAACACGACAAACGTATTGGAGTTCTTGGCATGTACAGGGTATCTCAAATTTAAATTTCTCAGAAAATTCACGTTTTATCATTTTAATATATATCTCGAAAACTACGTGATATACAGGGACGTCATAAGGGTTGATGTGATTAGTATATACAGGGATTGCCCAAAACATATTTAAATTTTCTAATAGATATCTCGAAAACTACGTGATATACAGGGTCGGCAAAAGTTTTGAAGTGATTAGCATATACAGGGTGTGCCCAAAATTGAAATCCATCCGATAATTTACACTCAAACGTTTTCATAGATATCTCGAAAACTACATGACATACAGAAACGTTACACCTATCATTCGAAAGCTTATTTTATGTGCTACTCAACTACCCTAAATAGCACAGCGTTACGCGTGCCGAGACTGCGCTAGTGTTATTATTATGAAGTGATGCATAAGATAAACAAAAGGCGCTGATGCGTGTTCTATACACTCTGATTTGGAAGATATCAAGTTCTGTAGTTACTATTAGAATGGATTGTTATCAATATATACAATTATTTAAAAGTTTCTCATTAAACATAAAACTCCTCATTATATAATGGATATTTGTTGTATTTTCTGCCATTACACTTATGTTAAATAATCTGAACAAAATTATTCAAGTACACACCAAAACTCAGTATAAATTATGTTTATTCGATATAAAACAATTTTTGTTAAAAAAATATATATTTACCACAAACCACATACAGTTCAAAGACAAAGCATGCATTTTTATATCTTCACTTCTCAGAATCATTAAAATAACAGTATTGAGAACAGCCTTGTCCTAACGCACATTAAATATATGACAATCAACCACAATTGTATAATATACCAAAATCATTTGTCTAAATCGTTGTAATGTTTGTTGCCTTGCATTTGAGTTGAAGTCGGCATAACATTGTGAGCCAACTCTGATCATATACAGAAATCATGCCATATTTGTTTCATCCAAGAAGTAGGTACATTAATTCCTCGTAAATGCTTTTTGTGAAAAGGTTGTACAAATATTTTGTGATCGATACAAGCAATGAACTTAATTCTGGACAGGCATCGAGCCCGAAGCCTTGACCTGTTCCTGCCCTTTCCTCCAAAGTGTTGTTACAGTCTTGGTTTGGGTGTAGAAATTGAGACCCTGTTTGCCATAGAAGTGAAGATCTCCGTGGAAACTACCTCTTGAGCCTGTAAAGCTGAACATTGGCAGTGGAACAGGTATTGGGACATTCACTCCCACTTGGCCAGCATCTACTTCATGAGTGAATTGCCTGACGATGAATAAGAAACATGTATTGCTAGGGAATATTTTCTCAATATCTTTTGGTGGTGGTACGAATCTTTTCGATTACTTGATTTTTTTCCTAACAGCTTTAAAATTGAATCTATAACAAATTGTTTCTCAGACGATTCAATTTCTAAATAGTATCTGATTTTTTCTCACTATTCACCATTTACAGGATATCAAGAGTATCTTTGACGTCGCGCATTACTTTACAAATATACAATTTTCCGGCTTTCTGATCGTGAATTGACATTAATTGGCGACAAAACTGAAACAATAGAATAGTTAAGTAAACCATATGAGTTTCATTAATGTTTTTTCAGAACATATAATTCAAAGGATTCGTTTTTAAATGTTCTATTTATCACTAGGTCGATTTCAAAAATATATTTTAAGCGGTGATTTTCATTAAAAAACTATGAAAATATATGGGGAACATTCCATTATTGATTATTTTATGAATAGTCTTTTGTTTTCAAAATACTAGCTTAAAATAAAAGATCGAAATAATACGTTTTTAAAAAAAAGCCCGCGTACCTTTAGATTGCTATCTCGTAAATGGTTCATGATAAAGAAAAGCTTCTTTATGTGGTTGCCGTTTAACTATGAAAAATTCACTAATGATTTTATCATTTACAGGTATCAGTCAGAACTGGAACATATATAACAGATATATTTTATGACGTTGAGTGTGTATGCAAAATTTTTGCCGTCAACAAATATTTGTCATTCATGAAGGTTATTAGGTCTTCATTTCCTCGATTAGTTCCAGCTCCGGGCAATGGAGGAGCGTATTGTTAAATTGTCAACTGGGAATCACTACGCTGCCTATTTTTTGACACAAAAAAACGCAATACAACACAGTTTAGTCATCATGTAACGACCCAAAATCCCCCAATTCAGGGTCCAATAGCAAGGCCATAAGAAAACCTCGATAAAAAACTAAAAGGTAAATAATATCTATATCAGACTGGGCCAGTCTGGTTGGTATGAAATCTTTACCAAGAGGCAGAATGCAATTCATCTCGCTTAGTTTTAGATTTCTTGGTTTTTGAACATTTAGTAAAGGAAGGGGTGGGGTAGGTTGACCTTGTATATAACACGCAACGGTAGTCGGTAGAATTATTTTTTCTTTGATCATTTTCTAGCGTGTACGAAAGACGCTGCGCAATTGATGCGAAGTAAAGTTTATAAAGTATATATAGATACAAGTTGGACCACTTTTCTTTAATCCTTTTATATGTTAATTTCTAGAGCAAGTCACTCACAGACAGACGTTTCACGAGCGACGGTCGTATATTCATATGGGGGAAGAACGTAGGCAAAAACCTGTTCAAGGGGCCAGTGAGTGTGCTAACTTTTATTTATCCTGTAAACTTAATGGTTCCTGACCGCCAGGAAAAAATAACAGTGATGTAATTTCCCTATCTGTGGGCTAAACGATTTTTATAACTATCAATATACGCTGTTTGACCGCTAGACAGCAGGCTGAATCAGCAGCGTCCGTTTGTTAGTTACTTTACTCACGTTTTGGTTATTGATTTTTGTGTTCCGTTTGAAACTTTTGAGTTTATAAGATGTCATTTTATACTTGTTATGCCTTTACATCAATTATCTGTTAAATAGTTTACGGTTATACATGTTAATTAAAACCACATGTGATGTAAGAAATAAATTCACTAAAGTTTCGGCTGTCTGTCGGTAGCTTTTGCCAAAATGAAAAAAAAAATGAAAATTAAACATCGCATTCACTGTTTTCAAGAAAACCAGTGTTGTTTCAAATAAGATAACGCCTTTGCGTAGTTGATGATCCAAAATGCATCGTCAATCTAGAAACGCAACGCTGTCTTATTTGAGATGAAACATCCAGCATTGTAATCCCAAGGCAAAAGATCCCATCTAGGAACTAAGAAAAAACCCACGATACTATTTTCAGGGATACATTCCCCAGATTTGACGTGAAACAGCAGCTTAGACAGTGAAACTTTTGAGTTAGTTAATTTCATAGAACTCTACGTTTATTTTATAATTATTAACTAAAATTTGGAAGCTTTACTAAGTGAAACACCTTTTATTCAAATTTGTTACCCTTTGTCGATAGTATTTTTGGCAAAAAAGGGGTTCAAAATATACTGGCTAATCAGCTATTCTACGTCAAATCAAATGGAAGCACAGTTATACCAAAGCATAGGAGTTCTGTATGCTGTAGTTATACTTTGTGCTTAGAGGTTAGTTTCATATTAATAATAATATTAATAATCTGCATATGCCTACCTTGCATGATGGCCATTTGAAGTGAATATTGCAGTGCCGTTTCCATAGGGGTTCTTGTTAATGATTGCAATCGCATCCTCCAAAGTATCAGCATTCATGACACATAATACTGGCCCGAATATTTCTTCTTTGTAGCATTCGTGAGTCGGCTGTACATCAGTCAGAAGTGTGGGACCCACAAAGTTGCCATTAGGGTATTTATCTACTTTAACACCACGACCGTCCAGTGGACATTTCGCACCCTAAAATAATAATTTAGAGCTATAGAAGGAAATCGGAAATGTGATTTCCCACCACCTGTAGGCGTATCAGACGTGCTGTGGTGTGATTTGCTTTCATAGTTCAACCATGAAGAGTTGTATCTAACTACAAAAACTTATTCGTTTCCAACAATAGGATCAGAGGAGAGACCGAGGGGGGAAAAGGGATAATTGCCTGGTCTCATCCTGATAAAAAATATTCTTTTGGTTCTATGAATCATATAAAACCGTTTATTACAGAGTAATATTGCTTTTTTATGTTGGTTACACTACCTACACGTAGACATCATCCAAGCTTTTAAACAGCATCTACTTTTTATGTCATATTTAAATTGATTTTACTTTTATTGTTTGTCTGGTTCTTAACCCACACCAGTTGATGATAAGTCTATCAGATTTTGGCTTTGAGCCATTTGTGAAACACGCAAACTACCCTGGTACGCTTGACGATTTTTAGAGCAATTTCTATCTTTGTGCGTTCTACATTGAGATCTCTAAATTTTGACGTTTGAGATAACTTTTCTATTTGTTTTAATGAAGTTCCTTTATTTGTTATATTTCGGGTCTTTTTTCCGATCTGTCTGAATACTGTCTACATTTGCCTATATCATACTACCAATCTCAATCGGATGGTTTGGCTTCTAATTGGTGATATGCTGACGCAACGGTGAAATGGCATTCTCAACGGCCTGTGCCTAGAAACCAAATCCTTAAGGAGTCGATTCCTTTGTTTTCCATCTCAGTATTTCGTTACTTGGAGTAACTGGTTTGAGTTGGCATCGTTTGGCATTGTTTTGTCATTCCATCTTTCTGAGTTTACATTTTCACATGATTGTCAAGTGTGAGAAATTCTTGTTCTTGCCACTTCAGGATTTCGAATAAAATCGTCAAATATTCTTCATTTAGACATTCATTATAGTCTTTCATGCCTTTTTCTTTACTCTGCATATTGGTTAATGTTAACATCCAAACCTATTTATGTATTACATGCTTGTGTTTCTTTCTGCTTTCTCAGTCGCATCCGTGTTCATAACTATAACATTATCCTGGTTCGTGTCTCAATTATTATAAATATCTATAAGGTTGATGCTCTAAAATTCGCTCTTTCACTCATTCCAGGAAAAGAGGAACTCATCATTAGTCGCCTCCTCACTAGCCAGCGTTGTACCACAACAACCTATATGCTGTGTATGGGGGGACTATATCATTGTGGTATCAAATCCTAAACACACAGGGTCAAACGTTACAGAGTATTCTATGGAGCGCATCATAAATTGTCTAGATTTATAACAAACCCCAAACGTAAGTTAGAGCATTTAGCAAATTTGTAACTTTCACACATAAGTAACCCTCTTGATTCAACATGTACATATCTTGAAATGTGTTGTCCTAATATTTACCTGTTCGATTCCTGAAGCAATAAGTCTATGAATTCTCTCCTTAGATTGTTTCGAGATAACTGGTCCCACATCAGTCCCTGGCTCGTGCCCAGCATTAACCTTCAAACTCTGGGCACTCTTCACCATGTCAGGTATCCATTTCTGGGCCTCTCCAACCAAAATCGCCACACTCAGAGCCATACATCGCTGACCTATTAAATGTAGGTATTATTTTAGACAGATTTTGTCCGGAAACTATATATTTATTCAGAAATTGATAGGACAGATATTGTTGCAATATTACTCAGAAAGTAACAGAGGGTTCCGCTGAATAAGGTCAGGGTCAAGGAATACCGGACAGACGAACATCAGATGATATACTCACCGACCGAAATACGTGACATGGTTTTTCGTGATGTGTATGCCATGAATAATCAAGAAAACAAAGTATACATTGAGAAATTAGGATGTTGCGGTGGACAAATATTTTTATGGCCTCACGCAAATGCAGAAAGTCACGCTTCAAAAGCAATAAATGTCCATTTACATCGACCCTCAAACGCTTATATTTCCTATACTGGCACTCTTGATGTTATTATGGGAGACACCTCGGTCGAAGATCTGCCATGATATCTATAGAATAAAGACAGATCAGCCCCCAGGTGTATTGGGCGTACCTCTAGCTACAGAGCTTTGATTAGAAACAACAACAAAAATGAGGCAGTAGGTGCAACCAATTGCAATCATATATTTGAATGGTCACAATAACTACCACACAGTTCCGTCTTAACTGATTCGCTCTGTCTGCCTGTGTAAACGCTGCTTATACTCACCAGCAGCTCCAAATGCGGCTCCTAGTATCTGGTTAATGGCAGTCTCTTTATTGGCGTCCGGTAGTACGACGCAATGATTTTTAGCCCCCATGTTGCTTTGCACCCTTTTGCCGTTCTTGGCACCCCTTTCGTAAATGTATTTGCCAGCTTGATCGGACCCCACGAAACTTATTGCTCTAATGTCAGGATGATCACAGATGAAGTTCACTGCATCATGGGCACCATGAATCACCTATATCAAAATATGTTCAAATTAGGAACAATTGGAATGATTGTATGTTAAATGATTACAATAATATATGGAAAATGATTAAATTATTAGTGCGGTTTGAATATCCTCTTGTCAATTTGTGATGTGTAGCTTGGTTGTATACAGTTAGAAGGCGATAGCTGCCCAAGGTGAAACACCCATGTGTAGGGGTAGTGATTAGGAGGATGAGACAGTTAGGTATTTGCTGTCCTTTCAATGTAAGAATCCATTCTAGGGGAGTGCTGACTCTTTAGGCCTGGTGTGCAGCATGCACCTCTTCCTGTGCCACCTTTTATACTAGTTTGGAGTAGCAGAACATTTAGTCTTGAGAAACCCCTGAAGAGGATGTAAAAGGCAAACAATGACCTAAGTTCTGGGATTATGACTGATTACCATTCCTCTAATAGTCGTTGAGGTGATATATTTGCATCTGTCGTCACCTAAGTTATGACTCGGTTTACCTCTTCCATTTTCTTGTTTTTGGAAAAAAATTAGACCAAGGTCCCGATTACAAAAAACTCAGGATTATCTGGTTTTAGTTTATTTCCTGAAAAGGTTTTTCAGAATCATCATCACCAAAAGGTATTGTTGGGGTGTGAACCAGTTTATAATCAAAACCATTGGCTATCTACATGACATATGTGTATGTATATGTCATTCATAAATGAGTCAGAAGACATAAAATATCAATTTTATGTTCTTCTATAAATGAACTAAATCCCGAATTTGAATGTACTTACATTAACGACACCTGGTGGACAACCGACTTCATTCAGCAATTCCATTAGCATAATTGTAGCTCCTGGGTCTTTCTCACTAGGCTTGATCAATATAGTATTTCCAGCAATGAGACTCAGAGGAAACATCCATAGAGGAATCATTGCTGGAAAGTTGAATGGGCAGATGCCAGCTGTAACTCCTAGGGGCAATTTGTAAGACACTACGTCCATGTCTCGGCTGATATTCTGTAGGGACTCGCCTTGGAGGAGGGTACCTGCGGCGCAGGCGTGTTCCACCACCTCTAAAGGAATAAAATCAAGATTTTAGTTCGTAAAATAACTAGTTAATTGTTTTAGTATTGTAAGTCCATATTCAAATCTTAACTTGACCTAATCACTTCAAGCTGGGTACCAGAATGAGCAGTACTATAGAAAATGGCTACAAAAATAGCAAGGTGACAATATTTGAAAGACAATTGAAGGTGAATATATTTGTAAATTGAACCAGGCAGAAAATATCTAAACAGATTTCTGTAACAAATACCTACAGCTTCCCAATAATTAGACTGGCTCAGATGGTAATGATACTCTGTGTGGCTGAGCTTGTTTGTTTAATGTTGCAATTATCTGTTGCACGTTTATACATAAGGTTGTCCATGAAGTCCATACAAGGTTGGTTGATTTTTTGAAATTTGAATGATAGTCTTCCTCTTGACCTTGATATGGACATATATTTTTTCAGTCAATTGATCTATCATAAAACAAAAAAAAATGTTTAATTTCGATGTTTCAGTTTATTTTATTCAAGGAATCCTCAGGTTCTCCGAGATTTAGAGCATACAATTCTGGAACTGCTTTAAAAGATGCATATGAATCTTGTAGTTTTCCGAATAGGAATAGGAATTATGATGTGATTTAATTAGTTTATCGGGTGCCTACATCGTAATGATAATTCTAAACAAATCGAAATGGCCCTATCTGTGATTGGTGTGAGATTAGTTAATGACATCAAAATTCTTTTTCCAACCACCACCATCCAATGAATAATTGCTATTATAATTTAATCGAAAGAATTATTATTTGGCCTGTTTGAAATACTGTAACATTTTATCGAAAATATACTTACGAAGTCCTCTTAGCACGTCTCCCTCGGCATCAGCCAATGTCTTTCCTTGTTCCTTTGTGATATTTTGCGCTATTTTTTTCATATCCCGCCTCACTACTGCTTGAAGTTTCAACATCAGTTGTTGTCTGGTCAATACTGACGTTTGGCTCCATGTTTCAAAAGCCTAAAAATTGATATTAAATTATTATTGTACGTAGCTATGAAAGCACAGTTTTTAGAAAAAAATTCTATAAATAGGATTTTATTGGAGCAATACTCACATAATTATTTGGAGGCAGCTATAATTAAGATTAATTTCTAGCCTATGATAACACAAATCTCACAAATCTCTGATGCATAGACCTTTGAAAGCATGGAGATTATTTATCGTAAACGATACAATTTCTTCATTTTTGTCTTGGATAAAGTCCTTATTGAGCAGAATAAAATCTCATATAATCGTATTTTCTTTTAATATTGAAATCTGTCTCTAAACATTTATCTTGCATTCCCAGAACACTGTTATTTAAACTTTCATAAATTTTTGCGTGTTTTATATGATTTCTATATATGCATTTGAATCATATTCATCGTAACAGTTAACGTACCTATACAGAAAAAATTGTATTGTACTTTACTACCTTTTTGTTGGATTCCACAGCATCTTCCATTTCTTTTTGTGTAGATTTTGGCACTTTCGTCACTAGCTCATTGGTGGCTGGGTCATACAAGTGTATCCAGTCTGTTGTTTTGGAGTCAACGAATTTTCCATCTATAAAGAGCTTGGTACATGGTGCAACATTGGAGTATGAACGTTTTGTTATAAATATAACTGGAGAAACCTGAAAGTTCACATAATTATTAGAGAACTGATGGATTAAATTCAATTTCAATTTTACTATGTATAGATTATTGTCAACTCACTAATTCGAAACAACTCTCCAAACGACCTTCTTTCAAAATCCATTATTTTGAAGAATCTCAGCGTTGTGTGTTTATTTTATATTTTTGGCACATTGGCTTGTATTTTGGGGTTAATAACATAATGTCAGACATTTGTATTATTTACTGCGTTTCGGCATGTCATCTTTTAGATACCAAGACATTTAAATTAATTCAGAAAGGGGTACTTAAAACTCATTTGCAACATTTACAAGGATATAGGGTTTCCAGACAATCCAAAATTTGAGAATCGGATTGAAAAGACTTGAATGTAATTTTTCGCACGTTCTAAAATTAGATTTAAGAATGCAGTTATAGGACTATCGTGTATTCACAAAATAGACATTCACAACGGTCTTTCCGTCAGCACGTTGGTCGTATATGCCTCTAGTTTTTTCTTGTATCATTTTTAATTACCCATACTAACAAATCGTTTAATCGTTGCGTTTTACAAGTATGTTTTACAAATCTATTAATAGTGTCACGCCATAGAGTGTCAAAGGTTAAACAAATTAGTAATGCAAATATTGACTTTTGTGATCTGGACTCTTTGTGTCGCGTTCATAAGATATGGCTTTAAATAATTATCATTTTTTATGGATGCAAGCCCTTAGAATTGAAAAAAACGGAGCGTCAATAACATAATGTAATCAATATGAGAAGCCTGATGAGGGAATTTCAACCAGAACCTCCCGGTTTTGAGGTATTGATCGAATGCTTAAATTAGTTGATTCGACCTACTAATTGGAAGTAAATAATGACATTTTTAGGAAGGAACAACTATATTAACTAAGGTTTTATTATATTGGCTCTAAATGCTTAATTATTATTATATTACCAACCGAAAGACTCGCACTACAACACTCATATTCCACTTCGATGTTCTAAGCTTGCAAAAGACTTTTTTTCAGAGAAGACCTTCAGTCTCTTCATAAGAGATTGCAAAACTTCTAGTTTTAGTTAATTTGTCTTTAACTTATCACTAAGGAATCAGGAATGACCTGGAACTTGAACCAGTGTCTTTAGCATTCCGCGTTGACGTCGTAGCTGATGAGCCCCGAACTGTGGTGACCAAATCATCCAAGGTCCTTTGTACGGTACATTCTCATTATATTCGAATCGCTCTCGCTCTAATTGCGCATCGATTTGGAGGACACGCTGATCAGACCAGTAGTAGCCATTATATGTATACATTATACATACATAAGCTCGCTGCAATCATCAGAGTATTACTGCTTTTAACAGCGTTCTACAGAAAAGTGTGCTGATTAAGAGGGACGAATGGTGTTAACGTGACCGTACCTCACAAGATTTTGATTCTCGCAGTCGTGGCTACAGCGTCAGCACAGAATACTGGAGACACGGTACTGACCAAACAAATATACCAACCTTTGTATTTAATATCCTTTTCCTATTTTCAAACAAAAACTTGAATAAGATCCTATTCTAATTTTGGAGATTGTATTACATTAGCATCTGCGAAGTGCAGAGTGAATCTACTCGACTCCATTTAAAGTAAAAAACACGTATACCATATCTAACGAGAACTGAATTAAGAATATTTGCCAATAGATAACAGCCGACCAAGGTTAACTAAATACATAGCATTGTGAGATAACAAATAATAATAATCTCTGTTGGTGGCATATGTGAGGTGAAGTAAGCTAGAAGTATGTCAGGAGCATGTATTTTAAAAGCTAGAGCTTTCTCGAAACATATTTTTGATGACATAAAGCTTTGAGAAGAATGTATATTTGTACGTTTAGGGCTTTTGATTTGATACATCGTATATCTATTACTATTATTGATAAATTTGCTTTAGCTCTTCAGATAATAATGTAGCTCATACTTGAACACGCCGTCGCTTTTTGTGTCTTACTTTATTATGTTAATGTGATTACAAACTAAGCTCACTCAAACCTTCTCTCGACCAGCATCTACCATGATATCCTAAAGTTTCATAAGATTCACTTAAAGGACAAACCATGAAAAAATCTGGACAAAACTCATGGTACATCTGTAGTTTTGGAGAACGATGGTCCTATTTGTCCATAAAGCATACCCAACCAGACTGGGTCAGAGTCTACTTAGGAATTGGAAAGACAGAGATGATTCGATTTTATATTTCAGGCATATCACGATTGTCTATGCAATTACTGATTAGGCTGTGATTCTATCGTGAAGGCTTGTGCTCCCACTTTCCAAACCCGTGGTATTTAATGTCTCCTAAAGGTTCATGGATGTACCCCTGAGTGGGCCAAGATTCTTCTTCACTTCACAAATATGTACTACTATGTAAAAGTACCTGCTATATACTTTTATCCACAACATCCCTTCAAATATAATCATAATTTCTTATTTTTGAATAAAAAACTGTTGCGGTTTGGTGAAAATCAATATTTAGCAATAATACATGGCAAAGTGAAGTTTTGACCTAATTCTACGCCATCAATAGCGGATCTAGAAGAGGATATGGGTGTTAAATCTACCACAACCGGAGAAACCAGTGAATAACTAAAATAAAAAACGTCATTCGACGTTATATTTTGTTTAAAATTTGCTTTTTAGGCCCTAGGCGCTGAAGCAGGAGTTCTAGCCCTCAGAATGTTAATTCTGGATCCGCCACTGACGCCATCTTCAGGTAAATTTGCTTAGAAATCAAATCAAATATCGTCAGTGATGGTGTTAAAACAATTGTAGCGACGGCGTGTTAAGAAATATCTATGTATCGTTATTTTGTCGGAAACCCAAGAGATTTTTATTCAAAACCAGGTATAACGATAAGGTATAAGGATAAACAAAGTATATTGCTTATATTTAAGTTTATTATAGTATAATTAGGTTACTTACCGCTGTCCTGAACATGTTTCCTCGGACTAATTGCACCTCATTCAACTCAACACTATGCACTACACTACACCTAGTATTCTGATTCTATTCAGACCCATATATGAATAGTTAATTTAATAAAACCGAGCTCAGATAGTCCCGCCGCGCCGGTGACGTATCACAATGTGTTTGTCCTGATTAGATGATTGAGGTCGATCTTCAAAAATGTTTTCAAATCATTTACCAATGTTTTATTTCACAACACCATCTGATTCGGATAACTGTGTATGTTGTATATATCAAAACAAACGTTAAGAATCATTTCAACTTGTTTTTACTGCTAAGTATGTATACCGGTTTGGAGAAACGTGAAAACGTAAAATATCTGAAAAAGTACACGAGTGTACGAACACTGTTTATAGTATCAGGTAGTGCAGTGGCGTAGCTACTAACTACAGCTACCCCTCTCAGTCCCTGCGGAGAGGGCGGCAGGGGAGTGCTACAAGGGGGATCATGAGGCTCTGGATGTGTTCTCCACAGAAAAACGTGGTACTTGTCTAGAACAGCTGCATTTGTCAAAAAATTACGACAAATTTCTTAAACACAGAACAACATAAAGAAAATTCAATTGACTTCATCTCTAAGGGTCGCGCACGGTGGCGCTGCCCATTGGCGTCTTACGCAGCCAAGGTCCTAACACTTGGACTGCCTTGGAGCAGTAACAATCTTACATAATCTGTTAAAAAGGGTGAACTGATTTGCAGCGACATCTCTTGTTTTTCTTAAACACTTTTTACGACGTACCGTTATCTTTGAATCATTCACGTCCAGGCGCGTATCTGAGGGGGGTAATAGGGGTAATTACTCCCCCCCCCCCCTGAACAAAAAAAAATTTCCAAAGAAACTGGTGGAATATAAATTAGTAAACATTTGGTTGATTACAGTACTGTCAGAGCCATCAGTAAATAATTGTTCAAATATGGATATAAACATGTAAATTGCAAGTGGCCTCCCAAAAAAGGATCTTGACATTTTACAAATTTTCAATTTTCACCCGCGGTGATCCTCTCCCCTCCCCCATTTCAAAGAGAACATTACCCCTCCCATAGGTTACCCTGAATACGCACCTGTTCACGTCAGAAATTGACAACTGATTTAAGTGTATGTTCTCTAATATATATAAAATCTGCTATAATACGTGCATGTTTTTTCTTTAGCCTAGACTTGTCATGATTGCATCTCTACAGTTGAAGAGATACGTTAAAAAACAAAGGTTGGTAGTTTTTTATTGTTTGACGATAATTCCGACGCCACCGAATAGTTCTTTAAAAACCACAACGATATTTCGATCTTGTCATGGTGGCAAGCTAGCCTAATCTAATAAGTATTTTCCGAGTTATAAATGAGTCATGGATTACCGGACAGACAGACCGATGGAAATTGGTGACATGGTTTTTCGTGATAAAATGTCAAGGTGACGGCTGAACCCTGCGGAAACCTACTTGTCTTTGCCATCGGAGACCTAGATCTTCAGACTCTGAGAGAGATGGCAATGAGAGTGATCCATAGATTCCAGTCTTTCCTTCTGAAAGTCAGACTGGATAGACCTGTCCCTGTCCCCACCCCAGACACCGCCACACAGACAAAAACCTCAGCTGCTTCATCAACGTAGGCGACCAGTAGTCGTGAAGCTGGAAAGGAATATAACCATGAGGATTCATGCGCATACAATCGCCACGCTGCTGTAAAAGCAACAGCCTTGAAACGCGCGTCACTCCAACCTGCTAAAGAGGTGACATCGACGTCGTCTCCACGCTTAGAAAGGAAGACATTGACGACGAGATTAAGAGCCACTACCAACTAGCGAAGAACATTTCCAAAGGCAATACTAGTGCTGACCAAAAGATAAAAAACGGCTGCTGATATCAGAATCTTTGGTAATCTACAAACAGAGCTCACATTATCGCGCAGAGAGCCAGACAACAACCCTGCCAGACGTGGAGATAGAGGGGCAGCCAATATATGAATTATCTTCGATCAAGCATCTGGGAATTAACATTAACATATATTGCCGGTCTCTCTAGGTCGACGTCCCAGAAGCTGGGGATTCTCTTTCATTCCAGAAGGTAATATTCACTGAAACTACTGCTGCTCTTGAAGGCCCAGTTCAGATCATCACTGGAGAACGGCTGTGTGGGGATGCTCTCCGAAGCTGCTGGACACAATTAAGAAACGAGCAATACGTACATCTAAGGGATGCGCCAGACCTTACAAAGGACCTCCACAGTCCATAACATCGAAGGAGGATGTCTGATCTGCCTTTATTTTTTAGATATTAGCGAGGCAGATGTTCGACCTAGCTGTCACTAATAGGTTTCTAAACGTATGTGAGGTAATGTTTCTAGCAACCTATTTACTAAAGAGTTCCATATGTATCCCAGTGAAAGTAGCAAAACGCTACATATCCATGTCCTGCCGACAACTTGGCTTTGATAACGGTATTCCGACTGGGATACTGTCAGCTAAGGAAGCACCTCAGTAATATGAGAATTAGACAAACACTGTTCAGAGAATGAGACAATTAGTGTCTCCTATGCGATTGTCCAGCTATTCTATTAGGCAGGAATTAATTCTGGGGGAAGGGGTTTCTCTATGGATAGTGTTAAGGATTATCCGCTGGGAATGGGAAGAATCTAGAAGGGGCTCAATCGACAAGCACCGATGAACGTCTAGGCTAACACCAAAATATGCATATTGGCTGGTGTATAGTCAAAAGCAGATCTGCAGCATCACTTGTCATCTTATGATGGAAGAGGGTGATAGTGAGGGGGATTGTAGTTCATACGAAAGACGAAAGGTGGCAGTGTAGTACAGGACCGACTGTAACAGATGACGCAGTGGTCACTTACAAGAGATAATTATATATACAACCTGACAATAGGCTAATACCACAACATGCACATTTAGCAAAGGTCTCATTTCTACGGTATACCTATATTTTTCTTGTATGTATAAATTTTCGGCTATAGTTTATTTTGGAAGAGTTAAGCGTAGTCCATCTTAAATTCGACTAATTTTTTTGCAAAAATATTCACAGTAAAAGACCTAATATAAAATTTCTCTACATCATGTCCAAGGTTATACAACGTTATGTAACGTACAGCTTCTGAGGTACCTAGGCAAAAACATCATCAGCGATGGTCGGCTTCCAGGAGCATAGATCCAAGGAAAAATTCCACCTACATCGCCCACATGGGGAGCAGAGCCATTGAGCCTCATGGAGAGTCTCGGGTCTTGGCGCTCCATATATAGAAATATGATAGCACTCATATATCCTGTATGGAACCATAAGTGATACTGGTTCCTTTAGCGCACTACACAGTTTTAAAATAGCCAAACCATTGAAAAAATAATAATAAATACGTGCTTTTACAACTACGTTACCATCTTCAGGGGAAGTTTTGATTTTCACACGTGTCGCATATTTTCAAAATAGTAGTTGGCAAGTGGTAACTCTGTGTAGTGTTTATTGCTGCATGGAACCCTTAACACCCTGGGAGACACGTCATCCAGATTGAACAAAACGTCGAACAAATTATTGTTATATGTTGTATTGAATATATTTCAACTTTTGCGTCCGCACTGTATATTCAGAAACACTATGAAGTGCAATCACTATTACGATCGACTGATGAAATTCTTCCTTTTTAAATTGAATGTAGCTTGTCCACTATGAAGCATGAAAGTCTTGCCACATTTACATACTTTTATTTGCGTAAAAACTTTAACTGAATCTATTTACAATATCAAAATACTTCATATGCTATACACTACCTTAATATAAGGATATAATATTCGAATAAATATACATTTTACAGAATAATCGTATTTGTACTATACATAGATATCAACAACAAAAAATGTTACCTACTGATTATCTTCTACATAAATATATAATTAAAACTACATCATTTGGCTTTGAATACTCAAAAAACAGTCTCATTGCATTATTGCTACAAATGATACACAACGATTCCAAAAATTCGACATGATTTCTAAGATTGCGTCGAACTAAAATTAATTTGACTACAACTATATACTTTAAAGTTGGCTTTGCTCAAATTGTTTAAAAGCCATGGCATAATAGAGATGACCGCTACTGTCTTTTCGTCACATGCTTAACAAGGATAGCTTGTGTTTCAGTCATGAATGAAATATTTATTTACTGATTTTTAATGAAGTTTGTCACAACTTTGGAACCACTATGTACCTTGATAGGCATTCATTTATGTTTTCCTTTTGATCCTTCTACAGAAATACAGTTGGGATTATCAGAAATTATAATCACACTCTGCTGGTACATGTCAAAATAAAAAAAAAGGAAATAGTTTATTCTACTACTAAAGATATGTTTAGATATCAATGATACTATTATAGAACGTCATGAAGAACGGTCACATTTAGCAAGAATTAATACACCATACGTATATCCTAACTGATATAACTGCTTTTAAAGATATTGCTTCAATCTGATAATCCATCAAGTAAATTAAATAACGTATACTTTCATACAGTTCTAGCAAAATAGTCATCGCAGTATCTCGCAAATGCAGTTTTAATTGGTAACAACTCTTGGAAATAGGTTGTTAACACTAACAGCAAAGGCACTCTATCACAATTAAGATGGGGTAACAAAGGTCAATTGTCACCAGACACATTCATCTCTCTTAATCCAGGTCATATATTTCCATTTTTCTAATATCATGAAACATATGTATCGCTTATTCAAAAATATGTCATAAAAATAATTACGTGATATGATTTTAAAAATTCTCTTATGGAAATATTAGAATTTCAAATAAAAATATATGCCTGATAAACAAATCTTTGGTAACTCAGGCAAGATCACTCACTTGTATTATTTACAATACATGAGCTGCAATCACAGCTCATTCTAAAAAATATCCAGATTCTATCGAATATTATCGATATTGATTCGAGTACTTATCTTAGGACGTGTCGACTCCTGAGATCGATACAAGTCGAATGAAATAATAATCGCTGTCAGATTGCATTAGAATGAATATGACCGGTTTTAAAGTCATTTAAGATACTATGCATATCGACTATTCTTCAACTATGTGTATACTCTATAATCTACATTCTAATCCTTCCCTCGGTGATACGTGGTGAGCTTTTGTGTTACCCCACTCCCTCTATCGTATTAACAAAATCATGGTAAATAATTTAAATCTATTGTTTTCACCAATGAAAAAATCTGCCTGTTATGAAAATATGTGACACGTAATGCGTTTATATACATTTCAAATATGGATTCTCTCAGAAAAGTCTGAATGATTATATCAATTAATTATATTATTCAAAAATTGATAAATAAAAGTTAATTCTAAACAATCGACTCAAGAGCGACACCTAACATTCAACAATGAGAGGAGTAAATATCAATAAACCTTTTTAAAAATCAAATAAAAAAACGCTGTATACAATTCTACGCCACCACACAACAGGCTGTAGCAAATAATACTTGACAAATACAATGTGATGATATGCTATACTTTTGGATTGTTTTGTATTACCATGTTCTTGAGATATGATACTGAGGCGTTTTTACTTTGGGGCGGTTGAGTCTGCTGAGAGTCCAGATTGCTGTTGTACCTGCATCGCAACGTGTCCAGATATGCCAGCCTGTATTGTCTGTTCATTGTCACGTAAACCACGGGATTCACGCAGCTCGAGAGGTAGATCAGAAGATAGCTAAAATGAAAAAAATACGACATTGTAGTAGCTGTTTACGAAATTATGTCCCAATATTCAAGTGTATATTTCACTAAACGTGTGACATTCAATAAATCTGTACGTTTCATATTTTGCCAAGAATCATGTCAATTTAGCTTGGCGGCCAACAGTAGACAGAAAATTCATTGTGCATATGAGGATGTCAAGTAAGGGTGTGATAGCAACATACTCTAAGGGCAATGAACCTCTTACGAAGTCAATCTTCATAACACGTTGGATTGTCAACAGCGTCGATATATGTAGTAAGGAAGATGGGAATAGGCAGCGCTACGTATCGCAACCCATGAAAAATTATGATTTGATAAATTCTTGAGAATAGCCATTACTGCAAAAAAAGTCTTCTAGAGTAAGTGACTAAATTGCAAATGCAAATCTATAGAAATGTCTATATAAATGGAAGAATTTCGTCTCATACTGCTTCGATTGTGATATTGATTGTTGGCGCTTTGATCATTTTTTTGTATGAAAATCTATTGATTCATCCAAAGTGGTGCCATATATCAAACACATCGTCAGCATATCGTCACCACACCATTAGCAACTGGGCTACAATGGAATTTCTTTCAAAAAGCAATGGTTCAAACTAACGGCCAATAGAAGTATAAGATTAATCAGAGAGATAACCACAGAATACGTATCAGAAGTTACTTCACAACTGGAATGGTGGCATATTCAGCTGAAGTACAACAGTGCACGGATATATACTCCAATAGAATCTCCTACTGGTCCAGGAATGCAGCGCCACCTTTCAACGCTTAGCCCAATCCAAGAACGTGACCCTCATGTGGGTCCCTGGTCACAGCGAGGTCAGAAAGCAGACTGCTTGGCGGGATAGGAGCAAGGGACACATGCATTGGTCCCGAACCCTTGCTGGGTATTAGCAGAGGCCAGGTCAGTAATGTCATAGGTGCTTGGGCATATAACGAACTTGCGAAAGCATGGTTGGTGCGAGATGACTGCATACAGTCCAAGAGGTTCATAGCAGGCCCCAACAAACGTATGGAGCTATGGCTATAGAATCGGAGGAGGGATTTACTCCACTTGTTAGTAGGAATCCTCACAGGTCACTGCAGATTGTCCAGGCATCTGTCACTCATAGGAGTGGTCAAAAACCCAATCTGTCAGAAGTGCTGGGAGGGGGACGAGACCTCGTTCCACTTCCTGGGTGAGTGTACCGTATACAGCAGCCTTAGGGCTGAGGTGTTTGGCACAGCAGAGTTTGACAGAGAAGAGAGCTACTCGCCGGAATGGTCGGGCATCATGACCTTTATTAAAAGGTCTGGAAAGTTCGACACTAAGGAACCACCATGTGTGCCATAGTTCTGGTGATGGTCCTCGAGGTCGGCAAAAACGGCTCAAGGTGGCCTATATGTCAGGCTTTGCCTCCCAATTACTGCTACTACTACTACTACTACTACTACTACTACTACTACTACTACTACTACTACTACTACTACTACTACATTATAACTGTATTATTTCATCCTTACCCTAAAACGTGTAGTGGCGCATGCTTGACATCCCCATCGAAAATCTTGACGAGCGTAATGGGCAGGTAGCAAACAACAAAGCAGATGAATATCACCAACACCATCTTGGTGATCTTCATTTCGCTTCTCTTGTACTTGTTGCCGGTGTTGTGCTGTTGCAGCTTTCTATGGGACTTCCGCACCACCCAGAATATCCTGGCATAGCAAACGACGATCACGATGCAAGGCAGTGCGAAGCCAAGAACAAAGAGCGCTATTTTGGCACTACGGCCCTGAGCGTCACGTTTTATTGAACATGTTCCGAGTTTTTCGTCCATACCGTACGTGCCTATAAAACAAGTTATATTGATCAGTTTAGCATTTTGTGTCAAAAAACAGTTAAATATTGCAATAACAGAAAACAGAGCCAAGCAGGTCGACTCAGTACTTCTCATAAATATATCAATATTACATATTTCCCAGTATGATGAAGTCAAAATTTTGAATGTCCCCATATTTGGTAGTATTTGGTAGTACTCATTCATCTTAGACGCTGGTTAACCTTTGTAAAGTGCGTTATGGGTGCTGGCTAATAAATCATGGGATTAACGCATTATGTATATGATCGATGCAAACCCCTCAAAATTTACGATGCAAACCCCTCAAAATGTTATATTTTCTCAATAAATAAACAAGCACTTTATAAATAAAACTTGAAATGCTATTAGGATACGATTACAGTAGTACTGAAGTAGTTTGGTCGTAACAAGCCCTAATTTATTTCACTTTCACTTGTTCACTAACATTGAATTCGAGAAATGTTTTACTGTGCCTTAAATGGTTTGTAAACTTGTAAAGCATTTTAAAATATTTTTGATATATTTACAAAAAATTACAGAATTCGATAAACAAAGAAAAATGAAGCTTGGGAAGTCCTATTTTTACAATCTTTTATTCAACTTGCAATGTATGTATGTATGTATCAATGTAACTAACTATGTAACTATGTTTGTTCGGTGGAATCTTACAACTCAATTTTGAATCAGATGTCTTCAACCGATTGTGCTGAATTTTTGTATACACGTTTAGTTTGGAAGATAATGCATGCTTAGCTGTATGACGTCATTCCAAATCCAGCATAGCGGAACACCCAAGATGGCGGTTTAGTTATTTTTAATGCACTCCTACAAGATGGGTACCAAATGCTTGCTAAGAATAACTCAAAAAATTAAGAGACGTCACTCTCAATCCAACAATACCGAACACCCAAGATGGCGGTTTAGTTATTTTTAATGCACTCCAACAAGATGGGTACCAAATGCTTGCTAAGAATAACTCAAAAAATTAAGTGACGTCACTCTCAATCCAACATGGCGGAATACCCAAGATGGCTGACGAGTTATTTTTAATGCACTACTACAATAGGGGTATTAAATGAAAGGGCTTGCTGAGGATGATTCGAAAAATAAAGTGACATCACTATAAATCCAAATATGGCAGACTTCTAAAGATAGCGGACTAAGTTTTTTATGCTTTCCTATTATGTTGGTCTCAAATGAAAGGACTTGCTGATAATATGAATTAGAGTTAAAAAAAAGATGGTGATCATAAACTCTGTTGTTACAATCCGTCTGAAATTTTGGTGTACTGGGGTTTTTACAGACCTGTCCAGCTATAACTAAAAAGTAAAAAATAAATTTAAAGCAAAAAAACTGATTTGAAAGCGAGCTTTTATTTGAATGCGCGAAAAAGAATAAAATAGACTTTTCCTTCACAACTTCAACTATCAATTTATAACGTAATTACCCAGTTATATAATTGAAAAGCATGTCGCGAGATTTATCTGTGTAGATAAACAAGTAAATTAAGTAACTTGATCCGATTGATTTTAATTTATAAAATTTTCAAACTAAGTAAATACGAGAATTCAAATCTCGTGATAAGCTTTTATATCATATAAATTGTGTCATGACGTTATAGGTTGATTGCAAAAATGTTAAAGGAAAAGTTTATTTCATTCTTATGAGTGCAGCGGATACTGAGATTGTGTTGTCAAAAACGCGAACAGGCGGATTGAAAGGACACATATTATTCTTATGTAGAGATCATAGAACATCAAGAAAATGTATTATCTCAAACTGAAAAGTTTTCGCAATCATAGTAAACCAGTCATGAACTGTTTTGTAGTGGGCCAAGTTTGTCACTAAACTAGTTTCACTTTATACACGTAAGTTTGCTGAACAAATTCAGTAAGGTAAGACAAAACCGACAAAACCAGTATTAAAAAAATCCAAATCGAGTTCTTAAAAGCATGCTGTTTGTAGACTTCTCTGATAGATTTTTAAAATAGCACTTACCCCACTTTCCTAACAGTATAGGCACTTGAGATCCATAACTGATTAACCAGATAATTCCGATGTATAACACTACTTTCCATTTCGTGTAAATACTTTGGTAAAGATGTGGCCACGCTATCAAAATATACCTGGAAAAAGGAAATATTGATTTTAGTAAAAGCTTGTTAAACAAATTGTTTGATACTGGAATGATTTCGGTTTTATCTTTTAAGTCGATGTGGTGGTACTTCTGCAGTAGGTTCCACTAAATGGCCAACGCCAACGAATACATCTTATGTTTCACTGCCTATTTGCAACTGATCAGGAAAAACTTTATTTGATTTTGTACTTTGTATTTAAATCTACAACTTTACATATATAAATATTTGTTCCATCTATTCCGTGTTTTCGAGTCGGTTAATATTATTGACAAAAGTGATATAAAAATATTTGAACAATGGATGATCTGCAAGTAATAGTTGCACAAAAGCCGTTGAAACTTTATGTCGGGCACTGAAAGTTGACAATTTGTGCGTTGTGCCAGTCTTGTCATTTCTCTGCACCAGTGCGTGAAGAATTTGAATGAGAAGCTAATGATATGCCAAGTAAAAATAACTAATCAAACAAAACTTCATCAAGACAGTCATTTTGTCGGCATTATTAGGTCGTTGTCCCAGGTTGTATGCACCGGAACAACTACTGATACTCAACGAGGTTCAGATGAGACCAAAGCTGGAGTATTGCTCACAGGTGTGGGAACGCGCTCCGAACCACTTCCTGAAGCTCGTTTTCAAAATTGAGAAACGAGCAGGGCTTCTGACTTTTCAAAAGACTTCCATAGTCTGGAGCATCAACGAAGGGTGGCAGATGTTTACTTATCCTATTCTTAGTAAATATTCTATTGAATTGTCTCGCATAATAACACCAAGATTTGTCAGTACAGAAAACACAAGGGGGGACAAATGGGCACCAGGTCGGGCTTCTAACGCCTCGAACCAGCCTCTCCCAAAAGTTGTTCTTTTGGAGAAGCTCGGAGCTGTAGAAACACCATAATCCTAGGATAAAATACTGTTATCCTGGAGATAGTTAATCATTCAATGTCAATATCGTAGTTTTCAAAAAAATATATATGTCGTTGTTTACTTTGAAACGGCTGCTAAGGTATCCGAAACTTTAATAATGTTCAATCAGTAATCATATCTGGTTTTATTTAACGGCCAGGAAAAGTGAGATAAGTACTTGTAACGCCTCGTTCAGCAAATAACATTTGATTTTCTAAATGGCTACTGAAAATACAAAAATTGTACTTTCGATATGTTATTTACAATAATTAATTTTTTTTAATAATGGCATGAAATAAACATTCATTTTAATCATTTTCAGTTACACGGGTGAAACATTTTTTTGAACATTTTTTGGGCAACAGTTTTTTGAACGTTAACAATCAGATGTAGACGTTTCAGATTTTTCAATTAACACATAATATGCCTAATATTACACAAGATGCTGCTGGCATAATTGCGTCTGTACTGTATTTCATTGAATAATTTGGATATTTATTGAAGAGAAATCTTACAAAACTGGAAATACAGTATATCTATGTATAAGCTGGTGAGTAAAAAACTCTTATGAAGGTGTTCGGAATAAATATTAATTCATATGTTTGTAAATATTTTCATTATTTGTTGTAAGTCAAAAGCACCTCTGCTGTACTTTTTTATATCACATTTGAAACGCCCTGGTATAAGTCGTCTTTGAGTACTGATCTGCCGAATTTCAACGACATATTCTTTCAGTTACAATCAAATTGTCATACCTATTTATTGAGATGGATGCTATACTAAGCAAAGAAACCCCGACACTGCCATACCGAAGCGTGGGGACCATCGTGCATAAGACCTGGCCATGAATCCAGGTGCCATGGAAAAATTGACTAGCAGAAAATGGTAGCACCAGGAAGCAGAACAGTAGATCTGATATGCATAAACTGAAACAAACATATATTACTTTCAATAGATCTTATTGTAATTCTCAGTTTGATATTCGATCAAAACTAAATGTTTCACTCAGAGTTCGATTTTTTGGCAGTTCGTGGCAGTAAATAGGGAAGTTTGATGTTGCACTCCACAAGGTAATTTCTTTACTCCTACTTCAACAATATCACGTCTTATTAGATTCTTATGAGAATCTGTAGTAGTGGCTAAAACAGAAGTGAAACTGATTATTCCACTTTTAAACAAAAGTCACTATTAACGCCCTTAATGCCATACAACTTGTACAATAGTTTAAATTTCACAGCCAATGATCGGATCCAAAAAAATGTTACCTATTGCCGTGAATAGCAAACGAAGTTGCGAAATATGAAAATCAAGAACAATGGTTTTCAAAAATATGGAGACTCAAGAATATTCTTTGCTCATAAAGTGATCGCAGTATTGGGAAGTAGAAAAAAGTGGTTTGAATGGGTGGTGCCAAAAAATGCTATTAACAGAGCGATTGAAGAAAGTATTTGCATCATACATTCCGATTATTTAATACACCTGAATTGCAAGGAAAGTGAATCAATTTATTTATTAATTCACGCAAATATGAAGCTGATTCATTAGAATGTTCCTACAATAAATTCATCATTGGTTGATTCATGGTATGGTGAAACCCAGGTGACATTCAGTAGAAAGAAATTTCCATCCGCGCTATTTTGTTCTTCACCGTAATAAGAAAAATATGCGTTTTTTCCTTTCACCTGGTAATACTCATTCAAAGTTTCCGCGAATGATTTAACTATGTCTGAGTCATCAATACATCTTGCATGTATGTATAAGTATAGTGACTCAATTACCACGCAAGTGTTGATGACTGATTCAAGATTTTCAGAATAAAATGTAAATTATATGCTTCTTAGTAAAGAAAGCGATCCTCGAGCAAAATGACTAACAATCAGAATTAAATAGTATTACCGTTTACCGTATTATATGTGTATATAGATCTAAAGTAGTTATCATCGTATTCTTATGGAAAGAGTCGTAGAAAATGAAAATTATCATTTGAATGAGCCTGTGATAATTTCATCTAATTATACAAAAAATAATTGCTACTTGTTATGATACACAGTTATATTTCAACATTCCGCGCTAATAAAGAGATAAGTATGTTTTATATTTTCAAATTCAATGTTATCTTCCTTTTTGGTACTTTTATCGAGGCAGCCGAAACGTCATTAAAGATTCATTTGTTCTCGAGATACTATATTTTCGACATGATCGTGTAATGTCATACCAACTAGTATACTTCACGAATAATTATGTCACTCATTTCTATTGGTTTGTCTGGCGTCTGTCTGTCTGGTGAATCGTGACCTCCTCTTTGTTTAGAAAACACTATTCAGATTTTGATGACACTAAGTGACACTAAGTGAATGGGTTTGAAAATTAAAGATGTCAACTCCGGGAGAATGAAATACTAGACTCTTTTGACGTTTCCTCATTGTGTACGAATACCAAAAGCTTTGAAATATTTTCACGAATAATTAGTGACAATTACGACCATGACATCCAAAAATTTGGTTAGAAGGTAAAGAGGGGCGAGGTATTCGCTAGCAAAGAGTTCCTAAACATGTGTAACGAATATAGTGGAATAATAAATATTTGTTCTAAAATATTTAAATACTCAATTTCTAGCAGAGTTAAAAAGCACATACCTTGCTATGAAAGCTGCAGCTACTGTCCTCAGCTTGGAATGTCTCAGCAACGCTCCGATGGTTAGCATGTTACCTAGGACCCCTACTACCATAATAATTATAGTGAAGACGCCTGCCGCTGTCAACATGGGCCTCGAGTATCTGAAACCAATATAAAGAAATTGAGGATTGGTGATTGACCAACGAGTCTTATTCAAAATCCCTGGTCAAATAAATCAGTAAGCACAACTTTCAGTTGTAGGAGAAGGGGTAGCTGCGGGTAGCGAAGTCTGATGAGTAGATCTCCTAATAAGGGTTATGATATCAAACCATTCCACTGAGTATATTTCTACACCGTTATGCTGAATACGTCGGCTATAAGGATGCGATATACTCGTACAGCACATTTGCCTAGGAGGTGGAACAAAGTTTTGTTCTCCTCCCATTTCTTCGGGTAGACAGGATTTTTTCCAACCCCATGAGGGACAAGTGTCTGTTTAGTCTGCAGCGATCCCTAAGAAACTTTATCAAAAGGTTGAGTGATTCTCTGCTCCTATTTGACCGCCATATATCCAGATGTTTGTTGTTTTCTATTAACCTCTAAGACTGTCTGCTGTCATGTCTCCCTAACCATGTTTTTTGCATGTTCTCTGTATTCCCATTCAGGGCCAATGCATAAGCTTTTCCTCCCTTATTTTGCCAGGTAATCTGCTTTCTCGTTTGCTGGTATACCATTGTGTCCAGAGACCTTCAATACCATTTATTATCTAAGCTGAAGGAATCATATACATGTCACATTCGAGTGAAACAAATAAATATACATTTCTTCATGACTAAACACCCAAGAAAACCAAGTTTGAGTACGAAAATACCATAGCTTCTATAAAGAAGGTCGAAGGAGTTTGTTGATACGTGTGTTGAAGTTACTAGTGTTCAGAGACAATGGAAAAATAGAAACGCAGTCTGACGGAGTCTTCCTAGTAAGCCTAAAAGAGATCGACCTCTATCCGATGGCAAAAAGGCTTCAGGGGGGCGTGTGGGAGGTATCACCGATAGTCGAATTGCTCTCCTCTAATCTGGATCGAGTATAGAAAGGGTGGTTGGGGCAGTAACCGCTCAGATATGAGACCAGTATTCCAGTCCAGGTCTTCTACACCTTTGGCATGTGAAAGATTGGATGGCCAGAACTATTTGCAATCCTAGATTTTCCTAGACGGTGTTCAATTGACAAGACGTATTGATGTCAAATCAAGTCTTTAGTTATTTTGAATTACAAAAGTCTCAATGAATGTCTTCTTAGCAGTACTTGGTTATTGGTAAGAACTGGAAGTTCGCATGGGATGGAGAGAGATGCAGGTAAACCGATTGGGAGGAAACGTATTTTCCAACAAAATACTTTTGGACAATATTAATTTTAGTCAGAGTTCAATGTAATTTTGCTTATTATTATTTAACCACTAGCAAATTTCACTGAATACATAAAGGTTGGGACACGTCACCATCAAACTGCTTTTTTCATTCGTCCTTTTCCCATCCACTCGAGACCAGATAAGCTGGCGACCACCATAGTGATATTCCAATTCGTACACATCATTAAAATTTGGATGGACAGTCATATTATTATTATTATTTATATTATATATATATATAATATAAATAATAATAATAATAGACATTTCGATCTCGTTTCAGCACTAAAACACTGTACATTGTACAGAGGAAATATAAAAATTCTTAGAATGTGATAAAATACTGATATAATATCTTAGAATAAATCATTTCACATTCCACGAAATAAGTAGAAGCTGGTGTGACGAAAAACATTATATAAATGCGGTGTATTTATGTACACAACTATGTAGATATCTTTATATAAATACACACTCGAATAAAGATCCTTTTCAACGACTATACATATTGGAATTGAAAAGGAGATAGGTGTTTAAGTTTATTCTCAATTTCTCAATTAGCAAACTTTTACAGTATGCTAACTACATATAGCAACTTAAAGTAGTCAGACGAATCTCTCAGAAAAAGTGACTTATTGTTTATCTCCGACCAATAATTTTCTCTTTGCTGATTTTGTCTCTTGAACTCAACTTATTATGGAAGCTATAATGCGTCAAGGAGCATTGTCTTAAATGCAACCTGGTGACAATTATTGGTTGAGTAGTTTGTGGGCGAGTACATAAAGTATCTTATATCATGAATATTAGTCTATTAAGTGGGCAAGTTTTTGATTTTCAGGTAGCCAGCATATTTCTGTGGAACAACAGTCATTAAAATGATAAGAGGGTGAGCTGTTTAAATGTTTACCTGTTGAAAATACCTTACGGATTGCACCCGAGTTCAGGTTTTAATAGAATTGATGTTCTATATATTTTTGAGCATCTTAGTCCGATTTTTATTTCGAGATGGGGGAGGTTGATATGATTCATCCCCTTTCATTCCCGACGAAAAAGCAATGCATTTGCTTCCGTCGGTGTATTTGCCTGTGTTATATGCATAGAGTTTATGAATTAACACTATGGTTATATGACATATTGATACTGTAAGTGCCTACTATATCAAGGACGAAAAATCTTAATAGTTTTGAGAAATTTATGCAGTGGCGGCAGTCTAATCATCACAAAACAAAAAGAGGGTAATTTTCCGTCGTTTCCGAGGACCATGATTCTCAAAATAATATAGCTATCGCGGACCGTTTTTACTTTTTACACTCCGTGTCTCAGCAAGAAACTGTGCCACCCAGGGAAAGTTTCGTAATTTACGCCCTCCTTGTGCACATAATTTCTCGAAAGACCTGAAGGGCAAAAAAATTCTTCACAGAAACCATTTCCCTGTTATCATTCTGTCGAAAAAACTTGAAAAGCAAAAAATCTCTTTCCTTGAAACAATTTCGCACAAAACACCTGAAGAACGAAAAACCTCCATGCTGGGATTTAATGCCTACTCAACCCGATTTTGCACCGAGGGCGAGAAATCCGGTGCCGGACCGCGGTCAGCCATTTATTGATCCCCAATATAAGATAATGAGCAGATTAATTTATTATAATGATTCACCAGATTTAGGCAACTTTTTCTCAAGATATTTTTTAGATTTCTCTAAGATAAGAATGTATTTATTACCTATTGATAGCTGTCTCATATCAGATATGAATCAAGTCATATGATCATTTTATAAGTTTTGTGCATACCTGAATAAGATCCAATAATAATCAGCCAAAGTAATTTGATCCAAATTGATTTAATATGTTGACCATGAGCACACAAAGACGCAATAACGCTCACTAAACATCTAATCATGAAATCTCATTGTGGCGGAAGCACAGTACCGACTTTTTTGAGTCAATACAAGTATAACTTCACACTAACTTCATAGAGGCAAACAGTCCAGCACTTATTATCTCGTATCGCGACTGCATCGTAAAGATGTCATTTAATTTATACTAATTAAAAATTACATGCAACCATTAAGAGATATTTTCTTTTGTCTCGTTGCAACTACTTGTGGTAGTTAAGCGAGCGGAATAGAATAAGTAATTCAAATTTGCATTTGTCCTACGTTCATACATATGACAGAGTGAAAGTGATGAATATTTACCGAACTTCCTTGTGTAAATAATAATTGAGTAGATTACAGTTAGATCTAAATATGATGAATCTTAAAAATAGTAACGAAGTATTCCAACCGCAGAGAATTATTAATCAATTTTTAGGTTATACCCATACACCTGCTTGGCTGACAGAACAGATAGTTATCCGTATAATAGATCCTTCTATTTCCGTAATAGGAAATTCAAAGATAGATTCACCTAGATTGCTGCGTGAAAAACAGTGACTATCTCCCAAGAAAGTGTGCCTTGTATTATGTCAAAAAAACAACCATAGATGTGTGACTAACGCAGTACGTAGGAGATATGATACAACTCCGTGTAAGTAGGGTAGTATTTTCCCTTGCCACCTCTGAGAGGAGATCAGTCTGCCGTTTACCAGGTTTTACGAAAGTCCAAGTGTCCTGTTTTCGACGTTGAAGGAAAGCTTAGAAAATAAGATTGTGTTGACAGAAATATCGGTAGAACCGCAACAGGTTACCGACTACTCATTGATGAAAGTGGCTTGAGGTGATGAAGTGCCAGCATTAAGTCGAATCGCTCTACTGTGAACTGCATGCAGGGTAGTTGGGTGCATGCGCGGATTTATAGAGGGGGTAATGGGGGTAACTACCCCCTCCCCTACGAAGACAAATAAAACGGTAGAAACACATGTTCTCAAACTGCGGAAATTCGCTGTTGAATGATAAGTATTTTCTCATATGTATTCTACCTTCTCCCATAATTCAGTGCTAAATTCGCACTTGGTTGGGCGGCAACTACCCAGACCTGAGAACGGTATCTCAGATTTGCTCTCATCCGGCCTTTATACGATGTAAGCGGGTTGTATGTGAAAAGCAACAGTAAAATCTCTTCAAAACTCATTTTTAGATACTTTTTATGGCCTGTTTTTTAGTACACATTCACATTAATTGATTAAATTAATCTGCTATTCATTTTAAGAATTTCACACTGGTGATCGCTTTGTGGTTGATACCTCTTAAGTACCTAATGAGACTTATTGCTCTGATAGTATATTATGCATGAATGACAAATTGAAACCTTTGACCTCATGTATTGTTTACCATACTTTGACGTTTACGAGAAAACGTAATTAAATTCTAAAATATTGCTCAGCTATATTATAATGATTTGACGTCCAATACTATCATATGTATACATTGTAAACAGAACTAAAAATTTGAAGTGATTTTACATATCGTGTTGATAAATTAATGCAATTTTGCATGCTATTATTGCGATACGAGGTAATGCGTCTACATCTTTTTATCTGGACCATATTGATAGTTGCTAACTGGTCGAAATTCTTTCATAATTAAATGTTTTCAGATCTGAGTATGGTTTTGTATTATTCTGATCTATCATAATGTTATAAATGCTTGACATATATTCAAGAAATTTAAGTGTCGTTTAGGCTTCCTCTGCAGCTGTTTCGGAGTAAAGTTTTGTTGTTTTAATCACTGGCCAGTGAAAGTTCGATGAATCAAAGAAATAGTCACAGTCAAGGATTCAGATGATGCACTAATCACATGAAATGATTATATATCTTGATCAATGCCTCCTTTTTGTGAGAAACACGGAGTAGTGAGTACTGCATCTCTTACTTCACTTTTTGTAGAATACTTGAAGATGATTTTTGCAGTTTATAGAACTGTCAAGAAGGGGACGTCTCGGGGGGGGGGGGGGGGTCTGAAGAGTGCCTAAGAATGATAGTCTATCAAAATTTTTCACATTTTTTAAGTACCATTCCTTTCAGGCCTTCAATTGGGTTTGCTTTTTATTGCTTTTCCGGTTTTCATAGGATCGCGAATAACAGTTTTCCCTACTGATCATGATCTACTCCTTACACAAATCTAAGCTACCAATATTTTTTTTTATTTATAAGGCCGCTGCAAGTATTCAAACAGTCTTGCTATTTATTCTCAGGACAGTAATGTTAAATTTGTGATTATATCGTCAGCAACAATGAGGAATTTGGGGGTCTTCTATTGTCAATATTTTCTGATATTAGTTTTTTGCTCGCAACTATTTGTTGCAAGTATGCATAATATAATGATAAAACGTTATATTCAATGACAGCTCATTAAAATTTAGAGTGAGAAGCAATTCCTGTACTTGTCGGGTCATAGTAAAAACATCCCATTCTTTGTTGATAAGATTGCGTCAACTGCCTGATGTTCAACAGCATCCTGTATGAGCTGTGCACCGACCTTTAGATAATATTTTTCTGTTGAAGGAATACTCATAAGTAAATGCATTTTAACCCAAACAAATTATATTAAAACATATATTTGAAAAATGTTCATTTTCATATTCATTGAATATGAAAAATATCCAATATACTGTATGTTATGGACAACTTTCTTCAGTATAAGAAAATTCGAAGATGTCGCAAATTTCAGTGTAGCAGTTACTGAGATTACACGAGAAAACGCCAACAGACCTACGGAATGTCACGTCGATAGACAGTTACAGACTGACAAACAAACAGAAACAAACCGACATATATCGACAGACAAACCGGCAAAAAAGTGTCACACAGACCGACATACAAATTGACGGCAAATCGACAGACAGGACGAGAAAAGAGTGACGTCATGATCATCATCATCATCATCATCATCATCATCATCATAATCATTGTCATCATCATCGAAGTTTGATTGAACCATAATAAGTGCATAATATATTTTTCTATACTTCCTGTGGCTAAAAGACAAATATATTTGATGCCAAATACCAATTTAAAAAAATATGTCTCCATGCATAAAACTGCATGACTACATATACTTTTTGCACCAATTTCCTGTGCCAGTTTTATTACTACTACTTAGCGACGCAGTATCTGTGGAACACTTGTTCCGACAATGTATGCGGAGAATAAAGAATTACCAGATGGGCGTTTAATAAGTATGAGATGTACATAAAGTATGTTTGAAAAATACTTATCATAATTTTCTGATGCTAACTGAATGATCTAGATTTGTTTTGCAATACGATTGTTGTAACCTTGAATTATTTATTCTCTAGATCTGTTATTCGAACCATCTTACTATGCTGTATATAGGATTTTAATGTGGTAGAGTTTCTATGAGACAAACGTTTGACCAGAAGAGGTTTAAGGTCGAATATAGATTGTGTATATATAGGTGGAGCAAATTTCACCGAGCGGAATGTTTGTGATACTTCATCTCTCTAAAAAAAAATGGGATTGAGTGACGATTTTCTGTTATATCCTGCAAAGAATATTTCGCGGTATAATAGGAACTTTTTTGGAGGTCCCTCGCAAATCCCAAAATTTCACGGTTTTTTCACTTTTTTGTGAGTTCCTTTTCGAGCGAATTTTGTAGTATTTATTGATGTATCCTACCCCCTCCAACCCTAACGCTATGTCCCTGTGTAGCTAGCATCAGAGGGCTACCATTCCATGGACCAGTGAGCAGAACTGTCGAAAATGTTATTATTGTAGAGCTTTTATATAATCAAAACCGGATTAGGGGAATGAGAGCTACATCCAGACTTCAGTGATAGAGGGTTTGATAGTATCGATAAATTATCTGGAACGGGGAAGTTGCCTTTAGTGCAGAAGAGGTTAGATATCCAAATTAACTGAAATACCATCAGGCTCAACAATGGAAGCGATTTGAGGGTTCAAATGTATGTATATTTAGTATAACTGTCAAACACTATCAGTGTTTGACGTGAAAAACAAACCAATGTGAATTCCTCATATATGTGTTAAATTTTTTTGTTGGTTATGCTCCGAAAATATTTTGAATGAGTTGTCTGGATCGCCACTCAAAAAAACCATATTTTGATCATATGATTCATAGCATTCAGCTCGAAAGGTGGAAAAATAGTAGTATAGAACAATCCACTAGTAAGTATTTTCCTCGTTATGATAAAATGTTTATCCACTCATTTTCTGTAGCATTTCTTGCGAAAAATATAAATCATTCAAAATTTCAATAGTAAATCAAGAATTATTTACAAAAATACACAGGTTTATGAAGCATGCATCGGTTATAAACTAGTCAAGTAACAAGTTTTATGCAGCGTGAAATGATTGATACGTCATTTGATTCATGCCAAACATCGCTAAATATAGAATCTACTTAATTCCTAATCGAAGTAACTAATAGGACAAAAATATCATAAAAAATACATATTTATAAGCAAGCAGTTTGATTTGTACTAAAAGCATGAAAAGATGGTGTAAGTAATTTGACTCTGCATTTCACATTCCTATCGTAGAATATTTTCAGCTGGCCCTCATAGCTTAAAGTCACGACAGACACGTTGAAATATGCATAAATGATTTTATTAATTGAAAATCTATTCAACAATTCATGTTTTTAACTTAAGAGTTAACAACATTAAAAGAAATTAAGCTTTGAATTTCAAAAAAAATACAGCTCAAACTTTGATGTGAAGCTCAAAATACGTGAATCATGCTTTTAAGATCAAAACTTTTATTTTATTAAAAAGTTGTTCCATGATCTTGTGCAATTTCACAACCTCACATCAATTCATTACTTGTTCTGATATCTATATTCTTGGAATAATAATATAGTATTATTATTCTAACAATGTACTACATCTATGTATTACCACCCAACATTGGAATTACATTGAAAGATCAATTATTGGGGTAATTTTACAACGAGCTGAATTTGCGTAGTTACCATATTTTTACATAGATATACAGATCTATGTATCTGCCTACATACTCTTTGTATAGAAAGATCATACATTTGACCAAAAAAATGGCAGAACAAGGAAATTCGTGCTCATTATTGTATTGAGAAATTGATTACTTATTTCATGATTTTGGGTTATATACAGTAAATCGCGCATAACTTAAAAACTGTACCACTATATCAACCTATATACCGCTAAATATGTTCTAAATTAGTTGTTCTACAAGTCTTCAACATGTTTTCTATCGACCCTCTAAACACCCTGTATATGTTTTCTTTTGAATAGTGGCCACCGAACCAACCATTTTCTTCACCCCACGGAGCTGTGGGAACAACGATAATACAACAGCTAATAAAAGTTGACATCTCGTCTCGAATATAGGCCCACTGACTTCGAAGCGGCGGTAGCCTAGGCACATGCCGGCCACATGGTCCCAAATAAGCAAACAATTACAATGCATTTCCTCCAGATAACGAATCAGTTTGGTAAAAGGTCAGGAAATTTGATCAAGATAACGAAGTATGAAACATAAAAGTCTTATCTATTTGAAAAGTTATCAGCATCATGGGACATCTTATAATAATAAATCATAATTTGTTTTTTGAGTTACAATAATTTGCGATAAACTATCAAGGTATATTTATTTCTCATACAGGGTGATTCACAAGTCGTGACCAAAAGTAAAACATCATACACAGGGACGTATTTTAAGGGGGATCTCTCATGTAACATTTTCCCTCGAGGGCTTCATTAAAAAAATACGGGGTGTTGGAATTCAAAAATAAAAAACAATTTTTTTTAATATCTTCAAAACCGTCAACTGGAATGAACTAAAATATGGTATGTGGATTTATCTGAGTATTGTCCTTACTTAAAATTAACGTGCACCAGTGGCGGAGACACAAGGAATTAGTGGAATTATTTTTCCAAATAAAAATAGTACGGCTCTATTTTTTTTTGAAACGCGCAATTTTTCGAATTCTACTTTCAATTTGCTACAAATAATTAATAATGTTTTTTCCTAGAGTGCACTGTTTTCGTAAAAATAAAAATAAAACAAATTAGATAGTCATTCATTAAGAGCCGAGATACAATCAGTTTCAAAATTTTAGACAACGATGGATTGTCAGAAACGGACCTGTACATTGGCCTACGAAGTCTCCTGATTTGAAACCCTTTGATTTCTTTTTGTGGAGCGCTTTTGAACAACTATTGTATGCTGAACAAATTAATGTTGTTGATCAGTTACAAGAAAGAATGAATAATGCGTTTCATCAAATTCAAGCCACAACAAATACTGCGGAAATACGCTTTTCGTTATTAAAAAAATGCCGCACTTGTATCCGTCAGAATGGTGGTCTTTTTGAACATTTATTGAAATAAAGCTTTACTTACCAAATTTTTTATTTCTACCAAAAGAATGCACTCTAGGGAAAAAACGCATGAGTGGTTATTTGTAGTAATTTGGAGGTAGAATTCGAAAAGTTGTACGTTTCAGAAAAATAATGACGTACTATTTTTATTTGGAAAAATAGTGCCACTAATTCCCTGTTCTCCGCCACTGGTGCACGTTGATTTAAGTAAAGACTTTTGAATATGGAAAATACTTAGGTAAATATTAAATTAGTTCATTCGAGTTGACGGTTTTAAAGATATTTAAAAAAAATGTTTTTTATTTTTGAATTTCAACACCCCGTATCTTTTTAATGAAGCCCTCGAGGGAAAAATGCTACATGAAAGACCCCCCTTACAATAGGCCCTGTGTATGATGTTTCATTTTTGGTCACGACTTGTGGATTGCCCTGAATATCAGCTATTGGAGCATCTTTATGGTGACCGTTTTCATTTAACAATTTTGTTATCAAGTTTAGGTTTAGGTTTAAGGTTTTGAAAAATAAATTGATCACTTAGATTAAACTTAGGAAGAAAAGTTTTTTTTCGTTGCATATATTTTGTAAACTTTGCTCAATCCTAAGGTACATATTTTTAGTATTACTTTAAAAAATACTTTTTTCCGTTCACATTGTCACATCTGACGATGGCTGAACAGTGCCGATCAAACCATCGTTAAGAATTTTTTTCCAATGGTTCAAAGATCTAGAAAATAATTAAGCAATCAATCTATTAAACAGTTTTATTTTCGGACTCACGCTGTAAAATGCCATAACCATAAATCTATAAAATATTCGAACCCAAATGGAGGTCCAGGTAACCACTGCAAATAGATTGAAGTACTCGGATGGAAGAAAGTCATTGAACAATCCTGCGCAAGCAAAAAATGCCACTTTGCGTTAGCACTGTTTGGTACTTTATCAATATACATTTTTATAAACCCTTTCTGTATATCTATTGGTCAGCTATATAGAAATGTTATAATATAAATACTGCATGCATTCTGCCTATATATAGAAGAAAGGGTCGGAATTGTTAGGACCAAAGACTAAATTCTTAAGATTGTACTGAGATGGAGAAGCTAATAAGTGTTTGGGAATTTGAAGTATTTATTTAATTTTTAAACTCCACCACCAAAAAGGGGCATGATAACAGCAGAAGGCAGTAACTTAGAAGTTTATTGATGACGGACTGCATCTTTCCACACATTTTAACTCTGGATTTGCCACTGCAACCAGTGGAAAAATGTAATGTAAAAAATTGGAATGTAATGTAAAAAATTGGATGTAATTTTCTGTTTATTTCTGGTTGCTTCTTAATTCCAATCAAAATAGGAGCGTCGATTTCGGGAAAATAAGATTTATGCCAGGCAAAGGAAGTTCTAAAATCAATCATATAGAACAAAAGGTTATATCCAAGAAGCTGATTATGTCAAAATAGTTCCAATTGCCAAAGAAAAATATATTTTTGAAAACGAGTTTTACAATTATCTTTCGTATGTAGATTTTTGGAATGAATGTAAAGTGCCCAAAGAATACAGTTTCAGTGAACACCGGGTGGTTCTAAGTGAGATATGTAAAACTATTATAATTTAGCATAATACATATATCAAGCTAATGTAATGGATGATAAAAATACATGTGGCTCGTTTTTCCAATACTCTTATATCTAAAACTAGGGTAATTATAATAAAAGGTCTTGTACATGGTGTATAGAGAGAAGGTCTGTTGTGGCAAAGTTTAGCTAAACAGCTACTCTTAGACTTAACCACAAGAGCTAAGTGTATATTTGATATTGCGATATTGTATAATATGTATACGAGTATATAGTATTTAAATGCACAGAGAAATTACAAAATAACACATACAAGAGCAAATACAGATACAGCATATACAGCAATTACTTGAAGTGCTTACGGAAGCAGGAAAAAGGTATGCCTTCATAATAAGGGCTGATAGAATTGTACAATTCAGTTGCATTGTAGCTAAAACTACGTTTGAACAAAACAGATAATAAGAAAAAATGTATACAAACCTAACCAATTCCGAAAACTCCGATCTGCGAACAGTATCCATTGTATCCATGGTCCCTATCACAGTCCTATCAGGTAAGGCTCACTAGATGTGACACAAAAAAACACAAACTTGTCACCGCAACGGATCAAAGCACACTATACTATTCGTCCAAGAAAACGAAAACAAAGGCACGTAAACAAAATTTGTTCTTTGAGTGATACGGTGAGCGATGTGACTGTTTGCAGCTCATTGGGCTTTATGCTGGATGGGCCTTTTGGCCCCTGACGCGGGCACAGGAAGGCGGCGAATTAGTTTTAATTGAAACTAATAAAAAGCGCGCAGCGTTTAAAACGCTGTTTACGAGAAGGGACATTGTGGAACACTCGTCGGTGGTACAGGCACGACCGACCGAGCTTAGTCATTTTCGACGCTCAGTTGTTTGTATGGCTGATGGCATGATTACTCACCGGCAATTGCATTGATGTTTACTATGCGGTACTACTATACGATTGCGCTTGATCGTTAGTAAATTGCGGTGGGAGAACATTATTCACAACTCAAATGGTTATTGTTGTTTGATAACAATATAAACAATCATATAAAAGGTTGAGAATGGTGATATACTCTTTGGGCTAATCTACTTGAATGCATCTGCATTGAGAATAGGGGATATAGCTGGTACACTATAAACATTTTTATGTATCAGAAATGTTTCAAATACAGTTTTTACATAACATGAAAAACTTTGCTTTTTATTGCAGAAATATTGTCGGAACGTTTATGATACTTTAAGAACTGTTGTTCTTTTGTCATTGAATTAAATAAGTATTGCACATATTGAAAAATTCTTTTGTAATTTATAGAAATTATCGCTTTACCAAATTTCCAATATTTCCAACTATGCCTTAAACAACATTTAAAAAATAAGTGGTTCAAATGTCTGTGAAATATTTGACACTCATCTCCAAGCGTCGCGCACTATGGCGCAGCCCATTGTCAACTTACGACGTCAAAGGTAAATTGCCGATGGGCAGCACCATAGTGCGCGGCGCTTGGTGACGAGTGCTCAGGCTGCTATCACACCCTTGACCGGGTTACGTATATACCACTCAATAGCTCTCAACAGTTAGACCGCCAGGCTATACTGACAAGTCTAGGCTAAATGAACGCGACATGGTTTTGACATGGTATGTCATGAAACGGTAAGAAAATACAATTTGAAATTGTGCGCGATTATAATACTTCCCCGCTAATTGACGCAGGAAGTAAAAAGAATCGTTGTATGCAGAAACATTTTATATGAGTATTCCTTTCAAAATCTCGTATAATGATATCTATTATCGACATAACTACACACGATTATCTAGCGTTATTTACTAACATATACACTGACAAGTATCACCATCTGTTTTCATATGGAGGCAGACAGCATTTAAAAAAACATTATGGAGATTTATGTTTAACAACCCGAAATTAACTGGTGACACATAAACACGAATCCACTCTCCAACAGATTTATGAGTCACTATAAAACCACATACTTGTGACTGGGCTCTTTGTGGTTGCTCATTGAATGTTTAGTAACATCATCCCTATATTTTAAGTTTCCATATATATGAGGTCATCATAAGGTGAGGGGTATTAATAAGTCTAATATATTTTTAAGAAATCAAGTGGCAGAAATTGTGAATGGAATCTTGGATTGCCAGCCGTATCATTTTCAGCTGCAGTACTACTACCTCACAAGGCAGATTTCAGAGCATCATTAAAACACCACTCGTATGTGTGGGGATCAATCCAGAAAAGAGCAACACGTCTGGTGGTCGCACCTGATCTGCCAAATGACATCGAAAAAAAGTGGCTGATCTATCCTTATTCTATAGATTCTATCAAGGGTAAAGCTCGACCAAACTGTTTGACGTAATAATCATCAGTACGGCATTTCTTCCAAAAGTTATTCTTCCTCGTTATGGAATGGGCTATCGCATAGACGATTATCCTCTCAGCGCCGTTGGAGTGTGATATGTTTCCTCCCTTTGTGCGGGGTTATTTGCATAGAAAAGCAAACAAGGCAACAAGTTAGTAGTTGTGATCAGTTATAAATTTTCTAGAGCGCAGTCTAATGAATGTGGAGAAGCTTTATGGTAAAGTTGCGTCTAGCAAAAGTGTAAAATCAACAAATGCAAGAAGAAAACGGTTTTGAACAATTTTCCAAAATTTAGTGTTAAATAGTTTTTGCTTTTTGCATTAGAAGAATGAAGTTTACTATTGGGAGCTACCACTGTGTATTATAGCGATTTTTAGACATCACATTAATCCCATATCTGCGATATAAATTTCATAGATAGAGTTCAGTGAACTTTTAATTCAAAGGGTCTTCACGATTATTTTATCAGTGTACATACATATGTAAGTACAATGGGTACCTTGTATTCTGCTGTTCGTTTTTACAGACAAAGCATACAAATGCAACGTTGAAGATAACGTAGCAGTAAGATATTGGATTCTAAACCGTCTGCTCAAAATGAATGGGATTCCTGTAGATTGTAGATGCTCTCACTTGGTGAAACTCTTCCATCATGTAGATCAAAATGTAATTTAAACAGTTTTACAAATCTTTTTCGTTCAGTGACGCGTTTCGATTTATATTTAAATCATCGTCGGATTGTCAGATTTGACAGCTAACAAGGCGGCTACCCAGATTACTTGCCAACTAACTATATAGTCCTATCATGCATACAAAACTAGAGCTCTCAAATATAGTATACTATTTATCCTGCCTAGCTATTTTATATTAAATTATCTGTTCTTTTCTTGTGTCTGACTTAAAGAAATTTATGGCGATTGCATTTACACTAGTGTTAAGGGAAACCCCTACAAAACCTTAACCATCGCCGTCAAAATGTCCTTAAGATATTTCATGTGATAAACTATTTTATTTCTTAAGATATAGAATGTATTGAGGAGAATGAAATAGCTTAAGGAATAAAATATCCTAAAACGTGAAATATCTCAAGAAATTAAATAATAAAAGTTGTGTAAGCGACCACATACTGACCTATATGGCTACCCTGTCGATCAATTTCTTACTCTCAAATGAATAAAATAGTAAGTGCATAAATAAATAAAAGTGTCAAGCAGTACTTTACGCTACCAAATATACGCATTCTGTTCTATTGTTCATACCGATATGTTATCACGTCCTCGAACAGCTAAGATGTCAAGAAACATATAACAATGAAAAGCAGATGCAGAATGTTTATTCTAATTACCAGTGTATCGAATTATTAAAAAAATAGTGATACCTACTCACTTTTGGTTTACACCATACAATTTTATGCATTTAATCAAAATTCATGTAGCAATTGCAGTGATAATGCGATTAAAAAAAGATACGCAGACGGACTGATAGCGATTTTTGGTATACATTTTCTTGGCAGTTAACTTGACACCTGAAAACGTTCTATTATGAACATAGCAATTTTTAAGTTGATGCATGAAGAGATAAAATGTGAAAAAATACTGAACAAAAAAAATCAAAGGATAAAAAAGTAAAACAAGTGGGATTGCAATCAATCGCGAATCAAAAGCATGGTTTCCTATTTGAAATAGCTTATGTTATTGTTTGAAACTTGTAGACAAGGTGGATTTATCAAAAGTTTGATTTCGGACTTCCATTTCCTATAAAATTTTTAGTATCACGACGTTTCGATTGATGTGCTATATTCAATCGTCTTTAGGTGAACTGATACTCAAAATTTTCAGGTGAACTGAAGACGATTGAAGATAGCACATCAATCGAAACGTCGTGATACTCAAAATTTTATAGACAATACAAGTCCGAAATCAAACTTTTGATAGCCTATGTTGATAGGTAAATTTTGAAAAGGATTCTGTATAACATAACATTTTGATTATCTTTCAACCATCTCAAACCTAAGGTAATAGAAACGGTAATAATATTTTGTTATATATAGCCAATTTTTTTTTTAAATTCACATTTTCACCGATCCTCTGGATATTTGAATATTTCACATAATTTATTGTAATATAACCTGTTCTCATTATGCATAAAGGGTCACATGATATCCAGCACAGTAGCACACGAAAACGCTGACTAGCGATGCTTTAGGTATTCTAACGATTAGCAAAACGTTAAACGTTATCGGTGCACTTATACTTGGTACTTCAATTAAAGATAAACCAATTGAACCGTTTCCTGTGTAGATCAGCAATTTCCTGTTAGTTCAAATATTTAGGAGAAAAATTTCTTCTACAAACAACGCTTTGATATTGACGACTTACCGCGAATAAAAATTAACCAAACGAAGTGCCTAGAACAATCAAGGTCATGGCCCAATAGTAAGACGCCTGCCAAGAATGCAGGCAGTTGTGGGTTCGATCGCCACTGGGGACAAAAAAATCTTTTTAATTTTTCTAATTATTATTTTTAGTGGTCCTAACGGCTTGAAACATGCATGACTTAAACAGGCCACACTTATAGGTTAAGAGTTAGATCAGTCAAGTTTTTTCGCGGCATTTGCTTTGGATGTTTCGACATGAAAGGATTTGAGGGAAGTGATCTATTTTTCCACAACGTAAATTGACAAAATTAAACGCAACAGTCACCCCGTTTCTTCTGTATGATCTCTGCTCTCACTCAATATGCCATTATTCATTATACGTAATAAGACGGATCATTTATGAGTTGTTCCCCTCACATTTCAATCAACCTATTTATTTAGATTGATAGTGAAACGTTTACGTCCTTTTTATGCGTTGTTTAAAGAATCTGTTTGAATGTGAATGATTCACGAAAGGAAATACGAGTGATCCTAGGACGAGTGATTGGTTGATATGATGTGGAACTTAACAAGAAAAGGAATAATCTATCTGTTACCTGGTACAGCATGGTAATTGACCACTCCCATCAAGTCGTTTGGTCAGAAGCCTTAAAATAATATTGCAAATTATTAGGCACAATCGAAACAGAATTTTATGAGGTGTAACCGCGAATTCTTCAAAGATGTTTTTTTTTTAATTTGCAAAACAATGTTTCAGAGTTTGATACGTCATTTTCATGTGATGTGGTTTATTGACATGAGAATGAGCACATTACCTGAGTATGGCGTAGTAAACGTTGAAAAGTTGTATTTCAAATAAAAAAGTAACATTGACCGAATGCTAAAGAGCCTTTTGTTTAATTTTTCAAAGATTTGACTTGGTAAACTTAACGAGCGTTATTTCTCCTGTCGAGTCTGTGATCGAACGAGATACGTGTAGAAGTGGACAACAAAAACACACTATCATTTCTCGTAATTTTCCACAGTAAAATTATATGGAACATTTTTCGCACAAGTTCTCGGCTATTAAAATCTTATAGTACCTCTGCCCATGTTGCCATCTTCATCAATCCTCGCAAACTATATAGGAAGAATCAACTGTTGAAAGAAAAAGGTGGGCTAGACCATCAAGAGATTTACACTGTCAGATAGCTTTCCTGGCTTAGTTTTTCCTAGTATACCTACATGGGATATTATGATTCTATTCATGCTCGAATAAAATTGAGTATATTTTATGAAAAAATAATTCATTTTTTTGAGCAATATCACTTGCGTCTCTGTCCCGACACGTTAAACTATCGATATGAAGCTGATGGTATTGGTCCGAAACATTGGATTTTGATACTGTAAGCTAAACTCCACAAATATTTTGATCAAAAGCTATATTTGGGTTGCATTTTGAGTTTTATTCATCTATGGATGACCCAAAAAATCATTACATGTTAGTGTGCTGTTAAATTTAATGAGATGTTTGAACTTTTTTTGGTATTTTCACGAAAACAGTATATTTTTTTATAATATCTGATAGGGCAATTAATTCTAATGATCCGAGAATTTTAACACGAAACACCTTCGACAGGTTTACGCCAGTTTTGAAGGCATTGTAGCTCGGCATCGTAAGTTGCAATTAACGCCGACTTCTAAATTAAATAGGCCAGACCAATACATCCAATTTATGTTCCCACAGTTCGTTGAACAGTGCACGAAACGTATTACGAAATGAATTCATTCCGTAACAGCAAAAATATTTCTTGCCAATTTTTCATCCAACGTTTGGTGGATGCATGATTTTGCAAAGAGTTAAAAACTTGAATAATCTATGTGACAACGGATTCTAGATTACAGTGACTCCATATTACATAACCATAATATATATAAATACTAATTACAATACTAATAACCCCAAAGGAGGGGGGTAGAGTTATTTATGGACGGCAACCTATCACGCTGTACCCCCGAAGGTAGTATTTAAGACTACCTCTATAAATGTCGGCTAGGGCTCAATGGCCAAATCCCAAACATGGTGAGATGATGGATCGACTGGAACCGATGACGACCCTCGCAATAACATGCACCGTTTAAGGTGGATGACGGAGGTGAGGGAAGACCTTCACTCCAGTCCAGAGATCTGTCAGTTTGTGGCCAAAAAATAATAGAAGTGTTAATATTAGGTATGGTAGCCTAAATACCTAACGTTGATAAATGCCCCTCCAAAAATAAACCTTGATATTACCGGAGCTGCAGAGACGAGTTTCGACAAAAAATAAATTAAAGGTACATGGAATGGAGAATAAATTCTACCACAGTTTCATCGATACCAGAAGCCACTATAAACGGGTCATCGATAATAACTACGAGCAGTACAATCAGAAAACTAAGAACAAACTCGTCTCATGTCCAGTTCATTTTGATATGTAGACGAGACTGTTATCCAGTACTTCTACTACTCCATTGTGCCTACCTCGAAAAAATAGCAGACACCTTGGAGCAGGTATTGGATACCATTTCTACAATGAACTTCCAAGGAGGCACTCCACTCACTATCAGCGTGGACGCAAAAATGCCAGAAACTGAACTCCAAGAAAGCCAGGGTCCAGACCAAATACCAGAAATTCTCCTGGAATGTGGCTTTGCAGAGCTTACACTAGTCCTTTGCAAACCATTTAAACTCCCCTACCAGGTGTTGGAAAATTGGTCAAGTGAAACCTATATAGGAGAAAGGCAGAAAAAATGTAGCCAGCAACTATGGATGTCTGATTCTGCTCTGCATCATATGCAATGTTATGTAGACATATGTGGAGCAGAGCAACTGAGCTTCATGGAGAGTCTGGAGTCGGGACGCTTGAAATATCGAAAGCTTTCTATAGGGTGTGGCATACAGAAGATCAAGCTTGCCACATATGGGCTGCCACCGGGTCTATGCTAATGCATAATAACATCTAATCCGAAGATGGCGCATTAGATTATTTGTTACCATTCCCTCGGAACATCAAATGAGGAGGCTGGGCCGGTAGAATATAAAACCAACTCTTAAATAACAGTTTTTTTGAGACTGGTGTTTAATGAGAGGGTTTGATGAGTAAAATCACTGTTTTCGCAAATTCGTCAATAGTCATACGTTTGATTGTGTCATAAGAGTAAAATACAAAAAAGAATATTGGAGCTTGAAACAACGCGCTTTTATTGCTATATGAAAGAGGCAACATTTTTAAATAAGAAACAGAATTAAAAAGTTAGACGAAAGGCATAACTAATATTACTTGCATTTACTTTAACTTTAATCTTACAATGAGTTGTTTAAGTATCTTTGCACAGAGTGTGAAGTCATAACTTTCTTAACTTTTTGATCCACATGATTTCTTCAAGTCTCATTTTTAAACAAAAATGTCATTCAATCTGAACCACCTTTTGTTTTGCCTTGAAATATTAAATACATGAAAATGATAGAAAAGTTGCTGTTAAGACATTTGAAACAATATAGATATTTCAATAATAATGTTTCGGGCTGCCATTACTTTAAAACTTTCCATTCACATCGATTAGTTTGATGAGATCTTATTTCATTTGAAAATGATTGAGCAAATTCCCAAGACACTCGAAGTCCGAAGCACCAAAATTTGAAATATACATGAAAATACAGAATGGATTATTATGTGAATTAATCAATAGTGCCTAGTCTATTGAGAGGACACTCACACTTTTTATGAATGTATTTGTGTAATTACAGGTATATTTCAAAAATATTTATTCAAAAACAACACTACAGCACTCATCACTATGAAACCACAGTCTACCCTTCTAGTTGCAGCTGCTGCAGTTGAAACAGAACACTCTTGTTTCCAGTGTTCTCCACTTGTCAGTATCGGAGAAATGACAGCCTTGAAACTATCATAATCCATGTTACTCTTGCAGTTAATTCCTTTCATTGTATCTGCCTCCGAATCACTATTTTTCTTGTAGAGAAATTTGATGTACTGTTTCCCACTATTTGTCCTGTATACTTCGAAAAAGATGGTTGCTGTGAATTCTGGCGGGTCATAATTGTAACAGTCTAAGGTATTCAGTGTAGCTGCGATTGTGGTATCATGGCCTGATATCACCAGAAACTTTGGTTTTTCACCTTTAACTGCGCCATCCAAATGATTAGTTATATAATGGAACAAAGGGCCTGCACTAAGTCGTTGTATTTCCTTTGTATACGTTGATGTTGCAAAGCCAACTCCTGCGATATATTTCAAAGATCGTTGGTCCAGTTTAGTATACCACTCGGGTATATACGACGCGTTGTGTTTGCTATAGGCATACATAGTACCAACCAGAGATTTTACAATATGGATGTCCACATTACTCCAGCCACTCTTTGCAGATATAGTGTCAAAAATATCCGAATATTTTTCCTTTATTTTCTGGAAAACCTCCATCTGGGAGATGTTTTTGAAGAGGGCGCCATATTTGGGGCAATCAGCTTTGCTCCCGATAAAATTATCGTTTTCAAACGGGATCGTATGTACTGGAATAGGCTCCCATAACAGATCTTTGAACCAAATATCGTCCTTCGTTGGTGGATAGAGTCCTGCCAGCATAGCTTCGGCGGTCATCACCGCTCTATCTATATCAGATGATACTACATGGATTTCCTTGAATTTATATTCAGCAGAAATAAATGTATTGTATCGTTGTCTCAGATATTTCCCAAGCTGGTATGCCCTATATTTGCCGGCCTGAAACAAACACATTATATTAAGACATTAAATATACTTGAAATCATCAACATTTGAAAGGCTTATTAAGACCAAAATGGCAGCATGATCAGGTTGACTGATTCGGTACTAGGAGCCTAGCCAAAAAACAACCCACACATCTCTATTGTAAATGCGTTTAGGTCAAATTGGTTATAAAATTGATGTGTTATAGTTTTGGATTTCCTGATCAAAAGTTGTTATGATACCAACGTTCAAAAATATGTAGATCATCTTCGAGATAGAGGTAATTAATTCATAAGGATAATAGTCGTTCAGTAATCCTGTTCCGGATTTCCATTGTTTTCCACATCGTAACGATTGATGTAGATCTTCAATCGCCTTCAGGTGACTATGACAAAAAGCTTCGACCATCATCATAGTGGAATATATAGAGTTGGAGCAAATTGTCCTCTATAAGTATGGGGGTACTTTAGATACTCTCACACTTCTTGCAGGCAAGGCTGATAGAACAATTATATTATCATTTTTGCTTGATAGCGGCTGTAAAATTTGTTTTTCTATCAAATAAAGGGGAGTGAGGACTAGAAAACTGGTCATCCCTTGTAATATTTGCCATGGCCCAATTATTACCTTAACAAATCGCTAACTCATACTTCAATCAATTAAGATGAATATATTCTCAAGTACTGCAAAACTCCTCAAACTATTATCCTTAATTGTCCAGAATGAAAAAAATGAATGCAAGCACACTATAGTGGGATTAACATTCTTCAAAATTTGATGAAGTTTAGTCATAGCGAGCCTTAATTAGATCACTAATTTATGTATTTCGCTTACAAACCTGACGGATGAAAATCTTTTATTTCTATTTTGTTATAACTAAATATTCATGTCGATAAGTTTGTAAATGTAAACGCTCGTTTTATTTCACTGATGTGGCAGTTTCCATGAATATCTACTCTACCTATCTGTAAGTGTTTTACAGTCACTACTAGATAAGCACGTCGTCAATTTATGGTGCAAAAAAATGAAATCGGTTGAAAAGTTTAAGTCTTATATCTTCAAATCTATATACTTAGTAGAAATAAGGAAAGGAAATTGATTTTTTGTCGAGATCACACAAGCGCTTTTGCGTGGAAAGTAGAAATAATAAAAGAAAAAACTTTCTTAAAAACAAGCTTTTATTTAAATGCGCTAAAAAGAATAAATTAAACTTTTGCTTTAAAGCTTTTACTATCAACTTATAACGTCATTACACAATGTATATGATATGGAAGCTTGTTGTGAGATTTACCTGAGTAGAGAAATCAGTAAATTTGATTACTTGATCTCATTGATTTAATTTTTAAACTAAGTAAGTACGAGTACTTAAATCCCGCGACAAGCTTTTATATCATATAAATTGTGTCATGGAATTACAAGCTGGTAGTTGAATTTTCAAAAGAAAACTTCTTCTATTCTTTTTAGCGCATTTAATTGAAAGCTTGTTTCTAAAAAAAGTTTTTTAACTTTTAATTTATTATTTATAGGTGCATATAAAGGTACTTGTACTTCGCAATGCTTTTTGTTTTACGTATCTTGTTTTGATAGTCAGATTTATTATATTTCTACCTGTAAATGTGCAATATTGCATAGCAGTATTGTTCACACTCAATTCTGACTATACACAAAATTGTCAGTATTGTTTTAAACAAATAAACTCAACCAACAGTCGTTAAACTGTGCGCTTAGAAAAACTTGTATGTGAAAAAAATGATCATTTACGAATACATTTGATAAGATATATAGTTGTACAGATTTTCAGGTATTCTGACAATATTATTTCCCTATGAGCAATACAGCGTCCCGGCATTACAATTACCTCTACAACCAAAAGGCTTTATTTGTGATTATTATGTGTATAAATCACTTCACCTGAAAGTCGATCTGAACCTGTAATTTACTTACATTTACCAGCTGTCCAATTCCTTTTGGCCAGTACTTCAAATCAAAATATTCATCATTTGGAAAGGACTTCAGGGGCGCTCTATCACCATGCCTGAAAATCTGGAATGAAATGTTCAACCTAGAGTGTTGTTTGATATGAGAAAATGGCCTGTGATTATAATTATATCTTTACGTATACTGTATCAGTATTCTTTGTATAATGGTAGGATATTTTATCTATTATTTATATTAACTATTCAGCAATTACCCAGTCGGAAAAACGTAGCACTCATAAAACTTGTTTTTGTACTTCTCACACCAATAGGCGAGGAAGTTGTGCAATGACAAATTTCGAGATATTGTGTTTCCTTGATGTTTCATGACATATACCACAAAACACTAGGTCATTAATTTCTGTCGGTTGGTCTGTCATCTGTTATGTCTGTCGTTAGTCTGATAATTCGTGGCCCCTTTATAACTCTGAATTTACTATTCGCATGTTGATGTAATTGTGATAGGTACTAAGTTACTACTGTGCTGAAGGCTAAAAAATCGTTCTGGTTTTCAAAAACTGCTGCAAGAGCGGCGTTTGTCAAGAAACAAAAAAAATAAAAATGCTCAAACTTCGTATATTTACTTATATATAAACGTGATTACAATATCTCCCCGCCTATTGGCGTGTGAATTAAAATAAATATAAAATACGTTCTGTATGTGAAACGCCGTTCGTCGCATAGAGCCATGCCAAGAGCAGCCACAAAAAGTTGTGTACTTTTTGCAAATACAAACCTCAGAAACTGACCGCCAGTGCGTCAATGGTGAATTTTTGGTGGGTTTTATGGCGCAGTATCGTCGTCTCAGTTAGTACTGCATGCTGTATTTAGTGATGTCAGGTCTCATTCTCTTTTGAATGAAATTTCATAATTTCCAAGGGAAACTCTTGCTCTATTGCCACAATGCTTGGGGGGCAAAAATTGGGGGGGTGGAGAGTGAGAAAGAGGGAATAATCTCAAGTTTTTTGGCGTTGGTAAAATTTTTCATAAATTATCTATATAGCTTTAACCTCGGTAATTCTCCGTACATATTAGACACAGATGATTGAATAAGAATTTGAACGTGTAATTGTTTCATAAGTTGTATTTAGTTTAAAAGGGAATTTATGTGAAGGGGGCTAATTTGTTATAATTCTGTTTCAGCAACTAGTGCTTCAGATTTACCCTTTCAAACAATGGTTTCGAGTACGTTGACTCTGTATTTCACGCGCAGTGATATTAGTTTATTGAAGATATTTCAGAGTATTTCAAACATATTGATCCATACTAAATTTAAAAATACCAGAAATCATGGAAACTGATTTAGTTTTGCAATATTTTTTTAAGCTTATACGATTGCCTGGTTACTTTTCAGAATTTGTCGATGTAAATAAAGTTGGTCCCCCGGCATTGTCAAATTGGTAATTTACAAGTTCATAAAAAATACATCTGACATAAAATAATCAATTTCATAGAAGGCAATGGAAATATGGAAAATTTGTGATGAAACTCTTCTCAGGTATTTTGTTTCATATTTTGCATACAATACTATCAATATGACACTGAAACTCAATGTCAATATTGATTATGATTACGCCTTAGCCTACAGATTAATTTATTACAATTGCAATTTTATATTTGTTTTAAATATTTGCGATCATACTATCTACTCATATAAAATTTGTATTAAACAGGGAAGAAGTAGAAAATTAAACAGATTGAAAATATACCAGAACTCGTTTTATATTCCTGAACATTTGATTTTAATCAAAGGTTTTCAATTTTTTAAGTTAATGTTACATTTTTATGTTTTGTTACAACTTAATACATGTATTTCAATTTCAATTTTCGGCTCCAATTACGTTTTTTTAATGCTCTGTACATCTTCCTAGTTCATAATCATCTTAGGGGTCAGTAAAAAAACATTTTAACACTGTTAACAAGTGTTACGACATATTTGTTTGATTTCGTGAGCCCAATTGCTTTTGGACGTGGTAAAATAAAAAGTTAAGAAGAGATAAGGAATTTTGAAAAGCACCAATCTTTAATTTTTAATGAATCTCAGACCGATTAATTTATGGCGGAATTCAAATACAATTCAATTGTATTTTTTGATCGTTCCTTGTATCTACGGTAATTTAAGTGCGTAATAAGAAATTCAATGACCTCTAGAAATTTTGCATACACCTAACACGAAACCTGGTTTTGTATTAATGTGTGGAATTGTCTGGATATTCCACGCCCATTTTCAAAATTTTAATATTCAATTTTACTTTGAAACATAGGTGGAAAAGACAAAAATGCATCTATGTTTTAAAAGTTAAACACTCATTTTTAGCCTGCCCGTGTTATTCTCATATTACAGCATTAGGAGCGACATTTTTTTGTTTCTTGATGTTTATTACATACGCGTCCATAACAATCGAACCTAATGTATCTTTATTACATCCGACCTATCATATTGGTAAACAATCAAAAAACAATACCTAATTGTATATCAAGTTTAAGACTATCAACTATAATAATTATATCATTTGGTTGTGATTGTATACACTTATTGTTCTGAATTATTTCCTTAATATTAAAAAGACATTTACCACGGCTGTAGCAATAAGTTCATCTTTCTCATCATTGGCTGCTTTTGTTGCTAAGAAACCGAAAACACTTAAAACTAACACGCGTACCACAAGTCTTGCCATATTTTTTCGTACTAATATCCTTGCATATTCTCACGTTTTTTATCGCTTTTCTCTGTTTTAGGTCGGGAGCAAGTGTACATTTCCTAAATCAAAACAATGTTGATATATTTGATAGCACATATGAACTAAACGGCACTTGCAAGGTTCTCCCCATTAAACTAGACGCTTCCTCGATCGCCACTTGCCGCTTGGGCAGAGGCGTAATAATACGTCATAACAATTTTTGTCGGTCCCCATCGGTTTTGCTTTGCATAATGTGTAATGTATAATGTTGATCGAGCCTTGAGGTGGGTATACATCTAAGCAAAAGCGCCAAATGGGCATTTCGCTCTGAGTTAGCCTTTAGATGAGCAGGTAAGACACGTGCGCAGCGCCAAAGGTAAAAAAGGGAGCCTATCGCGCGTTATAAGTGTATTATAAGTTCTAGCTGAGACTTGGAGCATGAAAGGAGTTTGTTGCTGGACATACCTCCACAACGCATCTGCACACAAAGTCACGCTCCGTATTACATATGCTTATCAAAGGTTAGTCACCAATTCGTCAGCAAGATGGAAAAAATACCAACAGTTGTACACAGAACAGAAGGTGGATTCAGTTGGCATTGCTCACAGACGCAATAGTACAATATGCAATTATACTACTGGGACTTCCATTATCCTGAGAATTTTGCATTTCACAATGTTGTGAAACGCAAGTCCTGGAAAAGTGTTAGTGAAACATCCACATTGTCTATAAAATTATCAAACAACGGTAGCAGCACAGTACAATTTCCAAATTATGAAACTGGAGATACAGCATTGGTCAGGCAAACAGGATGTTATCTACCAACATCTAGTATAGAGACAGCTCAAAGTAGAACAAGGAACGGGAAAACGGATTCACGGAATTAAGCTGTAATCCAAAATCTTGAGTCTAGGAAAAACAGCAACAATCATTAAAGCAGAATAAGGAACTGCTATACAGGTCTTCACAACTGTGCAAGGAGCTCCTAATCAGATTGGTATCTGCCAGGCTGCATTGAAATTGAATACATGCACTCTTTTGACAACTAGGACTAGTTTCCTGTTCCACGCTCCGTGATTAATTCTTCTTCCATTGAATAAACAACTCCTCTATTCTATAAGTCCATTTTTTTTATTTTACTGTAAAGTTGACATTCCTCGATTAGAGGAACTTCCGAAACCAATAAAGTCTCAGCGATATTTATTTGGCAAAAATTACATGCAGCACAGTTTTGCTCTCTTTTTCTGCACTTTTTTTAGCTTGACCTGTATGTATCTATAAATGCAACACATTCTTTCAATTTAATTTTTACTATCTTCAAGTCGTCTGATAAATTCCAAAATTTCGTATGTATTTTGGATGACATTATAGTAATTTGATAAAACATTTTTTTTTTAATAAAATTGTATTCAAAATTTTATATAAAACAATTACAAAATCATTCAGAAAATAACTTCAATTATTTTTGATTTTGTTAAATAAAATTTGAATACAAAAGATTTTTCAACTAAAATTTTGTTGATTCGACCATTTCTGTTGATAACAACGCTTTAGCTAGGTGCTTGATATCGACTGATAAATAAAATATATAAATATTGCATTGGCTACTATTTGTAAGAGTAGAGTTACTACAATAATATAGTAAAAAGCCACCTCTCTATGAATCTTTTTTTGTTAATCAATTTATACTTGATTTAAAGTTAATAAAAATCTTCAAATTATAATGAGTAAGCATACGTTTTATCGTTGTTGAACGCTCTTGTTATTGTGTTGATAATAAAAGAATAATAAAAACCCTTGCTTAAAGCTGCTCATTACTTTGGAACTTTTGACATTCAAATGAATCAGAACCAGAGCAAATTTTAGGCAGAAATTAGAAAATCCCAATTTTTCGATTTCCTCAAGTCTGGGTTACTTAATCAATATATCAGGACTTCTACTAAGCAATGCACATTAGCTACTAGCCTATGAAGGTTTTTCAATGCCTTGAACGGTGTGCTAAAATTACTGTTAAGATCTGATAGGTATAAGTTTATAGGTAAGATTCAAGTGGCTCGCAATCTATCAAAATTCAATCTGATATAATTCTCGAAATAATAATTTTCCAACTGATCGATGAGGTCAATTGATTTTATTAGATACGCAGACTTACAAGGCAGATCAGATCAAATATGTTTTTTTGTATCGATCTAACTCGTAAACCTTACCCTACTGTTATATACTTAAGAGGGAACTCTACCTAGAACAAGATGACGTTTCTCATGGGATTCCAATATTTCGTTTCCAACAATCATTTTTCAAGATAACAATCAATTTTGCAAATGACAGAGAATTGCTCGAGTGAAGCCCTTTTTGCATTTTTTTATACAAAATTTCAGATATTGTCCCTAAATATTGACTTTTTTGGACTCTGCCTGTCTGTTTGTCTGGTAATTCTTGTTCCTTGTATAACTAAGATAGAACCAATCCGATTTTGTAGAAATTCTTATACTAGGTGTTGACATCGTGGCATCGAAGTTATCCTGAAAAACAAACAGAAAACTCTAAAACTTCGTTGTTAGGCGTTTCCGAGGTCCTGATTCTTTTCCATAAAAATTTTTAGAGGGTGGAAGTTGGGAGGAGGAGTGAGCGTTGGTAAAAAACTTTTATTTTCCATCTTCTTTAAGCTTTTGACCCTTTAATCGTTCAATCATTCGGTCTTGTTAGGCATAAATGAATGTTCAAACATGTGCCTTCAAAATATAAAATAATAATTTAATCTTCGATATCTGCGAAATCTTACGATACATCCCACTTATGATTGAGCATCATGATGCATTTCTAACGCATGGGACATTACATAATTTTGTTATTGTTTTGTTGTGTTAAAGATGAAGGAGTTTCACAAAGTCGAACACCTACAACTTACAAAGTATTATGAACATATTGTCTGCTACGTTATCTAAATGCACTGACCTATATCGAATCGAACTGTGCCTTCACGCCTATTGAAACATATTGACCAAACAAAGAACCAGTCACCTGTACTGGTCTTCCAATTGTTACAGTCAGACGAGAATTGTCATTAGTTTGAAAAGATAATGAACGATGTCAGATACAGATGAAAACTTGGAAGATATACCTACAGATGTTACCACAGAGGATGATGAAACTAGTAAGGCCGGGGAGACTTCAGAAGAGGAAGAAGTAGAGGAGGAACAGAAAGAGAAAAAGGAAGCAGATGATGTAGAAGAAGAGGAAGAAGAGAAAAAAGACGAGGAGGAGGCTGTCGAGGAAGAAGAGGAACCAGAGTATTATGATCCAAATCTCTATCTATCGAAGGCGAGCATCAGCAAGGATGGAACGTTACCAATTAACATTTTAGAGTTTCAGTATCCTTTAGCAATATCACATAAATGTTGTAGATTGTGCTCGTTTCGTATCCTTGGTATAGCATAATCACCTATCATCTGCAGGCATCTTTCACCAGTAACAGTTGCAGATACCGCCTCTCCATTCCGGATCTCCTCAAAAAGTTGGTTCAATGATGAAATTAGCTAGGAAGCTTCAGCAAACGTTAGATACAGTAAAAATCAATTACTAAAATATTCCTCGAAATTCTTGCTACTAGCTCGACTTTTCACATTAAACTATCATGTACATTATAGATGCTACTATTTGATGGAAATATTCCAGCATAAAATTGTGCACAAGTTTTATAAATAAGGATTGCTTTTTGGTCACACGTTTCTGACGATCCTTCAAAGATTAGAGCGAAATGCGTCACTGGAAACCAACTTTTCTTTGTGAAAACTGCTGAGGAAAAAGGAAATTTTTATTCTAATACATATTTTTGCCTGTGATATTGTCTAGTTAACCTCAACGTAACCCGACTTCTGAAAAAAAACTCGGTAAAACACGAGATTGGGGAATAAAAAATTGTAGTTTTATTGTTTATAATCTGGAAAGTATCAAATATAGCTAGATATACTAAAAAGGGCTCAAAAATATCTCATTCCTCAGAATCCTCTGCATCCTTGAATTTAACTTAGTATGAAATAAGCACTCTTACGCTATGACATTCACCACTGTGGCAATCCTAACGTTAATTAAACATATGTATTTAATGGCTAAGTATTGATAAAAACGGTAATTAGAACCTATACTTTTTTGTAGATTTGAAATTCGCGATAAGCGCGTGTTCAACCTACTTGTTGTCATTTTTGTTCCTTTGCAAAAGTATTACACATATCTATTATTCATAACTTCATACTGCTCTGGCTTTTGATGTTTCAACACTATGTGATACACAGCTTTACCAGTCACCAATTCGACACTGCTAAAAAATGCACATTATTCTCATGAAATGGATTATTCAAAATTCCGAACATTTAATTACTGCAAAAAAGATACGTAAGATACTTTAAGAACAAAATAGGTATATTGTTTTCCGTCATTATATTCTGCTGGTCTGTCTAGTGGGCGAAAAGTTCTTGGGATCGCAACTTTCTGTAGAACGTGGGGACTATAATTCAATAAAACTGCGACGGACAAATTAAGTAAAAGTGGGAAATTGTTTCAGTAGAAACTCCCAGAAATTCCAATATTTCCAATGCTTACTATTAATGAATTGGCAGTCAAAACTGTTAGCTTATTCAGTTAAAATGCAATAACCTCTAATAGTAATAGTCACTAACGAATGCGAAAAATTTAGTCCCTTTAGAAAAAACTAATAACGTCCCAAAGTACTATTCACTATTATACTCCACAAAGTAGAATTCTAATTCCACAGCATTGAAAATAAACCTATCATTTCTGTATTTTTAATACTAATATGTTTAAACTCTTCACCTATTTTGGAGAATGACCAAGGGCCGCTGAAACGCCCAAAAACGAAAATCAGGTGTTTTTTTTTTTATTATTTTTTGAGTATCACTCCTCCGCCACTGCACTGTTTTCCAAAAACTACAACGATTTTTCTTTATTGCCATAGTAGTAACATAGTGCCAGCATTTCATCAAAATCTGAGCGGTACTTTCCGAGTAATGTTGGACCAAGGATTACGCATATAATCTTATAGAATTCCACTTCTTCCTTAACATCACCAACAGCTTTTCTTATGGATATGATTGTCGTAAGAACTTCAACCTGGTAGTACTTGACGGGGATACCCTTTGCTTTGCTTCTGGGAACTTTATCAACTTCTTTTCGGTACCAACGAAGAACATTTGGTTCAGAAGGAGCGCTTTGGGTGGAGGAATAGGACATATTAGAGTAGGTATCTATAACTAAGGATTTTAAAGTTTTATTTATGTGTTCCAAATTAAAAAGTAACTTGTTTACTCATACTGGTTTTTTAAATAATAATCTGATTTTGAAACAATCATACATTTTCCAGAAAAACCCTAATCCTGAATATCCACACTTTGCTGTCGCTGAATGCGGAAAGAAGCCCATAATAATCGTATACGTTTGGCCGTCACTGGAAATCAACTGTATTTTAAGAGGTGGAGCTACTAGGACTTACACAAATCTGGATTACAGGTAAATATCCATGATTCCTCAGCGGAATACAGCTAATAACTGCTTTACTCAACCGAGTACCAATACAGAATTAACAATTATCTGCCAACGTCGCGTACGGTGGCGCTGCCCATTGCACTTGGACTGCTTGACGCTTGGAGATGAGTGTTGATGTTGCTATCACACCCTTGACTGCGTTACGTATATACCACCCAATTGCTCTCTACAGCTAGGCCGCAAGGCTATACTGGGGAGTCTAGGCTAAAGACGAATTATGCAGGCCTATAGCAGATCTGATGCATAGTGGAGAGCATGCACTTAATACAAAATTAATTATAGAATAATATTATAATCAGACAAAATACGAAGTATTACCAGACAGACTGACGAAATTAATGAGTGACATGGTTTCTCGAGATGAGTATTTCATGAAACATTTATAACATTTTTTTTCTCTCCAGGATTCTTTATGTATTGTATTGCTGCCTTGGAATTGCACTGCTGTATGTTTCGTTTCATCTCATAGGACAGGCTGACAGGCACCTTTTTAATGCATTCATTATTCTAGCCTTTCAGAATCAATCATACTAAGGTCTTGTTTAAAAACGAAACTGGAAGCAGTCCTTATAGTTTCATTAGAATTCAAAATCTAATTATTTTATTTTCGTACCTCGGAAAAGGCTGTCGAAACGTTAATAAATTTCAGTGATAAGATATTCTGTTTGTAGCCCTGATGGCGAGCTTCTTGTGTCTCAAAGTGGGGAGCCAGACTATCTGATTACAGTTTGGGATTGGAAGAAGCACAAAATCTTGCTGCGAAATAAATCGTACGTAAATGACGTCTTTCGAGTAAAGTTTTCTCCGTATGTTCCTGGCCACATCACTACTGGTGGTAAGCATGTTTATTCATATTGGCGATGAGCTTAGCCCAACTTTAGCCCTATTTATTATATGAACAATAATATTTTGTAGGAGTGGCTCACATCAAATTTTGGAGGATGGTTGAAACGTTTACTGGTTTAAAACTGAAAGGTGAAGTAGGTCGCTTTGGTCGTACAGAATACTCTGATATATTAGGCGTCCTACCAATGCCCGATGAAAAGGTGAATCTCTTTCTAGGATTTAATATATTAATATATAAATGTTTGAGATATTTTTACGTTCACAAAAGTGTCTTGCAGTCATCAGCGAGTGTTCAATTTGTTAACTAGGAATTATTATTTTATGGCGATGTACCTTAGTACAATTATTTTATTTTAAAGTTGCTTCAAAATAGCTTCAGAAATTAGGTAGCGGAAATGAAGAAAAGTACATTTAAGGTATCTTTAAGGTATCTTTTAACATAGTTTTGTGTATCCATTTGGATAGGCAGACTTTTGTGTTACCCAGTAAACAGGAAATGGATACTGAAATTTGGACCTTGGCCTTATGTAATACATTTTAGATTCATTCAGATCCGATTCCTAAAAATACATTTCGAAATTAGCCAAGACAAATATCAAATGGGCCTACCAGTGGTATTTTGGGGGACGTCACGCCTTGACATAACCCCCTCTTCCCCAAGGGGTCAAGAGGGCTTATTGGAACAATGAATATGCAGTAAACAATCACTAAAAGATGTATTGCATTCAGAATTTCTGATGCTATTTACTGTCATTGATATTTTATTATTTTTTTTACATTTTTTACATTTTTTTACATTTTTTACATTTTTTACATTTTTTACATTTTTTAAATTTTTTACATTTTTTACATTTTTTACATTTTTTACATTTTTTACATTTTTTACATTTTTTACATTTTTTACATTTTTTAGATTTTTAAGATTTTTTAGATTTTTAATTTTTTTTTAAATTTTTTACATTTTTTACATTTTTCACATTTTTTACATTTTTAAATTTTTTTGCATTTTTACATTTTTTTTATTTTTTAATTTTTTTTAAATTTTTTACATTTTTTACATGTTTACATTTTTTGCATTTTTACATTTTTTTACATTTTTTACATTTATTACGTTATTACATTATTTGATTATAATTTCGGCAGGTCGTATCTGGTTGCACGTGGGGAAACATTCTCATATGGGACGGTGGTTTAATAACATTAGAAGTCTTCAGATCGTCGCGAAAAAGGTGTCATGACAGACAAATTGTACAATTTTTTTATAATGATGGGGAACTATGGAGCGTTTCGCAAGATGGTCATGTGCGAGTATGGTAAGAGTTTTGAATCATTTGAAAAACAGCAAATTTTTAGGTAGTATGCAAGGTGTATATTAATTGTACAAAATTTCAGTAAAACAGTCGAAGAAATGATGAAAATATCACTGATCGTACAACATCGTTATATTCAAAACAGTAAATTATTTTGATAAGCATTTTCGGGAGACTGACCTGGGTTACAAAGTGATTCATTGCACGCTATATTTGGAATTGGTATCGGTATAGAATAAAAAATAGTAATATATCTAATTTCATTGGGGAGTCTGCTGTACATTAATTGAAGGTCATCGTTTAATTGATTTTGAAGGATTAGGGTAGAACATTGTAAGTGAGGAAAAAATAATATTTCGGAATTGTTCTACTACTTGGATTAGAACTTTGACAGAATAATCAAATAAAATTAAATCATTTTTTCAGGTGGTATGAGAAAATTGATCAAGCGGATCCCCCTGATGACGATAGAGTTATCTTATTGGATCCATCCTATGATTTTTATACTCCCGGTGAGTAGAGCATAACGATATATCTAGCAATTAATCAAATAGTGTACCTCTATTATCATATTTCTTGAATCTTGAATTCTCGTTATGCCATTTCCTCTCTCGCTTATCAAATACTTTCAATGACTGAACAACTCACAGTGATATGTGTGTGTATTTTAGGAAGCTATTATAACATTGAATCACCGAGTTACAGAAACTATATTCGTAGGGCGGTAGCGTAGGTACTAAAAACTGTAATTAATCAAACTCCAAACTCTTAAGATTTAGGCCAAGTAGATCAGCAGCTCTAGAATTTGGTCACAATCTAATAAACAATGCCTGGCCACGATTTTCTTCTTTTAACAAATCCTGCCAAACCGTTTCTAAGAATTACGAAGCTTTTTCCTCCTTCTCACACTTGTAATCTAGTGTCAAAGTTTCATCGAAATCCAAAAAGCACTTTTCGAGTTATAGATGGCCAAGGATTTCCGAACCTTCCAAGTTTTTGAGTCTTCCCCATTTTGTATAAACATTCAAAAATAGCTGCTTGATTGACTCCTAACTGGACTGCAAGCTGTTTTTGCGTTTACGTTGAGTCTTCATCCAGTAGAGCTGCAATTCCGCATCTTCAAACTTTCGAGGCTGTACTGGGCACAATTGGTCACTAAGATCGAAATGACCACTGTTAAAACGTTTGTAACAAAAATTACATGTTTTATAAGACACAATGCCGTCACCAAGGACACTACAAAGTGATTCACATGCTTTAGCAGCATTTTTTCCTTGTTGGAATTCGTATAAAATGCAGTGCTTTTATCAGTTGCCATCGTAAACTCTACTATTCTGATAGGTTATGTAACGCACGTGAGTTTGTTGTTCGGTGTTTTAAAACCTTGCGTTTGATTCTTCCAACTCCACAAAAAAATGCAGAAATATTTTCATTTTAACCATAATTTGAAGCTCGAAGAAAAAATCTGTAAAAATTAACATACACCTAATACTTGACTGTATACGTAGAAGACATATGTTTTTTCAGGTTTGAGTCTATACGGCACTGAGAAAAGGTATCCGGACAACTCAGAGGACAGCTGGTTTTTTGGTCAGGACGGTAATGGTGGATTATGGTTGTTGGACTTTAATACTGATGGTGATCCTAAGCCATCGGTTAGTTGAATTTCAATGAAGGAAAATATTTATACTCCATTTTAAAGAAACCGAACATTTGCTATGCATGTGAGAATCAATTCATTTCATTGTAGGAAAGTTGAAACTTTTGTCCAGTATTGAAACTTTAAAGAAGAAAGTTAAAAAAATAAAGCGCTTTAAAAATATCGAAACTAGTTGATGGCTGCGCAAACTTCTCGTGCAGAACATTTTTTTGTGTGTTCTATCAGCCAGATCTCATTTAAATTAATGAGTTACAGCCTTGTGCGGTAAACAGGCCCAATGCGGGCTAGGAGGTATATCACAAAAACGCGTTTCCTAACTATCAGTAAAGGAGGAACAGGGTAGGGTTAGACAGGGACACACACTTCTCGCCTCAGTGCTGACTAAGGCATTTTTATAGAAAGACACAAAAATCAAGCCACCGCAAGTATCAGAACTTTGCTTTCACGTACCCTTAGATATCATAAAGCCGTGTACCCACCAACAGCGCAGAACATTATTTATAAATGAAATGCGCGTGTGAGGAGGGCTTAGCTAAAACATTTGTAAATAGTTGCGAGTGCTTATTAGCCTACAAGCGAAGTCGGTAAGATTAAAGGATTTTTCGTTATTTTGGTGTGACGAAATCACGGACGTACTGGTGAATACGCGATCTTAATCTGTCACTTTATTTGACTTGATAAGTATAAATTTGTGTTAATCAAACGTGAAATACAGAATTTCCCAATTTATTGTTTATATATAACGATAGTATTGTAATTGTAATCACAAAAATGTATGCAGCTCATACACCTATATAAAAGGTTCAATATAAACCCGAATTTTTTTTTAAATATTTTTTTTGTTTCATTTTTTTATATATGAGAATTATGGCAGGCTTATGGAATTTTTTCATAGATGGCGTTACTCATTTTTAATTACCGCAATCGGCTCAATCTATACGAACTGCTTGCAAATTGCATGTTGTTTGGTTATGTTGATTTGGGAAAGATGGTACGTTTATAGACATTTGCGAGCGTTGATAAACGTTTGACACCACTGTTTGCAGTTGCTCCTTTAATGAGAGAAGATTTTTATAATAATAGGTTGATTCGTATGATTTCTTTAACTGCCTCATGTCAAATCGATCTACAGCAAATTACTTTTTGCGATGAGTGTGAAGTGGTGTGATGCTAGACATTCATACAGATGTTTCTCTCATAGAATGAGTTGAGCGCAGCTTGAAGGAATTATCTTCCCACAATTTAAGATTGAATTATAGATTTCAGACCGATAAATATATAGTATCTGTTTTCTGGAACCTTGAAAGAGTTTTCGAGATTATTGACCGTAATGTTTTAAGTACAGTGTACTATGGTATATCTGAGATAGTACTGGAATGTGACGTCAAAAAACAAAAAGCATTTAAAAAATTCTGTTAGTAACAACAACAACAACTCTTTATTTGAAAATAACAGTTTTCCACTATTAGGTAAAATAAACGTTAAAACTAATTGTAACAACAATGAATCAGGGACCCAGATATTCTATAAGTTAATAAAGGTATTTCAGTTAATCATATGTGGTTAAGCCACAGTACAAGTTTCAGAAGTTATATTGCGGTGCAATTTGTTCATTTGGCCATCAGAAAGAATCATAGTATCAGAGGAATCATTAAATTTTCGTCTGCTAAAAATTGCAAATGATTCATCGAATTACTACTTCTGCAATCTAGCCACCATCTCCTCACACAGGACTAATGATACCCTGGTAATCATAAACCATAATTTTTTATCCATTTCAGATTATGCTATACAAATGCCATGCCGGCCAGGTGAAAGATATAGCATCGTGTCCATATTCGAACTATCTCGCTAGTCTTGGTGAAGGAGGCAGATTGTTTCTATACAACTACCTCACTAAAAAGCTAGTATTCGAATATCCATTCCCGGCAAACGGAAGGTGTTTAGAATGGCTGCCTATAAGGATTTCCGGCACTGGAGACCTACTTTTAGGGGGATTTGACGACGGTCAGATCAGAGTATTTAGGATAGACTTGCGCCGTGAAGATAGCATCAAGTTGACAATGCAACAGGTGAGATTTCACGACAGGATACTGATTGACAGTGCGTATACCTGACCAGTCGCGAATGTATTCTCAGCCATGATGCTTGTTTTCTACCAACTCCTCTTCGTCTTTCTATCTTGTCTTTTATTATTAGTAGCAAGATACGATATAATAATGTGACTTTTCAGCATTTTATGCTCGTTAAGTGTTTTAATATTGTTAACCCTTTGTAGAACTTCATTTGTTCGTTTTGCATCCAATGGTATCTGTAGCATTCTTCTGTATATCCACATTTCTAGAACTTCTAGCCTGTTTTCAAAGACCAGATTTCAGTACCACACAACAGCGTTGACCATATGTAGGATTTTGCGATCCTCTGTTGTAGCTTTAGATTGATATTATCATTGCAGAAGAGATATTTCATTTTAATGAAGGTTGAACGACTCAGCCCAATTCTATGTCTGATTTCTTCATTTGAGGGTCCTTCTGCTCCATGACGTAACTTCTCAGATATTAAAAAAATTGCACCGTTCCAATTATTGGCTGTTGAATGTGCACATAGGAGAAAATTCCTTCTGTAGACGGGATATTCTATTTATTTATGTACTGTAGTTCAGACCAGTAAATAATGAAAAAAATTCTTTTAGGTGATCAAGCCTCATAATAAGCCGTTGACTAAACTGTCCATCAACCAAAACGGAAGTATTTTAGTGAGTGCTGGCGAGGATTCTAGAATATTTGTAATGCAAATGCGCCGTAGTCAATATGCCGACCAGCTTCTGCATCCTATTGGGTAATGAACAAAATACATCATTTTCCTCTAATTATGCAATGTTTTAGCTTACACGGCCATTTAGTGTTGCTCTGCCATGCAATCCCTAGAAACACAGTGACCAAAAAATGCAAAAATTATATTTCAAGATTTGCTTCATTTATTACATACGACTACTTTGTATACAAGGGTTTCTCATTTTCAGACTTGAGCAAAATATCCGTTTTGTTTTTCTATAAAAAGTTATTCCAATTTTTCATAATATCAACCTTTCTGATATTGTACGCAAAGTAAAAATATAGTAAGATACTGAAGATATTCTTGTATTGTTACCAACATTGGAAGATTGGAATTCGGATTTTTCTCATCTGTCTTTTATTTGCTACAACATAATGCCAGCCATCTGACTAGTCCCGGCTTACCACTGTTTATTCCACCTTAATCAACGTTACCGAGAAGTAGAGCTATTGAAATACGCTAACTGGTAGGAACCGAACATTTCGATGTTCAACGTCGCCAAACAGATATGCGGATAGAGTTATACCTAATCTTTATATACAGTTATCCTGCTAGTCAATCTATGTTTTTCTGAGAGTGTGTATGAATTCATTTGAACTTCCTCTTTTAACTGCGTAGGTATGTAGACACTCCAGACGTGGTGACGGCCATCACTTGGCACCCTGAATCGAACACCGATGTGCTACTGGGCTGTATCAAAGGCCAAATGATGCAAGTCACCGTCCCTGAGGAACCCCAGGATTATACCGATGTATCATTTGAGTTGAAAGTGGAACCAGTACACAAAAGGTTTTCTTCGTACAAGTCACAGATACGGAGAGATATTAAGATCAGACAGATCGAAGCCAAGAAAGCAAAGAAGGTGAGTTCAAGTATGGGTCGTACAACTGTGTCTTCTTCTTTTTTTTAGTGCCATATCAAGCCCTCCTGATGATGGCAATCACAATGGCGAGCTGTGCTCTGTCCTCGGCGAGTCTAAAGAGTTGTTCTGCTCTTCGAATTCCGGTCCACTCTCTAAGAGTCCTTAACCACATAGCTTGTCTTTTACCGACTCCTCTACGGCCTTCTATCTTGCCCTTCATTATAAGTTAAAGGATATGGTAACGATCACCCCTAAGTATGTGATCTAGATAGGACAACTTTCGGCATTTAACTGTTATTAGTAGTTCGCGGACGGTGCTTGCTCTATAAAACCGCTTCACTTGTCTGTATGGCTACCCATGGGATTCGGAGCATACGTCTATGTAGCCACATTTCAAATGCTTCAAGACGATTAATGGTTGCTGCTTTTAAGGTCCAAATCTCTGCCCCATACAACAGTATAGACCATATGTAGCACTTGATCATTCTCTGGAAGAGCTTTAAATTTACATTATTATTGCAGACGAGCGATCACATTTTTTGAAAGGTTGCTCGAGCTGACTCGATCCTGCACTTCTCTTCTTTATCTGGGTCGAGATGCTCTGTAATGTAGCAGCCAAGATATTTGAAACATGACACCCTTTCGATGTTGTGTCACCTTTTCAAATGTTGATGTTGTTCTCGATGACATAATTGCGACTATAACGTACTTTATAATGTTCAACAGGTAGCAAAAAAGAGAAAGGAAATGGAACGAATCAAAAAAGAAAACCCAGGCCTGGAAATAGATGAGGAAGTTTTTCTTGCAGACTCAGATACTGAAGAAGAACTTGAACCACTATTCTATCCTGATGTACCAAACAAGATATTATGGCTGAAGTATACCGAGGATCTGACTATCTGGTTATCCGTAGGCGGATACGACGCTGGATATATCTACGAATACACAATGGATCAAAAGGATGACATTCCTTTGAAGTACGTATTTTAAGATGTTACGTAATGGGTGAGGTTGAGTCATCAAATCTATGTGGGGCGGTTGATGCCCAGCGGAGATGCCAACTTTTTGCTATAGGGGTGGTCCGGATGGGGTCTTAAATTCATGTCGTATTGTCGAGCCTGAAAATGTTTGGACCAGAGGACCCTCCGTGAAAAAACCGGAAGAGCAAAAAAGCATGTTTTCTGGAGTGGGTTTGTGTGCGAATTGATTGGGTAGGATAATTCGAGTTCTGTGGAAACTGATCAAGTTCCCGCTCCTAACTCCGCCCATGGCCGTCCTTCGTCCATCGTTTGGTTGTCCGGTAATCCTTGGTTTCTGTTCGAATTTTCGATTTTGATAATATCATGGCAACAAGAGCTGTAGCTTTGGGAAGGAATAATATTCGTTCCTCTATAACTGTAAAAGTAAAAATATGGTTTCCATGAAAAGTTTACGGTAGGCCACCACTGACGCAAGGACAAAAAGTTTTCCGAAACTGGTGCAGTGATAGCGAAATTATCATGAAAAACAGTAAAATAAAAAGCACCTACTCCATTTTTTGAAGTTTTCGAGGCTCCTGATCGTATTCCCAAAATTAACACATGGCATGGGAAGTAAGGCGTTACCTATTTGTCGCCCTTTTTTATATGTGTATTTTCCGCTAAACTTTCTCGTATAAAAAACTATAGATTAATGAATTCCTCATAGATTCAGGATGGTTGCTGATGCAGATGACATAGAAATAAGCAGCTACGTTTACACTTACAACAAGGAATACATGATTTTTGCTATGGAAGACGGGTCTATAAGAGTAAACAAGGTGAATAATGACGATTTTAGAGATCTGTCTGATTACTGGAGACTTTCAATGCATGACAATCAAAATGGATATGTTCCGAAGATGTGTTTCAGTTACGATGAACATTTCTTTTTCACGTAAGTTAAAAATGAGTATTCTCAGATAGTATTTGCAGTTATTTCTATTTTTCCAAATAATCAATGTAATTATTTAATATATTATTCTGTAAACTTTGTTCTTGCAAGTGATTTTTTGGGGCAGGTATTGAAATTCAAGTTTAAATTCTATAACACATATCACGCAAACTCTTTTTATTGAGGGCCTAGGCCTGCTTATTGGCGACCAAGCTATATATCGATTTATGCGTTGTTATTATACCATGTGCACAAAATATAAAAATTTTGAAACTGACAAATATAATACTGTGTAATGGGTATCCTGTGTCCAAATCAAAACTAAAGAAAGAAAGGATATATATTTCTTTTCATGCTTCTGTTGTTTATTTCAGCTGTGGTTATGATGGTAATGTTTTCTCGTATACCTTCGCACCAAAGAACTATAACTACCCAGAACAAGAAATTCCTGAGGAGAGGGTTAATTTTCCACCGATGGAGGAAGAGGATGTAACTAACAATTATGCCAAATTAAGTTTAGAAGAGACCAAAATCAAAGCTGAAAATGATAGGATCAATAAAGTAGCTAACAAGCACAAAGCTCAATATAGGGAGCAATTAAGAATCTTGAAAGAACGATATGCCAAGGTAATAGTGATACATACTTAAACATGTAAAAATTTCACCCTAAAAATGTTAATATGAGAGCTGCTCTATTTCTGCTGAGCAAAACAAACTGTAATGTAGTAGCATTCAAAATTAACAGTATGTCTATCCTGCAGTGCTACGCTGGCAACATACTCAGTCATTGCGGAAAAAGTAGCGACCATCTTTTTGTGTCGGCTTTTTTCAAGAATTACATGTATCAGCGAACTCATTCCCAAAGACCCAAAATGACGATTAGATGATCCATGGTCAAAGCGATCTAGTGTTGATCTGCATCGCCTCAAAGTCTTCTTTTATGCTGAAATTGTGACGTGATCCGATTTATATTTAAATCATCGTCACTGGAAGAAATAGGCTTTTATTTGTGAAACTTCTATGTTAAATAGCTGAATGATGGAAGAGTTTCACAAAGTAAGAGCATCTAAAATCTACATGATTGTATAAATGCTAAAAAATGATGAGATGTAGATTGTAGATGCTCTTACTCAGCGAAACTTCATCACTCTTTCGCTAAAAACGATTTGTGGAAATTTGTGTATACATTGGAAAAAAATATATCTTAATGAACAATAATAATATTTTGAATCATTTACTTATTTGATTATATGGTTCGCAGGGACCAAACTCATATAAGAAATCAAAAAATATTTAAATTGATCCCTGTATTGCAGTCTGATGATAGAGTGGTTGTAAAAAACGGTCAAAAAATTAGTTCTCTATTCTTTATGTCTGTGTATAGCTTTACAAATGTTGTAAAAATAATGAAAAATAATAAGAGGTAGATTGTAGATACTCTTACTCGACGCGACTCTTCCATTATTCCGCTAAAATAGTGCAATTTAGCCACCAAGTTTCAGAAATAAAAAGTTGATTTTCAGTGACGCATTTCGCTTCAACCTTTCAAGCAAGCATCGTCACTAAAAAACAACTTATATTTGTGAAACTGTGTATATATTGGAGAATTAACAAACAGAATACTTTCGATTCATTTATATCGTTATATCATATGAATCATGTAGCAAATCACAAAATATTTAAATTCATACCTGCCTGCAAAGCCTAATGTCAATTTACAACTAGTACCGCGTTTTATTAATAATTGAATATTCAAACCTGTATATGATATGTTGGACGCTATATGAACCAAGATTTTTCATAAAATATATTCGCTTCAATATTGTCGAAACATTATTTGTAGGTGCTGCTCCAAAATTCAAAGCTTGCACCAAGCCAAATCATCCCAAAAGAAGAACTAGAACTGGATGAAAGAGTGACAGATTATGTAGATAACGAATTCAAAGCTAAACTTGATTTGGTCCAAAGAAAGCTGGCTTACGATATTCAGAAGTCTGAGACGCAGATGAAGAAATTGAAAGCTTACATTACAGACCCTGTTGATAAATATCCTATTTATGTCAAAGGTATATTTTTTCATTATTTTTTTTATCTAATATATCTCGTCACCTCGTCATCTATTACAAATGCGAACATGATTTGTCTCCCGTAAACACTATTATCGCACCACTATCACGTCTGGCATGGATTGGCATCTGTTGGACATTGTCTATAAAATTTTGAGTATCACGACGTTTCGCTAGTGGAAGTAACAATACAGGAATATACCAACAGTAGAAGAATTAAACACGAAGAATCTCAGCACTTACTCATTCTGCCTTACGTCAAAGGAATATCAGATGGAATCAAAAGAATAGGTCAGCGATACAAGATCCAAACGAGATTCTCTAGGACTGCCACCCTCAGAAGTATCCTAACAAAAACTAAGCCCAGGAATGAATCTCAAGAGACAAAGGACTGCATCTACCAGATACCATGTCAATGTGGTACAATCTATGTTGGAGAAACAAAAAGGCCACTGGAAGTAAGAATTAAAGAACATCGTCTCAACACCCAGCGAGCAGAGACAGGAAAATCTGGAATAGCTGACCACGCATTGACGGAGCACCATAAAATAGCTTGGGACGACGCTAAGGTTATTGCCAAGGAACCGCATTGGTATCGAAGGAAATTCAAGGAGGCGGCATTCATCACCAACAACAGGAAAGTGTACAGCAAACCCAGCGTAGACATTAAACCAATCTGGCAGCCTCTCATAAAGAAGATTAATAGACTACGACTGGACCAGACAACAAACAATGACCGACAAACAGCCACGTCAGCAGACCGGAATACCGCGCATCGGGAACCAATCAGAACAGACCGTCACTGGGCGGGGTATAAATAGGCATGAAAGGAACGTGTTCGCCAGTTCACCTGAAGACGATTGAAGATAGCACATCAATCGAAACGTCGTGATACTCAAAATTTTATAGACAATGGAAGTCCGAAATCAAACTTCTGATAAATCCACCTTGTCTACAAGTTTCAAACAACAGTCTATAGATCCTGTTTTGTTAGTACAAGGTCGAGCATTCAACACATCTAACAAGCCTCTTCCAACATTAATTCTTTTGTAGAACCCCAAAGTTGTGGAATGAGAATAGTTTGTTCCTCATAGTTACAGTTTACAGAGTTTCAACGTCACTAGACATTTTCCTCTCAAAGCGTTTCTGGAGCAGAATATGCATTCAGCCTTTGTGGAGGTTATGTAAACCACAATCAGCCTCATAGCAGGAGGTGATGACTTTTACCAAATGTATTCTCTCCACCACACCTGTTACAGACATGCCTGTTTCGGTATTAGCTTAGACCATGGTTTGTGAATTTTTAAATTAATAAATCAATGAAATTTAATTTAAATCACGATATATACTTTCAGGAATAAACAATCCGAAACTGAAACTATTGAATGTGAGGCAGAGAGTCATGAATCCGATGTTTAGCACAGTTTTCAAAATAGTTGAAGAGAAACTCGTTGAGGAACAGCTAAAAGGCAGGTCGTATCTCTTATATCATTTCTATCTATACCTTTTTGGCACTGAATATACTTGTTTATCATTTTGGTATGTGACGACAAAAAATGTATGTTTCGGCTCATGAACCATGAATTTGGTAACAGGGATATTTAGGTATCCATACGATTTGTTATGCCAATAGCTTCAACTAGATATACAATTAAATAATTCAGAATTCCTATTCCTATTGAAAAAAGTCTGCGGAAGTATCCACATCAAATGGTGTTACAAAAAACACTATTAGGGATAAAATCCCTATTTGGTAATTTATACAATATTATTATGATGATACATTCACATTTATTCTATTTTGCTTTTATCCGTTCAATTTATTCGTAATTTGTTTGTACTGCTGCTAAAGAAACGGAACTGGCTACACTTTTAACGATTCCGTTGGAAAGGTATGTTTTTCAAATAGCTTAGCTTCACGTGTATGTATCTATGTATCTATGTATGTATGTATGTATGTAACAGAATATTTGAACGATATTTTTACCCACTGCTAAACGTCAGATTAAAATTAAATTTTATCAAGGACCAATGATGATGCAATAGCTTAATAAGTTTGTCCCATTATTGCCTTTCATTTCCAAATTCTTTCTGATAAAAATTATATTTAATGTTTAAATACCCAGATAGATGATTAATTATAATGAGGTAGCGGCCATACCACGCTGAGAATGCCTATCGGCTAAACTAAGCAGCGTCAGACGTATTTGGATGGGTGACCGCTTGGGAACATCTCTTGTCATTAGCTTTTTAACACGCTGTTTTATTAGCTTCACCTGTATGTATGTTTGTAACAAAATCTTCGGAATCAATTTTCACTCACTTCACAACGTCAGATTAATTTTGAATTTTGCACACATATTACTGTTAAATATTATTGTATTATACAAGTGAAAAGATTTTTAGCTTGTCATAAGAATTAACGAAAATATGGAACATTTACTTGGGTGTATCTGATGGAAAATACGTCTCAAAATTAGTCGGTGTCACAGTTTTATGTGATATCATGAACACTTGATAAGCAGTTTGTCAGAACGTTTTTATTTCTTATAAAACGTAATATTTTCTCTAGCTACATTTTATATCTTCTTAGGTAAAATTCTAGATGAGTAAAACTACTTTGATAGCACTGGCGCATCTATAGAAATTTTTTTGGATGGGGGCAATGTTATAGTCGACGGCGATACCATTTTCTGCATTAGGAAATATTTTCTGATGTAATGAAACTACCTAACATTGAGATCCCTCATGAAGACAAAATACCCATGATCTCACCATGACCCTTCAGAAAATTTTTTTGTCTTTGCGAAACAATATATATTTCTTTAATGCATGGGCGTGCATAGCATTTTCCAGGAAAGAATTTTTCAAAACTTTCAAAACTATTTGTATACTCGTATAACTCGATTCCTAGATCTCTTTTTGCAAATTGGTCAATGATATCATCATGAAAACGTCGATGCTCAGACATGTTTTGAAGAAGTTTATTTTTCAATGAACAACAACTCTCCCATTCAATTTCACACAATTTTTGGTATATGGATCTTGCAGTTCATTGTCCTTTAAAAATTGCATAAGTTCAACAGTAATACTAGATCAAAATGACGAAAAATAGATTCAAACACATCTTCTAGAAAACATGTTCAATTAAATCACTTGAATCGTTAAATCTATTTTGTATTTTCTACTGAATTTGATCGATTATTTCACAAGAGAAACGTCTGTATTATGTTTAAACATCTAACTATGCGTTAGGAATCAAAGCAAAACGTGTTACAAATTATTCCATAACTTCATGCAATTTTACAAGTTGGCGTTATAATCTCAAGTTGATCAAATGTTGAGTAACAGGGTTTAGAGTTGAAGATCACGATTATAACTGCCAAGACTTATTCGTGTGCTTATGTTTAATAAATTCCAATCTGTTACTGTACCCAAGCCATTGGTTTCCCTATAGACCCATTGAAAGAGCTGTAGCGCCCCCGAAGCAATATGTACCAAAAGCTACCAAAGGTGGAGCGTTAGAGTATTTTCTGTTGAGTTTGTCGCCATCAGTGATTGAGCGGAGTTTGGGGCCCAAGCTAAACAGGATGTTGCAGAAGTACAGGGCCAGAAAAGCAAAATGGGAAAAAAGGGCGGAAGAGGTTGGTATAATTCATAATCCTGTTTGCCTTAGAGTTACGCCTGAAATAATATCATCTATTTTACAAGCTTTTATTTAACTTGCAATGTATGTATGTTCTCCATATAATTAAAATATTTTTATATCATATTTATACGTGGTAGCGGAATATGATACAGACAACTTTGTAATATTTTCCTATATTCTGTGAAACTTTTGCAAAAACTAAGTAATTTACTCAACTTCTGTAGGGCTTTATATAATATAGATTTTTGGGATAGCTGATTACGAATCCAATGTCAAATTTTCAAAATTCAAAGTGGGCGGCACTTTTAGGAAAATGATAATGTTTCAAGCTAAGTCAAAGATTCCATGTCTTTAGGGTCGCTGATTCCGAATATGATTTCAAAATGTTAGACATTTGTTTGCAAGTGTTAATCTTCCAAATTCAGTTGCTCGCTCTTATACTATAAACATAATTGTCAGGAAAATCTGCTCTATTTATAACCTGATATTCAAAATGATTGACTTCAAATACATGAAAATGGTATTTTTTGAAAAAATGGCAATATTTGTACACTCTGTCATTTTTAATGTTTTCAGTTTTCATTTTTGACTGTCTTACCCATATAAAAAATATATCACACTAACATTATACAATTTTTGCAGGATATAATATTCATTAAAAAATTGAGTCGATTGGAACGCCCTCCATTTTTTATATTTTCCAACACCTTAACACACTTTTTGAAAACAGGCGCTCCAAAACCAATAAAAGTTGTTCATCCCAAACGCCTGCCATTCTAAAATCATTTTTTTTAAACCTTCGCGAAACACTATCGCAAAATTAGACCTTCGTCATTTTCCCGAATTATATATTTTTGGAAAAATACCATTGTGGGACGCCTTGAAAAGAAAGGATAATGAGAATAATTGAATCCTCTTCATCATTATTCAAAGATTATTGGAGGATGCACTATTCATTTTTTATAATTTATTAATTAAACATATATTTTTTATTAATTCGGATATCCAACTTTCATCGCTATATTTCAACCGATTAAACAAAGACAAAAGATCTAAACTTGAAGAAGTAAAACACAGGTGTAACAGCGTAAGGTTTTCATATAATAAATATAGCTGGAGTGATAAAAGTAACGATCACCTCACGTGTAAGTACAATAGAACCAATATCCTACGATTTAAATTCCCAACCACCGAAAGTATGCAGCATGACCAATCAGCCAATGGGGCTTCGATCACGTCTCCATTCAAGTTCAAGGAAATATTACTGATGCCCTCGCTATATTATATTCTAGCGTTGGCCACGAGCTAGTTGTATTTTGATAGGAAGCTTCGTGGGTACGTCTTACAACGTGCTCAAAATTGTAATTTAATAATCATCAATTTGCAGAATTGAATAATACTTGTATTCAGTTGGAACAACGTTGAAAAAAGGTTGAGGTAGTTTTTTACCTATTACTCATATGACAGAACTAAAGAGACTTTCCCAATCTATTTAATATAGAGGGTTAAATGTAAGAGTAGCCTTTGGCTAAATTTCGGCCTAATAAAGACATTATTATTATTATACCCTCCTTAGTTTTGACCGAGACCAAATTCAATATTTGTAATTTTTTTCCTGTTTTTTCTCCAATTGAATTATTAGTTTAAAATTTGAGCTCTCATTTTATTTTATTTTGATGCCAATATTCAAATGCAATTTTACATGTAGATTTGAGTGATTTGCATTTTTATTATTGATAATGCCTGAGCACTATTGAAAATATTAATTTAAAGTATTATGTAAAACTAGATGACTGAATTCTCTCAACTTATCTCTAGTAATTGTTCTTTTGAATGATTTTATCTTTCCTTTGTTTTGAGGGAAATATTTTTTGGAGACTGCATTTGCACTAGGGTTAAGGAAAACCTCTAGAAACTCTCAACCATCGCCATTAAAATGCCCTCAAGATAATTCTCCATTCTTTTAATATATTTTATGACAAGATATTTCAAGAAATATACATACATATGCGCACAACATTGGTATTGGTGTTTGGTTGCAGCCAACCATAGCACTGAACATGACCAGAAACTAAACAGACTGTTTCAAAGTCAAAATACAATGAACTGAGAACTGGATTTTTTACTCTTCATCTCCAATAATGAGTGGATAAAAATATTTTCATATAGTTATCGATATTATACATCAAATATGGTAACCCTTCAACAACTCAAATTTTTATACAGATTCGTATAATGATCGTTGATCACGAATGTAGAGTTCAATGAAGCCTAGAGTCATACAAGTTCTTCTTCTCCTCCGCACATGTTACTAAAACCATTATTTCAATGGATAATCTCTAAGAAACATTCATTATTCTATCACTTTAAAAAAATAAATCTGAGGTTGCAAGAGACTGTTGCTTGTTCACCAATATAATAACACGAAAAGACTTTCAATCAGTCCTTTATTGCTATAACAAACAGTAAAAAACATTCACAGTTTTCCTTACATATAAGATATTTATTTTCATGCCTACATAAACATGTCATCATAGCCTGGAGGTGGAAAATCATCATTGTCTGGTCTGTTGGGGGGTCTAGGCATTGTCCTAAAACAGATGAATTATAATTAACACAGTAATTAACTGATCGAATCTAAAAAGTTCCTTAAATCACGAGTGGCTGTTGATGGTAATATGTACTTTTGTAGACCCTACATTATAACAACAACAATTATACCAATGGTATAGAAAAAAGGAAGAGAGTATATAAACCTCCTGTAAATTAAGAAAGTAGGCTGAAACTGCAATTTGAATAATGATTGGGATTGGACTTTGGAACTGTTGATATTGGGGACTGAATTGAGGAAAATATCGGAAAGAATCAAAATCTTTCATAATTAAAAATATCCCAAAATACTCGACTTTTCCCCAAATTTCCTATATTCTCAAAAATCTATTTATACGTATCAGCCTTTCTGCAATTCAACCAAAATCTTCAACGAACAGATACCAGATACCACGTAGTTTTTCAAGAAGCTATATAGCACTTTTACTTATGTATGATCCATCTATTTAAATGCGGTAATACGTAGCAGTTGTAGAAATAATTGCTTGATGAAAAGCAAAAATTAAGAACAGCAGTCCATATATCATACCTGTCTGGAGCATCTGGTGGTCTAAAGGGGTCGAATCTCGCCCCAGGCGGTACAGCACCTGGCGGCAATCCCCTAGGCCCTCCACCTCCAAAAGAGGGGCCTGGAGGTTGGAACAACATACCTCCTCCGCCAGGTGGCATTATGCGAGGTCCTACTCTGAGCGGATCGATGCCCGCGAAGGGGTCCAGGTCATTCCTGCCCACACCTGAGGGATCGAATCGTCCTCCCGGTTCTATACCGCCAACCCCTGGACGGTAGGGATTGAAGCGCGCTGCAGGTGTCACACGGTCTTCCAGCAATCGGCTCGCAGATTGAGTTGCTGTTGAGCTGGAATAGGAATAAATATTCAATTCATACAGATGAATATGCTGAAGGAAGTTGTCATAACTATCTATCAAAAGGCACTATACTAAATGTCCGATTGATTAAGGTGGTTCTACCATGAAACCCATTTTCTATAGATTTTCATCAAATTTGTTATTATGACAATAAACTGATTGTGGAACAAGTCAGCAGCACCGTTTTTTAAGAAAACAATAGTCTGAATTGAACAACTGAGTAGAGTAAAGCTTTATCAGTAATATATTTTTCTCGTTTTTTCGTGATAACTAGTGCACTGAATTATAGATTTGCACCAAAAACAAATTTTATACTAAAAATACGTGAGTAATCTTTTTGCGTTAGTGCGTTTTCTTTCTCCGAACTGTCACAACGCTGTCCTCACTTTGTAGGCCCAGCCGCGAGCGGAGGTACGAAATTCTGATAGTTCATAATGAAATAGCATCTCCATCCGCAATCTTCCTTTTTCGGAACCTACCCTTGAATCACGTAATCTCAGACATGGTCTAATACTCTATGACAAACAACAGCAACTGTACAGCGAGATTGGAACGCTAAGAGTATATGAGTGAGAGTGAGACAGTACACGAAAGATAAATGGAATGCAGTGTTGCCGTCTCGTGCTGCGTTTTACTAGTAAACTACGGGTATACTATAGTGGCCAGTGGAAGAAATACTTCATAGGTTAGTTTTTGTTTAGCATTCATTTATCTTCATCGATAAAATGGAAAAAGAAAAATGCTGATTTGTAATCTGCTTTCTATGATTGGTTCAACGAATTTAAGCGTTGCCACAAATCTATTTTTTATGCGGACTGACGGTCCAGCAAGATGTGATTAACGAGGAAATCGTTAAAAAGGTCCACGTCATTCTAGATGCCGCCAAACTGAAATGCGTCCAGTGGTAGATACTATCGGGATGTCGTACGGAGAGGAAATCAATATTTTAGAAGATAAGTGTAAAATGTGGATTCAGTTGTAAATGTCGAGGCAACGTTCGGGATTTTTTATGCGAAATTCGAAAGACTTTTTGCTCCGTGTTCACCATTGTTGATGAAACGTGCATATATCATTATACTCGTACATCTGCAAGACACCAAACGTTAGTTTAAACAACGAATTTTTTTCGGTCGAATCTACTGGGAGTAAATGTGATAAGAAAAAATTTTTGTTTTACCACAATACTGCATCAGCACATTAATCTCAAATTATCATACTAATTGCTGCCAAACCCACCATATTCACCTAACCTGGTTCCCTGTAACTCCTATGTGTTTCGCACACTATGAAGAAATGGCTCAAAAGACTAACACAATTTGAAATAGCATATTTTTGAAAAGGTTAATAAATAGCAAAAAGATATATAATAAATGGGAAAATTATAAAGTGATTTTGGTGAGAAATATATTAAGATTGTAAAAAATTGTCTTTTCATTCCACACACAGATGCTTATTGAGCATCCCTTGAACTGACTAAAAATCTAGTATGCCCCATTACTCTATTTCCCATGCAATGCAATAGTGGTAGAAAAAAATGCAGTCCATGCCTTCGAAAATGAGATATTTCATTAAGTTTATAATATATTCTATGTTTATATTAGAAATACATATTAACATATAAGATTCACTGTTCCCACATACTGTTGCAGTTATGTTTTATGATTTCCTTGCCAAATCTGCTGTTTTAACTCAACTTCCCACAAGTGAACTAGGGAAGAATTATCACCACAAAAATTGAAATTTTGTCCTTCCAGAGCCATCCTTACAAACTTTTTCAAAGCAAAATAGTCTGTATATATCAAATCAAATATACCTGTACAATTATAAATATTATATATTATAATCATCACTCACCTTTGAGATTCAGTTTGACATGATGTATCTTTGGACTTCTTTGAAACAACTACTTTTTCGATTAGCTGTTTCTTTATCATATCTATGATATTTTTGTTATCTGGTATCATATCATCAAGAGTTCCAGACCTACTTGCCACACTACGACTATTTAGCTGAACCAAAGATACAGATCTCTCATCCACTCTGATGAGGTTCAGCATCACTCCATCATCTAAGGGGGTTGCTCTACAATAATTTTAGAAAAGACATTCACAAAGTCATATGTATAAGCTCCTAAGTTGCTAGTCATTAAATGGAAAATACTTAAGCAATATTGATTGGGATCATGATATATGGGTATTTCATTTTCATAAACAAAAGATTGATACATATAAAATAAAAATGGATGTTTCAATATCTTGTAAATATTTTGCCTTGGTAATTCCAAATTGTATTCTATATATCTAGAAAGTTGTGTCTGATTATTTCACTCTACCTTCTGATACCATGACAGAATCAACTCTTATCGAAAATATGATTATATGTTAAAAATAATCACAAACATGTTTACTGCCTTGTCAATATCTGAGTACATATTACTTTGATCAACATGTTTGCTACCAAACAATAAATATGGCATTCATTGTTTTATATTTATTTATACTTCTTTCAATACGCTTTCAAATTATATGCCTTAATTTAGGTAACAAAATAGTACCTGAAAGTAGTAGATTTTGATAGGCTAAAATATTTTTGAATAATTCATTCTTGTGTTGGCAGCTAATTAAAACTTTATGAGAATGATGGAATGACTATCATTATTTCATGTCTCAATTTATTTTTTTATTTTTTGCACTGATATAAACTGCCAATTCAACTGAAATTTCATTGAAGTAATTTCATGAACATTGCTTTAAGCCTCAAGAGTGTATGAAAACCAATAAATATTATTATTATTATAATCATGAGGTTTTAATTGGTAGCCACGTAGCAAGTGCAAGTACAAGACAAATCAGAAACAACCAGAAAAAAAAACATAATTTTAATAAATATAAATCAGCTCAATGAAGAGTTTGTGACAGTAATCTTACCTGAAGTTATAGAGCCTACCCTGGTAGACATATCGAATAGCATAATGCTCATTCCATCCTTTTGGCAATGCCTCAGACTTACTCTCAGTCCCATCAATGTTCTTGGATTCCCCCAGACCAATGCACCTGAAGCCACTTGATACTAGCACCAAATGGGCTAAGCACACCAAAATATCTTCGTTATTCCTTATGTCCCTTTCAACGCTTCCGTAGAGGAGCTCCCAACCAAAAAGTCCGCTTGACATAATTGTTTAGGATGACTACAATTGATTTGAGATTATTGCGATTTGAAAACGTCGTCTCTGCCTACAAAATGCATTATCAGCATCGACAAATGTCAAAACAACTTTTGAGGGTTATGTTTTCAAAATGTTTGCAAGAGTTCCATAAGATTGCACCACAGAACACAAAACTTGGTTGGGTTTGTTCGTGCTAACCTTGGTAGGGAGAATATCGTGATGAGCTAGAACATATCGATAGTTGAGACAGGAAGCGGAGACGTTGAGATGAGATGAAAAAGCATTATTTAAAAAAAAGTGTAGTGGAATATCCTTGAAAAACTAACAATAAAAAATGCTCTAACTTTGTTTTTGGGCGTTTCCGAGGACCCTGATCATATTTCAATTAAGTTGGGGGTATACATTGGAGATAGAGGGGAAATCTATTAAGCTCGGAACAAAGTGACTAGTCCAATTATTTATAAATTGTCTTGATATGCAATCATCAACTCTCAAGAAAAATGATTCATGGATTTTCTATCCACCCGGCAACACAGCAATAAGTTCAAGTTCAGTAATAGAATAGAAATTATTAAATGCCAAAGGCAGCGAGGTCTTAAAAAAAATATGGAAGGAAAACTTCATACCTATTGGCGTGAAATGTGAAATGAGAAAGATATACCAGATAATTTTATTTGAGTTACAATAAAAACATTTACAACGCCTTTGCAATTCCAGTGGTTATTTTCATCGGAAAGGCTATAATAATATATAGCGAAGGGTGCCGGACCCATTCCACATTGTTCCTCCAGCCCCGCTATTAGACGATGGCTGGCTCACGGATATATACTACTCGCCAACCAAGTTGGTTTTTGCTCGCGAACAGGCAGTTGAAAAGGCCTGGTATAGCTAGAAACTATAAATTTCAAACTTTCAGTGGGATATGTTCAATGCAAGGAAGCCAGTACCTGGAAGAAACCATCCTGACGATGAAAGACAGCTTGCTGAAGCCAAAGAAACAATAGGAGACTATAAACTCAAAGATAGTGATGACTATAAGGCGCCACCAGGTCAAAGAGATACGACTGTGAAGAAATACAAGCAAGTACTTGATGCCAGATTGAAAGTAAGTATAATCAAAGTTTACAGAATACATACAATTGAGCGCACTGGCCGGTTGAACAGTTTTTTGTCTCTGTCCTTCCCTCGCCTGCTTGAAGCCAAAGAGCAAAAGTGCCAAAAAGTTTTTACTGGCCTTGTGGCAGATTTCTTCAACTCTTACCAAATATTTATTCATTCACGCTAATTAAACGCAAGGCATTCACATTGCTCGGTAATGTGACAAAGCTTACTTAGGAACTCCACAGTTTGTTTTGTGAGTTTGCTTTGACCTTATACAATGATCTTATATCTTGTGCAAATTAAGTTTAGAATGTTCAACACATAGCTTTTTTTGTCAGGGTGAAGCATTTATAGCCCTTCAAAGGTGAAATGACTTGTTGGATATGTATTTTTTACATCCTCTATTTATAATATAGTAGAATGTTGTAAATTAGTTAAATTGAAGTTAATTCTAGATTCATATTCAACATTTTATAGCAATTCAACCTACGTCACGCATACATTTCTAAAGTATGGTCGATCAGAGATCAGAAGTATATAACTAGGGATAAGTTGCTCGAGAAGAAAAAACTATTGCAAGCTGTACAGCAAGAATTACCGCATCAGTTGTGGAAAATGTCTCCTCCAATCCCCGATATTCAAGAGGACGAATTTCCCGAGGAGAAAGTCAAAGTCAAAATTGTGATGGAATATGAGACCGAAAATGTAGAAGAGAAGAAATCTACACTGCAATATGTTCAGGTAAATAACGTTTTGTTACCAAAGTCTAACACGAACTAAGTACATGTTGTGTTTATACTTCAGGCTACGATTTTCCTTAACTACTATTTCCAACGTGATCTACTCAAGCTGTAGTTTTCACGCAAGGGTATCGCTTCAGAAATAAATATTACGTTAGATTTTAAAACTGTTGCTCTTTTGGAATTGAAGTGTAAGAAAAATCTTGAAGAGCATTATTTTTTCATATTTCTGATAAAACCCAAAATAAGCAGAACCCTTATCTCTTAGTTTTCTCGGCAAAAAAATCAGCAACGTGCCGATTGGAAATTCAATCAAAACTTAATCAAATGAAGCTAGTTAATTGTAAATTTAATAAAGTCGTCCGAGTACTTTTATGATACTTTCTATTTGGACCACTAAGGGAAAGTATTTTCTTTTGAAAGTAAGACAGGATTAGAGTACAGTAATACAAAATACTACATTCCTGATGGTAACATGGTTGGACAGCTCGCACCACAAATAATACCATAGACTAAAAACAAGTCTCTATATTGATATTCATAAAAGAATTATCATGTCCATTAACAAAAGTGTACAAGATTTCATTCCACTCGGGCTGAGATTTTATCTTCAAGAGCCTTTAAATGAAAGATGAAATAGCTTAATCTAGGAAATAGTGCTTAAAAAGTTACATAGTAACTCTGCTTAACGATTTATATGATATTTAAGACTCCAAATGCGGATCAACTGGAAAGAGAAATTATTCCGTATCGTCAGAGATATCCAGCTACAGATAAAGGAAAATTCGTAAGCACTTACCCAGACGAAGTCGTACAAAAAATTCCAGAACAGACTTTGCAGTCTCTGATGGATGCTCCTGAAGATGTAGATACACCTTACGAGATGTGTCTCAGAGTTAGGCGACTGAATAGGTGAGTATAGCAGCTTTTATTTTAATAGTACCAACCCAATGTCCAAATCTTTTAAATACCTAACAATATATAAGAGGAAACTTCAAGACAAGATATAATATATTGTGAAATAAGCACAAAATCAAACCCTCGATTGCTTATTTCTGCATAGAAATGTTTAAGATCTCAATCAAGTCCAACAATTATGCAAGACAACGATTTTGTCTGAAAGTTGCATCCACTATTTTTTTCTACGACTTTTATAAAATGAATCCAAACTAAAAGAAATGGACTTATTGTTGCGTAAATTTACAAATGCTCATTGGAGTGCATCTGCAGATGGGGCTGTTTTCCAGTTGCTCTTACTACAGTTCGCACGCTGTTCGCTATTTCGGCCACTTGTGTTCCTTAAAAAACCAATAGAATTTTTCTGTCTTGACTAGGAAGTCCATAGTCAATGGCATGGACATGAGGCGAATATTATGCTGAGGAGCATTGCCCTCCTGCTCTAACTCCGCCTTTTTTGTGGTCCGTTAGGAGGTTGTATTTGGGGATGTCTTTGTGGGTGGATGTGGGACGTTATCTTCTCTCTCTTTTTCTTGGTTCGGCGTCTTATGCCTCTTGACCGTGGTTGAACCATTATCTGTTCTATCACATCAACCATATACTATCTCTGGAATGATTTTGAATAACAACTCTTAATCTAAGCAGCCTACACCGCAACCATTCTGGTTAATTAATGGATATGTTTGTCATTTTTGGAGGAGTGGAGGGGGAATTTAGTGACTCAATATCTATTATTTATTTATATTTCATAATTTGAAATCATTGTTTCCGAGCTAATTTTTGACATTTCTGTCAAGTTTTGGGGGATGTGTGCGCATGATGATTAAAGCACTGCACGTTCTGAGCCAATTTACTGGAATAAATTGACCAAGCTATTTTACATAATAATTCCTTTCAGGAGTGTTTTTCGTCAGTTTCAAATTATTTCTGAAATGGATCAGCTAATAAGCGATTTTAATAATCTCATTGAAGACGCAAAGTTGGAAAGACTACCACTTCTTGCCAGTGGGAATTTCATAGACTTGCACATCTTGACGCTGAATCAAGAACTGAACATTTTGAAGCAGTTTGAACATCAGGAAGATACATTGACAGATAAGGTAATCTGTTTCCTTGATTTAGTTGACATCTCTCTATTAATTGGAGACTTGTGATTTATCGCATTCGAGAACCTATTACTGTTTCATGAAACAAGACTAATTCGAAGCAAATATCATTCTGTTTGAGATTGCGCTATAAGTATCTTAGATCCCTGAACCACCTTTTTACAAAACTGATTTCATCACTGCTTCTAACATCTCAGGCGGACTGATATTGAATGGTAAAAAATATCAATTAAGTTAATTCTTGCATCAAAAAAAGAATCATTATAATTACATTTAGATGGGATCTTTACGTGGATCACTTTCAACTATAAAGATAGCATTTTAATTAATTGGCAATAATATTATACTGCTTCACCAATTGAGTAATTGAATCAGGTAATACACATCATTTCTCGTACTTATTCCACGATACTTCATAGCAACACATTTATAGCCTTGGTCAGGTCGTCGCGTATTTACGATGGTACTCGTCGTATGTGCTGGTTGATTCGTGTCAGTTACTTCTGGTATAGTTTCCTTTAATTATTGTCTTCTCAGGTTACACCCTATCTGTATAAATTTATGCGCAATCATTTGGATCATCTTATGCAGCTAATTAGTGTCGCTGAGTTGTCTATTTTATTTCTGGTTCTGTACTATTACCTTTGTTACGGACTACTAATGATTCATTAATTTGAAGCAACTTCGTCCAGAAAAACTGAATATTTTTAGATTTCGTATTATAATATAAAGTTCTATTTTGATTGTTTGTTGACAAAGTTCTGTAACTGTGTTGTTAAAACTAAACCCAACTTTTCAATGGCCTGTAGAATACTTGGAAGGAAATTAGTGGTAATCCAAACATGATACTTCTTATATCTTCATGGAATACGGCGGCATAATTATGTAGCTGCCGTTATATCTAAGGAGTGTTGCAAATGATGTAGGTGAACGAGAGTTTGAAAAAAGTTCACGCCAAGGAAGATGACATAGACATTTTGAAAAACAACCAAGAGAGAATTGAGGCAGAGATTGAAAACTTGCACATAGAAGAATTCAAGATACAGGAGAAATTCAAGCATGCCGCTGAGAACAATAAGTTTTATGACTTCCTCAAAAAAGTATTCAAGAAAAAGTACAAACCACCCAAAGTGCATGTTGAAGGAGGTAAGTCTGGTTGTGTCTACAAATTGTACTAAGGCATTAATTATACAGTGTGAGCTAAATTAAATTAATCTATCTCTTGAAAATAAAATTTTGTTTACCTTGTTTTGTACCTGAAGAAAGCAAAATTCATATTTTCAAAATCATGCTGTAACTAAGGCTATGCTCTCCACTATGTATCAGACATGGACATGCATGTTTCGCCTTTAGCCTAGACTCGTCGTCAGTATAGCCTGGCGGTCTAACTGTAGAGAGCAATTAGGTGGTATATACGTAACCCAGTCGAGGCTGTGATAATTTCCTTAACATCAACGACCAATAGACCCCCAGGCTATAGTAAGTTGCCAATCGGCATCGACATAGTGCGCGACGCTTAGAGATGAGTGTTGATCATGCTGTAATTTTTTCTTCTTCAATTTGAGTTGTGTAAACCGATTCTATTTATTCCATCTCGATATAGCATATCTTTCATATTATCTACTAATTTTCAGCACTAGCTACGTAGATTTATGTGAACATTTGCCAAACACGGATCGAGAATTTTGATACCAATGCTTAGTTTAAACTGAAAATTAGTAGATAATGATTTAAATAGTAATGTTTGTTAACATTTAAAACTGAACCTCACCAGGATGTCATGAATTCAACCAACTTTGCATATTGAAAGACAGCATCTGATATTTTTGCAACTCCAGAATCCTGAGAATAGCATATCAAAGAGATTTTTTTCATCAAGGGTTAGTAATTGTTTTTTCCTCATGAAAAATGCTTTATGTGGAACCCTGTATGGATGACATTCTCCAGTCATTGAGGTCATGAGTGAGAAATTTATATTAATTGGTGATAAGTAGAATGAACCCTCCTCACGAAGTACTATTTAAAATAGACTTCAATACTGACAGTTGCCTAATACTCCTTCAGCAAATCTTGCAACACTGAATGCGACTTGGAATTTGATGAGCTAACAAAGGATGGCAGTGATTCATCGTTTTTGTAAAACTAATAACAATACTATGAATCTTTGTTTTGTGCTATTTCAGAAAGCAGTTCAGAGTCTTCCTCATCATCTAGTTCAGACGAGTCGGATGAGGGTGACACGGGTAGTATAGACTCAAAGGACTTTGGTTTTATCAAGCAAGATCTGAACGTTTGTCCCAAAGGATGCGAAGTTGCTATATACAATCTGACAGTTGAACTACGTTCAAAAAGGTAAACTAACCATCAAGAGTTAATCGCGCTCAACTGGCCAATCATTGCAACAAAATAAATATTTTTTGTTTTTGATACAAGGCAACTGTACCTTAGGTAATCACTATGTCTTACAAACATTTCGCAGTCAACAGTCAACATTGGCAAATTTTCAGCTTCAAACCATAAAAATATTATTCTGAAGATAGTTAATCTATTAGTGTCAATTCCAATTCAGTATCCGAAATTCCTCTACTTGTACCTGTACTTTAAATAAGGTTGCAATGTAGCCAAAAGATCAGTAAAGTTTTCCCCTCAAGGATATATGCTTTTGATTATTGCCCAGCTATGCGTTATTAATCAAAGAGACAATCATAGGATATGTTCCAGTAGTTGCATTGTGAGTTTCGTGTAAAATTTGTTTATGCTAAGATCGAACGGTATATTGTCAAATTGTTTCACACCTATTTCAAACGACGAGTTAATCCCACTTTCTAGGCATGAAGTGGAACAAGCTGTTAGAGATCAGAAAGGAGAATTAGATGTGATAAAGAAGAACATTGATATGGCAAATAGACAAATCAGTAGTCTCCAGAACCATTTCAAGGCTAGTCAGAGAGATTTGGAGAATTATCAGGTGAGACTGTTTCTAAAGAATAAAAACCTCATCATAAAATGTTTGATCACCAAAAATTAATTGTATGCAAATCCAAAACAAAAGTACTCATTGCTCTAATTTTGGGTAATTACATTAATATGTATTAAGATAAAATTGTGCAATCTGTACACAAGACGAAGGCTTATGCGAAACCAAAAACCCTCTGTATGATTTATGAATGATCTAGTGTTATCTAACTCTTCACAATTTCCAGAGAGAGAAACAAAAATTATTGAACCAAGTTAAATGCGTAACAATACTGAGAGCAGATCAGATTTGTGATTTGAACGTGGACAACTTCAATGTTGATGATTATCTGGTATTTTCCAAAAAAATACTATCAGATCTATACAAGAGGGTAGGAGAATTACAGTATGAGGATTACCAACAGAAGAGTACATACGAGTAAGTGCTTTTCAGCGGAAATACTTTTGAAATTCAACTCATCTAAGTGTCGCCATTTATGGGGACACCCATTGACATCTTACGAAGTCAAAGGTCCTAACACCTGAAGCGGCAACAAACGGCAACGACATCTGTCAACAAGGTTGAATTTATTTACAGCGACATCTCTTGTTCTTCGTAAACACTTTTACAATGTACCGTTATCTCGGCTCATTCTAGTCATTCTCATCAGAAGCTGACTAACATTAAGTGTATGCTATCCACTATGCATCATTCCTGCTATAGACATGCATGTTTCGTCTTTAGCCTAGACTCGTCAGTATATCCTGGCGGTCTAACTGTATAGAGCAATCTGGTGGTATATACGTAACCCAGTCAAGGGTGTGATAGCAACAACATCTTATCTAAGTGTCGCCCTCTATGGGGATGCCATGATGCGTTTTACGAAGCCAAAGGTCATAACACCTTGAGTGCCTTGAAGCGGCAACATCGACGACATATTGTCACCAAGGGTGATCTGATTTATATATATATATATATAATTTGTCGGAAAAAAATGACTTGCGCGAAACCCTTAAGTTCAGTGCTTCTGACAAGAAATATCCCCTTTGAAAATTGTCCGACAAGGTTACAGTTGATTAAAAAAAATTCCAAACGATTGTGCAAGAATCGGCTCTTAGGTCGTATTTTTTTTATTTTATAAGGTTGGGACATTCGACGTGTCAAAGGCGCCAAACAACCCAAAAAATTTGTCCGACAGAATATTTTACTGTTTTTATATATAACAAACTTTCTTTTAAGATAACATTTATCTTATAGCTCATAAATTACTTTATCACATAAAATTCTTGACTTTGCGACGGTTTGGAAGGAAAACGCTCCACCTTGGCTTGCTACGTTTGAAATTTGTCCGACTCGACGTGAATATCACATACATGAAGTTTCAAAAGTGTGGTCATGAATTAGTATTTTGAGTCTCAGCCCAATGACTATAAGCATTCCTTGTATTATTTGTTCAACAAAAAAAGCGATTCTCGGAAAAATCCTCAAATCTTTTGTGAACCAATGATAGTCTTATTGAAATGTTTCTCTGAAATAGTGTTTACCTGAAACATCTGTGTCGCATGAAAAAAGATCTCAACTACATGAAAAGCAAAAAGAAAGTACTTAAAAATGACTACCAAACAATAATGAAAGAGCAGTTTGGCAAAACGATCGACATAAGTGAAATTCAAGAAGCAATTTTGAAAAAAAACTTTCAAAAGACTCATGTGAATGAGTTAGAAGAGGTTCTGCTTAAGAAACTAGTATACGAAGTGAGAGTGAAGACTACCAATTTGAAAGAAGTTTTCTGCGCGGAATTACGTCTGCTGAACGTGAGTGTAAAGATTATTTTATTCACTTTTTTGCCTCATACCGTCTTACTGAATTTTTGTAAAATAACCACGTCAACATAGTTCTACACGATCCATAGAAATGATAGTCGTGAGATACAAGGTAGTACACACTATGTCTGGGGATCCACATAAGGGTCAAGTTCCTGGATTGGGCGTAACGTTGGACATATCATTCCTAGACCAGGGGTGATCTACCGCCCTCAGTCAATCGTAGCCTTGATTCTAGATTTTCGAAAATATGTGCGGTATGTGATTCTTTGCTCATCCGAAATCTGCATCGTACTGACATGACTCAACGAAGTCAAAACAACGTTCTCTACGATCGGTTTTGGATAAACGAATTAATCTGCAGCTTTCTATTTATTAATGAACATATGTCTAGCGAATGATGATATAAACTGTAACTATAGGAAGCACATCGACTATCATCTGGATCTATAAATTGTATTAAACTTCCAATCAGATCACGAAATTTGAATGTAAGAATACCTAAATTCGATTACGATAGACAAAAACGTTATGCCATCATAAGTGTTGAGAAAATGAAATTTGGTTTTATTGCATTAATCCTAGTCCTAGATCTTGTCTTGTTCTAGAATGATCTAATTGCCTTACTGTGCGACGTGTAACTCTTTGAGTTACTCAAAATTTGACAGTTGTCGGCAAAATCTTTGCGCTTAATTCAAAATTTGCGAACCTAAAAACCTAAGACAGATTGACGCACTCTTGTAGGTTTTTCTTACTAAGTTGTTATCTTATGATTACTAAATTCCATGTATTGCAATTATTTATCAGCTAGGACTAATGTCATTTCACGCTTTGAATGGAAAAATGTTTTTTCTTCTGGAAGTAGCATGTATCAACTAAAATGAATGCCGTCATAAAAATGCCAATGGTAAGCGCCACTTTGCGCGACACTACGGGATAAATGTTACTATGAACAAATCAAAACATGCATCAAAATTGCATTTTTTGCAATGTACGTTCATAATTAGCACTTTTTTATAGTAGTTCTGTTTTGCGAAATATCAAAAGCAGAAAAAAAATTAATCAAACTATACTTAAGAAAATATGGCTTTCGGAAATCATTTTCTACCATCCATATTATCCGTAAAAATGGAATTGATTATTCAGACCAGATTTGATGTCTGTTTCGAACTTAAAGACAAGGAAGATGATTGGAATAAATCTGTACTGTACTAGTTTCAATCGATATGATAAAAGCTCAAATTTATATACATTATACGCTTTCAATTTTCCAGAAAAAGATTTATGAGACTCAAGACTCTGTTGCTTCGATAATCAAAGAGAATACTAAGAGGTTGGAACTGTTGCAAGTAATAAGTCATGAGAAAAAAGATTTGGTGAACATTGTAAATTCACAACCTAAGAAAAAAGAGCAGGTGGAAAAGATTGAAGGGGTAGGTGAATTGCAACAATTAAATCTTGCCATTTAAGAGCAAAATACTTTCTCTAAATCATAATAGCAACTATCAATGAAATTACGGATATCAATCAGTTTGCTATGAAAAACATTTGCATATGAACTAATTAAATTATCAAAAGCTTTGGATTGAACACTTCAAAAAATACTGAGCAATAAGTACTGTTCGAATTAGATCTCGACTACACAATATAGGGTTCCATTTTATTGAAGGCGCTTGTAGATTTGTCTATTTCCACTGTATTTGTATTTCATCATTCGCTTCGTTGATGATAATGCTAGATAGCAGAATTAATTAGGCTGCTCTTTTTAATGACGAATGAGTTTACATTCTGCGTAGATTTAATAATCGAATCACTCATTTATAGAACAGTATTTATATCGGAAATCAGTCACTGATCATTTATTTATTCCAGTGAAATTATCTGAAAAATGTACCTATTCTAAATTATCTTTATACATATGTATTAGAAGTTCAAAATGTAGAATCATTAAAAATTGATATTTTCTCATATACTCGTAGATTCAAGAGAAATACAATCGAACTTTGGATAAACTTGAGAAGTTCGTCGAAGATCAACAGAAGCAGATTCAGGATTTGAAACTGGAGATAAAAATGTTGAAGACAAAAGGAATGCCTCCAAGGGAAAGAATAAAAGAGGAATTGGAGGAAGTCATCATACAAGAGGTTGAAATGGAAATGCCTGAAAGAGAATCGCCGCCAGAACCACCAGAAGAGAGAGATGTAATCGAAGCTAAGGAGTCGGAAGAAGTGACAGTGATTCTAGATTTCAAAGAAGACACTGGACCGTAAGTTTAATGTGCATAAAGTTGTCTTAATGTTCTAACCCTTGCAATATTTTTGGTTCTCACGTTCTTACTGGTCTGTTTTACGTATAGGTATTTTGAAGATGTTAGTATCATTAGGAATGGTATATATATGGAAAAAATAGGAATCAGGTCTACTTGTGTAAGCTATTTGATACACAATAATGTTCCTAAATGTGATAATTTGGTTTGATGCATTTATGTTAATTAATTGTGAAGTAGTAGTTCCACTAAAATATTTCATATGCTTAAAAGTTGTGGATGTGTTATACAAGTATTGAGATGACGCATGGGAACATTTACTATTTTCAAGCTTTTGCATCCAAATTGTGGATTAATGGATTGATACACTGCATAAATCAAACTACAATGCAGTAATCGCAAGTCTACATGAATAACGTATAATACAGCTACTTTATTACGCATATAAATTTGAATCTGATGCTGGCTTAGTGCAAGCTAGCAGCATCGATTGTACTATTTCTTAGGTCTATTTTTGCGAAAATGCGTTCGTTAAATTTGTCAGCATCTGCCAGAGGCTGAACGGTTCCACGTTTGACTATAACGTCGTTGCGTCTGCTGTTTAATATGTTTCTTTATACAAGAGATGTCGAGGTCTCTGTGTCTCTGTGGAGGGTCTCATTGGAGGAATACCATGCGGCAGCAGTAATTGTATTCTGCAGGACTACTTTTAGGCTTTGCACCTACATTTTGGCGAGAAAACGTCAAGTCGTAGGAAGTATAGACTAAAAGTTGAAAAAAAGTAATTGGTAATTTGATTTTTGGGAGTTAAGTGCGATTTCGCTAGGCGCTAGTCATAAATAACACCTAGGAACCTGGCAGAGTTTTCTTATGATATGCGAGCTCCGTTCACTGGACATTATAGGATGCCACTATCTCTTTCAGTACTATGGTTAGTCTGTGATTTAGTATGTTTAATTTTGCTTAACTACTGATACGATAATTTCAATAGATCCTCCGCCGCGTTCTGAAGCCTATCGTACACCAAATCTCCAGACCATGACTGAGTCGTGTGATCTGATCAGCATTATTTCGGCGGGCATGTTGTCCGAATTAATGAGGACTTTGAAATAATTGTTGAACGGAGTTCTATAAATCAATGTTTAAAGCACGGAAGACTCAGAAAAATCCTTAAAAAAATAATCACATGCTGGAGATGGAGGGACGCCCATTACTTGATACGTATTTCATTTGTGGGCGAGAATTAGAATTGAGATAACTAACAAATATGTAATGTTACGAATTTTACAGATATATTGCTGAAGCTGAGTATGTAGTAAGAGACATGCTAGACAACTTGCTGGTAGATGTGGATACTAGAATTTCAAAGCTATCCATTGAAAACATGGTGAGGAGCATATTGAGTGGTGTCCTTCACACTACCAGTGTCGTTGATATCATCAACGAAATTGTGAATAATTTGCCCATTACACCATCAGACGAACAATTTAAGATCATCGATGAAAGTGCTGAGAAGTTGCGTCAAATAAATGAGATTAGTGTGAGTATACTGACAGATATATTGTTTAATTAACTTGTTATGCCGATGTGTATCGCTTTGTTATAACGAAATCACTAATAATCCAAGGGCTTGCCTCCATCTGCACGTAACTCGCAGCTTACTCACACAAGTCAATTGCAGTTGTACGTTTCAGTACTTGTTGGGCGCATGTTTACTGTATTTTGTTAACAAATTTATTTCTGGCATGTCCTAAAAGTTTCTCAGTGATAATTATGTGGGATTAATTCTAACAATTTTGGTCGCATTTGGGAACGACCCCTAACGTAGAAGATAATCCTTATTGGATGATCTAATTGACATTAATAGCACAATTATTAATGATACTTGCAGCAAAGGATTGAAATTCCTGAAATTGTAGATTCACCATTATATTTCAATTCCAACCCTCATAGCAAGATGAAATATCGCGTATTCTTAATATTATTATCAATTGTTACAAATTACTAATCTGGTGAACAAACCATTCTACTGATATAAAATAAACAGTAAAAAGCCAAGAAACTACAAGCAGGAGCAGGTATATATCTGCAATGATATATAGGTATGCTGATAATGCCAATATTCAACAAATCTGAATCATCATGCATCGCGGCAACAAAATCCCAGTTCAGCAAGATTGGTATTGAATAAAAGGTTAGATATTGAAAGAAATGGATATGTCCGATATATGGCTACTTGTAAGACAATGTTATAAAAAGAGAATTTTTATAGCGGGTATAGTTCTGTTTAAGATCATTAAATATTCCTCGATAGAATTGGTAATGGATATACTTGAATGTCTTATAAGAATCATTTTAAAAAATCAAGTTAATAGGAAAATAAGAATGGATCCCAATTGCTTCAATATTTGGATTTGACTGTATCTATGGAAGACAAAAGAGTCGTCTTGATATAAGCGTCAAATGTAAATCAACGTGATTTAGAGAATATCAACCTAGTTTTCAAAATAAAACATGGATCTACAATCAAGAATTAGGTAATTAAGTACACTGAAAAATTACATACACCATTGTTTAGAAAATTTCATGCAAAATGCCAAAAATGTATACACCTACTGACTGAAATTGCCGTTTGAATTAAAGGTTGCAGACTTCCATAACTAGTATATTTTTTCACGAATATTGACTGACATGTAAATTGAACCTGAATTTTTTGGACAAATAATGCACATTTCTCTTTAAACAATAGAGTCAATACTTGTAACTCTCGAATATGATCGGATAATCCACAAAATCGTAAAAGATTCATGACAAGAAATTTTGATGTGGTTTCACAGTTATTTTTATCAATGCATCATACTTCTTTGAGGAGATACAGAAGGAGGATGCCGTATCGTTAACTATATTACTAATGAACGATATCTGAAGATATTACAAAATTATGTCATTCCACGGATACAAATCCAGAAGAAAGGAATTGAAAACATGTTTTTTATGCAATTAAAAAAAATTGTACTCAGGATCGTGTTACAAAGACACATTATGTAAATTGATAGCTCCAAAGATTGCTTGATTTTAATTCAGCAGAATTAGAATTTAAAATAATATATTAGAGTTTAAATTGTTGCAATTCAACCAGAAATGCTGAATAATGTTGTGTACAATGTGGTGGAACGGTTGCTGATTGTACAGCACAGCAAAATGGACATATCGAACATTTTTGTTGGACATAAGAATTCCCATTATTGAGCATTCGAATTTCTTTTACATCTTGTTGGTAATTTGAACTATTAATCATACATAGCACTTACTTTATGATAACCTCAACAAGCGTAATGTTAGTCTCTTGGTAGGGAAACGCAAAAAACAAAATTGTATGGTAAGCCAAGACAAAGTGTCTCGCCAATAAAGTTCTGCTAGGAATTTATTAAGGGTTTTCACCCAATAATTGACTACGACGTTATCACTGAGATTGGCCAGTTTGATTTAACTCATAAAATGCATTCCGATTCTTCCCGGCTCACGCAGATTGATTTTGAATTAGGGCAAACGCATGACCTAATGTTTCGACTACTATACTGAAGGTCACACTTAAAACTCTAAAGCTAGTAGCTGTATACCGATGGCTTCTTTTCTCAGTTAACTGAAATACTTTTTCCACCAGACAAGCGAAGAAAGTCTTTTGAATTGCGCCCACGAATTACTAGAGGACGTTCTGGATGAAGTGATGATGGTAGCAGGAGCACCTCATGATGTCATCTTCAAGATGGTCAATAAGCTGGTAGATATGATTCCCAGTGATATACTTCTGAGAGAGAGGTCGCTGAATACAATTTCTGACAAAATTAAAGACATCGTAGAAGGAGAAGAATTGGATAGCGAAGAACTGAGAAGTTATATAGAACGTGTCCCAGAGCAATATAGAGAACTCTTGGGCCAAATAATCAACGCTATTCTCGAACGGGTCTACGGAGAGGGAATTGATTATATCTATATCATTAAGCACGAGTAGTGGTTTAGGATTCTCTTTAATCAATCGATAGAAAATATATTTATTTCTACATCTATACAGTTTTTTCTCTTATGAACTACTAGCCCAAGAGAGGCAGACAATTGCAAAATATATCCAAATTTAAGTCTTAACGTCGGATAGCAACATGGTGTTGTAAAATGTGGAAGTACTGAATTTGTAATGTTTCCTAGATTTTTGTATGAATGAAAAACAAATACAGAAATTGAAACTTTCAGTCCGCCTTGCACACAAAAAAATGATATGATTATATAAGTACAATTTCGAGTAAAAAACGAGAATTTATGGATCATATATGCATTTATTTGCCACTAAGCTGTTATATACGTTTACAAACGGGTAAATAAATCTCTTGTACAAGTGAAATATATGATACAGAGCAATTAAGAAATTTCATGCATTAGTGCAACAAATGTCTATAACCAATGCCACTGGATAAAATTTCCTGCGATTCTTCTTCGTTGTCCTTTGTTACACCTCACACATATAATCTATTTCGCATGCGATTAGTTCAAACTTGGACGTATGAAGGCCTTGATGTTGTTTATCTGAGCCGATCAAAAGCGGCTGCCATCGCAACAGCCGATCAGAATCTTAGTTGTCGGCACAGTAGCATTAATGGATTAAGATCTTCCATGCGTCACTAGTTAGAATAAATCGTACGCGAAATCGATGCTTTTAGCAGTAGTATAGCAAAATTTTTCTGATTCAAAATGTCATATGAATTGCATATAATTAGAAGAATCAGAGAGAAATTCTGATCTAGAATGCAGGGATGTGTGGATTCGATTCCTATGGGCGATATAATTTTCTTGTTTACGAGTTGAAATAATAAGAATTCGTTTATTGAAAAAACGAAATAACAAGTCTGACATGAAATGTGTTTAACTTCAAAAATCATTTCTCAATCACACACGTATCAGCACGATTAGACTGGGTAAAACATTGAAATGGGCATGGTTTGATTAAATTCCGATATACAATTAAGGATGTACAATAGACGTCATTTGTATGTTCATATTTCGATATCCTCCAACTGTACGTCGCGTGTTGGCGTCGTGATGGATATCCAAACACTGCACGAGTATTACTAATTTAGGACATGCAATAAACGATTTGGCTACAGAAGCCTTAAGTTATGACAGCGATTACAAACAGATGGTCATGGATCATTTGGAAAGTGTTTTGGTATCTATGAAACTATGTATATTCAGTCCAAAAAATAGAATCAATTTGTTACTTTATTGCTACTACCTTCGTCATGTGTATAATCTCTTAATATTGTGTGACATCATTGATGTTTTATTTTAAATGGAAATATTTGTGGTCTAGTATGAATGATTCCTTACTTTAAGTGGCATACATTATAGGACTTCATAGGGAACAGTATCAGAGTCCTCAGGTTACTAACTTTCTAACTTTTGATACATTTTCTTTCACAAAATAAAACATTCCATAAAACCAGATTCTTTTATTTTTACATAAAAACTATCATGTTTTAATCTTGATACTTTTCGAGACTGATGCTTTGATACCAGATATTTCTCCATCATATCTCTTCAGCTCTTTACGCACTTCTCTCACCTTAAATAGAAAAATTATAAGTGTATAACATTGAAGCATGTCAATTAGGTGATTTGCCAATCCTTTACATGTTTTAAGATGAGATCTGAGACCTTACATGCAAACGGACTTTAAGGTTTCAAACAAAACTTCTGAAACTCATCCTTTGGTTGTTTCTTTGATTCATTGCATTTCGACTGATTCATAATTGAAACCACATATGTTTACGAAACAAAGTTTACCTATCTTGGCTGTCGAGCAAGATACAGATTTTACTGTTAATCTTGTAGAATTAAATTTGAAAAATATCAAAAATAAAAGAAATAATTTTATAATGGATTATAAAAATTTCTAAAATCTAATCTAAAATCTTCAATATACTGATACAACTGAACTAAAGTCTACCTACTGGGCGCCATTTTTTAAGATTGTAAATAGCTCTCTGCAATATGGCCCTGTTTGTAGTTTGTCTGTGCGCTTAATCTCACATTAAAAAATATACAGAAAAAAAAACAATTCATCACACTTCAACCTAATATAACCACGACCAGTGAAAGGAGAAACTTTACTAATTTGCCTGCTGCTGCCACAGCCTTTACACGAGTTATTTTTGTACTTTGACAGAGGCTGCAGTAAAATGTTTTTTTCAAACGAAAGTGCATCCATTACTGGTGGAGTAAAGCATGATGATTCATACAGCCCAACACAGAAAAAGTTGAGAAATTGAAAATGAACACTGAACAAAATTGTAAACTTTACAGATATACTCACAGCACCCTTTCTCCTAATAATTGCTTTCCTATACTTAAGCTTGTGTTTCACTCTTGGATTCCTATGTTCCTTCTTCCTATGTGGTGTTAATCCCTTATTTTTTGCCATTTGATAAGTTATTGCCCTCTTCTCACCTGAGAACATTAAATAAAATGTTAAATGTCTGCTGTGTGGAGTGAAACTCCTGCCAGAAAAAAATATGTATTTAGCGATCAAAGCATACAAATAATGATTCAAATTTCAGAATTTTTATCTGAATGATGGAAGATTTTCATCAAGTACGAGTATCTACAATCTACATGAATAAAAATAATGCACTTATCCAGTACCCTCAACAGTTTGTTTAGGATTGCAGAAAGAAACAAAAAAATAGCTAAAAGTCACACCTAAAAAACTAACTTTATGATAATTAACATTATTCCATTATTTACATCCATGTTCATACCTTTATCATCGGTATCTTCCTTTCCTTGCTCCTCTCTGTCATCAGACAATTCAGAATCATCATTGTCATAATCCTTTGTTGCCTCTCCATCTAAGTCTTTATCAGCCTCAGGTCGCTTCTTTGTCAACTCTCCATCTTTTTTAGCTTTATTAGATACTTCTTTCCCATCAACTCTAGAATTAATTTTCACTTTGTTTTTCTTCATTTTTCCTAACACATCTTTCTTGCTACTATCTAGTTTACTATCTTCATCTAACTGCAAGCTCGTTTTAATCTCTTTCAAATTAGAAAGCAGTTTCAAAGTTCCCTTCTTCTGTACCGGCTGCTTATCAACACTTTCCTCGTTATCTTGGAGGATTAAGACGATCTGTGGCTTGACAATCTCTTCAAATACTGGCTCAAGTTGCAGAAGCAATTGTCGATACTGATAGAGCCTTTTAATAACTGGGTGGTTTTGAATGTTGGTTGCTTTTGATGCTTTCAAAAGTAAATACATGTAGATGTTGGTGCAGTAGCTAGAAAGTAGATTTAACCTTAATAACTGTGAGTAATTTATACAGACGTATATCAATTCATCAATCCACCAATTTTTCATTTATTGGAGTTATTAACTAGTGGTAGGTCATTTTTTACAGAAGTTCAAAAAATATATGTAACAAAAATACAATATTGACTAAACTCAATTAAAACAGGTCAGTCTACTAAGAAGTTATAGAGACAAACATGATTCAACCTTCAAAGGCATATTCTTTGACCTTTTTCTTGAAATTGATACCTTCTTTGGGTAGTATAGGTACATGCTTCCATTTTACTCTGTGTGCTATTTCAAATAAAAATATTAATTATGTTCTCCAAAGCTACAGTCGAGACACGTGAATGATTCAGTGATTAAACTAACTTTCCAATAGAAATATCAAACAAACTTTTTAGAAACAAAATAAATAAAAATTGAAGAATCAAAAATAATCAATTTTATTTCTTACTTACTTCAAAATCAGTTCGTAGTATGTCTGTACAAATTCTATTGCATTACAGTTTGGTATTTGACCCCTTTTGTATTTTTGTACAGTAGGATGTAAATAGTCTTTTCCTATACTCATTTTAGCTGAAACATCATAATAGTCACCACGAAAATAAGGAATCTTAATCATATGAGTAATTGGTTTGGAGGAAAAAGTAATAATTTACCTTGAAAATCTTCTATTAAGCTGAACAACTCTGGAGATTCCTTTTGTAATAATTGGATCTTCTGTCGAGATGATAGTTTAGAAAAATCTGTCTTCACTATTTCCTCAGACTGTTTTTCATTTTCTGAAGTTTCCTGGAAAGAAAGTTAACGAGTACAATTCGTTACTACAGTAAGTGTTTTTTTTATATGATTAATAAATTGGTTTAAACAGGATGAGAAGTTTCTTTAAAAAAGTATATATTTTTTAATCAATTGATTATGAAAACTATGTAAACTGTTTATGTGCCTTGGAAAATATACTTTTGCATATTGTTCTTCAAGTATTGTAAATCTGGGAGTAACTATTTTTTTTTTCAGTGTTAATCTGCTATTGAATTTATCGCATAACTCATGCTTGCACTATTATATTTAACTGAAAATACAGTAATCCTGTCAAAAATGTATGAGAGAATAACCAGAGAAAATAGATTCTGGAATATTTATTTGATTTTTATTAATATCTAAACTATATGAATATCAAATTGATGTATGTTATTATCATTTTAATATTTACAATAAATTCTCTTAATTTTGTTTGCTAACATGTGCCATTCAGAGCAATATTGATATTTATGAAAATACTTAGGCTTTTCAGTATTTTTATCCAAAATAACACTATCTGCCAAACTGATTTTGAAGTAATTATACTTAAGCTTTTTCAATCACTTATATTTTTGTTACAATTATACTCTCAGAATAACACCTCAAATATGGTGAAAATGAACCAATGCCTTTTGATCCAAAGATATGTTATTCATGCCTATTCAATCATGATCAACATACATAGTAAATAAATCTTTCTCCAATATATCAGGAAAATGTGATTGTTGAGACAGAGGCTCATCAGTTGATTACACCACTTCCTACCTTGAGAGATCTGAAGTCATAAAAATTGACCAGCTAACATAGATAGAGCAATTTATTCTGAAGATAGATATTCTCTAACATAAGATATAAGATAAATTAACGGGTAACTGATCAAGGTGTCTGATTTGTGTAGAATAAAATAATATGATGCATGATATGCTATGCTACCAGCTATGCTCACTTACTAACCTTATTCAATATATCTAGGGAGAAATCGTCCTCATCCAATTGCTGAGCAAGTTGTTTTTGCAAATTCCTAGCTTCTTCTTCTTCCTGTTCTGCAAGATGTGCATCTTTCCCTTGGAATCCTCCATAGTCTGCATCTACATAGTCTGTCTTATAGTACTGTCTCTTATCTTTACCCCATGCCCTTATATCTGGTAAATGGTCATCATCCTGTTCCTCAATGTCACTAGCAGCTAAGTCACTTTTGTTGTCAGAATCTGAACCAACACCAAAAACTTCATCCTAAGGGAGAAACAATGTTTATGCAATGAATAGTTTTGCTTTGAATAAAGCAAGGAAATTTTCAATTGTATATTTGGTTATGGCTCATATAGATGAAAATATGGTCTGACACCAAGATCTGTAAAAAATTGTATGCACATAAATCATAGTGGAATTCAAAGTACTTCATATCGAGTTTAGTATTGCCAGTGACAGCAAATCTGAGCGGGTTATTATTATGGATTTATGTTACTTTAATTCAACCTTAACATTTTTATCACTCATCAATAAAAAATAGCTTTTACTTGTGCATAATACTTTTAAAAAATAGTTATCAAGGAATATTACACTGCAGGTATATAATAATGCCTATTAAGATTTCATTTTATTCTGTGATGTAGAACCCTTTAAATCTCATTGCTTGCGGCAACCTCAACAGTTTTGTGATAACTGAGGCCCTTTAGTTAATTTTTTGTGAATTTGTTTGAGGTGCCAGAGTTAATAACAACAATAACACTAACAGAAGATAGGACACACACAAAACTTTTAATTTGTGTGACCAGAAAAATTTGGGATAGTCTCTGTTTGAGTCCTGATCTAGTTATAGTACTATCTGTGCATGCAGAAACACCATGTTTTTCACATGTCTTTAAAAATAAAATATGAAAATGTTTCCTGAACGACTGTTGATTAAAGGTACGTATTCACAATGCTGTGGAGGAATGTGAACAGAAATAAAAAAACCTACTTCGCTGTCCGAATATTCTTTACGTCCTCGTCTCACTTTTTGTAGTAGTTGCTTTTCCTTTTCGTCATAATCATTTTCGGAGTCTGAGGCAGAATAGTTGCCTTCTAAACTGCAAAATATAAACGGAATTTGTAGGTAGGTATATGAAGATATTAGGAGCAATGTGAACAGTTTTTCAACTTACTCCATTTCAAAATCAGACACAACTCAGCAATAATTATTCTTCGTTCAATATAATATTAAAAAGGCCAATGGTCTGAGAATCGAACACACTTTTAAAGAACAAGCACTGAATGAAAAAACATAACCACATAGTCCACACACTAATAACCTATTTTACTCACAGTTTCTACTGTCAAGCACGGCTTCTGTGTACCGTGCTGTCAAGGTTATGGAAAGATAAGGATGCATTGATAAGCTCGATGTATCGAAACATCGATGTTGTTATGTCGATATAGACTTTGGTCGTCGTTGTGTCGTTGATAGACGTAAACAAAAATATCTGTTTGAAGGATGTTCAAAATGTGGATTTGAGAAATGAGTGGAAAATAAACTAAAAAAGGAATCATCGTCTGAATTCTTATATTATCGACGATTGTCTACTATTGTACGTATAATTTACATTATTAAAATAGTGCTGAAGGAAACTTATTTTTCTAAGCAAGCAGTAATAAATATAACTATAGGACTAAGAAAAATAAATAATTATCTTAGATGTGTCGATACATTTATTTTATTTAAATATATATACACTGAGGAAACATACATTCAATATATATTAAAAACCCGTAAACACTTATTCATTCAAACTCTCTCCATCGCTACATATGATGACATCGAAATCATTGCTTTTCTGAAATAAAACTATTAATATAGGTGACGAATTCATATGTTTCTTTGAATAAGTTACCTTGGGTGAATCTGTCACTGTGTTGTTCCCAGTTCGTGTTTTTCTCCTCTTGACAGACACGAGAGATGTACTGAAAGTAAAAGTTGTCAATTTTGTTATCAGGCTGAAATACATTGATAGTTAATTTTTTAATGAAATTGTATTGCAACACATGTAGGCACACTAGCCTTAGCTGGTTGAGCTCTTGTTATGAACTTTTTTAAATAAGAGATCATGTATATTTGGAGCTTTGCATTTGAATTGGATATAATGCTGTTGATCGACAATACAATGGAGTCAAACTGCAAAAGATGCCATTGAGCAGCGCCACTATGTTTTGCAGAATCATTTGACAAAATAGTGTAGAGAAAAGATATCTAAATGATGGAAGAGTTCCACCAAGTAAGAGCATCTACAATCGACATGAAAAAAAGTGTTTTAAATAAACTGGTAGTCGTGTCCGCCAAATTCTGCAGGATTTCTTGCTGGATGACCTAAAGTTAAAGGTTTCATACAACCAAAATATTTAATATCTCTTGTCAAACAAAAAATATCACCTTAAACATTTTATAATATATATAATATTAAGTATAATGCAAATAAAGAACGTTATGTGACATATACAAGATCGCGAAATTCGGAGTATTGATGTATATTGGCTTTATGATCGGAAACTCCAAAAATATAGGCATAACATAAAACATAAATGAACCTGCAACATCAACACTCATCTTCAAGCGTCGCGCACTATGGCGCTGCCAAATGGCAACTCACGAAGTCAAAGGTCCAAACACTTAATAAATGAAACTGTTTATCTTGAACCAAAATATTGTCACAATCACAATATTTGCCTCTATTATGCGTGGAAAGTGAAAAGCAATGTAGGAATTTCGTAATATATTCTTCATAGTGTCAAAAATGCATTTCAATTTGCCTAATTTTGAATGATTACATTTTTTCAAAAGAGTGTCTAAAAAATGAAACTTATTAAGTTTGATTTTGTGATCAATTGTGGTCTCCTTACCTTTCTTCTTTAATTCCTTGTCTTGCTCTCTTGTAATATATCTTTCGGTTGTCTGGTTCTAAAGATTTCCACATATCACTAATTCTCAGTGATATTTGTCTCTTATTTTCATCTGAAAATATAATAGTCTAAGACCCAGTGACACTCGACTGTATGTCATCGCGAATTTAAATACGAATTACACAAACGTATAGTATGCGTATAGGGGATTATGCAACAGGAACTCGCAAGTCTGCCAAGCAAATCCTGTGCAAACATGCATATCCACGCTCTCTAGTTCTAAACTGTTTGACTAAGACTAACTGACTGTTGTCACTGCTTGATGCTCCAAGTTATACAGATATGCCCATCTCAAATGTTCCATAACCAAATTTTTAAAAATCTTGACATTCGAGACGTCTGTTTTGACAACTGTTTACATCTTCTGGATGATTTACATACATGATGATCTTTTCTTAGCTGCTACCGCTGATCTCAATGCAGTATTAACAATTATCAATATTATCACTTTTAAAACTGCGGGTCCTCTCCGAAAGGAAATCCTGGGTACAGCCCTGTGCACACCTAGATATTTTTCAAGTGCTTGTCGCCCTCTACAAGCCTATATAATTTTTTTTATTCATCAGTTTAAATTCCAGGATTTCTTTATTTTCTCAATAAATTATGAATGCACTTTTGCATAGAATTTTCTTGGCAGACTTGGGGTTCCATAATGCCCTATACGCATTCTAAACGCGTTCATAATTTTTATTCAAATCCGCAATGACGTAGGTTCGAGTGTCATTGGCTCACATACTTCAAGTACAATTTTACTATATTCTTGTTTGAAAACAAAACCGTTCCTAAGGAAGCAGTCAACAATCAATATCATTACATCAATTTCAAAATTTAATTTTTCATATTTTGTAATTTGATAGAGGTTGTAGATACAGCCGAAACGTTAGTAAAGAGACCATTTGATAAGATTCAGAAGTAAAAATAAAATTTTATATTATCTGTTTGAAGAGAATATCAACTGGTATTATTTCTCCCAAGAAATTGGAATTGCTGCAATGTCTTTCATAAATATATTAGAAATCACATTCATATATTTTCTATCGCCTAATATGATGTATACTAACCTGGGTGTTCTGATGCGATTTTTCCCCTCCACTCATCAGCAAATAGCATAAAGGGACTCGATGACTTTCTGTGTTCATCTTCTAATAACTTCTTTGGTACCTGCGTACCATTTTTCATCACATCCATATTATCTCTAATCAAACTTTGTCTATTAGAAACTTCGCTTTCTATCATTTCCTCTTTGACCACCAACGTCACTTCGTCGTCGTCCTCCACACCACTGACAGATGTCATAGCAACCAAATGTTCAAGTGGTATTACCTCAATAGCTTTTCCTGTTGGCGATGTGAGTTTGACTTTTGTAGGTCTACCACCAAGAGCTTCATCCATCCTCACTACATGACCAAAATTGTCTGGAGGCTTTGGAGCCACATCGTCTTTAGACTCCATTTTCTCTGTGATTTGTGAATCATTTGCTGATAATTTGTATGATTCAATGGATGCCAACAATTTTTTAATATTTGCTGAGTCATCTTTCACAGTTGACGTAGAAGTTAACAGCTTGTTATCAGCCATGTTCGGAGAATTTCTGACAGGAAGACGCTTCTTTTTTAATACTCTCTTTAATATGATACGTTTCGCTTTCAGATCACATGCAGTATTTGATTGTGCACCCTCATAGCATACCAGCGGATTTTTATCTAATCGGGGCATTTTTGGTAGAATATGCGGTTGTCCTTTCATTACCAAATGATCTGATGAGTTTGCGGATTTTTTTTGCATATCAGTGATATCTTTAGAAGAATCTGCTGAGCATCTTGAGCTGTCTACCGATACCTTCAGTCCACAAGAAACGTTAGAAGTATCTACTGCATGATGATCATCTAATGTCGTTGGAGCTTTCAACATATTCATTATATTAGTCTGCTTATTCACTTCAAGATTTTCGAGTGATTTTGTAGAAGCTTCTGGCAGATCTTTTTGAGTATTTGATACTTTGTTACTGTCTCCACAGCAAGTTTCTTTTGCCGCAGCGCTAGCATTAATAACTGATGGAGGACGTATTTGTATTTTAGGTAGAATTTTGGTTGAACTATTTGTAACATTAGCAGATAGGGAATTTATCTGTGTACTAGATGCACTAGCAATTTCCTTAGTAGTTATAGCAGCAGATAATTCTGGAGTGTTTGGAAGATATACATTATTTATTCCTAGCAACGAATTATTATGTGGAGAAGTTTTAGTGGCAGATGATATTAGTGGTGGAAGAGGTGGGACGTTTAGTATACTTTTATTTGGAGGTGAAACATAACCCTGTCCAACACTTTGCGTTTCTTGATTAGTTGACTGAGGTCCTTTTTTTGAGTCGATGTTATTGGACAGCTCTTCAGGATTGATGCATACCTGTGGACATGTCAAAACAGAAATGTTATCGAGTGAGTGAGTTGTCATGTGCTCTAGTAAAATAATTCAATAGCTAAAGCTATTCAAAACTATTTGGAAACATTTCATTCATATTGACATGAGATAAAAACATTCCAATTCATACTATTTTGTCTGCACACATCATGCCTGCATGCTGTATTAGAGCATGAATGGAAAAGAACTTTGAATTAAGCATCACATCAACACTGCCTTCTGCGCATGGGAATCCATTTTTTTCAACAGTTCCTTGTCAAAAACATATATCTTCAATATAAATGGAATGTAATTGTTACCGCACGTATAATGCACGTGGCTACAACGGCGCACTTAGCATCAAACCATCACACAGTGAAATCGAGCTTAGTATTTTTCAGACCTTTGCACATCACACACTCACCTCTTTCCTCAATTGTGAAAGGTTGAGAGTGGCAGTTTTTTCAAGAAACTTTTGCTTTGTCGCCAGTTTTCCATATAATATAATCAAAAAATAGAAACACTAATTATCTTTTCTCGAGTCATTGAAAAGGTAGTGGAATCCACCAAAGTGGCTTCATTTTCTAGTTATCTTCTGGCTTCAATAAAGAACAACTTCATTAAACTATAAAAAACAAGATATCATCTTTAACTGACGAAAATGAAGACGAGCTATGTTTGGATGCTTATTACTCAGTAGCTGAAATGACATGAGGGCAAAACACCACTATGGACAATCTAAGGGCAATGCTATGTGCGAGGTAGGGCGATACTATGATACAATACTAAGTGTGGCGCATCGTTATGGACATACCCTAAGGCATGTTTACCTTAGATAATAAAAAAAATTATTACTTTCAGCTAGTTACGTCTTGAACGTAAAACTAACTTATTATTTTTAATAGGTTATGCAAATTCATGCAGGAACATACCTTTTCTTTTAGTACAACAGAGCATAATCCTTTAACTTGGAACTTTTCACCTAAGGCAAGTACATCCTCAATATCTCTATCTAGAACTTTTATTTCACCAGTGTACATGAAATCAATAATATACTTTAAGTGTTCATATTTCACGTCAGTCAAAACAATGTATGGTTGGAAAACTTGTCCAATGTGGTTCTCAAGTATTGACTGTAAAAGAATTATGTGTGAAATATGGATTGAATTCTGTAATAGAAAAAACACACACATATACATCATAAAAGATAGAAGAAATATTGTATCACATAGAAATAATGAAAATTACAAGTTCACATTCTACCAACACTAAAATCAGTTGTTAAGGAGATTACACTCAGATAAGAATGGAATTATTCCTTCCTATAATATTAGGTAGTACGCACTCTCATTCCAGTTATCTTTTGTAATGGTTTAAGTGGGAATTATAATATTTAAACAAAATTGTGGAACTTGTATATTGATGTACACTTGATTTATATTTGGTTTGGTGCAATTGTAGCTGGTCCATTTTATTTTCCTGAAAATCAACTGAAACTTACAGGATATAGAAACTGGATTGCAAGTACTCTAGAATTAGAATTACTGTAAGTTCAAAATAGTCTTAACAATCCCTAAGTTGTATCAGTAGTTTGTATGTAATGTTCACAATTGAATTAGGAATTGCAAATTGGCACCCTTCATTTTTTACCACCACCTAAATTGAACGGAACATTGTGTAAAATCAAGTTTGGATACTTAATATATCTATTTTTTTTTACTGTAGCAAAAAAATGAATCACAGCTGGAGAATCATAAAAAATAAAGTTGGGAAACTTTTTGCTAATTTTTGGTGGTTATGATGATTTTTGGTGTTGCTATTCATTCTGATTTTGAAAATCAAAGCAGCAAGACCTACTATGTGCCTTCATTATATCATCCCAAAATGTAATAAAAATTGCTGCAGTTCTTACTGGGAATATGTGGTGACAAAAACAGTGATGGACATACCAACGGAAAAGGGTGAAAGTTATGTAAATATCATAAAACCTAAAAAAAAATCTTCAAACATTTTAGTGACCACAGAACATGCCTTGCCCTTATGTAAAAAATAAATAAGATAAATGACTTGCTTGCAAAAGTTGTTACTATACAATATTGAAGCATAATCTCATCATGATTAACTTCGTCAAAAATCATTCAAATTAATCAATTAATATTGAATGTGATTTAGAACCTCTGTATCATTTAAAATACCCATGGACGAAGGTCTTACATTCAATTCAGAACCTACCTCAAAAAACAAGCTACAGGCTGAAAGAATCAATCTGTGTACTTTCAAATAGTGGTATTCACAAATCAGTACCACATCCACAAATTTTTCGTTCATATGCTGCTCTGTGATCATTTGGAGGAGATTATTTGCGTAGTTATTCCATCGTAGACTATACCGTTCTGATCTACTAGTAGGATCTTCCATCATCTGAAAAAATGAGAGGTATAAACAGCTTAAATATTTCAACACATTTCCTAAGTTTTAAATGCTTGGCAAAATTTAAAGACGCACAACAACACACTATGTACTAATGAATTACCAAGTTTATTTAATAATCCCACATAAAATTCTAACGGAAATACGTATTGCAACTGAACTAGTGTTCTCGTGTGTTTCACACCACAAATGCGTTTGTTTGTGAGTGCTGTTCATCGCATTTGCAGTATTCAAGCTTTTCATAGAGCCACAGAGTCACAGAACCACGAAACACCCAATAATACAAATACCAATAGTAGAGCTGTAAGCAATACTGGATATCCACAAAACATCGAGATGTCGCTCACAGATATCGATTTCAACAAAAGCACTCTAGTTTTAGTATCGATATCGATATATTGAAGATTCACAACGATGCTTGTGGTCTAACATTGTAATGGTGCCTAAACTATAGCTTGAACTTGCGCCATGTGAGAGACGTGAGATCGAACCTTACAAAACAGAGCACAATTTTTCACTAGATTCCGACTTAAGATCGATGTATTCTATATTTTTATCACATACATTTATAGGCATATGATGGATATCTTTTTGATACTTGTGTTATCAATTTTTTGATACATCGATGATGGAATAGAGCAACGTTACATCTCTCAAGAATACAGGAGAAGCTTGTTCTTTCTGTTATCTATTCCATAACTTCTATTCTCATATGACTTTTTATTCACAGATGGCGCAACACACCACATTAGTTGATATGCTCTAGCCGAGATGGCGCGTTATGAACATAAACAAAAAATTAAGGTTAATAGGATTTTATAGGCGTTACCATAGAAACAAAAATTGTAAATTTAAGTAATAAATGCATTACTATCATTAGTGATTCACTCTAAGTACATCTACATCATGGGTTGCTGCGACTCGAAAGAAGACCCTCAAGATCCTGAGGTTAATTTAGATATTGAGGAAAGAAAATGTACGGACGTGTTTTGGTTAATTTTATACGTGCTATTCTGGTTTTTAATGGTGAGTGATCTTTTGTAACCAAAAGCGATAAATTATTATATTTTTTAGTCGAAAGGTTAAGGTATTGGACAAATTTGACTTTCATCATAATTCATTTTTGAATAGTCCCCAAAAAGTAACTTGTTGCACCATAGGCTCCAATTTTGCAAATTTTTGTGGGTGCTCGCCAAGTTGCCAGATAAAATATAAAAATTTCTGTGGTGAAAGCGACACTACTATACTACATTTCACAAATTCCAATAGGTACCAGCAATACTACACAGTTCAGTTTTATCATACAACATATATGAGTAGATACGTTCATCTTTGTGTACAGACATTTCTCATTATTCATGTATTTGTTGGTCTGTAACACTAACGCTCTGTGGCTAAGATATTATTTTAATCAATAATAGTACAGTTTTGACTTTTTATTTTGGATTAATATAATACATCTTATTCACCTCGGTTGGACCATCTGTTATTTTTATCGACATTGCATAATAACTCTGTGACTACTCTGAATTTTGAACCAATTTTGAGAGCAATATGTATGTGAATGTGTGGACTGTAAGCCTGTTTTGAAAACATCTTCTTCCTCCTTTAATATTTATTGTTAAATCTGGCAAATATTGTGTTTCTATATTTCGCTGTTCTGATTATTTAGAATTCCTAATTCTGATATTTAGTTATTTAGAAATTGATTCTCTGAATTTGTGTGATCAAAACATTATACTTTATTATATGTTTTCTTGAAGATTTACCTCATATTTGAATGAGCCAGAATGTTTCCAAGAGTTTTTTCAAATGTTTAGATACAAATCAAATGTTCAAAAGCATTTTGCTACAGTCTCATGGTAAATAGATATTTTTATCTAGTATAATTTTAGCATATTCAACTAAGAATCATTTTTTGTTAATTTTTTACTCATTGTCATTTATTATAAACACGCAAAAATTTTACCATTATTTGAAAATGAAATATATTTTTCACATTGTTATTCCAGCATATCTATCTATTTTCTATTATGTTATTTCTTATATGTTTGTAGGTAGTAATAGCAGCATTCTCATTCATGTATGGAAATCCTTTGAGAATAATAAATGGCTATGACTCATTTGGCAATACCTGTGGTACTGACAGAAATAGACCTATGGCAAATATGAGTCTTTCAGGCATCAATACCATGGACAAGCCGTACTTGCTTTTCTTTGACATGAAGGAACTTAAGAGGTCACTAAAAGTTTGTGTAAAGGAATGCCCAAAAAAAACTATCAACACAATGTCTGAGATTGCTGATTATCACAACCAAGGGGTGGATTTATGCAGTTATAATTTCAACTATAATGATCTGAAAAGGCCTGATGCAAAAACATTGATGAGTGGATCATATGGGCCATGTCCAGTCTTGCCGATTTATGAAAGGTATGGCTTATTTATTGCTCATCATTGCTAATTTCAGGTCACTAGCTCTATATCTGGTTGATTGTCATGTAAGTATTCAGTTATCCGTCAGGTTTTAGATTTCCCAGTTTGTTGTATAAGATTTGATTCAATTTCTTTAACAATATTAAAAAATGTTTGGTGGCAAAAACTGTCCATATATATTTACAAAATTTATTGTTCAGGCAATTGTTCAGGAGTTTGGGTACTGAGGTCATGTTTGTTAACACTCAAAATAGAGATGTCAAAATTCACAGGACACATAAAATTATGTCCTAAATGTGCATGCTCTGGGCCTAGAAATTGTATGGAATTATATTATATTTTTCAAACAAATTTTGGTTAACATGGACATAACAAGAGCTGTATGATACTTTCCATTTTATATTGTTCAAGAAATGGAACATATCTTTTACAAAAACTGGTGTAATCTAAAACTGTGTATAGATAAATGCATGAACTACTAAATTTATGTAAAAGGTTTTTGAGACCATATTACCATAAGCAAACATGGAAATACTCAAGTTAGATATCTCATTTACAATAAAAAAGCATATGGATATTACTGAACCATCAAACAAATTTTGCAATGTTGCTGAATTATGATATACCTATACAAAAACCTGTAATATGCAACACAATTCACACAAGATCAATAACAATATCAAACTGTACATATTCATAATTAATTTCTGACAAGTGAATAATACTTTGAAGTTACTGTTAGCTACTGTAATATTTAGCTGAAAATAAAACAATAATTCATGAAGTTAACAAATATGGGGATACTGTATTGAAACTTTTATTAAGCCCTATTTAGCTATTTGTAATTATGATTTTGCAATAACTCATGACTGCTGATTTGTTCCTTTCAGTTGTTATCCAAGAAGTCTTGTGGAAGCAACTACTTCTAATGGTACAGATTGTGTTAAGGATTCCTATTTCAAATTTCAGCACTTCTATTCGCTTCAATTGAGTTTATAAACCGAAAGCTTTGATCACAGTTATTATACACTTTTCCATTTAACTTAATATATAGCATTATTATATCTTACAACACTTCTATAAATAGTATGATCAATAATGCATGCATGTGCATTACCACAGGATCATTTGTAATTTCTCTGAAATCCTTCATCCTTGAGGTGTATGTGTGAACTGGATATAGTAAAGTTAATTGTATTTATTTCTTCATCATTCCAATATCAAAGATCTGGTATTTTTTATGGCTTCACTTATTGTGGAATAGCATATAGCGATTATAAGATCATGAAATTTGATATAATACATTTTTGACTGTTATTTTGGTCTATTTGTTCTCTCCATTAATGATCCGGAACCCGCTGATCAGATATTAATACTAAGTTAAATACTAACTTATAGTCCTTAGTATTATGCTATGAAAACATTTTCCGAACCTTCGAGACTTTGTATATCTGTCTACGTCGAGTTTTCAGTAGCTAGAATATTCCAAGTTCCGTAGATTTTTTCGACGCGTAATCTCCGTAAGTGATGCATCGGTTTTGGTGGGATTTGTGGAGGGACATGTGGAGGCATAGTAGGTAGCAGGTTAATTATTATTTGAAGCCAGTATATAGTTGGCGGAGTAATTCCCAAAGAATGTCTTCTGTAACTTCGCATTTTTATGATTTTTTTCTGCTAACTGAATATATTTGGACAACAACGGAGTAGACTGTTTTTAAGAGTCAAAGTGTCTGATATCACGGTTCCCTATTATTTCAACGTCAAGTGCAGTCGAAACCGCTTCTGTATTCGTTAACCATATTTTTGCATGTTTCTCTAGTTACTAGGTCGTAATTAAAACAATCTGAGTGGATAGTACATTGTAATTTTTCAGACTATCTTTACCTTTTGTTAATTTTTAGAATTCATGATGATTTTTAGAGCAATAATTATAGAAAACTTTTCTACGACCTCTGTATTCGCTATATGCCATTTTATTGATCTTTTTTTTCTTATTGTATGCCGCTCTAATGGAAGCTTATAAATATAACTGTTCTATTTAAAGATTTGATGACAATAGAGAGTGTGTGGTGATAATGATTAGTCATATCTGAGAATATTCAACGTAAATCTAGAACTGCACTACAGTCAGAGAACTTAAAGTTAGGGGAAGCAGTTAAAACAATGGAAACATCGTATTTAAATAGCTGTAACAGCCGAAAAGATGTTAAAACAATATTAGGGTCTTATATACCGAAGTCTTATGTCTTATTTTGTGCTTTGCAATAAATTGAAATTAAATTCAACCTCTCCTGACTTGAATATACACATCACCATTGTTTATTGCACTTCATTTAAATATAAAAAGGTGCTTAGGTATTTTATTGAATAGCTCTATTAATAATAACGAGCGTCAAGAAGCAGCGAATTTGGCAAGTTGGCCCGGCGTATACAATTCCTGAATTGTTTACAAAATATTCGTTTCAAGATTGCTTTGTGCATATTCGTTTTCATGAGCCTGCAATACTTTCTGATTGACATATTTCAATCGGAACGTTATATATAACGATGATGAAAATATTGCTTGATTGAGTTTGTAGTGAAAATGAATATACTTACTACAAACTGATAACGCATAAATTTACTTTGTAGCGATCACATATTTACTCTAGGTTTTGACTCGAGGAGATATGAGAGAGATCCCATAATTTTTCATTAATATAGTAATATTCCTTTGGCTTGGACTATACTCATCTGTTGCACGTTATCACTTCCACTTTTATTTCTGTTATGTAGATTGTTCATACCATGAAACTCTTACGATTTTTAATGACTGCTATAAAAAAATAAGTACGAAAATCGCACAGTCGCCATTGAATGTATGTTATGATTATTTTCTTTAAGTATGGAAATTTCTGGTTATGAATCTTCATTTCCTTTCCAGTTCTCCAGTTTTAAACAGATGCGTGCCTAAAAATGTCAAAGAAGTGACAGAAGCTATCCTGACTAACTTCTATGGATTTTTAAATAGCTGGGACACTATAGAACAGATTCTTAGCGATCTGTATAAAACATGGAGGGAAATATTGGGTCTAATCTGTTTTTCGTTAGGTAATAGACAAGATTTTTTTTATTTTCAATTGAAATGTATTGTAGAATTAATATTAGTTTGATAATTCGTTTTCCCATATTGATAATATCTGATAAATATGTTCGCGATTTTGAATTTGAACCCGATATTGGTATAGTGTTTCAACATAATCAAAAGAAGTTGAGATAAAACAAACATGAAAGGCTAGATTTTAAAAATCGAATTTAGGAATTACTTTTGCCTAAGGCGGGATTCAAACCACGCACCTTCTGCTTACCGGATAGATACTCTACCAATTGAGCTACGAGGCACGTCTCTCAATCAGTCTGAGTGCTGATGATAAGTAGACTCCCCTGAAAAAAATCTTTCTTCAGAGTTAAATAGCGCGCGTTGTTCACATCTAGAGACACAGTACCAGTGAGTATTTTGGAGCAAGTAAAGACTGAACACATTTCAGTGACAGGTTCATGTAGTATTGTTTCCACCTTGTGAGTTAGCAGTTAGTATTCCAAAACACTGGTGCATTGTCCCTAGAAATAAACAGCGCGCGTTATTTGAAATTCGGAAGAAAAATGGTTTTCGGGCTAGTCACTCTATCAGCACTCGGTCTGATTGGAAGACCTGTGCAGGTCAATTAGTATTGTTGCCATCTTATGGATTAGCAAGTAAATAACTAACACAACTTTTCTATGCACACTTTTCGATATAAATAGATTTATTTGCACTCTGTTTGTTTCACTTATATTTTATCTCTTGACTCTTCTGGTAGCATTGCTAGTGTGATATCTGTTAGTTTCCAGATAGTTTCCCGCTCACTTAGTGTTTGGTAAACGGATTGGATGATATTCCCTTGTTTTATTTTGAATATCATACATATAGAATGAATACATTGAAATAATCATCAAACCTTCCAGAATTGCTTGTATTGATTCTATTGGTTTTACTTGTAGTGGTATCGCTGCTAACGATAGGCATATTGCACTGCTTAGCCCACATAGTAAGTTACTTCATCATGATCAGTTTTTCGATAGCTAGCATTGGCGGTACTATATACCTGTGGTACACCTACTTCGATATAAAGTACCATCTAGACAAAATACCAAAGTACATGCTGCTCTCAGAGTCTGTAAGGAATGAGAGCGCTTTTTTCTGGTTTGCTATCGTGGCTACTATCATTACGGTAAGTTTTTTTGTGTCGAGCTGTTTTGTTTACAGCTAAAGTTTTTGGAGTTGTGGTTGTTGGTTTTTTTTTGGAGACAGACTTCAGGAACAATTTTCTCCCAATTTTGGAAAATTGATATAAAATAATAAAAAAATAGTAATTTGAATAGTGATCATCTATAAAACTATCATAATTATCTTAATACATTTGAATTGCAACATGGTGTACAGTATACATATGTAATCAATTATATATTTTCAAGACGATTGAACCATATAGAGTAAGCAGTTGAACTCATAAAGTGGTTCATGCTGGTTCATAGCCCAGAGCTTCGCATATCTTAATTCCTCCAAGGGCAACATTAACTTTAGTGCAGAAACTTCGTTGATGATCAAATCATGGGATAGCTGCAGTTTGATGGGGCTCATCAAAGTAGAGATCCGGCCTTGTCAAAAAAAAAATGATTTCCTTAAAGCTGAAACTGAAGTGTACGACTATTAGTTATTAATTATATGGATATACGTTACATGCTATTTTTTATCTTTATAGGTGATAATTCTGACGATAATAATATTTATGCGTAAGCAAGTTGACTTCCTGGCAAACCTTTTCAAAGAGACATCCAAGTGCTTGATGCATTTGCCGTCGTTATTTTTCCAACCCATAGTGACGTTTGTCGCATTGGCTGTTTTCTTTATGTTCTGGATTTTCGTTGTGGTAGGTACTTGAACTTTCGCATACTTACTAAATTCTAATTCTGAATAAAATTATACGACCGTACCATGGAATACAAAAACTTGAGGATTATAATGTTGTCCTTTGTGTTTCTCAAATATGTGCTCCATCAATTGGTTGAGTATTAGTAAAATACGGAAAATTCAATTCCATGAACTTTATAATAGTATATATAATAGTCATATTTAGCAATATTAATATTATTCACCACTCTTTCCTCAAAACAATTTGGGTTGAAACATTTCTACAGCGTAGCTTTACTTGACAATTTTCCGTAAAGCAACGTTCTCAGAAGTGCGATATGAAACGCCGCACATTAACATCTTTATTGCTTAAATGGAGCGGTAGATGTCACCCGCGACATCTATCAATAAGAGTGATATCAATAAGATGAGATATTTGCATCAGTGACGTCCAGAAGCTGACTTCTGATAATAAGCTATACATTTTGCTTTTAAATACAGTCATGTTTCGTATATATGTATATGCCAAAAAGTAACGTATAACAAATTGCTATCAGATAACGATTTTACCAGCTGACGTTTTAAATTATATCCGGGACAATGGAATTTTTAATCCAAATTAGTTGCATGTCACATTTCTAGTATGAAAACGAAAATCTTATCCGTGAAAAATAATAAAACATACTTTTTTCACAGCTATGCCTGGCAACTGCTTCGTATCCAGAAAAATCTGGTGTCAGTCAACCAGTAGCTTCAACCCAAACTAGTATCCCGTTCAATTCAAGCTTGAGAGAGTTAAATCTTAATAATGTAGCCGATCAGATCAAAAGTGAGTATACTTACTGATTATTAAATACATATTTTCCTAGCACCTAATATCTGAGAAATTTTCGGTTTCAGTTTTATCCTGTTGATCAGTAGCTTTTTCTATGAAGATCTGGTACTTGCTGATTATTTTAGACTATAAAAGTAATTTTTAAATATACAACTTTTATTACAGTTTAGTTTAGATGCTGCAAGGAGACCTCGTTAAAGTCCGCTCTTGAGAGCGGTACGATATTTTCCTTGGTCTGCCTACACGGTTTCTTTCTCTGCATTTTTAATTATAGACTTATTGTGGTAGTTGGGGATGGACAGCAACCTTGTATAACACATTTGTTCATGGTAATGTTTTCTGTAGTGTTACCTCCCATGTCTATTTTAAAATTAGTGTCTTTGTATACCACTTATTTGGATTAATTGTTTTACAGTTAATAAGTCAATATATACTACTTTTTTATGAGGTACTAAATCCGTTTTCAGTCGGCCTCCAACGCTGAATACGCCATGAAAACAGGTATCGATGCCGTTTCCAACCTCAAGGTTTGATTGCTAATTTCTTGGAGCGTATTGGAATCGAAATGCTACAAGCTTCATGAAAAAGTAGATTGGATTCTAATCGTATTGGCTTTGATGTATGCAGTCATTGAACAAAAAATACAAAAAAACAGTTTGCGGAAATTGTGAATAGTGCATGCAAAACTGATAAGAGATTACTAATGTCTAAAATGTCTTTAACATATTTTTCAATTGCAATTGAGGTCAAACATATCAGCCGTCATTACAATCCAAATCTTAATACGTTTTGGATACAATAATGGAAACTGTAGAGGATCCTGAAAAAAACCACACGTAAACGTCCCTTGAAACTTGTAAGTCCTCACCAGTTTACGTTTTTACTGCGAAGCTTCATCCATAATTTGCTTATTTTGTCTGCATTGTGCAATTTTAATACGTGTTGGATACAATAATAGAAACTGTAGAGGATCCTGAAAAAAAACCACACGTAAACGTCGCTTGAAACTTGTAAGTCGTCACTACTTCACGTTTTTACTGCGAAGCTTCATCCATAATTTGCTTATTTTGTGTGCATTGTGCAATATTTATGAGTCTTCAGTAGCTAGTTTCCTGTTAACTATGGTCCTTAGTACTTTTATATATGTGAAATTTATACCCGAATCACAGGGCTCATCCTTTCATTAGCAAGTAATAATAAAGTGAACGAGAATTTGAGATGGTAGCTAAACATCACGCCACTGGTTCAATGCTGCCCTATAAGGCGCCTATTTAGTCTTTCTCACCTGCTGTATCTATTTGTCTTGTTTATGTTGTCGGTGGGTTAACTTCACAATGGAGGGTTTGGTTTTGTTTCCAATTGCTGCATTCTTTGGTAATTGATCTGGAAACTCTGATTTCTATTTCATGTTTGTTAGCCTTGCTAGGTGTTCTGGATTGTTTCATGGTTTGGTTAAAAAGCTCCGCCTTGTCATCATGTTTGTTGAATAGAGGTCTCATTAGTATTATTCTCCTTGTACAGGATCAGTGATGAATACTTTGAGGCGCGTCCATTACCGCCTTCATGAAGTCAACTGGTGCTAACAACTTGGACTGTCTAATAGCAGCGATAAATAACCTTAATGGAGACATCTATCGATTAGTACTGTTTTACGGCGACATTCCATGTCGACTGTTGATACTCTCCACTATACATGTGGCTTGTTATAGACATAGATTATATATATACAACATTTTGCTCTCTACCATCAGGCGCTGCGCTATAGTGACCAGTTTGGGCCACAGATGAAACATTCAGATCTATAGCAGGCCTCATGTATAGTGGATGTATACAGTACTAGTAGAATTTCTTTTAGCAAGTAGAATCAATGTGTGAGAAAGACAGGAGATGAAACACTAATGTCAGAATGAGTCCACAAATGTCCCGACGCTGCCATTTTGCAGGCTGGTGTTATAGTCTAGAAAAAATAATTTAAATGATCTACATTTGTACGCAAGATGTCGCAACGAATTCTGGAGAGGATAAAGGCTGAGCTGTATAATACAGTCGAAATACAAATTAGCATTCTCCATAATTAACTGACTTCATTCGAAAAAAATTGATTCTATGTAATCATTCATCTACCTGCGGAATATTTACATAACATGTCACAAGTAGGCACGGATATGACCTTAGCACTGTTAGGCTCTGACCTCTCAATGCTATGTGCGAAGTATTTGCAAGATTTATCAATAATTTTTGGAATGTGAAACAGTTTTGATTCCTTACTCCTTTGATAGCCTTTGATAATAAATACTGGTTCGAAAATTTATCTAACTAGTTCTAAAATACATTTGTTCGCATTATTTGTGATTTTTCATGTGTTATCTGATTTTATTAATGCAATTTTCTTGATCAAAGTGACAAGCAAATAAATGCAATAAAAACGTGATAATTCTGTAGCTTATAATTATTATTTTCCTTGTACAGTAACTGTGATTGAATACGTTGATGCCTCCTGGGTGAAAGGTATGTGGTGGGTGTACTTCATCGGTCTCATCTGGACGTCGGAGTTCATAATGGCCTGTCAGCAGATGGTGATCGCCGGATCGGTGGCTCATTGGTTTTATCGGAATAAGTACAAGGACGAAGCGCATATCTGCTACGCCACTGGTAAGCTGGCCAAGTACCATTTGGGATCAGTGGCATTGGGCTCGCTTATTATCACTATTTTCAAGATACCTAGGCTTATTCTGATGTATCTACATGAAACGTAAGTATTATACTCAATTTATATATTAATTGAAATTGATATATGTCTGTTAGCTTAATAAAACACAAATACGTTAAAATAGAACTTCCTATGTCTAACCTTACATTAATGTTTTTCATTTTTTACATTTATGTAAAATAGCGTAGTCTGAATAGATATGAGCATGGTTAATTTTGATTACTTGCATCAATGTATGTGTGTTACACAATAACTGAATTTGATCATCGACGCAAATATTCACTCAGAATGCGTTGTGAATAAATTAGAACGATCCCTAATAACTATGAGGACCTTTAGAAAAGCAGCACGAATATCGCGGTATCGTGAAACAGCTACAAATAAAGCTAAAAGGATCAAATTCGCCTAACCTAACTGGTTCAAGTGTTTATTTATTCTAAGCTTAGTTTCTTATACAAGAGGTGAAAAAATTCAAAAAAAAACTTGTAAATGGTTGGAGTAAACTTCAGCAGGGTGTCCAGTACCTTCTGGAAAATCAGGAAAATTCATAGAAATTGTAGGGAAGAAAAAGGTGGTCAGGGAAAAACGTCAAGTCAATCAAAACGTCAGGAAAATCTGAAATTTTCTTGAAATGAGATTTATTCCTCCTTTATTATAAATGAGATTAAGCTCATTTATTTTATTACCAAAAAAAATCGTGCTCGTTTCACTTGCTCACAAACAATTTTTTCTTCAACTAATTTTGTTTCTTATTATTTGTAACGTATGGTTTTCAACTTCAAAATCAAAGAGTATTTGAAATATTTTTTTCTAAGTGAGTACCTAAGAAAATTAGAAAAATTTGGTAAGGGGGTCTGGAAAATATTATTTTTCAGGAATATAGAGTTGAGGCTCATAAAGCTCGATTTTTGCTGCAAATCAAACGGATTCAGACACAAAAATTGAAATACGATGTTTTAACATATAAGTGAATGTTTTACTATACTGTACTCTGATTACAGTTCATTCGTTTTTAATTTATTTAATTCCCAACTCTTTTCTATAGGTGGAGTAGAGGTAAAGATAAAGGTAGCGAATGTGCAAAGTGTGGTCTGAAATGCTGCATTTGTTGCTTCTATTGTCTTGAGAAGTTCATCAGGTACTTGAATCACAATGCCTATACGGTGATCGCCATAGATGGATCAAATTTTTGTAAAGCTGCAGGAACAGTAAGTATTTTAGAAATAATTGGTTCTGTAAAGTGGGCGGTAGTTTTCTTTCGAGTTAGGTCACATATTGAAGAAATTGCAGTTTGAAAACAGCTTTCATACAGGCTCTCTTCAGCTTCCGAGTACTCTAACTTTATTACAGGCATATAATTATAGAAAATTATATTCTTCAAAAGTCCTTTTTTCAGATTTTTTTTAATTTTTAATGGACGTATATAAGGAATACACTAGCGCTGGTTTGATTCAATAGTTCAATTTTTGCAGGTCCTATCCATTGTGTATCTGCTCAAGAAACCACGGTCCAATCATAAAATAAGCTGTAAAACAGCATTAAATGGTTAAAATCCAATTATTGAAGCAACTAGATCCCCATATTTTTTACTACCAGCTTGATCTCTTAAAATTATATAAGACTTTTAAGTATACCCCTTACCCCTTATGATGACATATTTTAACAAACAGATATGCAAAGTGCAAGTGTGTTCTTGATTGTTTTAGGCTTTCGAAGTGCTCACATCACACGCATTGCAAGTAGCAACAATCAACAGTTTGGGGGATTTCATCCTATTCCTTGGGAAGTGTTTCGTGACCGCCATCACTGGCTGTGCTGGATTGGCAATATTCCGGAGTAATCCCGAGCTCACTTTCTATGCTGCGCCGACGCTGCTAGTCTGCATTTTTGCTTTCTTTGTGGCACATTGCGTGCTATCCTTATACGAGGTAAGCTTACAAACTGACATTAATTACTCACTGTACAAATATAATTCCTCTCACTTATTTAGATGTTCAGATACTTTATTGTATTTATAGCTAAAAAAGATAGAAAAATCTTGATATGATAAAATTGTGCATTTTTTATCAATCCATATGCCCAGACCATATCGCATTTTGGCTTCTTATCACAATATCACCAACTCCGACAGTCAGCGAGGTCAGTTTTTGTCTACCACAGAGTATGACTACCTCTGTTTTTTCTGGAGCAATCGTCAATCCATTTTCTTGCATCCATAACATCTAAACTATCTGAACTGCATAATTTCATTCAAAAATGGTTGATTGTAACAATCGTTTATGAAATTAAACTTAATTAATCGTGTTACTTTTTTGCGATTACGATCGCGGGATTAAGCATGTCAAATTTGGGGATCAACATCCCTAGCTAGGGAGGGGGTTGGTGTTGACATTTTTAATAGCCAGCTGAATATAGCATAAATTGAATTAATCTCATCGCAAATCAAATGTTTCTTGTTCCAGATGGTGCTGGATACAGTCTACCTGTGCATGTGTCAAAGTGGGGGAGATGCTCCAGATGGCATCCAAATGGCCAATCTAGGAGTCTCTCCAGTGCCGAATGGCAACACTGCGCCCGCAGATGATGCAGAACTACAGCATTTAGATAAATAAAAAATATATGACAACAGAGATGTTGACAGATTTCGTAATACTCCGCAAATTTTCACAAAAGTGGATATATGAGTTGCTAACTTTTTTATACAGAGATAGATCATTCCATACAAAAGCAAGGTTTAATTTGATACGTCGCAAATATCTTCTGAAACGCTACTGACTGAAAGGTTTTTTAAATGTACTATCTAGCAATTTTCCTGAGACTACAGATAGAAGTAGTGTATATGAAAAAACTATTTTTTGGTTTTTCTAAAACTTTGCAGATGCAAATCCCTAGAAATCCTGGCTCTATCCGCGCTTTAGCCCTCTTTCATGCATATATCAATCTTAGATTAGATCAGCTCCTGGATATCACAAGTGTAAAATACTTCTATCTGCTTTCAGAGCTGTTTTCTCAGCAAGGGTGGCGAGTATTCACTAATTGCGGTATTTTTTGCTAGCTTAGAGCAATAACAAGCTGTATACAGCATACGAAAGTTGGATGGTGAAAGAGTATGTGGATACTTCTTTAATTACATATGTAGAAGGGAGGTATTCACAATGCTCCTTAAGATGTATTTGGTGCTACGACTGCTACTATACTATATTTTTGTATCGGATGAAACTTTGAAATTTTATATATCCACTATATAAGGGGAAGGTTCCAGGATTATTTTAGGTAGGCCGTGGAATATGGAGGAATTTTTCACGCGAATCTTTAACGGTATTTCACTGTCTACGCAATATAATCGTCACTACATTATATGTATAAATATATACTCATTTATGATCACGTAAATGTTTTCAGATCTTCGAAATAGTATACATTTAAACCTAAACAAACTGCCTATTGTCAATCATTATTTCTTTAATTATTTTACTCAATGAACGTCAAAGTGGTTTTTTATGTACTTAATTGAGAAGTATTTTTATAAAAGATACATTGTTAGTATGATATTTCTATAACATTCTTTTTGATGTGTGGTTTTATTAAACAATCGATAGAAATGAAAAGTAATCATACAGGAACCCACAGGAGATGCTGATCTACAAATTCATAGTTCTTCAGTAAAAGTGTTTAATTGAAACTGAACATACTAGCAATGGATCATATTGATTTTAGATCAAATTAGATTATTTTGAACCAAAGTTTTCTACTAATGTATTTACATTGATGTTTGCACAATGTACAACTAGTAAATTTAAGACTAACAATAAGCATTTACTAAAACAATAATATTTTTGTGAGCTGATTTATCAGTATAATTTATTTTATGTATAAAGCTTTATACTTTAGCAAGATATAGTTATATTGTATTTTATAGATTTTTCCAATTTTTACAACTGATATTACCGTATTTTTAGTATTGTTGCAGCTAAACAAGATTCACAGCTATAGTCTTTTATATGTATTTTTCATTCAAATAAAGTATTAAGGAATGCTGTATATGAATTAAAATCTTTTTATGTGTTCTTGTAATGATTCTAAGAGGGTCATTCTAAATGTAAATCCTGTTTTTTCATTATCATTATTACTAATTACCTCTACTATCTACATAGTAGGCAATTTATTCTGAAGATTTTTATTTTTATTAATAGTCATATCGACTCTTTAAATGCTTTGTTCTTGAATAAATCGACTTGAATCATTCACATAGTGGCTAACGTAACATCCATCAAATTTCATTTAATTTCCTCAAATAACCAGGTTTCAATTTCAATTCAAGTTACATCCATCAAATTTCATTTAATTTCCTCAAATAACCAGGTTTCAATTTCAATTCAATGAAGCAAGTTACAAATTTAGCGACAGTTATAATATGAATTTTGATAAAATGAGGCTCTTCACTTAACTTCTTGCGAATCATATGAACGCCTGGAAAATAAATATAAAATTCCCAATTATATTGAATTTATTCAAAAAGTTTGAATAAATTATAATTATTTACTCTATATCAACATAATCACTAGAACATTTTGGGCCTGAACGGTAATTGCCTTTGCTTCTTGGCGATTCGATGATTTTGAATGATCTGGAAAGAAAATAATTTTACAATTGGAAAAATTACAGATAAATAGACGGAAACTATTTGTGAAATCCAAATTACATAAACCTCAGATTTTTACATTGGCGCCTCAGCACTATGATATTCAATCGCGTATACAGTATTTATAAATTAGAAGTTATGACCTTTCATGAAAACATGGCTATATTGCAATAAGACGAAGGTAATAACAATAAGTTCTGATTAATGTAAGTTCTGAAATTTTCTATCATATCAGTTCTATTGGTTGGATTATCGTATGTGCCGAACCATTGAATAATGCATTAGAAAATAATATATCCTGGCACGACTATGTGCCCAAACTTTCTGAAGTGCTGGGGGTTGTCTTCGGCTACATAAAATTGTATTAACCAGATCAGCTACGGTTCAGATAAGCCCATCATTGGAATACAGAAAAAAGTGATACGTCGAAATGGATGCGCCAGACATTACAAAGGACCTTCACAGTCTAGAACATCAGGCAGAGGGCTGATGTTTTGCTATTCGATAGATTCTACCATGTGGTAGATATTTGATGAAGCAGTCAGTATAACGAACACTAGAAGGGTCTAATGGGCTCATCCTCGCCAGATCGAGCTTCTAACTCCTCTTTCAAAAGTAATTTTTTTGCAGAATCCTAGCATTGTGGAATGAGCTCATTGCCTGATAGTTACAGTTCACAGTATTTCAATGAATACAGATTTATCCTCTCTACGTATTTCTGGATCTCGATAGACTTTCTGCCTTTGTAAGAGGTTATATCATATATATTCGATAGAATATTAGATACAACTTTGCACCTACCAGGCAAACTCGTAGATTCTTTTAATATGGAACATACTTAGTTACATACCCGACCCAAATTTTTCTATCAGTGCCAGCTATGACGAACTACTTCTTTGCATCCTTTTCATCCCCTGCTGACAGCTTTCCTTTCTCTTCCTCTTCTTCTTCAGAGCTCTCCTCTGTAGATCCGTCTTCGTCTTCATCATCATCATCATCCTCATCATCTTCATCGTAATCATCATCATCATCGTCATCATCCTGATCACCATATGCATTGTCGGCGAAGTCACCGTAACTGCCGTAGCTGTAGCCACCGCCAGCTGCGTCGTCTTCCTCGTCGAAGTAAGAAGCTTGACCTTGCCTGCCAAACTTGTGGCTGCGAGCTGTATACAGAAAACGGCTGTTAGTCATATATAGAAAACAATGGCATTATTTTTTCAAGTGTTTAACTGGACTGTGGGCCTAGTTCTGAGTGCGACTAGTAATCTAGTTCTGTCTGACATTCAAAGGTCCGAGATTCGATTGTTATTGTTGATTTGTTTTGCAAGTTTTTTATTAGTTAGAAAATGCTTGAAAATTGGTTGTAGGATATACTTTATTTTCCTATCGCTATGGCGACAACAATAATTTCAATATATATGGGAAATTTGCGATGAAATAGTCAAGACCGCACAATGATTCTAGCCAAGGTTAATAAATAGTATGTCCGGTGGATTTATGTAAACCTGTGTCAAATACTAATAATATCAAAAATTGACTTTTAACTTTGCGATTTAAGACTTCAGCGTCCTCATCAAAAAATAATCCCGATTCTTTCATCGAAAAAGATCAGGAACCTACGGAAACACGAATTTTTAGCGTTCTGAATGAATTTTATAAACTGTAAAGCTTGTACGTCCCTCTCGTAATATGTATTGCCAAAGATTCATCACAATTGTAATTTGGGGTTATTCTATTTTTCTGAATGATCCGGAGATTCAAACTACTTAGAAACGAAGTTTCAGTGGTAGTGTTTAAGATGATTGCTCCGTGCTGTTTGATCGTTTTCCAATAATTATCGCCTTTGTCGTGATAGAAACCTAATGTCAAAATTTCATTACAATTAAGACTTAAGTGCTTTCCGATTTATACAAAAGCCAAAGATTATGTAGTTTCATATTGAAAGACAAACAACAATGGGTGGAATGGACTCTTATGTTACATGTTATCACTTCATGAAACAAACAAATATATGATGATGTCAACTGATTATGAAGTTGTGTCATTTTACACTTATCGTAACATTTTGATGATGGGCGTCTTGTTCGTCAGGTGATGAATGGATATTCTTCCGATGTATTCACCATCAATGCCGTTCCCCAGGTCTTCTTTTTCCGACGTTTACATCTATCCTATCTACAGCTTTGCATATGAGAGTACCCTTATTTTCTACATGAAATCAAGCAAATTACTACCATCTCGAAAGATATTACATCGGCGGTAGCAACATTCCATCCAATCATTGTGGCATCGAACAAATTGTTGGATGGGGTTCACTTCAACACACAAAAGGGTCAGACAACTACCCCAACAAGAAAATCCTACGCTGGTCTGCCAGCCGCGGAGATGAATGTACGCCCAATACTGCAGCCATTTTCCATCAAGCCTCTGGGGGTTGACAACAATAATATGTTGTTTAAAAACGACCATGTTACCTGCCATGCCTGATCGACATATCAGAAGCTGGAGGTTATCTTCCGTGGCAATTGTACTCAATGGAGCAGCTACTGGTATTCTACAAGGCTCAAATCAGGCCATAACTGGAATACTGTTTGCATATGCTTCTTTATTCCAAACTGAAGAGAGCAATAAATCTAGCGGTCGCGCCTGACATTACAAAGGACCTCCGCAGTAAGAAACATCAAAGAAAATTGGCTAATCTGTTAATATATAGATTCTACCATGGTAAATATTCAACTGAGCTGTCTCATCGAGAGTCGTCAGTACAAACACTAGGAAGGCATAGTGGGCTCATCTTCACCAATTCAAATTTCCAACACCTCAAATGAGCCTCATCCAATAGTCATTCCTCTGAAGAACCTCAGCCTTTAAGAATGAGTTGTCGGAGAGTTCATTCCTCAATAGTTAGTTTATATTTCAAGGTCAATGTGTTTAAACATTTATCCTATCACAGTGCTTCTGGGGTACGATAGACCTTTGTTAGAGCTTATCCATAAAAATATTTTGAACTTTTTGATTTTTTTGTTTCAGTCCAAAAGAAGTGAGTAAGGTATATAATTATACTACACATTTTATATCTGAAAAGTTCAATTTAAACTAACCGTAGCAGGAATAAAGTATCTATGTTAAAAATATACTTACTAGACATACTCAGATCCTTGGTCTGAGAAGTATCATATCCGCATTTTGGACAAGGAATAGCTTTGTTCTTCTCATACTTGAACCCTTTCCTTCTAACGTGATCCTCACAATAGCAGGTCTTGCATCTCAAGCAGGAGTACTGCCCCAATTTGTTGCAAGACTGACCTAGATGTACACCAGATTAACACGTCATTTACATATTGTATCAAGAAAGTGAAAGCAAGACAAATTCTTGAAAAATTAATCAAACTTTGGAAACTGCTCTAAAGGATTTCCACATAATTCATATATGTATAGTTTGTAGCTGTTGTAATACTGAAATAATTCTACCATTCATACTCCTAATACAATAACTTGATTTCATTTAGGTAGCTGGTGGGTAAATTTTCAACAATTAACATTCAAAATTCTAATAATTGAATGAATAAAGTTTGACAATATATTGAAATCTTTTTTCTCAATAGAATTCAACTCCAAAAAAATAATACCATGAAGTTTCATTAATATTGTGCATTTACTTACATTTATAGTTTTCTGATTCAAGAACTTGACATGAAGCTTGATGTTCAAACTGATCATCTTCACAAAGAAAGCTGTTACAGAAAGAACACTTGAATATTCTGCCTCCATGGTCCCAGACAGCTCTTTCACATTCTATGCAGAGAGCTTCTTGCAGAGGACAAGTGCAGGCATGGCTTTGAAGGCACTTCCGACCGTGACATACCCAGGCTTCGCAAAAGTCGCAAATAGCACCCTGACAAAGCGAATAATTAAGAATTACCTAATTAAATAAAAACATAGCTCCACAAGATAATGATGATCTTATAAATACCTGACTTACACATATCTAATTCTTCCTCTTTTGCATTTACTAAATATGATTTTAAGGTAGGTTGCTGATCTATTATCTTCATTTGATTATCATAATATTTATTGTTTTGATTATCTTATCACAAATACATCCAAAATATGTAATAGTAGTGCTTTGTTTCCTGTTGTCTGTTATGTGGATATGTGCTCAAAATAGCTTTTCTTTTTGTATAGTTTTTTATTTATTAAATTATCTATTCTTTTTGGATTATAATCATTATTCAATTTCAACACTCATCTCCAAAGTGTGTACCAGGATGCTGCCCATTGACAACTTACAGAGTCAAAGGTCCTAGCACCTAGACCTCATTGAAGTGGCAACAGATGTCCTTTATGAAAAATGCATACCTATAGCAGGTCTGATGCATAGTAGAGAGCATACACTCAATTAGTCTATATGTTTAATAACTCAAATTTCCTTGAATACATAAAAACAATACAAAAAACTGGTAGGAGCATATATCCCATAACACCCAATAGGCAACAGAATGGTATGCTATAATTACATATTTTGGAAGCATTTGCAATTAGATATTCTAAACAATAAAAACAGTATATGATAATCCAATAAAGATAGCTAACAGATCAGCACCTACCTTAGGATCATATTTTGCAATGCGAAAGAGAAAGAACAGATATGTGTAAGTTAGGTATTTACAAGATATCATGTGCCTTCTAGAATGCTGTTCATATAGGTCAAACAGCTAGAGACTTTACAGAGAACATATAAGTTCATAAAAAAATCTAACATCTAAAATTTTTAACACTATTATGTGTCCAGAGAATGTATTATTAAGTTAAAATATGTAATCTGTATCTGTTGAAATATAAGAACAAATAACCCCCTAGAAAAAAGTTACCTATGTACATCTTCAAAGGCCATATAAATTGTAAAAAAAATTGAAAGATTTAAATTTGCTTGAAACATTTGAAATGCATTAATTTATTATGTTCAAAATTCCAATGTACCATAAAATTCCACAGCTATCAAAACTATTCTACCATTTATTTTTAGGGTCAAATATGTTATTTTTCATCAACATCTAACATGTACTCATTAGCTATAATATTTTCTGGACAACCTCTGTACCTATATGGCATTGAGCAACAAAAAAAAAACATTTTATGAAAATAATATTCAGTACTTACTACCATACCCATTCCAGTTGTATAGACACCTGGGTGTCTAATCACACAATCTCCAGTTTTCAACATGCATTTCATCTTCCCACATTGGGCACAAACAGGTAGTCTCTGAACACTTTGACAAAAGTAGCAAAAAGCTCTATTCTTCTGTTTCCTAATAAAATATAGATACTCAGTGACATCAATTTACAAAAATGATATTAGATGTTACTACTATGCCTCAGCAGACTGTATAAAAATGCAAAATATGAAATAAATTAATTCAATTGAAATTTTTTTGCTGACCATATTTTTTATAGATATTGCTAGAAATAGTAGAAAGTTCTTAAGTTTCAGATGGCACTGGGATTGAAGAAAAATGAGTGCAGTCGCCATTTAGGCATAGCCTAAAATTTTAAATACATCAATGTACTTTGAAAACTCTTGTATTATTGTTCGCACGAATGTTGAACAGATTCCTGGTGTTTTTACAGATAGTGGTGAAAGGACTGAAAGGCTTACCTGTGACACTTCTCGCATTCCATAGGGATGTTACAGGGGTGCTCCGCTAGCTGAATATTTTCCTTAGCTGTTCGAATCTCCTTTTGTCTCAAACGCTGCTTTTCAGCTTTTTTCCGTTGCCCTGTTTTCTTTTTCGGCATCTTATAAGCTATCTGTCACTACAAAATTATGTAAAATATAAAGTTTCAATTCTAACAAATTCACTACACCTACACCGGCTCACAGCTGTCACCACAGAATATATAATATATAAGGTAATGACAACCTGACTGTACGTATAACAGATGACAACATGATGATAGTTATCAGAATGACAATTGATATATGACACATGTCATAACATAGATCAACAAGCAAAAAGATGTGTATTCATATAAATTTATGTGAGACGGTTTCGTCTCAGACGCCAATTCAACGTCGCCACATCTCAAAACTGACAATAATGGCAAGATATGAATCTTGTTAGCTTGGTAGTATTTTTGCACTGATAGAAGTTATGTTTTAGAAATGAAATTAGATTTGCTGATAATATGAACCTGAACTTGCGTGTAATTAGATATCACAAGATTATTGCATAAATAAAACAAAGTTTTCTTTTCTACAATTTCAGTCATGTAGATAAGTGGATGGAAAAAATAATCTGTCCATTTATCTTATACGAGTATATTGCTGGAGCATGAATTGCTGCCTGTAGTGTTATGCAACTGCTTGTCTTACAATCTCTATGTATATTATTTTTTTTTTGCTCGCCAAATAAAATATCATACGATTGACATACGATATGCTAGCGTTTTTGCTGCCTAGGCTTCCTTTATCAATATACAAAATATGAAATTCATTTTTATTTTTATAGTGGCTGCGGTGGCAACCGAAACATTAAGTCAATCGTATATGATTTTAATTAATAGTTACTAGAATATATGAGATCAATCAGAGAAACAACAACATTATAAGTTTTTAAAGTTTCATTGACTAATGACCTCTCAAATTAATTTATGTTGCACATCTGGTCGGCAAGAAACTTGGCAACATAGGATCGTTATTCGATAGTGAACAAAATACACCTAGTTGTCTTTCTTATAAATTTTGTTCAATGTTTTGTGATCAAAGTACCTAACGTCAAATTGTAAAACAATAAATTCAAAAATACTTCAAAGAATCAAAGCTGTCAGTGAAAAAAATGCAAACTCTGTGATTGCAATTAAACTAGAGCGCTATATTAGATAGGTAAAGAACAAATGTATACTTACTTTCTGGTATATCAGCATCAAGATATTCGTCTCTGGTGATGCTCTTCCTTGTTATATGAAAAATGTCATTGTCAACTAGGCTTGCAAACATTAAAACATTTTTGGGAAGTTTCATTATTGTCATGAATCACAGAAGTAGATATTCAAAGCATGGAGGGCATTTGTCCCCACTTTGTTATATTATCCAGATCTGGATTCGCGAAATTCTTAGCACTGGCACTGCGAATATCTTCTATCTTAATCAGCTGACGCATAACTTCTGGTTCACTAGTACTACAAACGGACTCAATCTACCTCAAGGGCCAGCTATATCTACTTGGAGAGATTTAGGCTGTTCGCAGGGCCGGATTAATCATAAGGCAGAGTAGGCAACTGCCTATGGGCCCAGCTACGTCTAGGGGACCGTACACGCGCCAAGAAAAAAACCTTTCATCGAAGGACATTTTTTTTGAGAATTTTAATGAAAATGTTCAATAACAATATTATTTTATTGCGATGCATGACAATTTATGAAATACTTCATACATACAGAGCCATCAAGAATAAATGTAAAATAACCGTGTCGCCTCTCATTTCTCTTTTCTGACCCATCATGAGACCTGAAGTAACCATGTTTTTGCAATATCACATAAGACATTGAAATAACGCAATAAATGGAGGCGATCATCTGGAAGTTACTCACATACCTTCATCAACTTGAAAAGACGCTAATGCATTGCCTGGGAGCCCTGACAAGGAGGTTGCCTAGGGTCCTGAAGTGGGTTAATCTAGCCCTGGCTGTTCGTGAAGATCCTTCCAGAAAGAATACATGCTATTCGCAGTTGGCGGCCGCTCGATAACTGGTTATTACTTTAGAAATGCAGAATGCCTTTCAGAAAGAAAGTTGTCCTCCTACAAACCGTTTGCACGCGTCATTAATTATATTTTAGAAGCATTGATATCATGTCAAGACAATTCTGCGCTCATTGAGTGCATCATGATTGAATTTTAACTCTATGCGAAGCACATGAGATGTCAAAGGCACATTGGCCGCTCTATATTCCATCGCACACTGACTACGGGGTGCTTCTTTGCGAGCTAAAAGGATTTTTGCTTTTGACGGAAGAGGCTGGCGCTATTTACCGTCTAGATAGCCTCACAGTCACAGTATGAATCTCACACTTGATGCTCCAAATGTCCGAGTTGGCTGAGAGACGTTATAATGCATTTTCAAGCATACCAGCTCTAAGTGCCTCTTGTTGTTGAGACTTGTTGTTGAAAGACCCTTTGGTCACTGACTGATGACGGGTGGAACGACGCTGTCGCTTTTCTTCTTAGTGGGCCTTCCCATTTAAGGTGGTCCATATAATCACGGTTGTTATTATCAGGCCGTCGAACTCCACCACTTCCTTTTTCGAAGGGTATCGGGTGTGGGGGAATGTATCTGCGTTTGAAATGGTAATGAAAGGTCAAGTGTAGGGGGTAGCCGCTGAAGCCCCGCCTGACACTTTACACCGAGTGGTAAGGAATCACTAAGTCCGTAAATCGTGCGCCCTAAGTAGGCGGAGACAACCGAGAGACTGATTAATACATACTTGCAGAGTGGGAATGTTGGCATAGAGTACGGCGTATTCCTCATCCCACCTGAAGGAGGACTTAATGACCATAACTAGAAGACTAGCAGTGTGGTCTGGATAGAACCTGCAAAGTTGGCCGAGGGGCTTTTGATTCTGGAGCCGTTTTTTTCAAGACGGCAGGAGCCGAACGAACATATTTTCATTCTTTCGACGTTCTTCAAAATAATGACTTTTCGAGGAGGCTTTTTGGGGAGAAAGTGAAGACCAGAACTGGTGAGGATGAGCTTATTGTGTCCGTCTCGTGTTTGTTAAACCAATGATTCTTGGTGTTGTTATGCGACAGAGGAGAGAGACCGAAAAGTAGGCATGGACATTGAATATAAGGATGGATAGTCATGATATGGCAAACAAATAAGTATCCAATAAGGTATATATATGAATTCATTTCTTTAATGAAAATAATGTACAAGTAGTGTTATTATTGCCTAGACCACAATCTTGCAGTTATATTATACACATCTGAATAGGGCCCTCCTCACACTTGCCTGCAATCTAATTTCTTTTTACATGCACATTTCATTTTATTATGTTGGAATATAGTACACAATATGTTGTACTCATTACTGTCGTATAACATATGGAAATACACGCTTTATCCATTTTCCTTCTGATGAAATGTGGTTTTTTTCTAATACATGTCACGGTACACTACACACATATACATACCTACCTACAATACACAAAAAAATATCCAAAATATCAAGTATACTATTACTTAATCAAATATTGATATTTTGAAGAAACTCCTTCACAGACCTACTAAAATATGAGGTCGTAAATACTCGTAAATAGGATGTGACAATTGAAAAATGACAAGCAGTAACTTTACTAACAATCAAGTTTGAAAGACAATTGATACTTGTTATTTTGGGAGACAAATCTTCACATAATAGTAAAATAAATATAAACATTCAACGAATTTACTGGTAAAGGTTAATGACAACAGAAACTATATGAATATTCACAGAGTATCGAATGTATGACGAAAATAAAATTCTGTGACTATTTTTTTCGATCATGAAAAACAACAGCGTGAAAAATCTGGTCAGTTTTTTGATAAATAAGGCTGGACAGCACTTTTTTACTTCTTCATACATGAATTAAAAAAGAATACAAACGAATGCACATCCCTTTGAAATCCACTTATGCAATTTACATCAACACAATAAGCTCATTAAAAAAGTGATCTTGCAGTTTGACTTATTAAGTAGTACCTTCTTTTTTTGAAACAATGTATTTACGATGTGATATGATACGGATATAAGTTATCACGTTTAACGCCAAATAATAAAAAAATAACTAGGAGCAAGTCAGTGTGAGAGGTTAAAATGCTTATTGATCGTGTACAAATACGAAGATATGTCCAATTGAGTTCCTGAAGTTGCTTCTAGTTATTTTTTTGCTGGAGTATCTATTGCAAATCACATTTCATTTGGACACATGTACGGAAATTATATTCAGATAGATTTTAGCGTTAGTTAACGTCTATACTAAAAGTACTCGAAGCAAGAGTCTATGATTCTATCGATTTTATCTATCTGGCTTTGAAGGAGTGTTTGCAACAACAAAATTCATGGATAATTCTAAACAAAAATTTGGTTATATTGGGTTTAATTTTCTACGTAACTTTGATAATTAACCGCGACTTTCAAACAGCATTATGCAGGGTTATAACCAGGGGATGATAGTAGGGCTCCAGTCAGAGGTGGAGAGCTGGCTGTTAATGACAGTTAAAATCATCTATCTGAACGTAATTTGAATTGTAGATGAATCCAAACGTATAAGACGTTTGCAGAAAAAATCTTATTGTTCTCGTTGGTAGGCCAACTGAGATGTTGTGCAACAACGTTTTTCTAACTCTAGTTTTTATGTTTTATAAATCTTGAACCTTGGTCGTATTTAACTCACCCATATATTTCATATGCTCCCCAAATGTATGGTAAATATATGTGTGTGCACACTTTATAAAACGGAAAAAGTATCACACAAGTCAAAGACCCTATTCCCTCCAGTGTAAAACTATCAGTCAGGTCTAACTGAAATTAAATCAGTCAATTGTAGGGAACTGATGAACGATCAATCTAAATTTTCAGAGTTGGGATAACGGATATTACAGATATTTTCAGAAAAAAATACTTTCGGAAAATACATCTAAATGATCTAGTAAAATGACTCGTAAATACTTCAAACAAGTTTGGTGTGCCAAATGTTTTTGTTTAAGTTTAAGTAATACCACCTCTGAAAATATATTAGAAACCGTTAACTGAAGCAAAAGCTGAAACACGTTTGATGTCGACATTAGACTGTACTTTCTCACCAGTAATAATTAATAATATCAACAATTAATTTTAGTTTATAGGAACTTGAAACATCTCTATGCTGGTCCTCCTACTACTAGTATAGAAAAAGAACCAAATTCTAGATTCGATATATATTTACATTGACATACACATTTATTTTTATGATGAAGGATTACGTTTAAAAGTCATATAATCTAATAGTCCAAAGAGAAACTCCTTAATGTCAGCTATTCCGAAGATAGTGTAAAAGATCATTAATAACATCAGGATGTGTTTGGAGGTAAGATACTTGTTTGACATAGCATTTAAATGAAATGCTCTGGAACAATTAAAATTATCAGTTTTTTTAAATATGTATATGTTCAAGTACGAGACTTTTTAATATTTTTGAAATGTAGCTTTTATGTAAAACGCTAAATTTAATTTATTATAATATATATTACTTATTATAATATATATTCATTACTTAAAAACACGAGACAAAATAATTCTTCCATTCAAAATTTTACCTACTTTAAATGTATAAGGTAGTTTAAGTACTCACTGAAACTAATCATTTAATGTATTGTAACTGATACCTTTCCAACTCAACCTTCGAATAGACATGTAGCTGGAATTTTTTGTTATCTCTTGGACTAAAAGCTAAAAGATGATACTTCACCTATATTTATATATATATATTCTTCTTATTAACCACCTGTCTTGACGTCACTATCTACAAGATATTTTCTTACAGTGTAGTCTCAACAAATGTCATCCTCAAATATAATAAACTTTATGAGACCCTGCTTTACTGAAGGATGCCATTTGTCAAATGTTATTGTTTAGTATAATAAACTTACACCGTCCCTAAGAACTGTTTTTATGAACTATTTACACAAAGAAAAAATGAACAAAAAATAATAACAGAAACGTAATGTACAATTAAAGAATTATTCAAAACAGTTAGATATATAATCACTACCTACATACATGATACAAAGTCGTATATTTGGTATAAATTAATCAATCCTACTTACAGACAGTCTGTGAGTTTGTAATGAGTTCAACTCCCAAACGAAGACATGTAAAATTACATAAATACATAAATCAGATCACGTTGTTGGTGGTTAGTGTAAAACTATAACACAATGTTGCTAACGTATGCCTGTTGAGTATCATTTTACGTTATGGGATTTCTTCATATGATTCTGATTTTTTTGTAAGAGCGACAGCTAGAGCAGAATGAAAAGGGTGATAATGAATGATATTACACCTGAATATCTACCAAATAATAAATACAATTTTTAATAGGTATTATAATTAACCATAATTTGATACATAATATTATTATTTGGATGACCTTACATGATAATAATGTCATATGGAAATAAAATCTCATTTGAGGAGTTTGACTCAATACACCTTGGTAAGCATTTTTAGTAAGATGTTTGTTTTTCAATTATACTATTTACGATTATTATCAACATCATTATCTTTCGAAACCGTATAGTCGAGAATAAGAAATAATTAGAACGATAGTTTGATATGTATTTCAGTAAAAGCGAAAAAAAATTATTTTAAAAACATCAATGACATACTGAAAGTGCTCACCTATGCTCACGTGAAGAAGTACCAACAATTATCAGTATTCCACAGCATGATGAAGCTGCACATACAATTTATACTGTCCATTGCACCTGATTATGTGTCAAAACGAGTCCAAACTATGGAATCACTGTTGGAAATAGCAAGTGATTTAGGTCTTACTCAGTGTTTGTCCTGACGGAATTAAACGCTAATTAAAGGCTAACTAGGTATCTCATTGAGAATTGTAATGCCCTACTTTTAATAAAAATATCGCATGTTCTGCTAGCTTAAGAACAACTTGGCCAAGTAAGCACGAAAATAAATAATCAGTATAGAAAATCATGATGTTACAATCAAGATCTGATTAAAGGCTAATTTGGTGACTGATCGAGAATTTAAATACTCCTTTTCTTTAATAAATTGTATGCGCTGCAAACTTTTCTTAAGTTTTCTTATTGAAAGTGGAGAATATAAATTCTCGATGGGGCACTGAATTAGATTTTAATTATCTGTTAATAACGACATTATGATTTTGTTGTTTGCTTGTTTTGGTGCTTGCTTTGCTAACTTAAGTTAGCAGAACATGTGATTCCTTTGATTAGCCCTTAAATATAGAGTTATGATATACCGTTTCTGCTTATCTTGCTCTACTGACTTCAGAAGCGTTGACGTAAAATTCCATCTAAACTAAATACCATTGCCGGAGAGTTACAGTTCCTCAGTAACATTATTAATGATATTTTAACATAACAATACGTACCTACGATATGGATAAGGTTTTCATGCCTGAAAACAAGTATATAAGGACAAATATTCAGCTTCGCTCTATCCGTTTGAAGTAATGAGGTGCTTCTCGTAAAGCGTTTTACTGTTGGAATTAATATGTCAATAGAAAATCACTATTATAATAACTAATGACTGAACCACAACAACAAACTCTAGTAACCATGGTTTGCTATTTCAAACAGAGATTCACGGAGAATCTGTTTTGGCCGAACATGTTACCGTTCCAGTAACCACTATTCGAGATAGTGATCGGCGAAAAAGTTGACCGACTGTCATTCCTGCTTGACCATGACGTTGGGGTTGAAACTGTGACCGGCCGAGGTGACTAGCGATAGTGGGCTGGTGGCCGCCAAAGAGTTCGCGATGTGGAACATGGCCCCATTGGTGTTGGGGCCGCTCACTGAACATGGACTGCCCATCGTGGCTGTCGGAGGATTGATTCGCTTTTCCTTTTGGCGGCGATTACAGAACCATACTCGCACCTGCAAAAATTAAATGAGTATGAGATACAATGGAGTAAAGTAGGTTAAGCCGATACATTCCATTCATTAGTGTAAAGCAGCCTTTCCTGAACTGAGGTATGATTACAACTAGTGGTAGTACGCGAGACCTCTAAAGGTGGTACGCCAGCACACAGTACTTGATTAATAACCCTGGCAGACTTAAGTACATATGATAAAGTGTCGAATGATGAATGACATTGCTCAAATAAAAAGCCTTCAGTCATTTTATATTTCGGTGAATTTTGTGGCTAAACATGGAATAAGTGTAGAGGATCATTATATTAATAATATAAAGCGATACTGTCAAATGCTACATACATACCGCCTTTAATTAGTACTTTTAAGAGGACTTTTCTGAATTTCTAACCATCTTATTGTCACTATGAAGATCCATCATTCCCAGTCAGTTATAAATATAATTTTTGTTAAGAGTGCAAACTCCATGTGGCAAGTTTGAACCCCCATAACCCTCCCATGTGTACGTCAGTGTTTCCAGAGACTTTGAGATGTTTCGAAACATCTGTAACCATTTTGCTGTTCAATAAAACCTATTTTTTTATAATAACAGTTCCTTTATTGATATGATAGTCTGTAGCTATTACTTTACGTTAATTAGATTGTTAAATATGCTATAAGCTTGATGGTTAGATTAATATTACTGCTCTTTGTAGTTGACCGTTACGCTGTTGAATCACATTGCACATGAATGGTACGCGGTAAAAAGTTTTGAGAACTTCAACATATTAGTACAACTATATTAGTAGTAGATATTTTCATTTTCCCTACTATCATATAATAAATTCATAGGGAGCGCTGGTAGAACCTGTTTTTCAAGAAACATCATTTTAGATGAATAAAACTGTTCTGAATAAAAGTATGTAAACGGAATGTTTCTGATACTTTGTACACTTTTTCGACTAGGTTTTTGAGCGAGGTAGATAAATAGAAAAAGTATGATACTGATTCAAGCGACTTCCAATAGAAATATATGATGAAGCATTTTTCACACGGTTTAGGCTTTCGTTAATATTCGATAGTATTTGACAGCAAGATACTAAAGAATAGTGATTCAGATTACATGTGGAATTATTGAAAGGGTATTTTGTTCCCCAAAATGTATTTGACCACGCAGAATCTAAAATTACCAGGGCTGATCGTCTGTGGCCGATATAAGTCAAATCTATCATCTATCTGGCAAGCGATAACGGCTGGCTGGAGATGAAAATGAAAAGGAGCCTTAAACTCTTAGAGTCATCTGATATCGATGTGTTCAGCTTGCCTCTTCCGGCTTACGCAACACCAACCATGTAGAATGTTAAAAGTTTTCATAAATTGTGAAGGTGCTCAAAACATTGTACGTATCAAATATGGTGAATTCGTTTCATATAGTCAAAATCATATTACTAGAATAATGGACTACTCTCCAAGTGGGATTTCAACTTGATTGAACATGATTTCTTCCCTGCTCACTAACGATTTCCAGCCATAAGAAATCTGATATATGTAGACTTTACTAATTTAATGGATTGGGTCGTATTTTAAAACATTCCTACGAGCTTGAGGAAACCTTATTAATGAAACAACAATGACTTTTACAGCTTTAAGGAACGACTATGAATACGATTCTCAGCACGATAAACCGGCTGATCAGATGGAAGATATTTCCGATAAAGAAGAATCATTATAATTACACACCACTTCTTTCTCCATGCAAAGTCCATCGGCGAGCATAGTGATCTCTTCAGAGGTGGGTTTAGGGTTTTGCATGAAAGCCTTTTCCAAGGCAACCCTCACGCTGGTCTCTATCGATGTACGCTTCTTTCTTCGCCTCCCAATGGTTTCGGGGGTGGTGAGCGGGTTGCTGAGGGCTCCTGGATTGGTCAAAGTACTGTCAGCATCCTCGAGCCATTTTTGTAGAAGGGGCTTCAACTTGCACATGTTCTTGAAGCTCAGGTTCAGCGCTTCGAATCTGGAGATAGTCGTCTGGCTGAAGTCGTTGCCGTACAGCTTTCCCATGGCGAGGCCGACATCTCCTTGGGTGAAACCTGCAAACAGATGATGCATTTATGATTACAGTAGAGTATCTTTTGAGGTTGAATTTTTTGAAGCAACGGCGATCTCTATAGGAATCACCTCAGAAAATCGTACGTTTGGTACAAGGTATGGTGAAAATGGTCTAGAAGTGCAGGGAGTGCCTGTCTAGCTCAGTTGACTAGAGCGTCTGAGCGGCAATAAACAGGTGTTGTATGGATGTCATTCTGCACTAAGCCAGGTTTTTTCCAAGCTTCTAGAAGCGAATATATACAATTAATGATTCTCCAAAAAAATGGTAGTTCTTACTGTCATTATGAAATTTACACTGAAATAATATTCAATATTAATATTCAATAATTCCTTTATATTTATGTATAATATAGATATATGCTTTATTTGTTTGAACCATTGGTCATTGCTCATCAATTTTACGAAAAAAATTAAACGAAGGTGTGTGTCATCATTCATTATGTTTATATTTTTACTCTCGCCTCACTGCATAAGGGATGTTAAGGACGTATATTTCAAGTAAATATAGTGATTGAATATGTTAGTAAGATGGTAAATACCACTTTCATTCTTACCTAGCTTGATTCTCCTCTGCTTAAACGTCTTGGCAAACTGTTCCAACTCCTCCAAGTCGGTTGTCTCTTCCGGTGAGGGTTCCAGTATCCTAGTCGCCTGAGGCGGTTTTAAGTGATGTGTAGGCGTGGCTATGTGCGCTCCGCCTCCACTAGTGGGCGTGGTAGGTGTCAGCAGTCCTGCGGGCACAGACAGTTGCCCGCCCACGTGGGCAGAACTGGGAGGCGTGGTCTGTGTTGTGACTGGATGGTGCTGTTGCGTGGGGGCGTGACTGGTGTTCAGAGTTGGGGAGTGGTGATGATGGTGATGCTGCTGGTGCTGATGCTGATGCTGGTGCTGATGTTGGGCTTGTTGCTGAGCTTTCTGTAGTTGCTGAAGCTGTTGCGCCGCCTGGGCGATTTGCTGCACCTGGAAGGTATACATTTGTTAGCATTGTGGAATGGTAGAATTGATCATCTGGCAAAGGTTTCAACATTATTAGAATAACATATAATACTAAATTAAATATTAATTTATAACAGTAGAATATCAGTAAGAAACTTATCGAGATATCACTAAATTAAAAAAAAACTTTACACAAGTGACTTGGTGTAACATATTAAGACTTCATGCGAAACAAACATGCTTAAGTGTATAATGACTTGTGTTTTTATGTACTAGCGTTTATTAGCATATATACAAGTAAGACAGTTTTGAAACTGGAAATCTTCATCACATCAAGTAAGACAGAAAATATCGAAGTTACATTGAAGTCCAAATGGTATGATATAATTCGCGGTAGATTAAGTTTTTTACATCATAAGGTGTAAAATCCCAATATTGAAATTTTTACCTCTATGTGAAAAAACTGATCAACTGTTCAAATATTTTTATCAGTTCATATAGTAGTAGTATAACATATGTCATGTATTTATCAACTCTTTCGGAATATTTTCGCAAAGTACCTTAAGAGCGGACTCTACTTAGAATAAAAGGCGTTTCGCATGGGTTTCCAATATTTCGTTTCCAACGCTCATCAAACGAAATATTGTGGTACCGTAGATAAACATATTTTTACCGTTGATACAAGCATACTTGCGGAAATATTAAAAATTTTCTATAAAAAATTTAAAAAAGGGCTTCGCGAATTTAGAACCAACATTTCTCTATCATTTACAAAAAAATCGTTCCATTATCTTGAAGAGTGAGCATTGGGAATGGAAGCCCATGCAAAACGCCTTGCATTTTAGGTACAGTCTCCTCTTAATATGTCAACACTGCCATTAAGTGACAGTAATAAAACTAAATAATTTTTTTCCATCATCATACAAGCGCATTACCTTCGCAATGGTTTTGTTTTGATCATTTTGAAAGTTTATATAAGAAATTACCAGTTACTCTTAGCATGGAGTCACTCCGTGAACTATTTCGCGTATTACTTAAAAAACTCTTCATAGTATTGCTTTTGAATACATATTCTTTTGTTTCACCATATATAAAGTCAATTCTGTTCAAACTTGAAGTTTTTTCCGAAAAAAACCAATAGTAATTGTACAAAAAGTGTCAAGTCAGGTATCAGCGGTCCGAACATGCAAACTTATCATTAGAAAATGAAAGCGAAAATAAAAAACTGGTGGATGGTTGTTCAGCTTCATCGTCGTGTATAATTACAGCAATAAAAAATAACGTGTGGTGTCCTAAACGTGCAACATGTGCTTTTCTTTATATATTTTTTTCTAAAGATTCACCTGCATCGAATGAGGAGTTCTGGTTTGTAGACGCGACCTTGAAAACCCTTGCAGGAAACCCTTTAATGAAAAAAGGTATAATTTCACCATGATTTTAAGAAATTTAACCTATCATAAACAATGGACTACTGAATGTTGTCTTTCATAAAAGGTTAAAAACACTTTCGCAGTTATTATTCATGATCTTTATAGATAACTTCTTTCAAATCCTTTTGTATGTAGAAATCTAAAACAAATGCCATCAAACCGTTTGGAATCAGCTGCTTCACAAGTCAAAGTTTTAGAATTACAATGGCATTATCATTATCATAAATTGCTAATTCAATACTAACCTGGTTCTGAAAGAGGAACTGCGCTTGCGTAGCGTTGATTTGTCCCTGCGCCCCTCCATTCTGCGCTGCCCCACTTTGTTGTTGCTGCTGCAGCATGGCGAGCTGCTGCAGCTGGTGCAACCCCTGCTGGGCGGGGAACGCCGCTTGCAACCCCCCTAACATCTGTAAGTGATTACCGAACAGGCCGCCGAGACCGCCCAACGCTGCCAGTGCTGCCCCTACCGTGGATTGAGCCGAGTTCGACGGAGCAGTGACGGGGTTATTCGAAGGTGTGGAAGGAGAGGGTGTGCGAGCAGTGGGCGTGGCAGATGCCGGAGGCGGTGGAGGGGTGTGCGTGGAAGGAGTAGAAGGAGGAGGGGCTTGAGGATGCGGAGGAGGGGCTGGGGTTGTATTGGAGGGCGTTCCAGTCACCTGGAATAGAAAAAGATTGATATAGTAAAATCCCTGAACTTCGTTTTCAAAAGTTCTAGTCATCAGATAAATCTACATCAATGGAGCCTTTTGCATTGGCGAGGAACGTATTTTAATTGCGAATATTTTTGAATTTTTGATGTTTTATGATTTACCGTCGCATGAAATTTGAGGAGGGAAATAAGGTAGACACGCAATACGCACAGTTGTACATGCTGCTTTCTTTAAAGAAATCAATTCATTGGCGGTGAAGTGAGAGGCATAATACAGGGAAATCACCACAATTTCTTCAAAAATCGTGTTTTTGTTCGTATACTCTCTGATAATTTTCGGGCAACAAAATTAACCAAACACTCAATATTAGATGCCTCTGACAAGGCTTGTATTCTCAATTCAGGGCACAGTAAGAGACATTTTATGGGGAGCTCAAAAATTATGAAATTTACCAATTACATTTTCTAATATTTTTCATGACTGAGGTTTTTGATATTGGTGCATTACAATATTTTTCAGGCATAGTCGACATTTTTTCTGGGGATCTCAAATATTTATAAAAGTGTAATTCCAGTAATTTTAATTGCGTCTAATAATCATCTTATACACCTATCATCTACATAATTCTGATGCGTTAATTTTTGAAGAATTAGTCACATAGATGAACACAATATTATAGACTGACCACTCTAACAAAACAATTCGCAAGTCCCTCAGATCAGCGAATATGTTGTGAATCATGATTGTATAGAATGATACTTCTAGTATTTCAATATGAACAGCCAAAAAAACTAAAGATTCTTATTATCGTAGCTGAGTCGTGCTTACGTCAATTGAAATATAATTCTATTTGCGTTCCACCAAAATTCTACTTACTTAATACTATGAATCACTCGTTACGTTATCAATGGATCCATGAATACAACTTCCGGAGCGGCTTATTAGAATGTCTATAAATATTACCTAGAACTGCTCACAACTTAATGAATATGTATGTAACACAGAACAACTTGTATGGAACTCTAATACAACAAAAATCGATTCAAATGATCATTCTGAATTTTTAAATATAATGAACAAGATTAGATAAAAAATCGTGAAGGCTGACATTTTTTTGAGTGGCTACTTCAGTCTGGCGGGAAGGCGGTGCTTCATTGTGGACTTTGACATCAATATTTCACGTCGTATACATGTTCTTTTGTTTGTTTGATAGATGATCAAGTGATGCGTTGTTTTTTCTTGGCTGTATTTAAAAACGACGCAATTTGCAGAGTTGCCATATTTGGGGTTTGGCTCTCCAATTTGATGGAGGGATTTTTGGGGGAATTTTTAAGGATATTAACCCCGAACTGATAACGTGGAGTCTGTGACTGCAGGCAGTTTTAATTTCAATGGTTGAACAAAGCTCTGACTGCTTTTAAATGAATGACTTAATCTAATCTTTCTCCTATTGGTGCCCCACCTATCACACAATTATTTGTGAATTTGTGTTATCGACGTTCAGTAAGCCTGCAGTTTTCCAAACCCAAATGCAGTTTCGCGGATAATGCTTATATTCAGGAATTGATAGGAACTTTGTATTGCAATAGAAGCATTTTTGATTTATTATTAATCTCAAAATATATAACATTACATTTGGTAAAAAAATTCCTTTTTTATCTTGGTATATTGGAAAATACGTTGCAGTGAGTCTCACGTTTCAGCTGCTTAAAAAGCAGTTTAAATATATGTGATACGTTTTTTGCAGATTACCTGAAGATGGATTAAATTAAATAAACCGAAATATCGTACTGCCATTTTTTTTTTGGTTTTGTAATAAATCAACTGTCCGAAATACCACTAAAAGCTTTTATATCCTGTTAGCAAACGGTCATAAATCAGGTATTCGCCTTTTTGAAACATCTCTTTCATTCAAATTTATTCTTGTTATTGCGCAAATGCATAATTTAAATTAAGCTGTAACCCAACTAATGGATGTTGCAGAGCAGCGATTACTGCTGATGCTCGCACAAACAAATGACGTACGAATTGCGTGAACGAAGAGACAAGTTAATTGAGTGAGTATGCCTCAGGCGGTACAACATTGTCAGTAGACGTACAGCTATCAATACCATCGTAAACGCCACTTTATACATGCTAATACACCTCTTATGATTTTGCGTTCTCTTTCTCTCTTCATCTCACTCTTTGTTGGCATCTGGACAATTTAAGAGAGTCCTTGCAAACTACGATGCAATTTTCACTAAAAGGACGTAACAGGGAAGAAATCATGCGTAGCAGGGACCTGTTGTTTTCCCAACACTTTCTTTGCTGTACACCAATGAACTGAATAACATCTAATCTAATCTACAGCTTCAACATTTCAATAGCCTTATGTCCTGCATCGAACCAAGCAAACCAATACCATTCCGAGAAACAGATCAACCAGGACATCGAGAACATTGTTGAATGTGTATATCCATGCACAGGAGACAAAGATAGCAGCTAGCTTGATAAGAAAATCACACGCTGGTCTACTAGCTAAAATCTTGTTTTAAGATATCTACTGCTCAATGTGAAATTCAGTTCTAAAACCAAATCACTGTCTAATTCTGTTCATCTGGTCTGTCTGACTCGTGCGAGAATAAAAGTACTGATAACTTTTTATAACTTTTTTTTTCGTTTCCATTACTGCATTTTGTTATATTGTTTGCGTGTTTTTTTTTCTCTTTAGATATCTGATAAGCCTTAACTCTCATCAAGTAGAAACTCAATTTCGAATGCTTCAAGTTGTGTCTGTGATACATGTGAATAGCGTTGAAAAAAATATTGCCATTCAATACCAGAGATTAATGTTAGCTACTTTGAAAGCTTCGCGTGTCGGATTAAACCTTTGTAGCATTAATTGTCTAACAACCAACAGGTGTTTTATATATTTTAAATATTGTACGACAACGCAAGCTTATGCGAAACGCTATGTTGTTATGTAATGGCTGTTCACAAATAAGAGGTTAAGATTGTTATCCTTATTATAAGGAATAGAAACAATATACAACTTAGGTTTAAATAAAACATGTTTGAAAAAGTGTCATGTATAGGGGTTTGTACATTGCGAGCTTGCAATACTTATGCAAAATTGTTTACTCTTAACAAGGAATCGCCTTTTAATCATGAAGGTAATAATATTCTTCCTACGCCTTAGTACTAAATACTACCACCTTAACGAGTGATTCAATATCTAATTGCTTCTTGCATCTAAAATAAACGACTTCGCTGATTGCTCCTCGGTTCATTACCGTAGATGAATATGCTCATATCTTCTTGAAAAGTTTTACGAGTTGTAATATAATACAGAGTTGTAAACGAGACTTTTAGTTTTTACTGTTCAATCATGTCTACAATATATGAACTCCAAAATGACTTCTACATTTGTGCTCTTTCCAATTATGCCAACATTTTTTTTAACGAGGCAATGTGGCGAATGATTTGTATATTGTATTGCGAGTATTTTATTTCGGAAAATGTCATTGATCCCCCTTTTACAATATCAAATCAATATCAGAACAGTTATTGAGACAACATATAAGTTCCTCAGACACAGGGCTAAAAAATGGAGATGTTTATACAAAGAGTTCGATATATATATATATATATATATATATATATATATATATATATATATATAAACAGGACATATCGTAAAATGTGTCAAGTTCTATACTCCACAAAAAATATAACAATAATGTCAAAAAATCCGCCATTGTGAAAGCTGAATCATGATTTTCTAACCAGAGTTTCTCGATCGACTGTGACCCAGTTTAGTTGAGTATGCTTCAGGGAAAGATTTAATACATTCTCTATAACCCTTTAGAAGGCACATACGTTTCTTTCTCTACAGATTTTTTTATGGCTTGGCAAGACACACAGTGTGGTGTTTCTAATCTGACGATGTCCTGTGTCCCTCACTTTTGATTTTTTTCTAGGCTTCCATGACAGTTAATATTATGACATTGTTTAAAGAAAACTCTTATCCATTTTCTGGGAAACAGTCAATGTTGATGTCATTACAATTTCAATAATCAATATTAATATTTTATACTTTGATGGAGGCTGCTTAGGTAACTTTAGTTGAGTTATTTCTTCAATCACATTTGATTACAAATTATGAGCCAGTACGAGTACTGAAAACCTTATTAGTGTGAAAGGATAAAATCAAGTTTTTGAACTGCTCTGTCAATACCTAAATCAGCTCTCTATTCATGACCTTACCAGATTGAGAGCTCCTTCCCTATCCGAGTCCATAGAATTTTCATCGTTATGATCGATGTTGTGCTCACTACCACTAACGCTTTGATCTTCGTCACCGCTGATATCTCCGTTTGCATCGCCATCTGAAACAATAGGGAAGAAGGAAATTTTTAATTTGTTTCAACCACTTACTACTTATGTTTATGAAGTTCTATGAACTTAAAAAAATCATACAGGTAGCAAGCCGCAAATAGTTACAGTCTGCTGTTGTGTCCAAGAAAGGCAAATGTAGATCACCCTGTAAAGTCTTATGTATACGCGTAATAAATTATAGTCCCAAAAACAATTCTTTGTTCCCCAGTAAGAATCAAAATATACTTATTCAACATATCCTCCCCTGTTCATCATGTTAGTGTAAGCTCAGTTTGTGATTTAGTTATCCCAGAGTAAAATGCAGCTCTCATGAAATCACAGCACAAAATAACTGGAGATATTAGTCAATTGACATATTGAAGCACATAAATGCGGTTTCATGTCTTAAAAAGTTCGTATGTTTGCCGGATAGCAGCAAGATTGTTCATAACGTTCTTGCAAAATTGTTCCTAATTCTTTGGAATACGCGTAGACAAATTTGAGCAGGAGTGTTGTTGAATTCATGTCAAATTTCCTCTTTTACCTTCTGTATATCGGGTGGAAATCCGTGTACATCTTACTTTTAGTATATCTCCACAAAAAAGTCTAAGTGAAACAGGTCCAGTGACCATGGAGGCCATGTAATGTCACCATTTTTGGAGACGAGAATGTAAAATGCCTGGAATCAATTTGCATTCAACATTCATGGATTGTCGTGACGTATGTCTTGTGTCACCATGTTATTGAAATAATGATATGACCTGGTTATCATAAAAATGAAATTTTACAATAGGACGCCAAGTATTATAATAATTGCAAACATAGCTTACAGTAGGGTCCTTACATGATAGAAAGGATCGTTTCGATGTAATGTTCGAACTATAATTTATGTTGATTTCTGGCATGTTCACTTTTCAGCTCATCAGACTCGCTTCACCAAGTGTATGTATGTATCATGTTTGTAAAGTATTAGTCTAATCAAAATAAATCAAATTAGTGCTAACCAGAGATCTTGCTTCTAGCTCATTATCTTGATGAGATCGAATTATTGTATTGCATCCCAATTAGATACATTTGCAAAGTTTCAGATGGATATGATTATTGAAAGAACATTCAAATCAATTCCCTAGAGTTGCCCACTTGGCAATCTGGGAGTACAGCTAACAATAGCGTGTTAAGCAGTAACGATTGTACGTTCTTCGCTCTCGCTTTGACACATCGTCTAGCCAATCGCGCCATTTCTCTTATATCCATGGCAGAAAACGACCAACGGTAACCAAATTCAGCCTGCTATGTTATGTTGCTAAACCATTAATATAATGTTTTATTCTCCATTAAATTGGCTAAACACTATCTAAATTATGGTATCTGTGACGTTCAGTCATCTTAAGTCGCTACAATGTATACCTTACGGAGTAACCATTCTGTGACCTCAAGTGCATAATTCACTCGACGCTTAATGCACCAGACTTGGCTCTAACGCGATTTCATACGCGCCACATCCCAGCAAGTCCTGCGTAAAGTCAGATAAGGTCCAGTGGAATCGCTCCGTATGTATGTATATCCGAACATCATCACCACCCCCTTCTGTGGGTCTTCGTATCTTTTCTCTGACTTTCGACGCAAGGGTATTTCACACCTAACTGCATTTTCACATTTACATTTGAAGCTTGTCGGTCAACGAGCGTGAAATATTCTCATAAATGGAGCGAATGTTATAATAAAAATGGCGTCCCCTAAATTGATGCTGTAGATTCCTTGCAATTTTGAGGCATTTCATGATTGGAAATGAATTTAAAACATTTAAAAAAATATTTTATAATCTCAAAACATTACAAAATATTGAAGCAGCGATAAAATCTATTCAAAATTTTCAGTGAATTGATACAATCCATCTGGAATACAGAGTCCACCATCTTGTGAGGCTAACTACTTCAATAGTAATTTGATTGTTCTGTTGTAAAAGTCGCTAAAACCAAAACGTAAAAATTACACGAAATAACGACTGAATAACCGCACAATGAAAAAATAAAAACAGCTTCAAATCGGTTTGAACTGGTTTAGAAATTTATCTGAACGATGGGAGAGTTCACAAGTGTGAGGATATCTACAATCTACATAAATCCATTTATTAATTAAAATTCAAAACAAATGTTATTATGCTTTAAATCATCCATTTCGAGTAAGGTTATTGTTTAGTTTCATGGATTTCCGTCCAATCACTGTCAATTTCCGTTGCCACCCTTGACAATTTCAATTCGAAGGTACTTGTATCTTATATGGATTCAATTTGCACAGGTTTACTATAGGATCGATACTTTCCAAGCAAGGAAAATAAATGTGGAAGAAATCCAGCAGTTTTCCATACATTGTAGTTTTAATTTCACATTACAGCTTTTTTCTTTTGAAGAGACCTCCACACATAAAATTTTGAGTATCACGACGTTTCAATTGATATGCTGTCTTCAATCGTCTTCAGGTGAACTGGCAAACACGTTCCTTTCACGCCTATTTATATCCCGTCCGGTGACGTGTCGTTGTGCGCGGTATGTTCTGATTGGTTCCCGATGCGCGGTTTCCGGTCTGCTGACGTGGCTGTTTGTCGGTCATTGTTTGTTGTCTGGTCCAGGCGTAGTCTATTGATCTTCTTTATGAGTGGCTGCCAGATTGGTTTAATGTCTACGCTGGGTTTACTGTACACTTTGCTGTTGTTGGTGATGAATGCCGCCTCCTTGAATTTCCTTTGATACCAATGCGGTTCCTTGGCAATAACCTTAGCGTCGTCCCAAGCTATTTTATGGTGCTCCGTCCATGCGTGGTCAGCTATTCCAGATTTTCCTGTCTCTGCACGCTGGGTGTTGAGACGATGTTATTTGATTCTTACTACCAGTGGCCTTTTTGTTTCTCCAACATAGATTTTACCACATTGACATGGTATCTGGTAGATACAGTCCTTCATCTCTCGAAATTCATTCCTGGGCTTAGTTTTTGTTAGGATACTTCTGAGGGTGGCATTCCTAGAGAATCTTGTTTTGATCTTGCTGACCTATTCTTTTGATTCCATCTGATATTCCTTTGACGTAAGGCAGAATGAGTAAGTGCTGAGATTCTTCGTGTTTAATTCTTCTACTGTTGGTATTTTTCTGTATTGTTACTTCCACTAGCTTCTTTGGGTATCCGTTATTTAATAGATCTTATTTAATGATATTGAGCTGTCTTTGTAGTCCCTCTTGTGTGTTACAAATACTCCTAGCTCGGTCGACTAAAGTCCGGATGACGCCTTTCTTCGTGGATGTTGGGTGGTTTGGAGTGTAATGTAGGTATTGACCTGTGTGAGTTGGTTTTCTGTGTACTGTTCACCTGAAGACGATTGAAGATAGCATATCAATCGAAACGTCGTGATACTCAAAATTTTATAGACAATGGAAGTCCGAAATCAAACTTTTGATAAGTACGTTCTTACTATATTCAAGATGAAAACCCAAGCTGTAAAAGACAACGCAACAATAAATTGTAATTATAATATACCTATAGTCGCGAACAATGTGATTTTTAACTCCCTCTTAAAGCTTTAAAATGGCGCGTGCTCACGGAAGGGTGCAACACCTCGCGTTGTTGCTATTGGCTGATAGGGTTGGTTACGTCTAAACTGATTGAAGCCGCAGTGAAAAAAAGGACTCTTTAACGGATTGGGGTTACAGCCACCTATGTGTATAAGTCGACAATAGGTCTTACATCATCAATCACGTCTGAATGACCTTTCGCAAATTCGCTGGAGGCTAACGTGCTGTAACTTTTGATGAAGCTGACAGAAAATTGAATATATGAATAGTTAAAAGGCCTTAGGCGAAAAGAGGGTGGATAGAGCTGCATCACGCTGCAATTTAAGATCTTTGCTCCAGCAGTTAGATGTCTTTCATTGATCATGTGTGAAGGAAATTGGATCATATTGTGGTTTGAAGTTGGTGGAGAACGTAGATATTTAAATATCCCTGCTCAGACTTTCATTGTCAAGATAATTTTGCGTTTCACAACGTTTCGAATAATGTGGTATCTTGAAAGATGAAAAGAAGACAATGGAATTTTGTGAGATGAGAAATTAATCGGAAATCTATTAAAGTCGGATGTACCGGAAATATCGAGTCAGTAGCTATTGAAAAAAATGCGGTTACTTTTGCGCCTTGAAGGCAAACGTATGAACATTCATTTATGTCTAACAAGTACGGAAGAATACCGGGGTCAAAAGTTTAAAGATGATAGAACGTCAACCTTCTGGTCAATGTGAAATTACAAAGAGTTTTGCGGTCTGGTGTGAAATAATTTGATCATTTTTTGTCAATGGGACCAGTTTCAGAGGATATACTGGAAGGCAAGGCACAAAGAGGTAAGAAAATACCGATATCTCCAGGCAGGAAAAATTCGGGAATTACCTCGAATAAAGATTTAATTAAACTAAAATGTTGAGATCTGAACCTCTAGTATCATCTTGTAATAGTAACTTACATAAAAAAACAACATACTGAATACCGAAAGTGTCATACACTAGGAAACATAATTATAATATGGATCTGGGAGATTTTGGAAATTATCTTAGCAGATCTTTTTCTAAATCATATTAGTTATTTAAAGTTTATAGGAAAATACACATTTCATTATATTGCCTTAGTTGTTATGTTTTTGGTCATGTTCATGGCATATCCTCAATCTAAGATACACGGAAGTTTTCGGTATTAATAAAAATCATTCGTTCTCGTTTACGTGTGACAGTTTTGGGTACAAAATGTTTTTTGTATTTTTGTCCTATGCTCGAAGTAGTAAAGCTATAGTTTCTTGCACTTCTTACAAAATTAGAAAACGTTCACAAATCCAAAGTGCATGTGGTGTGAACTTAAACATTTGTGAACATGAAAATTAATTTTATATTCAATAATATGTTGATTATAGTTGAAACATATGAACTTCTGATGCAAATCATTCCTCCATTTCCATTCATCCAATCATCTCCATATCCTTCCCCTTGCACCGTACTCTGAAACCCTAATCCTTCCTCCTTTTTTATATATAATTCAGCAAGCTGTGTCGCGTGGCACCCTTTAACCCCTACGCGTGCCTTGTTCTTTATTAAAAAGGGTTGCTCACATCTACTTAGGGTTTTTATATCAGCGTAATATTTCCTCAGGGAGGGACAAAAAGGCCCTTTCTTGAGCATGGACGACAACAAATGTCGCACTTCCTCTTCACGAAGGGGAGGTGATTGGGTTTATAAACTCGCTGGTGATTTATCATTGGTATTTGCAAAACGTTTAGGGTTGGTAAGAGTGTAAACAGAAGAATAATATGTCATTTATTTATCAAGTTGTCGTTCTTGCACTTATAATTCATGGAAGGAAAGGGTTCCAAGTTTTTGAAAAGTTTCGATCAATAAATAATATTGCCACTGTCTTGAGAACTTGGCGTTCCAAAATGTTTCAATTAATGAGGTATCTTCAACCTGAAATGAAGTTCCACCTGAAGAGCCAAGCAGTATTATTGAAAAGATCAAATCACTGTTGGATATTGACAATTAATAAATTATTGCTTTATCTCAACAAAATGACCAAACAGGATATCAGTAATACCATAATAAGATTTTTTGACAAATCGTGGAGTCGAAAAATCATACAAAATATATGATCCAAATAATAATCAAAGTATCAATATAACCAAAATTTTAATGTCTACTTTTTCATATACGTTTCAATGGGCGACTCTATAGAGAGCGACACTTGGAGATGAGTTGATGATGTTACAATGCCTCATAATATTGTTAGAATGACTATTGAACGGTAGTTTTATCACTTGGTATGAGCTACGTATATAATATCATGAATTAAATCAAAATCTAATTCAACCAATGCATTACTTCAATTTTTCGTTTAAATTGTTGCTAAATAATTTTATCGTTTCTATTTCGAAATCATCATACCTACATCTGACATATATTCATATATAGTAAACTTGATAAGTATACTTTTTTATCAGGGAATAGAAAATAAAGAAAACCAGCTTTGATGTCAGAAATCCAGTTTTGAATGTGATGGATTTTAGAGAATTCTTTCTGGATATATTTTTATTATGATCTCTACTTTGTTATTCAAATAGGGAACTGGCCTCCTCATATGAATATTTTCTCGATTCGATTCCCAAAGAGCTTATTCAGATTTTTCTGCTCTCCTAGCATAAAAACGATTTTGTAGAAAAAATAGTATCGAGTGGATTGGCTCCATACTTCAAGTGCAAGTGATTGCAGTAAAAGTTCCCTGCTAATATTCTAAAGTACACGTAGTTTCTTGAAAGGACTACCGAATTATTTGCAAATTTTCTCTCGATAAGATTTGCAGCTTGCGGTTTATGCTGAATAAATATGAGATAGACGTGATGGAGAGAAACCCAACAGATAATAAGGTGACGTCATTTTCTCCACGCTTTCGCGAACAATTTTGGATTTGACATACTGTCTGTCATCTGTTTGTTTGGGAATCCTTAGAACTACATAACTCCAAAAGTTATTCACGAAGTTTTGACACTAGGAGTACTACTATTATGAGGAGGAAAAATATATAAACGCGCAAACGTTTCGGAGACCGCTGATCATTTTCTAAAAAATATTGAGGGGCAAATATTTTGAGGGTGGGAGAATATATAAACTCCCCTTACTCTAGTTAAAAAAAGATTATTCTTTACATATTTTCAAAATACCTAAATTAATTGCATTGAATTTTACAATACACACGATTCATGATCGTAGTAAAATCTTTGTTGTTTGGTGGGCTTCTAATGTATCGATTAAATTTTAAACATTAAACTCTTTTTAATTTGTACGGCATTCCAGGACATGCTGAAGTTTTCTTTTATGAACTGGGCTAATTTTTCGCCTTGTTTTAGCAACTACTACTACTTAAAACTTTGCGCTATAAATCATTTTATCAAAGATTTTGATTAGATGTTAGAACTTTAATTCCAATTTAATCTAATTTACGAAATATTGGAAATTATGAAAAGCTTCAAAAGGTTCAAGATTTTAGAAATTTTTGAAAATATAAAAACTGACATTTTCAAACATTCTCAATACTACTAAATTAAATTTCATAATTTCATAACTGTTCCCAAATTTTTAGGAAATCTTTATTCTTAAACTGATACCATTGCCAAGTAAATACATAGTTTAACTTCTCACGTTATTTTTCCAATCTGTTGTCAAGCAAATGCGTATAGCAATGATTTCCAGTTGGTAGCAATGGCGTGATATTAAAAAGCAATCAAAAAATGAAAAAGGCTACCGTCTCGGATATGATATAAATGAAGGGCATGTGCACAGCTTAGCACCCGATTTTGGATAATGTTCATCAATCATCCGAGAATCGGTTATTCGTTTCAATGGGCATACCCCAGAGTTTCGCGCTCAAACGTCGATGCTGCGATCACTTTGGGGGCGGAAACACGGTGCGTAGTTTAGGGGTGTCGGAATAGGATTTTGTTCCAAAACAGTCATGATATGTGATGTGTGATACTGGATCCTTTGGCACAGCAATTACAAACACTACACATCCACCCAAAAAAATACCAAGCACGTGTTCCGCTAACCAGATTACTGTGTTTATGGGAAGATTGAGACTACATTATTATATACATAGTTCATTGCTTGTCGAGCGATTCTGCGAGAGGTGAAACAGTGTAGTGTTTGTGCTTGCAGTCATATAGATTTGAAAGATATAGTGGCGAAAAAAATTGAGATAATCCATCGCATTTCGGCTGCTTCGGCAATCTTCATTGAAGTATACGATATGCAAAATTAAATTTAAAATTATAATGACAGCCTTTTCACTGTTTCCAGGGAATCAGTTTTTTCCAAACAAGACTTTAGTATGAACTATTATGAAAGTCTACAATACAGATGATGTATATTCATTGTTGATAAATCCAAAACAAGAGATATAACTTACTTCAAAACCAGAATCACACCATTGGCTGATTCATGAGATAAAACGAAATATAAACCAGTCTGACCCCAACGCAACAATATTCAATATCCCTTAATTTGAGGAAGTTCGAAGAATCTGCCATTTCAGTTTAATGAAAATTGCATTAGTAGACGGTGACTCAGTATGGTTAAGTAGGCTTCAGGAAAAGATCTAATCAATGTTTTCTAAACCTATAGATGTACCATAAGTTTTTTTCAGGTTTACTTATCTTTTGGTTCCCAACTGGAAGTGATATAATATCACTTGCCTTGGGATCACACTACTGTATGTTCCGTTTCATACCATAAGACAAGCACCTTTGGGGTTTGGGATTTATCAACAATGCAAATGATAATATATAATCAAACTTTCCATAATAAATTAACTTTAAAAACGGAGCCGTTTGCCTGGAAGCAGCAATTTCATTCTAATTTCAAAATTCAACTCTTCATATTCTGTACTTTGACAAAGGCTATTGAGGCAGCCGAAACTTGAAACTTTAATAAATATATACTCAGTCATAAGATCAAGATCAAGTTTAGCAACACTTTTGTGTTATTTTTTGTATGAAACGAAGTCGGATTACTATTATTATGTGCTTCAATTAATAGCTATTAGAAAATGTAATATTAACCCAAATTAAATATCTAAATCTTTCTTAAAAATATTTGCGCACTAAAAATTCCAAGTACCGAGTGAAACTCGGCTAAATATTACATGGTATACGTGCTTTTCCAAGCTAGTAGACATAAGAGCATATTGAGACAACTATTTTCCATATAAAGTCAAGATGACATTTCCACTTTATTGTTCTAAAATAAACCACTACAGCTCAAGAGATTCAATGTGTAGCCAATATAATCGATCCAGAGTAAAGCAGTATCGATCTTGAGATAATCATAACGTAATGCTTATTTATATTGTATCATGTATTAGTACTGCCAACATATCGGACTCATACCAGATAGTCCCCTATATAATCATGAAGTAGATCAATCATATTTACTCTGTCTGAGTGGAAGGCGAATCACTTGGCGATCAGAAGTACGAGTATAATAATATAAGCGTGGTAAGTAGGGTCCAACTGAAGGTATTTCTTTTACTTCGTTGATCGCATGCGAAATTAATCAACATAAGATGAATCAGTTTCCATACTGCACAAAGAAGATAATTATTTTATTATGAAAGTCAAAGAACCGCTCTTCATAAAGTCGAATCACTTTGGTCTTTCAAGTGCTTCAATTTACTGTATCCTAGATTAGTTAAGTATGCTGTAGGGAAATATCTAATCGATTTTCACCAAACCTACAGATGGACCTTATGTATTTTCCCTGGGTTTTCTCATGGTTTGTTTCTGGAACCCAAATAGATCGATTTTGTGCTGATAGGTTGGGACCACATTGCTGTATGTCTCGTTTCATAAGACACCTAATGGTTTTCTAATGCCACGATGTTCCATTTATCAACAATGCAAAGGCATCATCTGTACTCTAGCCTCCCATAAGCTTTAATACTAAGGTCTCATTCAACACAACACTGTTCTCCTGAGAATCAGCCAATGTCAATGTTCAAAATGCATTATTTTCATTTTTCAACTTCGATTAAAGCAGCAGAAACAGAAGAAATATAAGTAAACTTCTTTATTCAATCATATGTGGTTTTAGTTAACAGCCATTTTAAGTATGAATATATAGATGAATCAAAGATAGCACAGAATATGTTTTAGAAGTAACATACTATACATACACTTGAAGGCTTCTTTGATTATTATTTCCATTCAGCTACGACCAAACCTTCTGTTTTTTGACCGAGACGAATTTATAACCGGAGAGGCAGCTTTTGGCTGAATCTGAAGCCGCTGTCGAGAACTATTGGTATCATGCTCAATCAAACCAAGCTATTCCGCTACCCTTTCCAACAATGATCACTTACGGCGGTTATACATTAAACATTACGTCATGTAAAAATGATAAATTGCACATTAAACAATCCTGATTATGAAACAACCCCGCTGAGTATTCCCCATGTGAAAAAGTATATTCGACATCCCCTTTTGCCACATATTTTAAAACGTTATGATAATTTGGCATTTTTTAAATCACAGAATGGAAGAAAGGGGTCGACTAGCGTGCACAATATAAATTTATATTTTATTAATACGGCGCGATATAAGGGTTAAGGGAGGTAGAAGGGGGTAGAAGTTTTATCCAATCGCCATACCCATATGTAGCAGGAGAATCGATTATAGGACATTTTCCGGATTAGTTATCGGCCATTTCCAGGGGAGTGGGAAGCAGTTAACACCCGACTTCTGACTACCGACCACGACTGTGAGAGTTGTAGGCGGAAACAGTTGCTAGTTGGTTAGATACCAGAGTCCCTCTACTTAAAATGTCAAAAAGATCAAGATGTCATCTCAACAATTCAACTACAAACCTTAGAAGAAATGACTGAATATTAGAAAACATGTCTAAGGGAGAGATGCAGCAACTTCGTTTGCAGTCCAGAAACAAGAGGGGATAGAATTCAATTCAGCATTGATGTCAAGAGTGCAACATTAATTTGATTGGATTCACAAATTGGTATCATGGTAAATGTTCAACCGAACTGTCTAGGACAATACAATCTTCCCTAATATCACTCTCACTAAATCAAACTCCGATCGACTCGAATAAGCATTTTCCAGTGGTTTACAGCACTTTGAGGTCAATGTGAATAAAGATGTATCCTCTCAAAAGGATTCTGGAGCGCCATAGGCATTTTGCCTATAAGAACTTATCTATAAAATAGTAAAAAATGATGAAGGTGTAATCATATCACAGGCCTGGGTGACAGGCATATGTGTGAATGGTGGATGTGCTGACTTCTAACGAAGCGATTCTCAATCTTTATTGGATCGCGTACCAAGATAAGTAAAAATGACTAGACTGAATATTCGCCTATAAAACTCACAACATAGATTCAAATTTGTTAGTTACATGTGATCATATTTTTCTGGCATAACAGATGGGAAAATCTGATTTGTTGATAGTTTTTTGTAGGAATGACGCATTAAAGATAAACTATGTATTATAGCCAGCTATATAAAAAACAAAATGATCATTCAGATAAAAAGACTGTGTAATTAACACACAGTCTCACAAATTAATCACACAATCTTTTTGTCCGCATGTTGAAATAGTTTCACCAAGTAACAGCATCTACAATCTACATCATTACTTGTTTTAGGCTAACAAAAGTCATTTTTTAATCGTGGGGAGGAGAGTGTCCGCCACTTTGATGATGTTAGTTAGTTTTTGGGACTCCTACATTTATTCTTACTATTACATACAACCATACAACTTGTTTGCAGTTAAAGAGTGTTACAGCGATTATGTACAGATGCTAAAAAGTATGTGCGACATCTATTGAACCAAAAGTAAGTTACGGAGTATAAAAAGATGCAACCTACTTTTCAAGGGTACAGGAAAATGCTTATCATTGCAGACATGATCTATGATTTTTGTCAGTTAGAAGGCTGAAAGGCAGCACAATGAATAAACGCATAGTAGCAATTACATTCGTTAATTCAAACCAATTATTGACGACATTTTGTCTTTTTTGGAACATCATATATGAATGTTGTGTTTGGACGTGGTATGGAACTATGAGTTTGCCAGTACTTCCATGTGATTTTATTTGTTCATCCGCAGCCTACATCGTACTGAAGAGTCTTACGGGAAAGGAAATAAAGTCGTCCACGATTCGTTGCTAAACGATTGAAATTACAACTCTTTTTATTTAGATTGTGAAATTATACTTCATATTTTCTCCCTGTTACGCCTATGTACGGGAGTTTACATGGTATTTGTATAAGCAAAAGAGGCAGTTTCCCGCGCCACTGAAGATATGTAAAGCAGGGGTTTGATTTTTGAATCTCGGAGAACATACGTGACAGAAATACATTCTGATAGCATCGAGGAAAATCGATGGATTCACTGTATATGTATGTATCTTTAGTTGAATCATATGTTTACAGGACACTCAAGTGAGACATATGAAGAATATGTGTCTATACGATGTCGTGTATCTACACATTTTATCCTGAAATAAAATACCAAGCCTAGAGATGCTTTTCCGAAGCTATTATGCATGTTTTCTACACATTTTCCAAGCTTTCTCTCATTTGGGCTCAAATTTTGATTACAGGGACATTTAATTCGTACCGTTGGTACTGGTATCAGCGATTTATTGGGCAGAGTGACAGCTGTGAATTCAAATTTTAATACGCTCACAATAATGATCATGAAACAAAAAGATACCTTATTTAAAATATGCTGTTATTAGCAAATTAAATGGGCCCTCCAAATTGGAAGTCATTAAAAAGTACTAGACTAAAAATAAAGTCTTTATGTGATGATGAAGCGACAAGGCATATAGTGACTTTGAGAATTATAAAATTACTACATTGTACAGAAGCGGTCATTTCGAAAAACACCTCCTCATTAATTTAGATATATTCCCGCGGTGTCCTAATGTATTCTCAGCTCATTATTTGTGTGAACTATTTTTATGGACGTCTTCATATTTAAAAGGAGATAAAAGGAATTTCAAAGGGTTCCCAGGACCGAAAAGTTTATAGCAGACACAAATACATTTTATATCGATGATGATGAGTCGCAGAAAAGTTGAGGTCGATAATGTATGTGTCATTTTCGCTACGTGTAGTTAGTAACACTTAATACTTCCGATGGATTCAAATTGGAGGTAATTTTAAAACATTTATTATTATTGACTAATAATATTTCTTACCGCCGTGTGACGTAGGGGTAGAAGGAATTTTGTCCAGTCTCGTGTTCGTCCTCTGATCATCTGTAACAAAAACAAACACGGGTAAGTTACATTCATGGTGATACACTCCTGATTATATACAAGTTTGGTATATTTATGACATTATTTGTATTCTTTCCACCATACTAGGTGTCCATTCCGTTTGACGCAATGCGAAAAAATGACAATATCGTTTCGGAATTAACGACTAGAGATTTGTTAGTATATAGGGTGTTGTAACAAATCAGCATTTGATGATGATAAACATATGCTCATATACATACGAGTATATATATATTTAATAGAGGTTTTAATGCGGATTTTTGACTTTATTCTTTATTGAACATCATGCGGTACAGTATTAAGCTTTTTTGAAATTTTCTATAAGCCCAGAAATTTAGTTTCTTTTGTGGCCTGGTATATTTTTTTTACGAATAACCTCTGAGTTTGAGTTATTACTTTGCAGTGCGTCTCTTCTATGGATGATATTATTTCTGATGCTTATTCTGTGGTTATCTCTCTGATTCATCGAGCTTTATGACCAATAATTGAGTTATTGAGACAGGAAACAACTGTACAAACGTTTATGGTATTCCCTTTATCCCAATGCTATCAAAATTGGAGCGTTTTTCTTTTATTTTTTTAACTATAAACTACAAGGCTTCACCTCCTTGCTTTTGTAAAAAGTAAAACAAAACATGAATCACCTAATTCTAAATTCTATCCATTTTGATCCGTCTGTTCTGATTTAAAGAAACAAATAAGACTGACACTAATATCATCCACCAATGTCATTAACACTTCAAAATTTAACCTTCCATTTTGTACTTTCATAAAAGCTGCCCTGGAAACAGAAACGTTAGTAAAGTGGTTTTATTTAGGGGCTAGTAAGATGGATCAGACTCAAATATTCAGAGAATGGAAATGGATAACTTGAGCAAAATATTATCATTCTCTTTCGATTTGAGTTGTGGTACATTCAATTTGACACCTGGTTTCTGATTTCACAGTCTGTTTATACGAGGTATGAAAGTAAAAGTTAACCTGAAATAATTGTTTTGAGCTCGAAGCAATAATCTGAGTTTTAGCAACCTTTCTTTGTCTAGGAAATGTCTACAAAATTCAGTAAACAAATAATTTTTAGATATCCTACATATATCACTTCAGTACCTTATAATATGGGTGATAGGGCGAATAACTGAAAGCCTTTTTCGCTGTGAAACGACACACACACATCCATTCATCGTGATGTCGTTGCAAGTCGTATCGTCCGTCCCTAGTTCTATATTAGACATATATTCCAGTTTAAATTTATAAATGTAAGGCGTCTTTCTGCGGACGGCGGGCAGGAGCAGCGGTAGCAGTGTCCATATCCTTGCCGGATAGTTTACCCGTCTTTACGGCCCTCCAGGGACTACTGACCCCAACACCTATTATTTCTCTCTTTCCCTCCATACGGGCGGAATAGAAGAGGCTTTTGCATATATCCTCTTTGGATCCGTTAAGGCTCTATATTTCACTCTGGGTATTGGCGACAGGCTGATATACAAGGTCTGAATGATAACCTACCATGGATATACACATCACCAAATGTCATTGAAAAAAGATCCTTTGATCTGAGAAAATGGAATACAAAAAAATACCTGACCCCATTTTTAAGAGACTGCATAGTGGTTTAATTATTTTTGATATTCTCAAGTCAAGTATGTAGGAATAGTTGCTAAAACAAAATGCATCGAACATTCACTATTTATCGTAGCATTTTGAGGGTTGGAATAATTGGGGGATGTGGGGCTGAAGTGAGGGGAGAATTGTCATCTTTTTGAGGTTGGTAAAAAGGATTCTATCCTCTATAACCTTCGACCTCGGAAACCTTCGCTACTTGTACAAGATTGTGCACACGTTTAATCCAGAATGCAGAAATGAGAGATTTTTCAAAATAGTATTTGAATTTTACCATTACATCCTACTTATAATTAGTGAGTAAATTTTCAAGTGTTTTTGCGTGGTTGTGCGGAATTTTAGGATGTAATTTACATTTCTTTCTTTTTATTTTTCAGAAATTATTACTATTGGTTACTGATTAAAGAAGGAATTTGGGCTTAAGAAAAAGGATGTGTCAAGTAGGTTGCCTTTGTACATATATGATAAGCAGTAATATCATTTCATTGAAGATTTCGACCAGATTCTGGGACTGTTCATCCCTCGGATATAAGTTAGGTAATTTTGGTAATTTTTGAAATTGGAAATTTAAAATCATTTAGTTCAATATTTTGTGAGTTAAATTCCAAAAGATCAACAGTTATAAAAGTATCTTCATATGTTTCTAGACTGATACCATTTATCTACTTGACGCCATTTGTGCTTACTGGTATAGAAATAAAGCGTAAAACCAGATAATGAGATTAATTAAGAAATTAATAACAGATTAAATTACCAAGATACGGTTGATACCGTTTATTGGAAACGAAATCCAAATTCCAGTATTTCGTACATTCAATTGATTGACACTCCATAATCAAACCTTCCCACTAACAATCTGGTATTTGCATGTTTGAAAACTAGTGAAATCGTATTCATATTTGATGTTGCGTATCGCGTGCGGTATGTAGGAAATATGAATATACTCTCGCGGTGAATATTTGATTGGATATATCGGTGAAGAAATGCAGACTACCCAACCATATCCCTCGACTCAATCGGATATGAGATTATTCAAAAATTCAGTGGCAATTACTATGCAAACAGGCTGACCTTTTCCAGCTGTACAGCACCACCGATAGATATACATGCATACATTTGGTTTTTATGACGGGCCAAAACAGATATGGAACAATTTTACACACTTGTACAGAGAGAACTTTTATCATGCACGTATGCAATACTTTGCTATGAAGGCAAGTGCTGTTTGTTGTCAGAAATCGCGGTTGGAGATCTTTACCGATCCAAACACTGAGCTGCTTACCCTCAAAAGCTGAGTGTCCACTTAGTTCAAAGTCAGAGCGTCTAAACATCAATCAGAAGGCGTAGGTTCGAATCCCGCAGTAGGAATGTATTTTTTTCGAATTTATATGTCAGCTTCCATCTAGCGGATTGGCAAGTAAACAATTTTCGAAGCATTTTTTTCAAATTGAAAATGCCACCTATGAAATATAACTTCAAGTTGAAGTGCCTGATGATTAAATATTTATGTTTTTTTGTAATATTTTGAATACAGCATTCTGGTTCATTGTGTGGAAAAAATAAAAATATTTGGATATTATTAATAAAATAATATATACCGAAAACACAAAATACATTTCAAAGCTGTCTTTTCCGTCTATAATGGAAAACATGACTGAAAGAAGAGCATATTCGCGAATGCTTTGAAAGCCATTCAGAAAACAAATAATACCGAAAACTGAATCTGCGTAGTAGATTTAGGGAATATTCATAAATATTTGATAAAATTGAAAAAACTGCTCTATATCAAATGATACTCGTATTTAACGCATTATCCTCTTAAAATGAACATTTGATTGCCTAGTTATTCATTTTTCTTTTGAGGTTTCTTCCTTGAATCCCTTTAAAAAAATCTTATTCCATAAATATAATGATTTGTTTACCATTACCGGAAAATACAGCTTTATTTCGTGATTAAGAACAAGATATCTTACATTTGTGATGTTGTACAGTGCAGTGAGAAGGTAAATGATGTAGCTAATAATATTTAGAAAAATTAGAAAGCACAATTTGTCGTCAGGGAGGATCGAACCAACAACCTCCTGCATTCTAGGCAGGCGCCTTTACCGTTAGACCATGACGAATTGGTATGACAGAACGGTAAATACGCTATGGAAGGTACATCCCCCACGCAAATCCTCATCCTAATTTTCTACCCTGTACAGCCCTATCTTTGATCAGAAATCTAGTGCCACAGGCCGATACTATCTTCGGTGATAACTAGCATGGTTTCATCGAGTTGAGTCGAGTGTGGACATTTCTCATTCTAATTTTTCTAAATATCATTAGTTGTCCACTTACGAATTGCAGAGTAATCCGAGAAAATTCTGTAATAGTTTCTGTTGTTTTGATCACCTATGGAAATGGTAACTCAAATAAAAAGTAGGGTAAATAGTTAAACTGTATAGTGTGTGTACAATGTGTTAGGTAATTCGGTGAAATCTAATCAAACAAGTATTTCTATCGTAAATTCTAGTCAATCTGAATAAATTCATTTTTACCGACTCCAATGCATCCTCCAGTTCTCATTCTGATTCCTTCAGGGCTGAAAAGGTGATGTATGATAGCCTTAAGAGCAATTTCCTATATATCCCGGAGTATTTTCCTGTATTAATTGCGATTTTCTGTATTTGAAGGGCCAGCCAGAGCAATTAGCGATGAAAAAGGAGGACATTTTTCTATTAATACGTATCGAAAAATCCAATTATGAAACACATTATTGCTTCTTCTGGATCGTTAATTTTTTGTCGGGCGCACCCAGGCAACATGTTCTAATGCCGAATTAATAAATTTTCTTAATAGTAGATATTAATTTAGAATTTGTGCCACGTCGTTTGCAGGAGACAGTAAGAGACTTCAGATATTTCATTCTAGTCGTAATTAATATATATTAAATGGGAATGTAATTGGATAATATCTTCAGTTCAAGCGTGTGGCCTGATATATGCTATGAATTTAGCTATAAAAATAGGCAAATTATAGTAAGTTAGAAGCAATATGCATTGCTTATCTTGGGGGAAATAGGAAAAAAAATGCTTCAATAGTTTATGCGCTTGAAGGTGTATGATAATAATGAATTTCGAAATGGTATTATAAAGTAATATACAATTATTATTTATTTATTCATATTCTCAAAATAAAACTGAAAACTAACAATTGGCAACCTATTCACTATCTTGATGAAGGATGATGCTATAGAATACACATACCTCTACCATAATTCTGTTGATTATGCAAAATGAAGGAATTAGTGGTTAAACTTTAGAAGGTACATTTACTATTTTAGTTAAACTTAATTGTGAACCCTGACGGATATTCATGTAGTCCTCTAATTCTTTGCAGTTGAGTGAAAAGACAGACCAGTTGTTGAAAATTGACTGGAAGTCACTCATGATGTATCAACATAAAAAGCATATTCTGTGCATTAAGAATCGACAGTTATCGATGCGGTTAGAGTTGCTAATCTAAACAGTTCGTGGAAACGTTAAGATTTTATTCATTGGAAAAAGTTAAAGCGGCACTTCTACCGAAATATATACCAAAATCGGTAATGTCATGCGGAAAAATTCAATTAAAAACCGCAGCGGACTTTTTCGACAGTAGCATTGGTGTGTTGTCCAGTCTCGGCGAGAAATTAATAATTTCTAAGTTTTTTCTTATCGCTAGATTCAAGAAAGAAACCGAAAGAATGACACTTCGTTAATTAATAAGAAACAATCGACAGATTGGTATGTAAAATTTTACACCGCATAAGCAGTGTATCGAGTTTGAGGAACAGTGACGTCCAAAAGCTTGAGCATAGAAGCCAATTATTTACTTGCTGAATCGTAAGATGAAAGCACAAATGCCCACAGAAACCTGGAAAAAACTGACTCTGACTATACACTGATTGCCGGACAGACGTTTCTGCCTATAAGCTTAGTGGACACTCTACCTAACTGATCCAGAGCTTTAATGATGTTATTATATTAATCAATTGTATGAGACATACTGCATTGAATCTACACAGGAGTCAAGAATCGTATCTTGACAAATTGTCGAATTGAACAACTTATTTTTAGTCATTAAGTGAGTAACGTCTATATAATTATATAATTTATAAACATTGCGTTTTGGTAATGAACTCTGTTATTTTGTATACCTACAATATAGGAAACATTTTATTTGATAAAAATCTAAAAAGAATTGAAGAAAATAAATTTCTGCGATCGCAGTATTGTAATTATTAACATTCATAAACTGAAATTCTTCTCTGGCCGAGTGAAATTGATGGGTCATGAAATATAATTATAACCTCTAACAAAACTTGAGAGCACGTTTATGTGCCAAAGATTACTTGATATTTTTAAACTCTGTAAAATTAGGAAGCGTAACGGTAATTTGATGATTCGATATAGTTTCAAGCGCGATGACTTTTTGTTTACCGTGTAAACGATGACAATGTTCAACGGAAAATAGTATGCAGCTATCACCGCATACGGAGCACGTGTCCGATAGCATATGAGTTTTATGGTATGATTGAATGTAAGCAACCTCTTGAAGGCATACAAATAAAGAGTTGGATTTGAGTTGGCTAGATTATAGCTCAGATTGTAGTCTCCTGAGAAGTTCTTCGTGGAAAGTTTGCCAAGAGAATCATGTATCATTGAACTGATAGAAGTTGGCCTACTTGTATGATTCCTCCCACACACTGCTACTATTTCTACTACTATTACTAATTCGAAATAAGATCTTGACTCTTTTTCATGCTGGCTACAAACAAGTGAATACTGCAGTGGATTTATTGGGTAGGTCAATCTTTAAAGGCTTAATACTATACTTGCAAGAGTAGGCCTGAAATTTCCAAAAAAGTTCACTAAAATTAATGAAAAAAACTCAGAAATATAAACGAGTTGCATAGCATAGCAGAAATAACTGCTGAAACCGGAAGACTATAGTTGAAGCTATTGACAAACACCTGTATTCTAAGTCAATAGAATCTACTATAATTTGCTTGACATCATCTCTTATACACTAAAAAATATGATATCCATTTACTGTTCCTGTTTTCTATTTGAAATAATTACTGTTGGGTCATAATAAAAATACGAAAAAGCAAAATGTCTATGTTCAATAATTATAGGTATGTCAAAAACAAACTAGGATGTTGAGGCACTGAACTTTTCAAGAAGTAGTAAACAGCAAATACCCAAGTCCTGCCAATCACCAATTTTGAAACTACATATATTTCATAAAAGGGTATAAATAAATAAAAAATATGTGAAATGGGCTCCATGAATGGTTTGGAAGCAATAACAAATAACATAAATCACTTACTTGCAATATAATGTCCACCATAATGATGCTGGTATTCCATATAATCATAATAACTTCTTTGCGGTAACATGACTCTAATGTCAGTCGTCGTTGTCATGTTGAAGATACATTAACACCTGAGGTACTGAATATTTAAAATTCGGTATTTACTATATGTATTGATGTGTGATAGATAGTGTGTGATAATTATTGGTTTTCCTTTAGATTGATAAGACGGTCTAATGCAAACATTACACAGCAAGCAAGCGTACATATACCTCGACAAAATAAAAAATCTACCGGAGTCGAGCGTTTTTTTCACACTCCCTCCAAGAAGAATATTGAAGAAATAATAAGTTTTCGCAAAAGCTGCGAGCATAACACCAATGAAATATATAACAATTGCTATATGGATAACACCAGATATTTATTCGACATATCCATTTTTTTTAAATGAGTGTCAAAAGCAAGTGAAAACTCGCCTTTGGAGCTCTAAAAAGGTTCATTCAGCACAGATTCACCAGAACGCGGATTAGTTTTTCAGCTGAAATCGGATAATTATGTTACTGATCAATCATTTTAGTTTCTCCGAAGGCTTTTAGATACTAGTATACAAATTCAAGTGCCTCATTAGTCACAATACGACAGTAAGCAATTTTGAGATTGTTTCTAAATTTGTGTGCTCTACGACATATACTACAATAATTCGAATCGTAGGGAACCACTTATTACCTGTGCTATAGAATAAACTAGAATAGAATAGGATGGTTTCCGATTTGTATGTTATGTCATATTTCTTTCTCCTAAATATTTGCATTTAATTTTTATTTTTTGCGGATGTCATTCATGCCGACATATCCCCAATTATTCATTCTGTTCACATACTGAAGGATATTCTTTCTATTTTTCATCAAGTAATATTTTTAAATAATTAATAACATCAGTTTGACGATAAGCATATAGATCAAGGCACTTATGAATATTATAGGTATGAAAATAACGGTGAGTTTGGTGTTCAAGATCATATTCTGGAGCCAAAAGAATAGAAATCGTTACATTGAATTAGCAGGTTTGTACAGTTTCCTGCAAAAAAATTCGAGACTCCATTTTTTGTCCGTATACGCGTGTAAAAATAATCGTTTTGTCAATAATTTCCTTTTGCCTTTTCAGCAACTGTTCACAAGTATTCAATGTTTATGATTTCGTATATTGCACTTGCTTAGAAAGACTCAATACTTTGCTGTCTGAAGATTTAAAAAAAATAACAGATATCTTCGCGCCCTAAGCATTTGATTTTTGACGATTTTATCTTGATTGTAGCTGCGTAACGAAAATTATAATCATTTTCATTATTTTCCATCACTGAATATCACATTCTACCACTTAATTTTGCAATGCTTTTAAGCTAATTATAAATTAGATTTTCAGCATCATTGTGAAAATATGTTCAATATATAGCGTAGCTTTTGAAAATCGCGCACTATTGAGGAGTCGTGATCTACACTCGAGTTTCTAAAAGGACGAAGGAACATCACATCCTCCTGTGAGGATCGCGCGAAATTGACTGACGTGATCGTCCGATGGTCAGCCGATACACTACTCGAACGTCTTAATGCATTCACCCTCACACCCCTATCGAAAACCAGTGGTGTAGGTTACTTACTTAAAGTATGGGTAATGACGATAGAGTTTATTCATACCTTCATACCTATGTATTTTTTATTATTGGCTGTGTGTTTCAACAAATTAATACAGGCGTTGGTGTGCTGTAATCACTAAAAAAATCGAACCAGAGATATTACGTTTTCTTGATGTTTCTGTCAACTGTCTGTAATTATTCGATCTTCTATAACTCAAAATGTACGGTTCGGATGTCGTTGAACGCTTGACACTAAGTTACCACAGTTGCAAAGACAGAAAAAGATTTTTGGTATTTTAAAATCAGTGCGATATCAAAATGGCGGTAAAGGTTGGGGCGAGAGGGAGATCTTACATTTTTTGGCGCCAGTGAAAGATGTCTCCCCATATATAATACTTTGCCCCTGTACATATTAGAAATAGATGGCTCCTCACACATTTGCCTTCCAAATAGTAAACAATATTTTTCGCGCTAATATGACGTATTCATTATTAGCAAAAACTAGTACAAAATTAAACAACATCCGTTACATTTGTATGACCACATTATAGTCAGGGCTTTCGAAAACATATCCGGGCCTGGGGAAAAATATAAAACACACATAAAACACACAATTTTAATGTCGGTAAAGATTTTATTCAATTTTGAAGCTTTTAGTGGCTTTATCTATGATGAATTGTTCAACGATTTACGGAACAACTGATGAGCTCAATGTATGACAGTGGATGGATATTTACTCAAACCAAAGAACAAGAAATACACTCATAAAATGCCGATAATTCAGACACTGTTTTGACAGAAGCAGCAAATTTGGCAATTTCATTATTTTCTCTTTATGTTGCCAGACTTTTTAACCTTTTTACACAAGTAAGCTTCAAGTCTTGAAAAAAAATCTGGACATATTCAGGTCTCAGAAAAAAATAAGGAAGAACCCAAGAACATGGAATTTGTCATTATGCTATCATTATCTTAATGTGGGGAGTTTCAATACGACCCATGATTACATTGATGTCATTAACGTTAATATTATTTCTAAAAAACGGTTGACCGCTGCCGAAGACAGTTTCTTCCGATGAGATCCAGTTGAAGATTTTATTCGAAAGAAATAAGTGTAAAATCACCGAAAGTGAAACACATGAAGTATCCATGTCTGTAAACCAAACTCATATCGGGAAGGTAACCAGTTTGACCTCAATTTCTGATATACTGAAGTTCAATTTCGAATGGCAAATATATTCGGATGCATCATGTATACTATAGTTCTAGTAAAGTTTCGCAAAAAACATCCAAACATTATTGCCAAATTCGAATTATATTTTGCAAATAGAATAACAATATATGTCATACTTTTTCCTCCGTACTAGCAGTGTAATATGTTATTAATGGTAAATATATTTACCTTGTCAATATTCATCATATTTGATAAGATTACAACGAATTCAAAGGTGTGCTAAATTTAATCATCGATGGGTGTGGTGGTGTGACTAATTGGTAAAATTTCCTTATATTAGAATATATTGTTTTTTGTCTGTTGTTCAATAGAGTCAGACTTTCTCACAAGATGACATTACCGCATTAGAAAATAATAAAAACAAATAATTAGTACTACATCAGATGTTTGTGGTGCATTAGCACAACTTATCAATTAGTTTTGACTTATCAGTTCTTTATGATTCAAATTTTTGCTGATGAGTAAACGTGAGGTGAATGTAATTTGGTTCTCAAACTAGGTCAAGTAGTTCATTGGCCTATACAAAAAATACTGATGGCATTTATCAATTTGATGTTGTACTTGGCAAACTTTATACAGTAGTGTATCGTAGAATGCAAAATCTACATATGATTTGAGTATATTATGGTTAAACAGTGTGTCTTTACTTGCTTCATACTAATTTGAATATGAATTGAAATTGATATTCTTTGTTTTACCAATGTCTCTCGCCCGAAGTGTGGAACCTTCCTTGTTGATTTACAAATCTCAGTGGGTGATCGAGATTGACTTTGTTGTTAATTTTTATCGTCATCCACCTTACTGAGTATGAGATGCCTCGGTATGCTTGAATCGCAACCCATTTCTTCCCGCTATGCTCAACAAAATTGTGAGCAGTGAGCTTTTCAACCAAGCCACTTCTCCGGCCTCTGGTTTGTCTAAACATTTACTGTGTACTCTCTCACATTCCTGCTCTCTTCATATTGCTCATGTGTAACTTTTCAAGCAACCATGTCCTGTGCATGCGGTCCACTTGCGCACCTTTGTCAAAACATTCTCTTACGCCTGGAAAAATCTTCTGGTCAATGTTCCACCGTTAGTTGTCACCTATATTGTGTGCAATTTGAAACATAGCTGCTCTTTTTCATGATCTTCAACTTCTCTACTGTATCTAGTTCAAGTTACTCTTCAACTAGCAGATCAACTGATGGGATCTCAACCACCACCAACAGTGCCTCTGTCGATACCGTCTTATAGACAAAATTCATGTGAACTATCACTTTCTGCTGGCTTCTGAGCACTAGTTGCTTTGTACATTTTCCATTTAGTAAATTTTCATAGGTAGAGACCCCATGCAGCATAAATAGATTTGCCACTTCTGACAGAATGCTATGTTTCTCTCTACTTGGTTCTTCCGTTAGCTGGATTCAGCCGAGTCAAAGACGGAACGACCTTTGCCTCATCAGCTTTAGACGCTGTCATCTTGTCTTTCTTGAACCTTATACATAAATACTTTTTGACATTTTGACTATGGATTTCAGCATTAACAATCTTAACCATCAATGAGGCCAGCTCCCCTCTGCTCGATAGTTTCGCATTGGTAACTTCGTTACTATGTCTGGTAGGGCTTACCCTTAAAATGGTTCTAATTAATTCAAAAACTGTCTCATATTTTGTTATTTAAACTATAATTCATGCATACATGACGCACAAACTTTATATTTTTTGAAGTTTTGCACAATATATTTCTTGTGCATTGTGTTTTCATCTGAACATACCATGTGTACATGATTTTTCCTTGAAGAACTAATTGTCTTTTTCCAAAGCTCTTCTAGGGATTTTTATAGACAATTTTAATATGTTTATGAAAGTACAATCACTTATTTCCAATACTGTACATCTTATCCATATTTATCATTCAGACTGTATTTTCTGTGGAAAGTACGGGTAACATTGAAGTATTACCCGTGTGTATGATGAAATAAACAAATGATTTTATCAATTCGGAGCAAATTTGTTTGCCTTCATAAACACCTGTTATCAGTTTAGAAATGAGCGTGTATAAATGTTATTTGAATAGAATTTGTATTTTTTTTTCTGGTTCAATATATTTACTGACGATTAATAATTTCATTTATTACGTTATACATTTTATATGTTTATCTTTTATTGAACCTATTACTAGGATATTGATTGATACATCGATTTGACATTTACATGTGTGTGCAGACAGTATTATCTGTCTCTGTAAATATTGCTGTAAATTAGGCATCAGCTCCCAGGATCAGCAAGGACGAATAGTTTTCAGAAACAAAACATATTAGATATCAAAGTTTCATCAACATCTAATGTTTCAAGAAATATATCATTGTTATTTGTTTACTGTATTGATAAGTTTTTCAACCTTGAATAGCTTAAGGCTTTGGCCGTGTTAGACGCCTCATTTTGATGAACATAAATTGCGACAATGAAGATATTTCAATAACACTACTTCGGATTTCCATTCTGACTTAGGAATTTGCGTTTCACAACGTTTCGATTGTGTGGTATTTTTATTTTCTTCAGGTGAAATTACAGACTCCTCTCGATGCTGTTTATCCTCTCCACTGGCCGTGTCCTTATTTCCCTACTGGTCTTATCAGTGATTGATACCGCCAGACATCATCCCGTCGATGCGTTTTTTGGTGATGACTCACGCTACTAGATTATTTGCTTGCATGGCTATTCGGTTTAAATATAATCGATCGATGCTGCTCATCATTATAACGTTGGTATCTCCGGAAGTTCAAGGAGACTAGCAACAACAACAACAACGTGTATAGTATACCTAGTTAGAAAATTAAACCTATATGGCGGCCAATAAGAAACAACATTATATACATCGATTTAAATTGGTAGATTTGGATTGTTAACACAATAGGAAATTATCAGTGCTTTTGAGAAATTGTGAGTTTTTAATATTACTTATTGACTTCCTGATGATTCTCTGATATGACAATTTTGTAGGAAGAGCAAAGACGTGTCATATTATTGGAGTGGACGCAATGGTGCGTACTAGAGTCCTCAAGTTTATGTACCTTTTGTATTTACTATAATAGATTTCCACCAATGATTTTTATGATTCATTATAGATAAGTAAGGGTGTTAGATGAATTAATGCAATGGCAAAAACGCATTTTTACTAGTGATTCATAATGATACGAAAGTATGATGGACTTCGGGGCACAGACAATTAATATATAATATATAGGTGTCTCATCGCCGTATTTAATGAAGAAAGAATCGAACAAGAATACGAACCAGTGAATAATGATTTTTATTTAGTGTAGTACACCAGAATAATATGCATCAGCTATTTATATAGCGATATAAACGACTACAATGTGTTTTGATGAATGATTCCTGCAGTTAAATATTCAATGAAAAATAATTCTCATGCAATAGCCGCAGTTACACCCTCATATTCATTAAGGGTTCAGCAAAGTGGTATAACAAGCTATAAAGTGTCTTTCAAAAAAGCCGTTCTAGGCTAGGTGCACCATTCTGACAGCAACCCTGCAAATCGCATTACAATTACTAGATATTGCTTTAACGGGCAAATATTTGCTTTAAGCACACAAAACGGAATATTGTTTCAAAGCAAATTCAATGTTGTAGGTATATAAAATGAAATAAGCCTGCCCCGTATTTGAAAAACATATGAAAGTGGCTCCGGGCTATCTCGAGGTCCGGTGTAGAGTCCAATGCGTGGTCCCTGTATAATAAAGCCAGCTCGCAAAAGGTACGCCAAGCCATATAGTATTCATTGGAGGAAATAACTTCTACGTGTATTTAAGGAAACTGTGTACATATACATTCGGGCAAAGTAGTTGTGTTCGTTCAGATACTTCAGGGTAGGGCGTAGTTCTAGTCCCCACCTGACGTTAATTTATAAGGATACTTCACCCAAGGAGACCTTATAAGTTCTGATTTATATTCGAAATTTGAGGCTTCATTGTATAGGAAAGCAAAACATCTGGCAATATAAAGAAGAACACGGAAAAAAGGGTTGGTTGGTTGGCGACATACGTATGATATTTACTGACGTTTTAGCTGCTTCAGTAGCCTTTATCAAAGTTTAAAACGGAATGAAAGAATTAGATTTTGAAAATATCATATTGATATCATATAATGACATACTATGTGATAGAAATACTTATGTGAGATGCCTCCTAGGATCTGCTTTTATGCTAGAGTGTCTGCTCAAAATGCAGAAGAATTCATGATATTTCCTTGATTCTCTCTGAGTGCTCTGACAACAAGGTATTTTTTAGTTGATCACTAAGCAAACATGTTTCAACTATCTCTGCCATTGAAGGTGGGAATTGTATGATTAAATTTGTGGAATCGATTTGGGGAAATCTGGATTTTCCAGGAAGTGGACAATCTGGTGCGTTAGCCAACGAAGCTGGATCAGACAGCTCCAATAAAGGCAGACATATGAGGTTAATTGGTTGTTTAATTAATAAATTTTCACTTAACGCAATCCAGTCCATACACTCCATATAATGTCATGCAATTAAAAAAAATAAATTTGTTGGAATACAGTTTAGGGACGCAAATAAAATGATCTCTTCATCTAAGGGTGGAGTTCGGATCAACATATTTGGATCAAAACATGGATAACAATAATCTGCGTATGGGGCAAATTTAGTTGCACTCAATCTATGTTCGGTTATTCAGACATTATCTTTGTAACATACGTAAAAGTTGACATTAGAACATTGTAGCCATTATCCAGTTTTGAATATTTTGTGGTATAACAATGAAGCCTGTAGTTGGTATATGTAACAAATCATCCAAAGTTTTGCTGAAATAGCTGACTAATAGTCGAAACTGTAAATAATCTAAATGAAAATTACAAACCTTACCAAACAATAACACTGGGACCGTCGTTAAAGCAGGCGACATGACTTGCATTGCAGCCTATAATCTTCAGGCCACCCTCTTTCCCTCCTTGGCCACCGTGAGCAACCACTTTTATCCGTGGACGGCAGATATATTATGCAATTCCTCAGAGACCTTATACTAGCGGTGGACCGGTCAGCTGCTTTCCCTTTTAAAGGGCTCTACCGCTGCCAGACCAACTTATTTCTATACTGTGTAAACACCCTTTAACCTAACCGATCACAAGGAGCCGAAGGAATGCATGAATTTTTTACCATACTTTTCGAGCGACTTGATACTATATAGGGTAATTTTCAAGGCTATTTTGTCTAGAGCGTAGCAGATGAACAAACCAGAAAACAGAGAAATGCATTTAAGGCATTTTGGTTTATAACTCTTACACGTCAACGGATTTATTATGGAACTATGGAACATGGAAATGAGTTGGTAGTCTAACATAACATAGCTAATATGCACAGCCTGCAACAAAGAAGTTTTATATTGTCACTGTTACACATCAAATATTAATCAAATGTTTATCATTCATAAATAATTTTCTTTAGCACAACGTTAAAAAATAATCGGAGTTTATATATACAGTATGCAGTTTATTTCTCAATGGAATGTCAAAAATCAAGCCAGTGTTTCTTACTTTTTGGCGATCAATAAATGTCGATGTTAAATTCAGATGATAGAGTTGATAGTTCAGCATCTTGAAACAGAAATAATAAAAAAAGAAAAAAGAAGTTTCCTTTTTTGATATTCCCAGGTTTGATTATCACCTTGAAGGGGTTGACGAGAATGGTTAAAAACCTTGAAACTTAGATTTCCTCGGTTTATAGTATTTTATGCTTATTTCTCTGTAATAGTTTATGGAGGATTAATTTATTAGTATTATTTTGTATAGTATTGCAGTGTATATAGACTCATTGATCTGATACATTTCAACTATTTCAAATACATACGTTTCAGCCCATTGATATTAATTGCAATTTCGTACTGTAATTTGGGAATGTATATTTCACCAGAATTGGCTTCAATATAAATAAAATGCACAGCATTTTATGGCTTTTAATCCTGTTCTAGAATTCAGGCGTCGTTAAACTAGCTTATAACAGCGTGGAAGTATTAAGTCGACCAACTTACTATAATTTTTAAGAAGACACTTGTCTGATGTTAAATTTTGAGGGAAAAGGTCTCGTCACTCTTAAGGTGAATTGAAAATATGTTAAATTTGACTAACAATGCCACTTATTGAAATGATACCCTGAAAATATCCAGTTTGGTTAAAATATCATAGAGTTGTGGGGTTTGATTCTATTAGTATGCAGCTTGTATTGTTACGATAACAGTTTGAATCTTTTGTCTTGATTTTTATTGTATAGTACGAATAGACAGTAAATCTATCATCTTTATCATATAAGGTACAGCCCCATAATACCCTTAAAGGAAAATATATTAAAAAGTCGGGCATTTCTTTCTTGATAATTGAATCTCCGTGAGATAGAAATCCGATTCAGGAGAAATAAGAGAAAATTGGCATTATATCCCAACCATAGATATAGATGGAGGCAGCGGCAGCGTTATAGGTATTAATAACTGTCAATTTATCAAAAAGACATTAACGACCAGGAGCAGCGCGTTTCATATAGGAGAGCGCGAAACTTTCAAACAATAATTAATTTCATTATCAAACTTTCAGACATTTACTGAACACTTCTACCTTATTTACTGGCACAATATTAGATTATATTTTCGATCCAGAGCTCTCTATGGCTAAGCTTTTTGTTCTAACTTTCGTTTCATAGATCTTCTCAAGTTTTAGATTAGATTCTTCGTAAGAGCTAATGCATCTTCTATTATCCATATTGTATCTTGAAAAATTCAATATCCTGAATGAATATCTGTTAAAGTTGTCACGTATAAGTTTTAGCAGTCGAGTTAAACTCTAGATATTTGGTTTTGAACTATGAAAAATATTATTTACTTGGTAGAGAGAGCAATTGACAAAAAGCTATTTATTGAATATAAAATTAATGTAATGTTATATGTTCATATACGAAACATAACAATAAAATCATATAAACACGGGGCAACACAAAAACAATGACTTGTTGAATAAGCTAGAGTAGATTAATTCACATACTGTTATGTTATCGTTTTTATTTCGGAAACATCTTTTTCTGACGTGGTTGTTAGAAATAGGCTTTTTGCATTTTTTTACGATTACCCCGTCCAAGTTTCTGTTATTATTTCGGATATATTAGCATCCAATTTTTAACATTACATAATTATTTCAAAAATGAGTAAGGTCGCCTTTTGATGCCTCTGCACTGATTTTCAAAAATTATTAAGCTTTATCTTCATAATAGTAAAATCGTGACAAGATATCCTCAAAATCCGATGGGAAGTAGTAACATACTTTGTACTGATGTATCTGCCATGGAGGATCTAGAAACATTATCTCGAATTCTACATTTTTTGCTGCGATTACAATCATTTCTATACCTGTAGGTGTAGAAAGTAAACATCAGAGAGACCAAAATACCAAAATGTTCTCTGTTACTAACTGTTATCTTCGCAATTTTTAGAACCAGTTATGCAGATCTTAATAATCAGTAAATATCTGTGTCTAGCATTCACTGTCCGGAAATAGCATTAAGAGATGTAATGTGCTTATAATTATACAATATTTTCAATAGATAAATGATCTATCATAGAACATTTTGCTGCAAAGAGGAACATGAGTTATATTGGATATTAATATATTCAAGCTTTTAACGTTTTAATGTTATTTCTCTGAATTGATTATAACCAGTATGGTGAATATTAAGTGAAATCTGAACTTCCTAGAACTTGCTTTTCTGCATCATACGTCTTTTTATGAATGAATATAAGAATCAGATTGGTTTACATTATTGACAGTATAAATATAAAATACATGATTTTTTATGCATTTTAGATTCAACCATCAAATAACTTGATTATTGACGTATATTTCTTTAGCTATTCTGTAAACCTGGCTGTAATAAGGTGCTTGACACTGCTTGTTTCACAATCAGATGAAGAACAAGTGTTATAAGTTCAAGAACATGGATATCTGTTTTCAAAATTTAGTTGGATGGTAATGATTTCACCAATGAATTAAGTTTTGTTATACGTATCTATCATTATTTGCTATCTTTCTTTTTATCGCCTAACTAAACTGAAACTCGCATATATATTGGAATTTTTCCGTTTGACTGGCAAAAGAAGCACCCACCTACTGCCCCATATAGGATGTAAAAGAACACAGATACCCTGCCAGCGGCGACTGTTTTGAATAAACACTCGACACCGTCTACTATTCCCCCCTTAGGCCATAAAGAAGCCATTATATTAACCCTAATGTACATGACCCTTTTTTAAATAAACACTTGTCGAGGTGTTGCATAACATATTAGGGATCCCTACTTTATAGTTCACGGTGATTTACCTCTGCCGCGTGAGTGTTAGACTACCTGTTACAAAGACCATACGATTTGATAAGCATCTCTTTACATACAGGTTCAAAATGAGAAAGGGGTGAGAATTTGAATAGAGGTATCGACTGGATTACCTGATGGGTTTTTTAAGCGGTGTCGCGTGACCAGGTATTAACAGTTTTCACAGCCCAGTCCTTTCATTTGAATGACTGCCTACTGTGGTGCTTGAAAATTATTGTATTATATTGGTGCCAATTGGTAACCAAATGTGCAAATTTCTGAGTTGCGCGATTTAAAATGCAACAATAATCATGGTGGTGGTAAACTGTTGAATGCATGCTGTGATATATTGCAGAGATTTATGGGGACATCGATCAATAATTGTCGAATTAAGGTCTCCAAATTGAGTTCTTTTTAACACAGAGAAGCATAGATCCACGGGGGATCTTTTGGCCTAAGTCACAGTGAAGCAGTGCACGATCAGGTTGAAGATAAAGCATGTTAAGCATATCCCAAAGTCATTATTTATGAAGAATATGGATGCTTTTGATCGAACAAATTTTTTGTGATTTTTCCAGTCAGCTATTTTGTTACTTTATTCATTTATGATTTGAGTTTCGTGTATCCGTCTGGTGATTGGTGATATGTTTACATTTTAATATAAGACAGTATTTGGGAATTTTTTATTTACTTTTTCAATATTTTCTAAATTCAATTCAAATTCTTATTTCTAACTTGGTATCATTGTGTAGGAAGTACAAGGTTAGCCTACTTGACACCGTTATTCAATTTCGAAGAACTGTATAGTGTGAAAAATGTCATCTATTAAACATCACATATTGTGAAATATATAATTTGTACTTAAACATATATTCAATAGAAATTGGTTTTTCCAAGAATAGTGAATCACCTCATCTTCGACTCTTCCATTCTGAGTAATAAAAATATGTGATCGCATTTCTACCGTTATTACGAAACAGCGAAATGCCAATAGCAGGAATTACCGGTGAATAAAAAAATCTCATAATAACTTGTAAAGAGGTTATCTGTGAATGTATATTACCTGCTCTAAAGCATTTATTTAATGGAGTTAAGTAAACAGTAATTGTAATCGATCACACATACACATCATTATTCAAATAGAAAAATACAGATCAGGTGTATTATCAATATTAATTCGAGGCGTATAAATGTTGACTTAACTCGCTCATATCCCGACTACGAATGTTTATTTTTAATATTTATAATGATTGTTAATGTATTAGGAATGCCTTTGAGGTTGATATACAGTCAAGAAGTCGTTGGCATTACGCAAAGCATTACTTAACTGATATACTAAATAATTTCTATGCCAAATTTTATGCCAATACCAAATGTTTGTGATTTTAATTTTATGATTATGATTCATCGATTATTTGTCAGACAAAAGAAATCTTTTGGGAATTCATAAATTTGATAATAGGTGTTATTGGAACGTATGCCATTACATATCAAACGATCTATCATATTAATGAAGTTTTTGTAGGATGTTTATTATTATTATCATCATCATCAACATCCTTTCAAGATATTTTGATTTTGTGTTTTTATATTGTATTATGGAAAATGACCCCTGAATTCAGAAACCTAGATCATATCTTGATTACCAGATTAAACCAGTTCAAATCTCGCAGCATGTATTTTTTGTTTTTCATGGATATACAATTATCAAATTAATCAAATAACTTGATACTGATTAAATAAAAAGTTTATTATGTCTTCAAGGTCTGTTAGCAAATATCTAATATCAATAGTTATGATATCAATTATTCGATGAGGAAACTATTTTCGGTGGACTTTGTTCCAAACGTGTGGTTGATATCAACATGGAAATTTGTTGATAAGAAGTTATTGATGAAAATTGGTACCGATATGTCCAACTTAGACTTTTCCATCATATGGGCTTGCAGTATCTATTGCTGATTTTTTATGTAAATATTCAAACATATGATTAGTCTGCATATAATGCATATATATATATATATATATACAAAAAGTAGGTATATGTGAAGTTTCACACATTTGAAAAATATGAATACATTAATTTTGATGCCCATATGTCATGAGTCAGCTGAGATAGTCTTCATAATATTAGGTGCAAAATTGTGAACAGGATGATGTTAGGCACCTGCTTTGTGAATGCCGGGCTGTTCCATCAATGGGAGAATCCATTCTAGGAGAGCTTTTAATAAAAATTGTGACAGTGAGATCGTCAGACTACACTGACGAGTTCAGGTAAAGACGAAACATGTATGTCTATAGCAGGTCTAATGCATAGTGGAGTACATACACTTAACATGTGTTTTGTTCACTGTACAATACTAATAAAACCATGTTGCATGTTTACAAGTAGCTACCTACCCCGATATATTCACCAAACATGTCACAACATCTATAGCTGCAATGTGTATTTTGCTCCAAATATGACTTCATCAGAGAACAAACTAATATGCAGCAAAATGAACGTTTTGCCCTTAAAGGTTAATGAAACTCGGTGACATTTTATTATTTGTGCATTACGAAGGAACCTGATAGTGTTTGTGTATTCAAAAGCAACACTTAGCTGTCTCATTGATACGACGCAATGTGATGAAAAAAATGAAATAAATTATTCATCAGGGTTTCTGACGCAACGTTGCTTGCAATGGAAACAAACCTTGTGAACCTTTCATAAGGAATACTTTGTAACATGGGTATGAATTTGTTGAGCCATAAAGTAGTAGCAATATTTAATCAGTATTCACCTCAGGCTAAAAACACACTATGCTGTGCTGGCATCCATATTATTGATCGAGAATTGACAATCTTGAAGAACATATATTGTTGTGATAAAGAAAACTCCCTGTTGTAGCATCATTTTAATAATTTAGTTTTTTGTTCATTATTTTGCTGCCACTGAATTAATTTCGAAAAACTGTTCAATTCTATTGTTTCAGAGCACATGTTCAATAGTGAAATACGATAGATTGGAGGAATTCAAAATTAGTTCCTAATGATGCAAATTTTTCGTGACTGGTGGTGGTGGTGTTGAACCTGACGAATAAGGATAAAGGATTCTTAAAGATGAGGTATCCACCTGACGTGTTCTTCTGACAGGTAATAAACGCTAATAAGGCAATAACTAGATGTAATGTTTTAGTTATAATCTTCCCCTGAAGAATAGTTTAAAAAATTGGGTTGGCGGATGATGAAACTGTGTTGTGTTTTTTATCGTGATAGTGATCCGAGTAGTTATGCAATTTAGGCACAAGTATACTTGAAAAAACTTTCTCACTCGAATCCTACCTTTTCAGTATTACACCTAGATCAAATTAGTAATTTTTCTTTTCATCACATACACTGTATGTTATTTCTCCTTTTAATGTTTCTGCTTGGCATAAATATATTCAATGCAATGCCGTTATAATAACTCAAGTTATTTTCTAACTACTGAAAATATAATAAATTATACATATACTTGGAAAGCTATGTCTTCTTTTCGCTAGATGCTACTACGCTGAGGGGCCTAAGCTTGAATTTTATCAATCGATCCCGAATAAAATTTATAGTCACATGTTCAGGCGTCAAAAGTTATATTATTAAATATATACCAACACATGTCTCGTGTCCCCATATCTATACTAACCCGTGTTTTACACACACGTAGTGTATCCGGGATACGTCGCAAAAGGTCCGCTGATGGTCAGTATATCAAAACTGGGCGGAAAGCCTATCATGACAAGGTGACGCCACATTCATACAGAGTGAAAAATGTCATAAGGGAATATAAGAGAGGGACTGAGGATTACTATATTATATTCAAAACAGTGGCGCATAGTTTAAGAAGAGATATTTCCTCATTGCATCCCGGTATCACACAAAAATAAATTCTCAGACCAAGAATAGTGCTTTCGTTAACATTTTGTTACCATTATCTTCCTATATCCGTAGAGCTATAAGAATCTTAACGTAAGAATGCTGTATTTTTGATCATGTAGAGTAAATTCAAGTGAATATATTCAATTTAAACCTGGGAAAGTCTTGGAAGTGAGCATAACAAAATCTCAAATTGAGCATATTGTAATCTTGGTACAAAACAAAGAAGAATACTATATTGTCGATTGAAGCATTTTGTGATCTTGGAGCAAATACTTCCACTTCATTATATCATTGCCTTAGTGGTATAAAAACTGTGTAATTTTGATGAGCTGTTATCAAAGCTACTATTTGTACCTTATCCTTGAAAAGAAGAACCAAAATAGTTCAAAACTGTATCAATGTGACTTTTTCCTTACATTATCTGCGTCATATGGTATTTTTTTAAAGGTGTTGTACAGATAAAAAGAATATAAAAAATATGTACCTGTAATTAGGCCGAAAGATATACGTCCACCACTTGTGATAGAACGTATTCACAACTGACATATCACATCTACACCTGTACAACTGTATGAGATCCTCACAACAGTCACAACCCCAATTTTTTAACAGCATATTCATCCTGAGAGGTAGTTGGAATCACAAGATGTATTCTTGATAGGAGTAAACGGAGCTCCGTTGGAAAATATGATGACCTTACAAAAATAAATGGAATACTTGTTACAAAAGCATTGAAATTCTGGCTGTGAATTAAATTATATTTTTCTTTCAGGTATATTTCTTTAGAATGAGTATTGAATCCGAAAATCTAGGTACATTTGAATGCCGCAATTTTAGCAGTTCCGGACAAAAGCTTTGGGCATTATTCTATGTCAACATTAAACCTTTGTTAAACAATTGCATACACTCAACCCGTTTTTTGAAAAACAGATGATTGAAACGGATAAACTAGTCGGGTGAGTAAACATCTGTAACTCATCTGTACATTGGAAAGGAAGATTAGATTAGATACACATATTGGAGTGAGAATATAGAACAATCAATTTTGAATCTTCCTTTCCCGTGTTTACGCGACAACCCACAGCAGAGATACATATGCTAGCTTTATATAAATACATGGCGTGATCAAAACCGTACTTGATAAGACAGCTTAACCACCACAGTGGCCCAGCGGCTACGGCGTACAGGTTCGAGTCCCGTCCACACCAGCATTTTTTCTGGATCATTAAATTTTTTGCAGGCCGCCAATTGAAACCATCGATGGAGATGGAATGAAATATCTTCAGTAACGTTTCGGCTGCCTAGGCATGCAAATCTATTCCCATCATTCGAGGTTGTACCACTGACACTGATTTTTCTTAGGAATTATTCAAGTCCAACCGAGAAGCCCAGCTTAACTTTTTTTTGTAACAGAAACGTGGAACCTTGATTATGCACTGAGTAGACTCTCATCCTGAAATGGTTATTCGTTCTTAGTTGAAATATAAAATATATTTACATGTATATTGACAATGACAGTCCGCGTTGTAATTTTCTGCAATTGATGGCGTTCTGGAAGCACAAACACATTATTTCCGTATTATTTTTTACTGTGTTGTCATATAGTAATTTTCATATGAGTTATAGCTGAAAAATAGTGCTTTTCTTTGAATGGGACTGGAATCAAAGGATTAAAAACAATACAATTATGGGCGTACGATACTCCAGAAATGCTCTGTAGCCTCAAAAAGTATCACCTTTTTTGGTTCTCCTCCGTAAAGAAGAGACTAGTGTGTGCGAATTCGCGCGCTAACAATATAATGGAATTCTGTGATTCTAGCACAGGTTGACAGACAGTTCGACAAAAAATGGTGCACAAGCCGTCAAAGGCCGGTGAAAAGAGAAACAGCGATGCCATCTGCACTGTATTCATGCTGCACGATTGTCTGTCATCCTGACGGCCTTCAAATCAGCAGGAATCCTGAGAATCCTAGCCCGTTATACGTCTCGTCACAGACACCGGGTATCAAATGGCCCTAGCAGCGGATAGACAGCAGCGTAAAATGCCATCAAGTAGATTGACTTTCAGCTTCCAGTGCATTAGTTGTAGTTTGAAAAGTATGCTGTACTTCGAAAAGAATTGATTCAGGAATACGCAAAAACTAAGTTTGGAGCCATTCAATCAAGTGGATACAGCTGGAGACATGACATAGGATCTTTATTGCCCCATTTCTTAAGTGTGATAATTAAATAATGAAATATCCAGACTTTCACAAAAAGTATATCTTACCAAAATGATTTAACCGATCGAATATATTGATATATGTCTATGCGATCTTGTCTTTCACTGCGACTTAAGATAATCGAGTGCATATTCAACAACCACCATAAGGGATTTGATATTTTTATAACTAAGCCTTGAAATGATCAGTATCTACAGATACAACAAAATTGCGTATGACCGCGGCAGTTGGAGATTCGTTATAGATGTTTATTTTATAAAATACTTAAGATGCGAGAGTTTTAAAAACATTCTACAGTGTACCTGAATTTTATAATATATATTTTCAAACATATTTCAATGACGCAATGAATTTTTTGCTTATATTCCTCCGGAAATTCTCAAGCTAGAAACAAGACTCTTTGTTATCATTAATGAAATTCCCAAAGTAGTTTATGTTATACATCTGATACTTGTACTGAACGCTATTTGGAGCCACGTAATGAACGAAATAAATTTCGATCAATGTCGATCAAGTCATCACTACAATTCTACGATGAGTAAGCGTAATAACCAAAGTATAGCACTCATTATTCTATATGTCTATATCGCTACGAAAATTGGAAATATAACTTGTATTCATTTTTTCAGGTCGCTCAGTATATGATTATTCTGATATTTTCATACTGGCAAGACCACATGCCAGACCAAGTTTCATCATAATCCCTATTGAGAATAAAAGGTTGAGTGCTGACGCAAAATATAGGTCGGAAATTGAGTTAGAACAAAAAGCACTGCTTATACTAAATGACAGAAAAGTATTTTCGGGTGACGATTTCTTGTAAGTGCGGTGGACGAAAGTAGGACCTTTCAACTCTCCTATACTCGAGTATAATTCGATTTAAATGTTGGATACAGTTTTCGGAAAGGGTCAGAGGCGCAATAAGGACTTCTGTGGAAGTTTCCACACTGGAAAAATACAAGGCAAAATATTTCCTTTTTCCTCAAGTAGACTAGGAATGTGGTTGAATACTGAATAATTCCAGTTTATTAGTTAGGCTTTAAAAACAATGTAAAATGATTATCAAAAGCCTGGTTTCTATGTAATTTCAGTTCTTCATGCAGTAAGATGGAAAAAAATCTTTTTAACAAAAACGTGATTTTGCAAAACAGCGACTGATTTTTATTGGATTCTACTGCAATCTGTGAGCAAGACATAATCAGAAAAATTAGAAAGAAAAATGACTGATATATATCTTCAATAGAAATTTGCCATGATATTGCCATCGTTGAACCAAAAGCGGAAAACTGCTGCCATCAGAGAAGATCTCAGAATAATATATAATTTTTGTAATTATTGGTTAATCTATCTGTCTCTAAAACAGACCCCGTGAAACCTAAATAGTCCATTATAATGTCATATTCAAGGACCATCCAAATACAAAATGTATAATACTAGATCCTGGAAGACCGATCCTGTGCTTTCCAGCCAAGTAAAGTCCGGTCCTCGGGCCAATCTAAGAATAGAGGCGAGAGGGACAAAAGCTATAGAGAGGAGTGGGTGCGAATTCGATAAAGATTGACTGTGTTTTACCACCCCAATTCTCGCTGGCACCAGAGCACTCCTCTTTTTCTTCAAGGGGATGGACGGGGGACGTATTTCTATTCCTTCTGACGATAAGAATCCTTTCTCGGAAGTATTATACGGCCCTTCCTCTTTTAACTATTAACTAAGTAAACAGACTGTTCGTGAGTAAATATTCCTTTCACGTATTTAGGATATCCACTGTAATCTTTGAATAAATGTTATAGAAGACCCTCTGCTTTGTAAGATATTTCACACAAAGCAGTAACGAGATCGTCATTAAGATGTTTGTGCTTTATTCATTCAATTTACAATTTCATATAGTAGGTTAGTCAGCTTCAAAACTGCAATTTTGGCAGTCCGATGATGCTTCAAGGATTAAAGTGTCACTGAAAAACATAATTCTGTTTTTGAGACGTTGTGAATAAATTGCACAATTTTATAAACAGTTCCAAAATTGTAAGAGCATCAAAGATTTAAACTTTGCGACAATATAATTCGTGGTGTAATATATCGGACCCGACTGTGCATGTCAGATTCTGATGCTAGAAGCGGTATGTCAGTAAAATCTCTGTGTGCCTCATTTTTTCAAACATCACCTCACTTCAGTAAATGAAAATGTCAGCTGAATATTTATATAGTAATGACATCATTACTGTGACTCTGAGAGCAACTATGCACATTTCTTTTGATGTAACCTTTGTCATAGTATGCCATTTGGCAGCAAGGTGCTTTGATTAATATTTTACTAGATAGTCATACACTAAATGAACCAAACGTAAATACTTTTAATGCCTGGTTGTATATGCTTCCGATGAATTGTTTTTCTGCAAATCCATTTTACTTATTCAGGAGTTAGGATATATCATCATGCCATCAATATGCCCAGTCGCATGCAACCCTCATTGCCAGATCGTTGAACTGCGTCCAACCTACATAATTACAAAACGTTGTTGCAGCTTGAAACTAGCAATTCCCAGATCAACAATTTCCTTATTATTGATACTTTATGATATACTCGACAGTCATTTATTATGTAAAATACAACCCTTTTATCCTCATTGGTATTCCCGTTACTCACTCATGGTTCAAAGAGAATATGGGGGGATTCCGCATGCGTGCTTTTTGTTTAGATGGAAAATACCCTTCGACATCAGTCTCTCTCCCTCTCCTATAGAATAAGGTGATCACCATCGTCTCCAAACCTCCGACTTTCCATCATTTCGCCACCAATTTCCGATAAATATATCCAGCGTAATCATAAACCTGTCCGTTCTCAAACCCCCACCCATAAATTCCCTTCCAGCGGAGTACCTTTTCTATAATTAAAAGATCGAAAGTCCAGCAGGTCGGGCGACGGCCCTTCTGGAGACACTCCCCAGGGCCATATGTCGATTTTCCCTTCGCTGCAACTACCATCGATGCCCTCGACTACAGTATGGTGCATGCAAAGAGGGCTCCATTCATCTTTGATCGGGAAAATAATGGAAATCGAATGGGGGTGGGGTTGATGTTACGTTAGGCAAATGGATGTCGAGCCCTTCTTTCGGGATCTCTTGATAATTTCTATCATATGTCAGTGGTGACAAAATTTTGTTCTATAATGGTATGTAAATTCTATGATATATAATGACATTAATATAGACATAAATATAAATATTGATGTCATTGCTTTTCCAAAATCAATTGTTTAATCGGTTTTGTGCTTTGATAACGGCTGCCGAGGCAGCAGAAACGTCAGTATAGATTTATCGTACGTATGTGGTTTCAATTAGCGGCCAGCGAAAAATATAATGAAAAATTATTCTGTTGTTGTTGTTGTTGTTGGATGGAGGAGAATCTTGATAATAGAGTTAAGGAGCATACAAACAGAATAATCTGAGCTTATTGCTTTCAATAAACTAGATAAACTACACCGAAAATATAGGCTTGCATAAAGTTCTGAGCTTTCCCGTTTTAATTTATGATTGTTCATTCTATTCTATAATGTGTCATATTAGTATACGTATAAATTCATACCATGCGAGACTGTTGGAATTACGTGCATATAGAAAAGTTAAATTTTAAGCACCAATAATCAGTTCACCAGTTTATGACCAGTTTATGACAAAAAAACTGAAAAGTTCAACGTAGATTACAATGAAAACAGCTTTTGCACTAAAAAAATATTTATAATTCTTCCATAGTACCGACTGTGTCCTGATAGCCTTCACCATTTATTAAAATAAAAATTCAATTTAATGGTGAATGAAACTATATATCCATGCTGAATAATTATTCATTTTAACAGGTATCAAACTCCTTACCGTGTAAGCCTTTTTTACTACTACTCTGAGAGATCGGCTTTATTTAACCTGAGGTAAAATTTATTTCTCTAGGTAAACACAGACATAAGATCTTAGCATCTATTTTCTGTAACTTGCAACTGCACTCCACTATTTTCATTTTGTTGGTTTGACAACTCTGGCTACATGATATCTCAAAATATTTGATGAATGAGTGGGAAGCGACTCTGATCAAAATGTAGTCAAATAAAGTACCGTAATAGTTTAGTAAATGTAATAAAAAATCTGTATATAGCCGTGGAAAGAACCATAGACGTCACAACTTCTAATATATTCAAGTGTTTAATAAATACTAGCTCACCCTAGATATTTATACATCTTTTATATATTATTATACTGTTATTAATAGACTACATTTTTTTAGCTCTGGTAGAAGTCACGCTACAGTAAATACATTCTGGATGACGATACGTTGTTAAACTTACGATGACTTCTACAAAATCCATAAACCGTTCTGTATGAGTCAGCTAGAAACTGACGTCGCTCTCTAATAATCTGTCATAGAGGAATATAAATGATGGAGGGCTGTTATAGTGTCAACCCTTACGAAATGACGGCTGCTGTAAGGATATTCTGATACGTTACAAATATGATGATGGTAATTTAGATATTTCGAAGTAAGCGCTTCTGACTAGAGAAACATGATGGTTTGATCTATCGAGGAGACTAACTCGCACTGATGACCTGCAATTTTTCAGTAACGGCTAAATTATTCAAACCTAGTGAAGGATCAGTGAGATGAATGTTCATAAAATATATTTCATAAAATACGTACTTTTTTAGTGATGTGCTTATTAGCTGAAGACAGTTTGGAATTTGGTTGTTTTTGATTTATATGAGTACATCATAGTATTTGGTCGTTGCATTTACAAATTATTCTGCCGGAATAGTAAAGTAGAAAAATCTAAGTAAGAGATATGGACATTTGTGTGGTGATGCCATAAATTACATGACAATGGTTGTAACTTCCAGCTGGTTATATAATAATATGTTAATTGACGAATGAAAATGTCTACCGTTTGCATATCTGGTTGGTGGCAGGAAGGCTTCGATCATTTGCATTCCTCAGTAGGCAATGTGAGCTAGTCTGATTCGGTATACTCCAAAGAACAATATAATTACTGTTCTTTAAACACATAGATGTACCAGAAGATTTTCACCAGGTTTTCTGATGGTGTTGCTTTAGATCCCTAATGAGGGTGATTTTATGTCGTTATCTTGGCGATACACTGTTGTACTTACGTTTTATTTTCCATAAGACAGGTAGCCGTATAGATTGTAGACGCTCCTACTTGGTGAAACTCTTCCATCATGCAGATAAAAAAATCGTGTACCTAACACACAGTTTCACAAATAAAACTCTTGTTCCTTCAGTGACGCGTTTCGATTTATATTTAAATCATCGTCGGACTGTCAGATTTGACTGTTAATAAAGGCTACCCAGATTACTTGCCAACTAGCTAACTAGATCGTATCATGGATACAGAACTAGAGCTCTCATATCTAGCATACCATTTAACCTGTCTAGTTATTTTTCTTTCTTTTTATCTTGCAATTGGAGTCGTCAAGAAATATTTCACTTAAGACAGATAGATTAGATTTGAGACTTCAAGGTTTGTATCCATGATAGGATCTAGTTAGCTAGTTGGCAAGTAATCTGGGTAACCGTTGTTAACAGTCAAATCTGACAGTCCGACGATGATTTGAATATAAATCGAAACGAGTCACTGAAGGAACAAGAGTTTCATTTGTGAAACTGTGTGTTAAGTACAGGTCTTTTTGTCTGCATGAACGCAGCGGTATTGCTTATGGTGTGAGCTTATCTAATATCCTCCTTTTCGAGCATCCCATAATAGTTCTTATAAAGTTTTAATTTGAAAATAAGGCATCGTTATCCTGGAGTCACTTACTACAAATAATTTGAATGTGATTATAATTGAAGGAAAATATTTATTGTCATTTTGTCCAGGCAACTGAAACCTTAGGATAAGTTACAAGCCTAACTTCATTGTTGAATGAGTTTTAGTGAATAATAAAGTCCATATCTCATAGAAATTTATGTATTTCACAAAAGTAATCTCACTTTCTTGATACCTTTATGAATAAAATTGTTATTATTATTATTATTGTAGTTTATTCAGACCACGAAGCTGTGTAGTGTAAATGCAGATATATAATTTTTTTCATATTAATTAATTATTTTCATACTTCTACTTTCACTTACTTGGAGATCCGAGTCCCAGTCTTGCTTGTAGCGCTATCTTAGACTCTTCGGTGGTAGGAGGCATGGGCATCGGAGGCATTTCTTGCCTCCAGCTCATCATATCTGCCTCGTTCAACCATAGCTTCCCTGCAAAAAAAATACAAAAAATTATATAATGAGCTAATGACTTTAACGTCCAAGAATTAAACGTAACACAATGACCACCTTTAATGTTTCAATTTGTTTTAATTAATTAATATTGCAATACCATAGGTAGGACACAGTTTTGGTTTACGTGAGTGGATTTTCAGTTATTGCATCGCTTCCAAGCATGAAAAGTCTCAGGCATTCGCATTGTTGATAAATCAGAAATACAACGCTGTCCGTATTACAGGCATGCAACCTTATAATCTTAAGATAGTAACACTAAACCCCTATGACTTGAGATCCAAGAACAAAGGTTGAGATGTAGTATAGCAAAATGTCATTCTGGAATGATATTTGGTTTTAATTAATGGCCAGGAAAATATCAGATACTGCTAGTTCTGGTCTCCGCTTCAAAGGTTTCAGAAAAAGTGATGAATAAAGCATTGAATCAAAAAGCAAATCGAACGGTGTATATGTGATTTTGCCGTTTTCCTCGTATGAAAATGCATTTGGATAATACTAAATGTCATTTTCGTTTCAAAACTATATGTTTCTTTCTCATAACGCGACAAGGAGCAAAGCTATTGCGTACTGCCTCGCTTCGAAAGCCTTCTATGTTTTTCTATTTTCCATTTCATTCGGTTCATACATTTTCCTGGTGAAAAGATCTGTGCGCTACGTTCACAGAATCCATGAAAATCTTGATGTGCTTCTCCCTCGTTGCTCCCCCATTGTCCTTAGACAATGTCCGACAAATTTTCGCTCCCGACTCCGCGTCCCTCCCTTATATACGTGCATTTCCCCAGCCTGGCTGTTGGAAACTTGCAGTTAAACGAACCAGAAAGCCACGAGAAATTATCAGAATGACCCCCTACATTGTTGTAAGCATATGTTGAGGTATGAAAATTGTATTCGAACGTTCTACCGTAAGAGAGAAAGAAAGACTATCAAATAGTGCAAATTAATTAGCACTTTGCAAAGCACAGAAAGGAAATGTGGTAATGGTGGGACTGACAGCTCCAGTAATCCGTACCACCACGATACCACAGTGTATCAAATTCTTAGAGTGGTGCTATGAGGATGAAGGATCAACTCAGCGCATTATCCTCAAACACAATCTTACCACCTGTAAGCTCTAATAGTATAGATATGTGCTGTAAATGACCCTGAACTAGTTAGCTAGAAACTAGATATGGGTATTACTGTAGCTCAATGAAACGACATTTATATTCAAAACCTATGACTATCTAACTATTATTTTATAACGAAACATTCGCCGCTTAAAGAGTTGTTTATCTTATCACTATATATTTTTTACTTACTTTTCTAAATCAACATTCAAATCATTAATGATATTTCGCAAATCAACGTCAAACGATGCCTGATATCGGTTGCTCTTCACGATGACTGCGGCACATTTATTTTAATTTATGAAAGAAACGAGATTTTCAGCATTCGTCAATCGTCCGGTCGACTGTAGACAGTGGACTGGTCGCATTTCAAATTCCCTGCCCAGTTTTATTGTTATTTCATGTTAAATATCGAGACTTGCTCTCCACTCCATGCAGAACAAAAAGTGGTCTTTCAGCTGAAAGGCGGCAGTTGCATTCTTTTGCATCGTCACAAAAAATATATACACAGCCGACGTCGAGGATATAGTATGATGGGATACAGTTAGATTTTAGGAAAACTTCCTTCGATGTACTATTAATTGGACTACTAACAAGAGACGGATTTGCATAACACACCTATTCTGAAAGGGACCGTATATAAATTCAGTAAATTTATATAGGATTTAACTATCTGGATTACAAGATAAGCTCGAAAAAGCCTTAAGAACTTTCAGTTTTCTATTCTTAAGAAAATGGCGTCAATTGAGTTGTCGCTGAACTACTTCTACTATCTGCGAGAATCAAATTAAAAAATTATTGAGAATATTGGAAAAAACTGATCCATTATAATTTCAAACTTCAGACTATTTGAAGTTTTCCAACATTCTCAAAATTTCCGGTACTCACTTGAAGCTGTTAAAAGTTTTAAAATTCGGACAAATTCGGAAATAAACTGATACCACTGCACGCGAAATACAGAGTTCATCTAGTTGAGGCTTGTTGTTCAGAGGTAACATAGCACATTCATAATGATTTATGATCCTTTGATAATTTTTTGGATAAAATGCACATATTCGTAGTAGTAGTTGCTAAAATAGAAGCAGAGTAAATTGACACCACTTATGGAAAAATGAGCTATGCCCTAAAATGTTGTACCACTTATAAGAAATTGACTGGTTCAAATTGTTTTGAAACATTAAAAAATGCCTCGAATATTTGCTATATACCAAGGAATACCGGGGGTGGAAGTCTATAGATGATAGAACCTCTATTATCAACATCAAAAAATGTTGGGATTTCACCCTTGCTCCTCACAACCTCGCCTAATCTTTAACCCTCTATTTTTTTTAATAATAGTCGGGGTCCTCAGATATGTCCGAAAAAAGGCTTTATTTGTTGTTATTCCTTTTTCGATAAATCCTACATTGATCTTCAAAAAAATTACCGTACAAACACGCCGACACAAACAGATAGACAGACAAACGACAGTCATATCGATCAGCGTAAATAAATGTTTTGCCTGACATTCGTGTAATGAAACATAAATAACGTAATATCTCTAATTCCAATTTTTAAGAGGTTACAATAGTTCCCCCCTCTATTTCGCAGTAAAATTTATTGTCATTATATAGAAATAAGCTTAAACTAGTATTGTTCCAAGTCTTTCTCGCTTAGTTTATTCTACAGAGAAGCACCATACAAAAGGTACAAAATACAAATTCAAAGGATTATTAGTGTGCTGATTGAACATTTACAATGATATTGTGGAAAATTCTACAAGAAAAATTAAGTTCAACAACGATTTGTAGAGTATTTTTCATCACTAAAAATGTTTAAGATGAGTTTTTAAGCATTTAAACGATTTTTTTTTCGGTTTAAATATCCAAAATTGACATTGCTTTGACAGAATTTTTAAGTGTGTATTGTTAAAACTTCCCGATGCTAGTTTATGCAATGAATTCGTACTAATGTGTACTTTTCGACGGAAATATTCACGAAGAAAAAATATTTGTGGAGCCAGCTGTAAGAATATAATTAATTCCATCCTTTGGGAATACAAAATCTGACGACATTCTTCATATATAATAATCGAAACTCAATTCTGAAATACATGTAATTGAATACCACCCAAACGCTGCATTTTGTATTCTTTTGAGAACTGGAAATTACAGGTGCAACATTCATATATCTGCGCTATTGTTTGACGATACGTCTTTCATTGAGTAAAACCGCGAAAGAAATGCCTGGCATATTCGCATACTGAATTCATACATTTATTCTTTTATTACCGACACAAGAAAAAATCTTACATCGAAAATTGCTGCTTCACAAGAACTACTTGTAACCCAAGGTTAAGTACTTAACAGATGTCAGTGGTGTAGGATGAAGGGTCATCATTTTGGGTGCAGCATGTATCATTGATGCATATGATTGATAATAAACAAATAATTTATTTCAATGAGAATTTTCAGAGGATAATGATGAGTGAAACAAGATATCCATGTGCATTTAATGCATCACTAGTTTTTGCACTATTTTGTATCTTTGACATTCAAAGAAATATAACAAATTTGATACAAGTACTACATTTTAATCATACTTGTAGAGGTTTGAAATTAAATCTTACTATTCTATAAAACATGGATTAATTATTTCAAATTTCTATAAAATTTAAACACTAAAAACAGCTTTAATTCAGTTAAAATTATAATAAAAGAATAAAGTACAAGAATCAGATCTAATAGAAAAAATAATATTAGATTCTTTTATTGAGCAAAATTTACAACTGGAAACATTATATCCCTTTGGTTTTGTACACAGTATGAACAGAAAATTGAAACAAGTTTGCATTTTTCCCTACACTTAACATGTTTATACCAGTGAAGCACATATGACAGACTAACCATTGAATATTCTTTTCATATGAACTAGCAACGTGCTGATTGATAACTTCAGACTCGGCCGAGGTGTATAGAGCTACTAATAAGTTATATTAACAGAACATATTTTGAGTGATAGTAAAATTATTTAATCACAAATGTTGACAGCGACTCAAGAGATATGAGTACTACGTATTCCAATTTTTTCTGGTTTCAAAAAACAAGGTTCCTGAATATATGTTTCTACGCCTCTGAAATACGTGGTAAATAATCGACATGCTTGAATTTCTTCTCCGATATATATACATAATCGCTTCAAAGAAGAACCTACTTCGCGGTAGCCAGCATATTATTTGGGTAATGATACCTTTCACGTACAGTTCCATGTTTTTTTCAGACGACACACATATATAACCCAGCAACTATCAAACACGGAATAAAAATCTCATAATTATTTTTCACTTAGCGGCAGTTTAGACCAAGTGGGGGGAATATATCAGTACGCTGGTTCTCACAATGATTTAATGGCTTGCCCCGAGGTGGGTCATATCTCTTTTGGGATGCCGTTCTTGGGGCTATTAGATGAACAACAGACAGCTACTTGTTTTTTCTTGGATAATATTGTCAGATGATATTGTGGAGAATTTTATTTGTAGGGTATTTTGTCGCGTTCTTCTCTGTGGAATCAGATTGTATTGTATCGTGTAACCATTTAAATTGATTATTATTATTGATTATATTACACAGTGTTCGTTGAACTATTGTAAGTGGTCAATTTTAATTATATCGACAATGCTGTACATCAACGAACTGTTGGAAATAACATCAAATCATGCTTATCAGATCAATGAGGACAATGAGAGAATCGTGGAATGGAAAGGACATACAAACGGAGTTCCGTTCAATGGGTAGCAGACTTAGGCAACAACCCTGACAAAGAAGTCTCATGCTGGTCTGTCAGCCGTGGAGATAGAGGGACCCCCAGTATTTGAACCATCAAGCAGCTGAGAGTTTACCTCAACAATAACATGTCATGGCATGAACATGTTGCTGGCCTCGCAAGGTCGGCATCACAGATGCTTGCTTCGGTTCCAAGAAATTATATTTTCCGGTACAGCTACTGCTACCAAGTCCAGATCAGAGTACAGCGGAGGACTTACTGCTCGCATGTGTGGGGATGCGTCCCAAAGCACTTTCCAGGAACGAGCAATAAAGCTAATGGATGCGAGCGACCTCACAAAGGACCGCTGCTGTCTAGAACAACGGAGAAGTGTGGTTGATCTGTATCTATTCTATAGATACGAGTATTATCATGACAGATGTTCGAGCTATCTCCTAATAACACCAATTTGCCGGGAATTTTTTTCTCCGATGGTTACAATCAACAGTGTCTTAAGGTCTATGTGAATAGACCTGCATCCTCTCGCAGCGCTTATGGAGCGCGATAGACTATCCGCCTTTGAGTTAGCTTATCTATAAAAAATAAACCACCCAGTGTATTAAGAAATGAATAATCACTCTCGTTTATGTAAAGCTACGAAATGTGAAATGATTTTTAGATACTTCTTGAAACCTTCATAGGTTCATAAAATATGTGAAATATAATGAATAATTAATATTTGGCAATTTATTTCAGTTTCGGCAACATTTGGGAAATGTCCCTTCTCTCATGTATCTTCACATTTTTTACCTAAGACATCAATATGCCACCCGTCAGTCATGACCCAGAAAGTCTAGGGTGTGATTGGACAAACACGGTCTCTAAGATACCTATGGAAATGTCAGAACAACTTGTATGCCAATTTGGTATCTATCAACACCATTATATATATCGATATGGCCTTTTTCTATCCAGCAGCAAAAAATCTTCTCATAAATACCGAAATGCGCCATTAGCGACGGTAAATTAATTAATTTTTTATTTAAGTGGAAAGACTGGCTGGATCATATTAGGAGTGCGTAGGCATTATAATGCCGCGCCGGTCTTCCAGTTATGGTTCACACAGCGTACATGGCTAAAAAGAAAGCTAACCTGCTTCTAATAGGCGACTAGCCTTACGTTTGTGCGTCTGTCCGCAGTAGACTACTAATTGTATCTCTATGTAGGCGTTACTAGCTATCAATATCATTCTTGAGACTTTCCTAGTGATTCTATGCATAACCCTTCTTCTTGCTGTCAGGATCAAACTATAGGTTTGTTTCAACAATAGTTCAGAACCGTCCTGAACTTCACTGAGTTTCCGAAAAGCCATTTTAGCGTTCTAACAATTCGAATTGAAAATTAGGATCTTTCAGAGTGATGTTCCAAAAACACACAAATCATTTTTCAAACGAATTCTAAAATGTGTTTACAGGTTTCAGGACTTGGTCAGGATTTTTGACTCTGAATCACTTCAAAGTTATCCAACCTTATACTTAATGAAACTCCTATGAGAATATACAAAGTTAACGACTATGATACTGGCTTTCCGATTTTTAAAGGCTTTGAAGCAAAAATACGCTACATATATGGTTGATAGAACAAGGGAAAAATACAACTATCTGTGATACGAAGATGTGATGCTGAAATATTGTGAAATAACTATTTCAATATTTTCATAGCTTATAATGAACAATCAGATACTTGATGCGTTTTAAGTTGTTCCACCACTGTCGAAGTTAACTCTAAAATTATAAGTTTGCGCAAGATATAAATGTATATAAATATAATTCACTGTTGTAACGAACCTTATGATAGTCAAGCAGTTATTTCCCAGACTAGAATATAAAAGTTAGATACAGCAAAAAATAGGGTCAAACTTATTTATCTATGGATTAATAAAATACACAACAATAATAATAAAACGTCTTTGTTTAGGGCGAAGCTGAGCTACAGATATTCTGCCACTTATATATTATAGCTTTCTGTCGGCAAATTTGTTTGAATGCTTTTCGACCAGATCGAGTGTTGTCTCTAATCCCACAAACTATACGAGTAATAAATTGAGTAGTCACATCAACAATTATAACCACAACAGACACGTGTATGAAACTTTGTCTTTCTTAGATTCTCATCAGATTCCCTCTCTATTTTTGCCTTCCAGAAAACGTTATAAGAGGATTTGAACTGCCAATTGTTATACTTATTGTTTGTTGTAATGAAAGCATTGCATTCTGTACTGACTGTTAATTGAAACCACATACCATTGACTGAAATATCTTTGCTAAGGTTTCAGTTGCCCCGGGAGCATTTTGATGCTGATGATTCTGATGCTGAAAAAAATATATTTTGCACTTTGAATAAGGCTGTCGAGGCAGCCGAAACGTTAGAAAAGATATTTTAGCCAATCGTATTTGGTTTCAATTAGCAGCCAGTAGAAAATATGCTGAACGAGAGAAACAACCACGGGATAGCTCATAGAAGTTACCCTTAATAAATTATGGGTAATCGTTTAACTTGCTTGTGCAAATGGAATTATGGTAAATAAACTGCCAATTTCCTACACAATAGGCCAATAAGTATATTGTTAGAAAAGATGTTTTGTATAATATATGTGTGTAAATGAACCTTACGATTGTAGCAGTTCTCAACCGTTTATCCAAATCCTGTGACAGATAAATTGATTAAAACACATGTCGTCCGCTATTTTTCCATTCGCCTGTAGGTGTCCTTTGGACCGCGAATTTCGTGCAAATACGGCAAGGCAAGTCCTTGTGTTTGTCCTGCCGGGGAATGAAAAAGAGGAGGCCGCAATTTACTCAGGCCTTTTTCACCCCCTTTGCGCGATACAATCAAATTGCAGGACCCGCGAAAGTTCAAAAGGAGGGCCGCTCCCTCTTCACCTCACTTTCCTGTTCTGTTTAAGTCTCCGTGTTCGACCGTCCGTCTGTCTGTCGGAACATGTCCAAGAGAGCCGCAGGATGTTGAATCTCTGCGAAGAAATTGGAGATTAAAGGGAGCGTTTAACCTCGGGCTTTTTTCATTTATTGAATTGATGCAACAATTTAAGCTCATGCTAAACGTCATCCACATGTGGGGCAGAGCAAGACAACTTCATGGAGTGACTCGAGTCGTCGTACTCGATATATTGACAGCTTCTCATAGGATGTGGCATGCGTGATTTCTAGTCAAACTTGCTGTCTGAGCCGCCAATGCTTCAATGATAGGACCGACCTTCATTGGTGGTGGTGGTGGATGTATATGGTTTTAATTTATTTTCCATCAAATCCAGCGTTCTCAGGAGTTCTGTTCTCTCTTCAACGCTTTACTTGGTTTACATTGACTCAGGTGAGTAAAATTCCTGGTTATTTTTTGTTCGAATAGATTCTATCACATTAAACTTAAACGCATTTTCATGATAACACACTATAATCATTGGAGAACTAAAATTAATCACTACTTTCTTGTTTTTTGTAATTGTCTAATATAGTGCAAGCCTTGTGTGAGAGATGCAAATACAACACCTTTTGGTCTCTATTTATCTTCTAATAACAGAAAATTTACTATGAGTGTATTACAATTGTACAACTGCCAAAGTTTTCTTATGATAAAGAAACTGAACTGAATACCAGCATGTGGGGTGCAGAATTTTGTATTTATCTTTCTAACAGGAACTTTCCGGGATTTCGGCGATAGTGGAAACAAAACAGGCGAGTCTCCGCTCGATTTTCCTCATTTAGAGCGTGGCAGAAATGAGGGTGGCTGTGACTATGTCCGACGTTCAGCGTTCAGAGACGGGCGCTAACTAGGGTGGCACTAATCAATATCACCACCCGCCCCCACTCGTTGCCTTCGTTCCCTTCCTTTCGTCTATATTCTCTCATTTCCTTTTTCCACTACATCGCTATTCTCCAGCAAACCAGTCGATCGAGGTTGAAGACCTTTCTACGGTGGATTTGGATTTATATGTATCAGCCAATGAAAAAATATTGGGAATATACTCTAGCTGAAAACAGATGAAAGTTTGCACTGTAACTATAAGTATTTGGTAAAGCTGTTATATGTGCGATTCAAGCTGATTTATATCACTTCACTATATCACATATACGCGGTCCTTCGCGAAGTAAAAGGTATACTTAAAAGTATTAGTTCAAACAATCAACTTAGTAGGGAAAAGTAAATGGTATCTAGTTGCCTCAAAAATTGTATTTTACTGTAGCTCCCTCTGATGTGGTTTAAACTATACATGGAAATTCGACGTCTTGTTAGTACGTCCATCATTCTGCCAATCTGACTACACTAATCAAGATGGCGTAGGTCGTCGGTTTGAAATCCCAAACATAAATAGACATTAATGCAACCGAAGTATAACCGTTACGATTTAACAAAGGGTTGTTCGGGTTCGGATGGTGTTTGCTCTGCCGGCACCCCTACAAAAGCATTTATATCTGGTTTGAAAACCCGAAAACTTTAAAGCGTGCCCCACACACGTTCGCTTTTGTGTACTCTCTCTCCCCCAGCATTTTTTTAAATCGCGTGCTCCATGGTAGCAGCAGCCGCTCCATCCACAATGCACCGTCTCGAATCGCTCTGCGTTTTTTAATTCGACGGAAGGGTTCGCCGACAGCCAATCCTGGGCCGTCATTTGCATACATTAGAGATTAGGGAAATGAGGCTATGCGATATGCGCTCGGCTGTACAAAATGGCCGTAATTCAGTTCAATTTATAATACGTCTGCAAATCCTACACAGTTTCACCACTTTTTGAATAGCTATCCTGTGTTACGCTAATTACGTTTGCATCCTCAGGAGATAATCAGAACGGTATGGGGATCTAAATCTGTATTTAATTCAATTTAATTTTTCTCAAGATTCAACAATTTGTCATCAAGTGAGGTTATGTAAAGGAAAATGCACTTTCCAATACAAATACATAATGCTTTTTGTTTATAAGCTTAAAAAGTTCACAATTCGCATATTTGTATCATCATTTTCAATAATCAAAATATAAAGTTTGCTATTTCACATAATTATCTACACTCAGATGGTGTAGTTTATTGTTGTTGTGGATTCATCCAAAAGTAAATAAACGAGTCTTCTTCATTTGATAGCCGGTGGTTCAGACGACCTAGAAAACCCGTGATCATTTAACTATATGTCAAGTATATGACTATATAGGGAGTTGTGTTACTTACTGTATCAGTCTTTGCTATATTAAGCATTGAAAAATTAAAATTGTACTGAAATTTCTTTAATAGAGAGGCGAATTTTGAGATGTTATCAAAATTCAATTAAATACCTAATGAATCGACAAGTCTATTGTAGCGTACTCACGGTCTGTACAGATTAACCAATTTTGAGGATGACGAGGAACGGCAGAAGATGAGATTGAAGTTGCCTGAACCTTTTACATGAGATGGTGAGGAGATTTGATGTTTATGAAGATTGCCCTAATATTTCTATCCTCACAGAAGCAAAATAGTCAGTTTAATTTATTAGTTTATATTGCTTATTATATTGTTTAGTTAAGATGGATCGCTTATCATTAACTGAACAAATTGATGAACTGATGTGTAATAAGTTGTTCAAATTATCTCGCCGAGCATCCATTAAAATCAAAAAAATCTCTTCAAGTAGAATCTAATAAGAAGATGTTGGGTAAGGCGTTTATCTGCAATAAATGCAGCGAGTTGCTTACTGCATAAATCTGACAGTTCTACACAGATAAACTGACGCAACTTTTGGAGTACAACACAGACTAAAGTTATCTGTCAAAATAATCATGAGATCTCGGTGTTATTACGTATATTTGTTGTTAGCAATGGAATGATGCACGTCGACTTTTTAACTTCCTGAAGTATGGAGTTAACATACCTAATCAATGGCGTATCTAGACTTTAGTCTTAGGGTAGGGGTAAAGTGCCATGGAGTTTGTTTATACTTCCATTTTTTGTAATACCTTCGTCGAGGTAGTTGAGGCAACAAAGAAAGGGATATGTTAGTCGCAATAGTAATAAAGTTAGAAGGAAAAGCTAACAGCAAGTGTACCAGTCGAGTCTTTGAGCTCTGCGCATCGTGATTAGTTTTTGAATAAGATCAAACCGATTTAATTACCCCCATACCCCCCCTTGTATAAGCCCTTGAACAGAATATGATATTAAAATCAGCATAGTCAAGTTTCGTGAGCACATTACCTAATTTCCTTATATACGTACATAGAAATACTTCGTATTATTCATAAGATTGATATCATCATATACATAACTCGTTACGAAAGGGACAAACATTTCACAAAATCAATACAATCTGAACGTGTTAAGGCAGTCTGCCACACGCGGTCGTTAACAAGGATGGGGACACTTATACACATCCACGGAGCATTTCTATTTACTTTTTTCCACAGCAACCAGCAACCGCTGTGCTCTGAAAGCATTTGGCCAATAATAAATGCTGTGTGCCCAGGCATACCGCGCGGCGCGTGTTGGCTACCTGGGGTGCTACTCACCTAACCCCCTACGCTCTCCCGCACACCCCTTTCATCATACATAGACGGCGGATGGAAACTTTTACAAAAGGTAACACTTAATGGTGTTTAAACATACTAGGTATTTATTTTGCCTTTTTTCATTTTTTTAATACAATACTGTACAATGATCCTCTGAGGCTTCGGAGTAGAGTAAAGTAATGTGTCAATTTCACAACCGCGCCTTCATGCCAGTGGATGTGGTTATGAAGGGTAGTTAAGGAGCACCGTCTCAGTGTATCCAGAAGAAGTGTCCGTTGGATGTAGTTAAACTATGGTGGCACTAGTGTAGCACGTGGGTAAATTTTGAAAGAAGCGCCAAAAAATACTTCAGTTGGATAGAAAAGTAAACAAGGAAAGAATAACTTATATAAGTTCAATGTCATTAGGCATTCCACCAGACTGTTAAATTCATTTCATGGCTACTGTAGCTGGAGTGATTCAGAACTATTATTTACTGCTTACAGCTAGACACCCCCACATGAGACGGCTTTTCTCATTTCTACCCTCCATAGATGTGGTCCCATTCGATTGAAATTGCTGGCATGCAGACGCAATTGTCAAATTGACGTATCACGCATTGGAGACCAAAAAATCACTCGGAACATCAATCTGAAATTGCCAGCTGGTCGTCTTCACTTCTTTGCTGTTTCTTCCTTAAGTTATTTCTTGTAAACCTTTTTTGCGCTGAAAATATCTGGATTCTGGTTTTTCAGAATATCATTGAAATAATAATTAAACGAACACTTTCATTTTCGATTTTTGCATCTACGTACAGAAATAACCTGGAATGATTTTGATGAATTTAGTTTGACATTTAGTTATGCTGTTCATATAGTTTATTTTCTTATGCAAAGGCATTTGGTGCTGACATTGGCAATATTACAGAAAAACATTCACAAGTCATCGACGTCTTTTTGTACTCCTTTATTACTCTGCAATAGTATTGCTCTGATACTCTGATTACGGCGGAAGATAGTCAAGCTCGAGATCACAGCTAGCGATTGTGTGAAGATTGTGTAATATAAATAATTTCCCCCATACCTACGCCCCTGATTTACAATTTTCATCAGCTGTAACCTACACAAATATCCTGTAGCATTTATTCGCTATATGTATACCACAGATACATTCTTTCAATTTTCTTCAGCCTACTGCTAATTCTTTCCTGAAATAATATTTCATTGTCATGCTGATGGTCGAATGGTCTATATGTGTGTCTAGGGATTAAAGAAAGGGAAAAGAATACCATCCGAAGACGTTTGGCAGATATAAAAAGACGGTATTTTCTACCTTACGGTTCCATTTTTTAAGCTGCCTTCTCTAGAAAAAATAAGTGTAACAAATGGATGAATGCTTTCAACCGCCAACGTGTGCTCTATTCAGAAAAAGGTTCGCTGCTTTAACTATCCTTTTTTATACAAGGCACAATCGAATGTGAATAACAAAAATCGTTTGTTACACATGCTATTTTTGAATGTGAGATTCTTTGCGTTATGTTTACTTCCTCCATTGGTTTGGAGGTGATTGAATAATCGGAATAGAAATCCTTCGGTTCTGTGCTAGTCATACTCATTATTACGGTGTAAGTTTCTCTCAATCCATGCATTTTGGAATAGGAAGGACATTTAAGGTTGATGATAGTGCTTTTAAAGTTTATTTATAAATCTTAATGCTGGAAGCATGCTATATTTGAGGCGTATTATATTGGAATACATCAAATATTGTGATGAAGAAAATCCTATTTTCAAAAGCGTGGAAATATGCGAGCAATTGATTTTGCTTTTCAACAAAGTTGTCAACTGTGTAAAGTTATCCAGGCAGCAACAGCATCATCCAAAATCTTACTGTTTTGGAGCACAACTGATAACAGAAATGTTGCTTAAAACTTGTAGACAAGGTGGATTTTTCAAAAGTTTGATTTCGGACTTCCATTGTCTATACATTTTTTGAGTATCACAACGTTTCGATTGATATACTATCTTTAATCGTCTTCAGCTGAACTCGAGACGATTGAAGATAGTATATCAATCGAAACGCTGTGATACTCAAAAATTTTATAAACAGTGGAAGTCCGAAATCAAACTTTTGATAAAAGAAATGTTTCAATCCAAAAGAGACAGACCCCAGGAGCTCTAGGTATATTTAATAAGACAGCAGCAAATGAATGAGTGGCCGAAAACTTCTCACAATCAAAATCCAAGCCGAATTAAGGATATTGTACAGTTTTTTAAATATCTTTGAGCATTACCAAACCAACAAGCTGTTCACTTGCCTCTAATGTATGCGAAATATCTTTCTAGACGATTTTTTTCGTTTGTCGTGAAAAAGTTTCGTCTGTTACGAACTATGTGCGTTTTGCAACATGTTTCGGAAACCGGTGTGTTTATTATGGTTGACTTAAATTATCTATAGAATTTAGAAACATATTCAATTGAAGACTATGCAGCAAGAAAATCATTAAATCATACCCATAAGGACATAATAGACATACTCCAAAATGGAACGATGAAAAGTACCAGATTTTCATTGTGGTAGCTATTGGGATATCTACTGGGAGATATCCTCACCCACATCCAGGCAGGAACATTATTTGTCTGAATAACGATTCAGCATACTTGATGCATTAAAAAGCGACAAGATGGCATTATAGCTTTACGAGAAACACTCACAGAAAAGTGAAAGGACGATCACAGTTCAAAGTACATAATGTGCTTTGAATTAGACGTTTAACATAGGAGTGCTATCAAATGACAAGGAATATAGGAATGAAGTAAGTATAATATGATCTAACCTTTACCAACACCTAGTTCTCTATCTATCTCTCTCTACAAATATTTTTAGATTCGCACCATCGCCTCTATATCTCCTTCGCGATTCGTCGTTTACAACCTCCCCCTCCTGCCTCCAACGTATGCAGATGCCGCAAAAGGGGTGAGACACTATACAATAAAACGCCACCCTTTGCTACTTTGCGAGCGCCTGCGTCCCTCCCCTCACGTAGTTCGCTACCCCCTCCAGACTTCTTCCTCCATTGGGGTGTGCGTCGATATTATGTAAAATCGGGGCCGAGGGGAACCGAAGAACACCGAAAGAAGAGCGTCGTGAGCCTTTTTTCTATGTACATTTTCATGATTTGGATTGCATCCGGAAAATATGAGGTAAACTAAGTAAATTCATGGAAAAAGAAAACAGGATTTTACATGAAACGTACAATTTTTATAATCCAATTCTCAGAGGGACTATATTCATTGCATGGATCTCTGACCGTACTAGCTAAGTACTTATTACTCAATTACATTATTTATTCATGCGCTTCATTTAACAGAATTTCAGATTTCCATGCTATTTAGATGGATTTTTCTAGATTAGTAGACTGACTTCATACTTCCCACGTATTGATTCAAATCATGACACTATATGTCAAACTTCTCATTTACACATTATGATATTAATGTCATAAGAAATCGATCAGAAATGAAGATTTGGACCGATTTTGCAACCTTTGATCTTTTGGAACTGAATTTATATAATAACATAATATTTTGAATAATATTCCAAAATTTCCAATTTTTCCAAAACTTATTTCAAGAGAATAACCAGTTATAAAATTCGATCAAAATTTGCAATGTATTGATACCACTACCAGTGTCAAAATACATGACAGCAGATTTCAAGGTTCTATGACTTCCGTAATTATTTCCGATCCTTATTCACTTAAAATGCAGTAACCTGTAGAGGTAGTTGCTAACACAAAATCAAAACAAATGAGCCTCTACTTGAAAAACAGTAGACATCGGCAAGTCAATAAACGTGGAGGCCCGGGTACATTTACCTATTAAATATGTTTCGACATACAGCGACTTCAGTATCGTTTGAATGGTAAAGAGTGGATGTAAAATTTTAATGATATCAAACCATTACTTTCCAAGTTATAGAGGAGGCCAAGGATTACCCGTCTTTTAATTATTTTTCCGCCGCGCCACTACAGAGTCGATTGATATACATCATCATTTCCGTTGGTTTGTCTAACATCGATATCTATTCGGTTATTCTTTGTAATTTTGACACCAGCTTACTTACTTCTATGACAAGCTTTCTAGTTTTTTGAAAATGGATTCCTCGGCCACAGTTATCGTCAAAAAAAAAACAGAAAATGCTCAAACCCCGTTTTAAAATGTTTTCCAAGCACCTGATTATATTCCAAATATTTTTTTGGTAGGTGGAAGATTGGGTATGGAGGGAAGAGAATAGGAGGAGGAGAAAATCTCAACTTTCGAATAACTACAATACACCTTTTTGTAAATACAAAAGTAGGAAATAATATGCGAAACGTCATATTATGTACTTTTATGTTGACTTGTGCACCCGGTGAGCCTATCAAAAACTGACTGCAAGTCTATGAGTGGTTGTATTCTGCGCCCGGTATGTGATAAGGGGTTGCCACACCTGGTACAGTACGCTGGGTGATGATAGATTTAGTGGGCGAACAGCGTCGGTGTTTCACAGCTATTTTTGTTCGGAATTTGTTAACAATGTGGATGATTTAGTAACACCTTACCTCCTCAGATGAAAGAGTTTATCTGAAGAAAATTGAGGATACCACATCAAGCGAAATGTTGTGAAACGCAAAAAATGTAAAGACAATAGAAATCCGAAACAGTGTTACCAAAATTATTATATCTGCTATATACTATATAAAATTACTGCTATTACTATATCTTAAACGATTGAATTATATAAACTGGGCAATCCCCCAAAACAAGGTTTTGCAAAATTATATGACGTACCTCAGATGTATACTTATTTGTCCGATCCCCTAAAATTCGATCTGCAATCCGTGTCATGTCGATAGTCTGTCATTAAGCTGCGCATATGCCGTTGTACAAATTGCGAACCAGGAAGTGCAGGTCTCCGGTCTACCCCCTTTGCCTGTGCTTGTGATGTTTACGCTGTGAGCAGTAATGCAGTTGCCCAAAATTACAGACCGGAAGTGCTGTAAGAGGAGAGAACAAACGGAAGGCGAAAGATCGGATGTCGGTAGGACGAAGGCTGTTTTGGCACACGTCGAGTACGTTGTCATTGGTTACCTTACCTACCCTTTAGCGCAAAGGGGTTGAAAATTGAAGGTATATTTATTATCACATGGGAGGACCCTATGTATTACACAAAGAGCGATGTACCGTTATGAAGGCACGTGTCAAAAATTAGCGAACAGACGCTGAGTGAAGCTACATTGCAAATTAAAAGCAGGAGTTACGTAATAAAGAACGATCATCTATGACAGGAGTTCTAAAACTTTCTTAACCCGCTTTTTCTTAGCTTTACATGTATGTATGTTTGTAATAAAATCTTCGAACGCTATTTTCACCCACTTCAAAACGTCACATTGATTTAAAAATTTGCACACTTATCAAGGACCGATGACAACACGATAGTTTAAGAAGTTTGTCTCATGATTTATTATTATAATGCAATATGTTTAGACGTAACAATACGAATAAAAATTATTATCAAATTGCTTACCAGTTCCTGTAGCAATATGTTTACAACATGACGATACAAATGATGTTTCATATTTCATCTTAACAGAGTTTTATTAGTTTGACCTGTATATTATATAAAGACAAAAATATAGCGATACGGGATTCATCCGAGGCCCTGTAAACTGAGAGAATACCCTTCAGACCCGTTGATTAAGATCCATTGCGGCTACAAATATCAAAGTACAAAGATAAATTGATCAATGGATTATAAATTATAGTTTGAAAAACGAAAGACACGCTTTTACAGTTAATCGAACTACAAAGTAAAAAATAATTCTAATTATAAGAATAAAATGATTAATGAGAAAATTAATATCATTGTGATAAAAGCGTGAGGTGCCTTGTACTTCATTTTTACACTGCTTTTATCACAATGACATTAAATTTCTCGTCAATTATTTTATTTTCATATTGAGAATTAATTTATTTTAAGAGTTTGTGATATTTATTTAATTACAATTATGAAACTACAAGATTATCAAAAGCAAGGTCCTCATACTGCTATGTCCACAATAACTATATCAAGGCATTATGTATCTCTGATGTCAACGTATACCAAGGTTCGAACTTATATTTAGCATTTTTCGTCTAAAGTTGGGTGGTAATAGTGTCAATTTCCAAACAAAGGTGGTGAACAGAATATCTATTGTTATAAAGCATGTATCAACCGTTGCGTAATAATGATCCTTTCGACGTTACCCACAAATTTTGCTGTCTTTTGTAAGCCTTCTCCTTTATTTTCACCTTCACGGCTTACCCCAGAAGGTTACTTCACTTTAACAAAGTATATAAGACGGACGAGTACATAGGAGGTTCAACTTTCTAACGGCTACATATTTCCGTTATATGTTAGATCATGTTAGCGTTAGTACATACTTTACTGTATGAAACGATGTCTTGCTTAAAACACGTTAGGTTTGAGCAGATGTAAGTATATAGTAACCGAAAAAGTTTGCCGTAATGATTTGCTTAAGAAGCCATTTTGTCACACAATAACGAATCACAACTAAGGGTGAAAAAAGAATCTATATAACAAGTACAACCTTCTAACGATCTTATAGAGTTCGTTATTTGTCAGCTAAGGTGAATCAGCCATAACAAATCCTTTATTATATCAGATTTAGCTAAAAAATTTGAAAGGGTAGCCCTTTGTCCCAAAAACGTTCCTTTGCGGAATCTGATTCAAATGAAATATTTCAACCGTTTTTTTAACAGCTGAGCAGGTCATGAAATATCAATTTCTAAGTTCACGTAAAAAGTTCCTATTGTGTCTGAAAAGTAACACTTGCGGTGCACAATAGGACAAAAAGGGTAGTTTTTGCCTAAAAAACCTTTTCGCAGAACCCATATCCGAGACCCTTTGTGAAGGAATTTAAATAACCATGCCTTTTTACCTATTTACCCTTGAGAAATTCCGTTAAAAATCCGTTTTTTAGCAGAGATGTCTGTTCTTATATAGGGGCGCGGATCATATATTTTTATTGGGGTGAACGGAAGGTTTTTGGGTTCTGTATTCACCCTAATTTTTACTTAGACGCTAAAAAATCGTATAGTCATAGACGTAGTACTGTGAAAATTGAAAAGGGAAATTTGAGATATAGCACTAGTACTCGAGATATGTAACTCTGATTTCAATTTGTTGATTGGATTTTTGTGCACCCTCCATCTTTATAATAGTTTATAAATATACAATTTAAAACAACCCATGAATGAATTTTGAGTTGATTTACATTTTTCCTCATAATTATGTATGTATAAAGGTATATTTCTTTCAGAGCACTTAATAACATAAGTAAAACTTCGTGACTTATATCACGTCTTGATGAAAAATTGAGTTGTTTCGCTAGCTCCCTTTGCTTCTCACCACGAATTTTTGAACCCACCAAACATTTCTTGGAAAATAATCACATGCTCTAAAAAATTCTTCTGTTCGATTTTTATCTTGAAGCTTTTTAGTCATTTTCATCGTAGTAACCATCGTGTCCAAATTTTATCAAAATCCGAATCATAGATGGATCAAAGATTGATGATTGCGACGACAATAACCAGACAGACAAGCAGAAAAAATCAGAATCTATCGATTTCGAAAAAATTCGCGATTACAATACCTTGCCGCCTATTGGCGTGACCAGTACGAAATACCTATAAATAGTATACAAAAATAAAATTTTTGTAGTATAACCTATTAGCGATTATCAAAAAATTGGAAATTGATAAACGATGATATTTTCAGCTCCAAGGGTTTCACATCTGATATCGATTGTTCTGAAAAACCGTCTTGACACGCACATGGATTGCTTCTAGGTTGCATTTTTTATTTTCTCGCAAGAGATGTCTTTGCGAGTCATATTCACCCCAATTTTTACCTAGAGCTTAAAAAACTGGGGTGAATTCGCATAATGCGTTAGCTTTTTTACAAGAGATCATCGATATCGTGGGAAACATGTAAGAGGTCGCTTTATGGTAGTATGTTAAGATCAGTCATTATACCGTGTTGAAGTATCTCCATCATAAATATTAATGATGGTTATGAAATGAATACGAGGTTTACATATCCATAGATATGCGTAGTTGCGTAGCTTACTGCTACATGGACATATTAGAGCATGAGGTATTGCTAATGTTTTGCTTAGATGGCGTACATACATATGTAAGTAGGTATGTGTTTGATCGGGGTGATTATTTTCATCTCATACCCAGTATAATTTTACATACAATCGATGATTGAAAAGTCAGCATCTCAGCTTCAATGAGTACGTCATTTAAGAAACAGTATAAGTTAAACAAATAAATTAAATGTAAACAAACTTTTTTAAAACAAGCTTTCATTCAAATGCGCTTTTAAATATAGAATAAACTTTTCCTTTAAAACTTTTACTATTGACTTATAACGTCATTACACAGTTTTGATGATATAAAAACTTGTCGTGAGATTTGAGTACTCGTATTTACTTAGTTTGAAAATTTTAAAAAACAAAATCAATCAGATCAAATTATTCAATTTGCTTGTTTATCTACCCAGGTAAATCTAGCGACGAGCTTTCATATCATACAAATTATGAATTGACGTCATAAGTTGATACTAAAGGTTTCAAAGGAAAATAATATTTTATTATATTATATATTTACTCTAACACATCCAAAAAAAAATTAATTTATTTTTTACTTTTTAGTTATCGCTGGACAGGTCTGCAAAAACCCCAGTATATCAAGATTTTAGACGGATTGGAGCAACGGAGTTTATGATCACCCATATTGTATGAGTGCATTAAAAATAACTAGTCCGCCTTCTTGGTTGTTCCGCCATGGTGAATTTAGAATGATGCCAAACAGCTAACCATGCATTGTCATCTAAACTTAACGTGTATTCAAAATTTCAGCTTAATCGGTTGAAGATGTCTGCTTCAAAATTGCGTTTCAAGATTCCACCAAACAAAAATAGTTACATAGTTACATAAATACATACATTGCAAGTTCAATGAAAGCTTGTAAAAACTAAACTATTGAACAGTCATGGTGTTAAACAAAGAGGTTGTTTGAATCTTGAGTGTCATATAATAGCTCCTCATTGATATTCTTCTAATCTTTAAATAATCCTAGTAATATTAAGGTTGAGATCATCAGATTCAATTGAACAGACCAAACCAGCCGTTAGGCCGTTACAATCTTTACGTTATAATATATAAAATATATAAATTTTTAAGGGTGCGACCACCCTTTTAGGATGAACTTACATACACACTTCTTTCAAAAGATCTTTTATATAATGAAGTGTTATGTATACCCTTTTTTATTCTAACGGACAAATAGCAAGGGACTCTTGAAGACGCGGCCTCATTGGTTCAGGATCTCAACGTATCAGAAGGACGGTTGGTCTTTACACCTTATGTATTAGGTATATAAAATCGTTATGGGGTAAAGTAGACACAGCGTCTAGATACTGAAACTTTATTAACGAGATAATAGTTACTTACAAAGAGGGGTTACTTCAAAAACCGTTATGAATTACAATTCACAGATATACCATCTATATACTTCATACATTATATCAATAGTTGTTATGTACTTGGGTATACAGTAACGTTCCTTCTAGCGGTTGAACATTGGAAAATATTTGAAAGAAATATAAATTCACAAAAGGTGTTATCACTAACGGCTTGAGCCACGATTATACAAGAGGTATCTTGTTGTTTTAACTATTATTATTATGATGAAAGTTATTCAACAAAATTTGATCAACATATAATCATAATACTATCTGAGGTAAGGAAAGGATTTATTTTGGACCAACTAAGGTTTGGGGACAACCAAGGTCTGTACTATACTGACAATTATTTAAAGATTAAATCAAGGCGCGTAATGAAAGGCGACTGCTATTTGTGCAATCTTATGTTTATTCATTTATCTTATTCACATAATTATTTGGACCATTTATTTTTCTCACACAGTGCCTCTGAACTTTTAGGAAATTAGCATACTTCAACAAGCTACATCACTGAAGACGCATAATGAATGTTTCCTCCCACTCTTCTAAACCTAGCAATTGAATCGCGCCCCCAAATAGCGTTGGAAGCCTTGGAACCAGGCGCGCAACCTCCCCTGGATAATTGAATCTGGTGTACGGCCACCCTTAGAAATATATTTACAACACTCGATAAATTTTATTTCGATAGGCAATTACAGCGAAGTCGCGCAGCGGTATACAGGAAAAAATACTTCCCAGTTCCAGTTTCGGAGGTTTTCCCATCCGGGAAAATTGCCATCCTGTGAGTGATTTGACTTTCTCGGCTCACCGCAGTTAAGTGCATTTCGGTAAAGGAGGTGAAAATTGCCTCTTGTGGTGGATGTAAAGATGTCGTCTTAAAGCTGGTTTTTGGTTTGTTTGAGGCTATGTTGATTAGACGATTTTTTGAGTTCTAGTTGTTCATAAACCTGGAGTATAAGATGCAATTGTAGTACATCCAACTATACTCCACATTGGGCTACTTATTCAATGTCATTTCTAAAACGTGTCCTCTCTCACCTATTACAATTGAAACCACATACGTACGGACGGACCTTTACTGACATTCCTGTTGCCTCTGCAGCCTTTATCAAAGTACAAAACAGAATGAAGAAAAAACTGATTTTGAAAACATAATGCCATTGATATTAATGACTCTTACCAGGGTAACTGTTTTGTTTTCAACAAGACCTTAGTATGGACAATTATGAAAGGCTGGATGATGCATTGGCATTGTTGATGGTTCCAAAATCGCATATAATGTATCGCCAAATAAGAAGCATAAAGCTGCATATCCTATGAAGAACGAATTATATTGTTCTTGAAAGATATCTGTAACATTTAGACGATTTTGTATCAGTTGTCGTCCTTTCTAACAACTATGGTAATAATTCGCATAAATATTCTCAGGAAAATGATTGAATTCACGATACAGCCGAAGCCAAAGTCGAAGATGAAAAATAGTAGTAGCTTCTATCTGCATACCTGTTTTAAGTCTAAATGCGGTAGACATCAAAGGTTATAATAATTCTATGCAACTGGATCATAAAGAACTAATTAAGTCATTCATGTAATGTTGATCCCGTTAAGAATTACCTATTTCAGCTAGCTTAAATTCACATGTAGGTGCTCAAGCCCTACATGTGAACCCTATTAAAAATTAACCTGTCCAAAACTGTTCGTAAAGTGTTCCGAAGATGAAGAAAAATCATCGTGCGTATTGTTATCGCACCAAACCGTAATCTATTAACACGTCAATCATATTTTGGAAATTCTTCTATGGGTGATGGTTCGGCTACCTGATTTTGCTAACCAAAACCGGATAGAAGTTATTAGAATATATCTGAAGAGAGACCCAATAGGGCATTGTCTACGAAAATCTATCTCTTTATTCCATTAGTGTAGCCATGGCCGGAGGTTATTCGAACCAAAAACATAAAAATAATTAACGTATAGGCGCTTTGGTTTCAAATTTATTATTAATCTTTTTAGGCAGTTAATATATTGCGGATAAATACATAAATAAAATAAATATGAGCAAAGGAATGTAGGCCATACAGCTACTAAGTTGTATTATTGGAGCTTTGTTTAACTCCATAGCATTTTGCTTAGTTGCAAGTTGATTGATTCAATGTGGTGGTTACTAATAATAATGAGAGATAGCGCTACATACAAATGGTAGGAAGGGGCAAACAACATACATGTTTATATTTTTGGTAGGGATAGATATGCCCTTCGGAATAACTTACACTGGGCGTCTATGGGTAGTGGTACCGTGTTTCTGAGGCAGATAGATGCTATTGTTTTCCGGTAGTCATTTTTCATAATAGTCAACAGGTAAAAAATTATCGAAGAGGGTTATTCAGAAAATAGATATTTGAAGCTGAGGATTGACGGTCTCTTTTGGTCGAACTAAGAGTGCCGTACTAAATCTAAAACAGCGCTTCTGAATCTATAAGGCATAATCGAATGAAAACTTTGTCTATATTTGCTAAAACAACAATAAATTAATTAATTTATAATGTGCCAGGTGCTCTCCAATTATCCATTTTCATTTTGTGTACTTCTTCTTTCTTCTTCTTTCGATTATCTCAACACAAACCCATTTTAAGCCTCGACACTATTCTGGACTCAATATTTGACATCCTTTTGCTGGCATTTGATGGACATGGGCTACCACCTAATATAATAATATTTTTAAATACAGATTTGTATATTTGTTTTTATCTTGCATGTAAATAGCTCTCACTGAGCTTATCAGATCAAAATCAGAGAAGTACAGTTAATAGGAAATATTCCTTCACAAGTACACCAGGTTAAAAAAATTCTAGTTTTCATACAGTTTTTAATCACGCTGGTTTCCAAATCCTTTGCTAATAATGGTTACACTGCAGTTCACATTGTACGAAATTGCCAACAGATTAGAAATTGTTATTCTCTAAAGGGGGATAATCTGTTCCCATTATTTCAGCAACTACCAATACTACATACTATATATGACATTGTGGCTGAATAAAGATCATGAATAACGTGCTAGTTGGCTTCTTGAAAGTGATAAAAGTTTAAGATCCGATTTTGAAACTGTTTGGAATTATTGCGAATTATTATTCTATTATATATATTATATTATTCAACATCTATAATATTTTTTAAATTTTATTCGAAAATATCACTTGCTTCAAAATCGCTCTATATCTAAACGAATACCACCGCGAGGCAAAACGTCAACGTACCTTACCCCATTTTTATTATGAGGAACTGTAACTTGTTTTTAAAATCTGCTTAACTAAATCCTTGGTCGTTTTGTCCCTCCAACTTCACAGATGCAGAGATGTATAATGCAGAGGAAAGTATGAACACAATTTTCCTACACAAGCTCTCCTGGCAGCAGATAGAGTGGCTGTGCGGGCATGAAAATTGGCAGCCTTCCCAGCCAGATAAAATTGGATTTAACGTCCGGGCGCGAGAATATGGCTTCCTTTCCAGAATGGAGAATGGGAGATAAAATTAAAATACCTGGACGGCGTGCACACACAGTATGTATAGGGGGAGAGAAGGAGAGCAGAAAAGCAATTCCCGGCAATTTGGGGCAATATGCCGACCAACAAAGCGACCACGGCCGGGAGGAGAGCTATGAGAGAATTTTCAAATTTCAATTTGAAAATGAAATGGATTTCGCAGTGGCTGGTTGAACAGCTCTTGAGATCGATTCGCAGATGCACTGAAAATTAAGAGAGGACTTTTATACAGCAGGGCTAGATCAGCATATGGAGCAGATCGTTCGTTATGTTTTTATGAACCTTTTATACAAATCTATAATTTCCTTGGGACCTTTTAATTCGAATTAGTTTTGGTAGAAGACGTTCTATCATATTTATAAGATTCACACCGTGGAAGTACCTCTTAGCTTTTGATATATCGATTCAGTGATGCTATAGTAATTCTCAAATCACATATTAATATAAAAACAAGCCTACCAGTATGCATCTCGTGTTACAACTGCTCCAAAATTTCGTTCAAATATTCAAGTGATGCGATTACATGGAAGTACCCTGTCAACATACTCGACACTACTGAATGATTTGAATTTCTTGAGTAGATATGATGATACAATCTCTCAATTTGATGAATGAAAGCAACAAATTTGACATATATTTTATTCCTCAGCTTGAAATTGATTTATAAGCATCTAGTAATTTCATTGCAACTCTAACGACCAATCATTGGGCGTGCCGTGTGATAAAAATCTCCCTCGTCCATAAAAAACGGAACTCGGCAAAGGTTGAATCAATGATTTCATCTATATGGCGAATGAATACCCATCAGGTCCATTTGCAGAATAATGGAAACGAATTTTCGACCCTATGCACGGAGAAATTACTCCGATCTGCACTGTATAGGGTTTCAGGGGGAACTACAACTGCGATTTGTGGTGGAGATGTATCATAACAATGAGGGAAAGAGGAGATATGATGATAGTTTTGTTGGAAATGCATTGCAGAGTAAGACAGACAATAATATCAGTATATATAGATGTATTTAATTATTATGGGAAACCGTAACCTGACAAACATCTTGAAAATTTATTGGTATATGTGAAGGTGTGTACTGGAGTTCGCCAATACTGAATGCCCTGTTTGCATCGAGATCTCCAAAATTTCCGAAAGCAGTCAGTAACTTGAAAAGTAGATGAAAATAGAACACTGAACGAACTTTATGCGAAAAATGTTTAAATATAAATCAGGTTCCATGTAGACGCCACAACGAGCAACTCGCGAACACGTTCGCAATAAGTTTCCCGGTGGATACGCTCCTTAAGATTCACCTCACCACTAACGATTTCTCCGAATATCTAATCGTATGCGGTTCGTATCTAGGTTGAACTAGTGGTAAGTTTTGGTAACGACTCGGAGAGCCTGATACATGGGTTCAAATCCCATCCTACTATAATTTTACTCTGATTTGAGATGAGAGTATAATTCGAATAGTTTCATTAACTACACTCGTTTCAGGATTAAAAACTCCTGTTTTTGTGACGGGTTTCGCTTTTCTTTTAAAGCATGGTCAAATTGACGAATTGCACTGGCTACATAAGGAATTTGAAATCTAGCAAAAAAACAAAGTGGATTCTGTGGGAACCGAAAATATTGTGGTGCACACATCACTAGACAGTTGCTTGATGAATCTGTTAGGCAGAATGGACTGAAGAGCTTTTGTGCTCAAATTCTATTCATGGTGACATTTATTCAAATAATCTCTTTCTAACTTATACGCCTTGTCCGAATAGGACGTTTTATAATTTATGATTAATATAATTATTGTTCTGCATGTAACGGCACAAAACAGGAAACACCATTATTAACATGTATCTATAATTCAGACAGAAAAAACATCATGCAAATAAAACAGACATACTTATACTTCGTGCAGAATTTTTAATATGAAAATATGCAGAAAAACATCTCGATCGTATCTCACCATCTTCAATTACGGAAAGTGTTCGCTCTGGTACATAAATTAATAAACTAATTAATAGCGGTATAATTAAATGAAGAGAATCGACGTAGAAGTTTAAATAATTCATTCATAACGTCTAGAACGAACGCGAATTTTATCTGGGTAAGAAGGAAACAGGAGTGAATATTCATATAAGACAGTGGTGTAGATCCGAACATAAAAATATTTAAGCAAGCTAGTGTATAGTATAGCATTTTTTTCATTATTGAATACAGACTGTGCTAAGTGAAAAAAAATCCGAAACACAAATCGTCCAAGCTATTAAATACCTAAAGAAGTTTTCTTTGTGATGCCTGAATTCCAAGGTATTCATATTTACTTTAATTTCGGGAAAACCGGAGGAAAATGAAAAAATAAAGAATATTTTGTGGAAAGAGCAATTTTTTATGAAACATAATTTTATAGAATGAATGAAATTTGTGATTTTTTTCTAATTTTTCAATTAATAGCTAATTTGCTGGTAATATGCAACTGAGGCTTGTGGCTTATATAAAACGTTTTCTTCCGAATGCGTTGTTCTGACACCTGTTGACAATTTTCTTCTGTTTTTCGAATTCTAGCATCTGCAATATCTAACTGATCATATTAAAGGGAAACTCCTGTATAAACAGGAATTTATGTTACTACTTGGGTCCGATATTTGGCTGACATCCCTAATCTACGTCAATGGTCGACAATCAGTAGGCAATAAAGACCTACAATACAATTATTGTGCGGAATACCCGCTATGGTTAGTGCCCATGCAAATTATTAATGGGAATCATATCTATTAGATTAAAATATGAATAGTTAATTCGCACTTTCGCATTATATTATACAATTAAATATGGGAGTTTCTTAGTTCGTTGTATCCTACTACTTATATACCGAGCAGCAGATGTTGAAATTCAATCTCCATTCAAGATAAAGACGTTGAGGTGCCTGTGGTACGGTGCAACTTTGTACATCTTATGTGTAACTATCGCTTGAACAACTTTTCAGGTTAGAGAAGAAAGGATTGTAATGCGATTATAATTATTATAGTCTTTATGAAGTAACTTATCGGTGATTTGAAAGAATTAAAACTATTATATCAAACGTTTTAGGTAGAAATAGCCTTGAAAAATGCGCAATGTGTTAAGTTTTCTCCTATTTATTTGAATAACTTTGTATCCATTTAATCTTAAAAGTACTGCAAAGTATCAATGCTATTGTGTTTTTATTTACCTATATATTGAATTTGAGATATCATCATACATTTCAATATTTCTGTTTTTTCATTCAATTTTTACATATCTTATCCTTAGCATAGTTCGTTTAAATCGTATAGAAAACAACTTTTATATTCAATTTCAATATCTCCGGAAGTTGAGAAAGGCTTTTAACTCCATTTACTGTTTTTATTTCCCACTTCCCTCTCGGACTTCCATTGTCTATAAAATTTTGAGTATCACGACGTTTCGATTGATATGCTATCTTCAATCGTCTTCAGTTCACCTGAAAAAAATTTATAGACAATGGAAGTCCGAAATCAAACTTTTGATAAATCCACCTTGTCTACAAGTTTCAAACAACAGTCTTTTGTTTTAATTATTGCAAAGGTACTGAATATCCTCATATACATCATCATCATTTCATCATTTTTGTAGGTTTTAGGGGTTTATGTTAAATTGTGCATGGATTTCTATTAATCCATAGGAAGTACCTATACCTTATTCAAATTGTATTTATGATGCGCCAAAATAAACACGTTCTGATTGTTTTGATGTGTAAATACAGTTTGAATAGGGTATAATAGAGGAAGGGCTTACTAAGGATAAAGTGATTTCTAATATCATATATATGATTAAATAGTTGAAAGTAGATGATCGCAGCTAATATTTTACAAATTAATAATGATAAGAGTACTACAAGAATTGTATAAATTTTTCACAGACTACCCAAATGAAACATTGCATCGCCTTCGTGAGTAAGCCGCAAACAAAAATTGTTTAGTCTTATAACAAAACGAGCAGTTAGAAACATCAACTGTCTCCTTGGCTAACAGAAGCCATTTGTTGGCTATTTATCGCAAAACCATTCCAAAACAGGATGCTAATGATAGATAAGAATATATTATAGCATCAATAAATGAGATATAAATCAAGTTACTATGCGACTAACGTTCTTTAACCTACGTTTGCCGCAATGGCAGATGGGACATATTTGGTTAATAAAATTATTGTAGATATTTTTTTATAACTGCTTCTAGCGAGCAAAAAATATGCAAGGTTTATATTTTCCCGCAGATTGCACTTTAATGATTTATTATCCTAAAGGGTACGGTGAGAAATGACGGAGTATATGTGAATTAATTTTGAAATGTGTTTAAAATATGGAAGCTTTTTGTAAGAAAGAAAATTTAAACTAATAACCACCAGTATTATTGAATGTGCTCATTCGGAAGACCTATCGCAACTCTTTTGTACTATAACTATAACTAATGTAATTATTCAGAAAATATCTTATTAGTGTATTACACCGCACAAATATCTTATAAATAATGAATGAATGTCATTTATAATCGTAGAATGAGATATTTTATACATTCACAGCTCATACACACCGTTTGCCATTTCCATAATTAAGATAATTTCTACAATAGAGTAGCAAAATAAAAAATGTAGCGGTATCATTTAGATAATAATGTAGGAAGAGTTTAGTTTTATGACCCCATTAAGCATCTTCGTATTGTGGGCGAAACGAGAAAACAAGCATATGTGTACAGATGAATAAATAAATGAAATAACCCTGTTATATTCAGAAACTCCGCCGGCATTCAGTTCTGCATGGAATCAAAGGAACCGCTTCATTTTAATTCTCTCATTGTTTACAGAAAATCGGCACATTCATCTTGCAAGACAACCGAAGGATCAAAGTCACGATGATACGCTCACAAAATTTGCATACCACATTTTTACTTTAAATCATCAACGTACTAGTCTTTAATAGAAACCATATTATTGAATAAATAACTGTATTAACGTTTCGGCTACCTCGAGAGCTCTTATTAAAGTACAGAAATGAAAATATATTTCGAAACTATAATGCCAAAGCTCGATATTTCATTGTATGTATACGAAAATCTCCCATCTCGAACAGTCCATAACAAAAAAATGCCAATTTGGATAGATTTAGACGTTCTAGACGTCTCTTTTGACAACTATGTACATGCAGTAGATACAGGGCGATTTTTTCCTCGCTGTCACCGCTTATCTCGTTACGATATGATTGGAGAATATTCAAGAGGGTTACACATCATCTATTTCGGCTGCATTGTTACCAGGATAATATTCCTAACACATAAAGTGGACTAAGCCGTGTACCTTCGGTTGACAGACAAGCTGCAGAATATTCTTCTGTACTGTTCAAAAAGATATCAGTACACCTTATCTGTCGGTATTCGTTCCAGCATCAAAAGAAGCGACGTGTAGGTAAGGCGCGAGGCAACACGTGTAGTACATTACAGAAACTGGTCTGAAGCTCTCTCGGCATCTCTTGTATACCCCATCTACATGAGATACTATGTATACATGCATAATAAATGTTTATAAATCCCGGGATGATTTTATTATCTGTCCGCGAACGGGCTGCCCGCCGGTCTATGGGGGGCCGAAGATTATCATTAGCACGGTCCAAGTATAACCAGACGGACAACGCACTGTTGTCAGATTGTGAATTTAGTAGCGTAAACTGCTTTTGGTGTCACGTACTACATAAGTGTTGCGGTAAGGACAATGTTCACAAAAAACATAAAAGTTGGGAATCATTTAATGTTGAGATTCTAAATGTTGGTATGCATAACAAAAACTATAATATGATAATCAATGGCAACACTAAAACTACAACATTCAAACATAAAACATAATCTGCTACATGAAAAACTTTCTCGTACTCTAAGTTCTTACAAATGTGTGATGTATAAATGGACAAGATATCTAGATCCTCTTGAAATGTTTGCTTGTTTCAGCTGACTTCCCACTTTAATTACCTTAATCTTGACATTTTGCTATGGATTTTCCGACATTCGAACCACATGTCAGCTATCATTCACACTATCTTATCCATATAGAACCAGTGGCTATGTTGCGACCAATTCTCTTTATTAGGCCCATATAGCGATAATCCTGGTCTGGGGAAGAACCTGGGAATGGTCTCAGCCATTAGAAGATAAGGTTAAAAAAGCCCACTAAAGACCTGAGATTAGGAAGATGATATGTGATGCTATGAAAATTACTTGAAAGTGTCTTCCATTTCAGAACCCCTTTCAAAAGAAGGCCTCAGCCCAAATCGTAGGCTCGACGATCCTGCTTTTAGTATACCTATCGCAATGCTTCTAAAGTATACTTATTACTGAATAAATGGCCATGTCTATATATAAGTTCAATGACATAACTGGTGGCACTATATTTACCAGCATTATTCATAAATTTCCTGTCGTCGTTCTCGAAGCTGTCATTGCGCAAATGCTGTTTGGCAACATTGTCTTGGTGGTATCCCAACGGGGCTCATTCTAATCATTAGCGGATCGGCACAGGACTACAGGTAATATCAAACATCCACTGACGAGATTAGATTAATTGAGGCTAGAGAGCGGCACTTTGTTTGCATTCGATACAAAAGAGATGAAAATAAAAGAGAAAGACGGATTGAATAACAAATAAGCATCAAGGAGGCTTCGCCTCACACACGAAACAACGAAACGCCAAGGTGGATGGTTTCTGTGAATGGCATTCCTAACTTGGGCTACCGCGCATATGTGTAAACATTGTTCCGAGAATCTTGCCGCGGAGACAGAAAAAATAACGGGGGATTCTCGGACATGGAATGCACGGATTTGCATTGTTGGTATCTGGCTACTGAGCAGTCTAGACTAACGTTCGAGAAAAGCTGGTTCAAGTTTTGACGCGGCACCTAATGACGTGTTAAACATATCACTTTACATTGTCGGAAAAAGGGTCGGTCAAGTAGGTTGACTCTATACTTCCCCTGCGATGGTATCAGTTGAGAAACAAAGATTTGGTTTGGATCTTGGAATTATGGATATTTTTATAATTAAATTAAAAAAAAATAGAAATATTTATATAAAAAATTCCAGGGAATTCCACAATTTAAAATATTTCAATATTTATCAGTTACTACAAGCGCATCAACAATTCTGAAATGCTATAAAAATATTTAATAAACTGATATAGTAGTAGTAATATGTTGTAATAGTTGCTGCAACAGAAGCAGAACAAATAAGCCTCTTTCAGAAGAAAAAGTAACTATGGTCTTAAAAAACCGTACTTGTAAAAAACCTATATTTGTTTGATATCTTTGAAATGTGTTGAAAATTTACAATGTTAAGTCGAATGTATCGTGGAATTCTAAGTCGACAGATAATGAATAAAATACTATAATTTATGTGATTTGAAGAGAAATTATCAAAGATCAATAGTTTGTGACGTAGGGTAAGGTTTCATTTTGTCAATATGTGATTTTGTACTTTATAACAATATTTTTTCATATTTTGTTGTTGTTATTGTGACATTCGCGGTAAGATTGAAACACTTTGTTCTAAGAGGGTAAGAAATTTTGTCACTGCACTATCATAGATGGCGTTTTGGAACTATAGTGTGTAAGATGGGTAGGACCTAAGGCCATACAAATCTTTGCAAAGAGAGTTAGCCCTCTTATTTTTTTATTCATTCATTGATATTTTCATTCAATATTGCAGTGACAAAAGCTGTAAAAAGGTGCAAGAAAGTCCTAAGACTTCATCGCGCCAATTTAGTGTCGACGGTATAATTAACATTCTACAAGTTAGGCGATAACTTCAATTGTTTTCAGAAGTAAAGGCGTACTACAAGTAAAGCCTCATTAAATAATATATCTCCTCAACCTATGAATACATGAATCCTAGATATGTTCATATATTTTCTCACAACATCCGTTGGAGAGCCACAACTAAGGTTTCTTGATGGCTCTCAGGAATGGTTTTATGAATATTTGTCTGTAGATTAGTAAACTTATCAGACAGGTGTTTCAGATAAAATTACTACACAGCATACGGTTCAAGTACATTTGTCAAGTTCATGTCCATTTCTAAATCTAGATTTCTGGAGTGTATTCGTTGGGAGCACAGAATGCTGGAAACACTTTCATCCGACTCGCTCTCCAGATTTCCAATTTAAGCATGAGGTTACAAGAGGTCACTACATTGAAGCATATTAATTTTTAAAACGGTAAAACGTAGATTGCAAAACTGTATATTTTATATGAATTCTGTGTTCTCTCAACAAGTAGTTTACCGAATCAACACCAATGTATCTAGCCCGAGTTATTCTTAGATGCGTTGATATGTAGATCAGTTGAAGAGATTTTACTCAACTTTAATAATAAACAGCCAAAAGTCCGCAAAATTCTTAATATTAAGAGAACAGCTCTACTGCGTATTGGAAACAATTGACTCTGATTTTTGTCTTACCAATAACATTGCAAAATCATGAAAAGTTTGATTTCGGACTTCCATTGTCTATAAAATTTTGAGTATCACGACGTTTCGATTGATGTGCTATCTTCAATCGTCTTCAGTTCACCTGAAGACGATTGAAGATAGCACATCAATCGAAACGTCGTGATACTCAAAATTTTATAGACAATGGAAGTCCGAAATCAAACTTTTCATAAATCCACCTTGTCTACAAGTTTTAAACAATTGCAAAACCAACAGTACCAGTGAGATGCCCACATCTTTCTTCACACCCAATATGAAATTTCTGGACAACTGGATCATGCGCTTTGTTCTTGTACTATAAGCCATGTCGTGAAATCAGTGTATTCAAATCTGTAAGGTTAATCGAACTCTTAGTTTCTCTCGCATTAAACGATCTCAATACCGAAAGTGTATAAATCCAGATCACGAATATCGATTTTGTGTGGATTATATTCTGTTCTCAATACGTGCCATATCGAAAGCAATTTGCAGTATATCAAGAAGCGGCTGGTAGTGGAGCTGTTGCTGTGTGTAATGTACATGAGATGCAAGTTTGCACATATAAAAATGAACCCCGGCTATAGGTTGCAGCTACCACAATAAATCTAAAATCTGCATTCCCTATCTCGTGCCTCGCGCCCATAAAACCACCACATCGGTATTTATCAAAATGATCCACTATTTAATCATCTGCTGCTTTGGTTGGCTACGGGAATTATTGTAAGAAATTGCTAGATCTGGTATATTGGTAGCGTTTTATTTATAGATGGTTATGAGAAGCAAATATACGGATCACGTTACCAAAAAAAAAGTTACTAAGGGCCCACCGAAGCTATAAATTTAAATACACAAGGCAGGAATGAAATATAGAGATTTACGTTTTGCGCAGAATAACAGATTTACAATTCTTTTGAATGTAAACGTTGCAGTTAGTTTTCTAGATATTTTTAATCGTAAGCTCTTCTTCGCCTCGATTTGCATCGGGTTGGAAAATCTTTGATGATATTTTTTTTTAAATACTTACTGCAATTGCATCAGCAGTTTCAACATCTGACGAAAATCTTCAATAATCTCATATCACTTATTTAACTAAACTTCTGTAATCTTTGATAGTAGCTGGTAAAACTAAAAAGAGAAAATTCTTCACAAAAAAACCGCCCTAAAATTCCTTGCAATTCAAAAAAATTAAATGTTTTTAATCTGATTTTAGAATTCACAAAATTTCTAATATGATCATAAGCTGAATTTATCTCAAACCTCCAAATTGCAAAGCCATTCAAAATAAAAATATCATCCCTATATATTGAAACATATATATCCGATAGAAGATATTTGACCAGCGTCAATTTTTTTTTCGTTAGATTTTGTTCTACACCCACCCCTTACCTCCAATTTTTGATTCCACTGAACAGTGATTAAAACAGGAAATACTATCTTCCATAAGTAAGAAGGTTATGGTTAGCAATTATAATCGATATCAAAGAAAGTTCGTATAATGCAGTTCAATTAAAAAATTTACTGACTACATCCTTATGAAAAAATCTGCATTTTATATAATTTCCATCAGCAAACAGTCCACCAATACCTTCATCCACTCAACTTGCAATATATATATATATATATATATATATATATATATATATATATATAATCTCACCAGTTTTTGATACATTAGTATCTGCCGCTAAATGATTTTTTGTCCTTCACTTTTGGTACTTAAGATCAGAAACATTAAGGACAGTACATTTTTTGGGATCGTGCATGTGGTTCAATCAATAGTTCAAATTAAGATCAATGACATTATTGATAACGCTGATAAACTTTGTAAACTTCCATGGCAATATGCTTGAACGACTTTGAATTATGGTTTTCGCATGGTGCTAAAAGAGAAGGGGGATTTGCTTTCAGGTGTTTTCATATACACAATCTCCTCCTGAAGCGCGAGAATACATGCCAGAACTTATAATTATATGTATCGAACTCTGGTGTAATTTATTTGGTTCTTGTTAAGTATAACATTGAAAATGAAAGGCGAAAGCTTAAAGATAAGTGCCAGCCTTGTAACGGATTTCAGTATTTGGCGTATTTATTCTGGGATGATTTACCTACCTCACAGGGTGATACTGAAAGTCGTTATGAAAATTGGGTGGGGCATTTTTTCATTTCCATGGAATCTGTCTACATTTTTAGGCAGCAAATCAATTCAGAATTTTTTTATGGCTCTCAAGTTCATCTTCTTAGAAGGTGGAATTTAGAGAGATAAAAATTCAAGGAATGTTCAAGCAATATGACATGTAAATACTTGCTTTTTTCGAACTAACTCACTTAGGATTGATGAATTTTCCAAGTATAGGGCTACATGACAGTTAATCAGACCAAGATGCGTTTAGCCAAGAAAATGAATTGCTGCGTTCAATAAGTCTGGCATATCAATTGCTGGATGATTATCTTGAACAGATGATCCAGTCATTGTTAACTACTGCGTAACGTTTTTGGGCTATTCGCTAATCAGTCTTTTACCAAAACTACCCATGATTTAAATATGCTGTTTGACTTGTTTGAAGAATAATAAAGCAGACGGTAATTCATATGGTTCAAGATGATCAATAAAAACTGGACAACCGTTGTTATGACGTGAAAGCTCCCCGGTGTGGGTGATTATAAACAGGAAGTCGTCACCAACACTACAATTTCCTTTTGCTAATTTGCGTATCACGCCAGTTGCTTCTACTCTTCGTGTGTGTTTAAATACGAAAACGTACAACCAAAACCAGCGAAATAAAAAGGAGTAAATCGTCCTCATCCAAATTACCTTAATACATTTTTAATGTCTCCTCGACAGACGACAATGATGCCGTAACACCTACGTTACCATGACGACCAACTGTGTAGCGTTATAATTTAATAATTTTGTTTATATTATACGAAGAGATATCAGAATGATATCGTGCAGGGAGGTTATGACGGTTTAACAATAGCCTCTGTTTGGCTACCGACCTACGATGACGAACAGGTATGTGTCAGAGGCGTACGCCGGTCTATTTCAGCTTTTGTTTTACTTCTCGCGCATGAGTGAGAAGAGTATTTGAATTTGAAATAAAATGTTTTTTAGACGTCTTGTGTTATATGTCATCATAAAAATACAACTCATTTCTGTCGGTCTGTCCGCCACGTCTTTTTTACTGCATAAATTTAGTAACTGATTTTGATGAAATTTGCCGAACGATACCATGTGGATTCATAGAAGGTAATGCTGCTATATTTTTTATAACTTTTGTATCGGTGTCAGGTTACAAATTTCGCTTTTTCATGTTATTGGTGGTTTAGATTATTTTTGAAAAGCATTTGTTGTCTTGGTAAAGTCTTTTTCATGACTTGCTCGACAATTCGTTTGTAGAAATAGAAACACTGTTGCCTTTCTTATTCCAAATCGTATTTAAGAAATTATCTGATTACAGAGTACATTACGCTCATTGTGAATCGTTTTGCAAAAACGCGACTGCAAGATGTTTCCTTCGCTTATTATCTCTAATAAATGCGGAATGAATTCTTAGTGTTTTGCACGATGGTTATTATTTAAATGAAGTACTAGTACGCTCATTGCGCGTATATACCTAAGCATTATCATAATTTTTTTCCGATGCTCCTTCGGATATAACGTACTTTGTCGAAGAAAAAAATACAGAACAGATAATAGAAACGAAGTGTAAGTAAGATAAGGATCCTACAATGAAATATAGTTCAGTTCTATTAGAAAAAGCGAGGGACAAATACAGTGCTGATTTAGTTTTATAAATGGACGTTTTATTTGAAGAATGAATATAGATTTTTTATAGATTACGTCTAACGGAAAGCAGGAACTCTAACGCGTTCCAGAAACACAAACAGAATGTCTATTTACATTGACCATACGAGTATAATCCACTGTAAATAGTAATCAGCTACAAATGGACGTAATGTGTCAATTTGACAGTTACACCTGCATGGCACCAATGACAAGTAAATTGATTTGATGATCATTGGTGGTATAAAAGTGCGGCCGTCAACTTGATGTATGACGCAATATCTCACGACTATTGGAGACCAAATTCTAGTGGTATTTTAGCAGTTAAAAGTCTCCAGAGGTTTTTTCTGAGAAGGCTGTGAGAGTAAGCATAACCTCACATTTATCCAGACGTTATTTTTCATAATCAATTCCCGTGGCGTATTGGAGATGTGCTTGTGCATAGCCCACTATGATTTGATTAAATTAAGCTTGACAGTAATAATAGTACGAAGTATCTCAATTTCACGGTGAAATTGGTTCTAGATATCTACTGTAACTGACTTAATATTAAATATAGGTTTTTTGTTACCCTGTGTAATTTGAATAATGAAACATATGCATATGTATTAGCGTATGTTAATGACGATGCAAGGTACAATAAGCATGGGCAGAAGTGGTAGCAAAAATAAAGTTAATTAAAATATAATGATGCATTCATTCTGTGTGTTGTTTTCTTCCGTTGGAATGGAAGGGCTGGGAATGCGCTGAATTCCAATTAGGATACAAATTATTTATGAACGATGTGACTGTAGAGCTGCCTTAGTGGGGTAATTGGTACTCGACTGGAAACACCTCGCAGAAAAAGATTTTCGAGTACCAGATGGCGCTGCATACAGTTATCCCGTTTTTTGACACTGACAAGCAAAATTATACCACCTCAGTGAATTTTCCCTACGGTTATTGTATTTTTTTTGCTTACCGTAGGACCTACAGTTCAGTTCAGGTTATTTTGAAAAGTTGTATTATAGTATGGGCAAACGTCGAATGATACATGTAATGGTGCATAGAAGCAAAATGGAAACACGTGGATCGAGAATTAGCTACGTCTGAGGTGGGGAAGTATCTCCATCAGTCATGAGAACTTATACTGAGATATGTTGCTAGAGAAGGGCGATTCTGCTTTTCTCTTGCTAGAAGATACTTGAGGCTGTTGGTGACCAGCCACGGAACCTTCATGTACTGGGAGTGATGGTTGGAGCAGGGATCCTCTGCTCACATTTTATGTCGCTGTGTGGTCTTGGAATATCACAAGCAGGCTCTAATTGGAGCTAGATAGTTATAGACTATACTGGAACCAACCAAAAGGTCTAAGATGGGTAGGGTCAAAGGTTGTACTTTTCTGTGCAAAAACTTGGTTCCTATCAAGGGTAGAGTAGGGTACAGTAGTTTCCATAAAAAATAATAAATTTGTTTTTGTTGCAAGTTTTCTTTCGTTTCCTTCATAGCAAACACTTTTTATTCTATTATTGGTCATGGATCATCTGATTCCCAATCGCTAATCGATATCAAATCGTATTTAATAATGAAACGAATGGTATTCCTCGAATGTAGCCGTAGCGGCGGTATTTTAGAAAGGGAAAGAAAGCCACATTAATCATATTGCATGTTGATAATGGCATCATCCTGAGATGCAAGCGCGCTCTTTCTCTCTGTGGTAGCCTTTTCGATTTGCATATTTTGATATTCTACCCGTATCCCACTGATTGATTTTTCTAACGGAATTATACGCGATGATAAAGCATCTGAATGACAGTACATCGGTTATATTGCAACATTGGTAGAGGCAGGCTGAATATAAATCTTCGGAAAACGATTCTTATATAAGCTGTTTGATTTTCCATATTATTATAGCGATTAAAATGAATAACTTCAAAAAAATTATGCAGCTCCTGTCACTGAATGCATACCTGCGAGAATTGTGTCAGACGGTGAATCTGAATCTTTCGTTTCTAGAGATTCGTTGCTCGGTCTGTGAGGCCATGTTACCACAGCCAAGTACAACACGCTAGATAGATTTGATAACTAACACGTGGGGCTGGCGCCACGAGTCAGTTTACAAAGTGATATTTCAAAGCCGAAAATATTGTGTTCAAATACATTTTGAACTGCCATTTTGTATATGAATTACTTACAAGACAGTAAGTATGATATTGCTTATCTAAGAAGATCACACTATTATAATAATATTGTAACTTCCAAGAAACCACAACTTCTATAGGCCTATATTTCCACATAACTTGATATACTACTTACTGCAGCATTACACAGAAACGACTTGAGGCCTCTTTTACTGCAAGTGTAAGATGATTAAAATGTAAAACGCCTGATGGCGATCAAATTAGCGAGCCTAACTAGCCATGGAGCTGCCAGAGACTTGATTCTCTGTCACAAACGTAGACACACTGCTTGAACCCTTGCACGCTGCTTCTTGTAGGCGCATATAAAGCGTTCCACACGCTTTATCAGTAGCCTGCAGGATCATTTGAAATGAAACGTTACCATCTGCAACTGATTTGATTGGACAACTGGAATCACAATACCATAACCTGCCATTGACTCTTAATTCCCGCGCCAGTAGGTGCGTACTTTTTAATTATCTGGTGATTTTATGACATGTAAATCATTAAACATCATCTCACATACTTTCATCGGTCTGTCTGTCTGTCTGCAGATCGTTGGCCACTATATAACTCGAAAAGTATTATTAGAAAGAAGAAGAAAGGAAAACTACGGGCTACTCTGTCTGACGTATTGTTCTACATGATAATACCAAAATTGTATTTGTGTAGAAACACTGCTTTGAGGGAAAAATGTCACTACGTTTGATGTCCATGGCTACCTTTAAGCTACGACGTGTACCATACCGTAATCATTACAGTTTTTGCATAGGCTGCTGTAATTGCGTAAACTGCGAAATAATATTGTTGTGTGAAGCCATCGAACCAAACGTCGAGCAGCGCAAGTCGGGCTCAACTCTGTGACTAATGGAGATAATTATTGTCAAGTATATGTAGTTGTTTAGTCGTTCTTTCTGTTATATTATGTTGAATACGACGTGTATGTGTTTACTGTTCGTTGACACTACATGGATGCATGCTGATGATGTATTTAGGTACCGCAAATAAAATCAGAAACATTTCTGTGTTAGGAAGGTTGACGCTGTATTTTCTTGCAATGTTATCAACTCAAATATTTTTTATAGATAACCTATTACTCCCCAGAAGCGCTGCGAGGGGACATATATCTATTGATATTAACCTGAAGTGCTGTAAATTGTAATCATCTGGGAACAAACTGCCTGGCAGCTCAATCTAGCTGAGGTTCGAGGCATTGTAAGTTTGACCTACTGAGGATGCACTTGTTTAGATCTCCTCATGTTTGATGTACTGACGATATTTGATGTTATTATGAGAGACAATTCGGTCAAACATCGACTCTGGACGTGTTTTGTAAAGTCAGAAGTTTCAGGAAGTGCTTTGGAGCGCATCCCCATACATGCGAGCAGTATTCTAGTGCTGGTCTGATCTGAGCCTTCTGGAGTGGCAGCAACTGTTTAGACAAATACAACTTTCTGAAGCGAAAAAGAAATCCAGCTTCTGGGACGCGTACCAGGCAAGGCTAGCAACATGATAATGCAAGGAAATGTTACTGTTGAAGTTAATCCCAGAAGCTTGATGGAAGATGACTCAAGTATTAGAAATCCTTCCATCTCCACGACTGGAATACCAACATGTGATTTTTTTGTCAAATTTGTTGTTTGGATCTTTGGTGCGTTAAACTATAAATAATGAATATAAGTATTTGTTTCTGATTTAATAGGTTGTTTTGGGATTGAATATAATAATTGTTTTAAATATTGAAAAACTGAAATTTGATATTCAATTCAATAGTTACAAATAATGTCGAGTTTTTAAGACTATCAATACATCCCAGTATTTCTAATACTTACTAGTAGTCGATCAATGGTTGAAAAGCCGGAATCTGATAAAAATGCATGTGAACCATTAAGTTAACTTACTTGAAACAATTTTTGAGAGCCTAAATAGCATTTTCGTAATAGCTTGTGATCCTTATCAAAATCAAAAACGGAAATAGACTCCTTGGCATATTACGTCCTAAAAAGCTGTACAACATTGATCGAGCGACAGAATGATATTATTTATAGATAATAACAGAGATGGATCTAAATAATTAAGTCGTCAATTTGCATTAAGGGCTAAGTTTCAGGTGAACAGACTTCATTTAATTATGAAATTATAAATCGGGCTTCCGTGACTCTCAGATTGCCTTCTGATTATAAAATTTTAAATCAATTTTTATTTTTTTGTGCATCAATAAAAATAATTTATTTTTCGGTAAAAAAATAGATTTATGTGCCCGGATTTGTTATCCACTAGTTTAAGGATACAATCAAAGGAAAAAACAGAAAAAGGTCATATAAACTTCATTATTTTGAGGCTTTGTTTGCGATATACAGGAACTTAATATTTTTTGAATACATTATTTAATATTGATTTCATCTACTCCCACATCAAACTAGCACCAAACTCTGAAGAATGACTAGTATTCTCCCGTTTCTCAGCGCATTATCAATAAGGCTCGACTCCAGCAAATTATATCATCAATGGCAATCTACACCTTCAGCAATAATAATCGCAGATCGTTTCTACGATTATTTAAACCCCCTCAATTATGAGTTTTTATTCCTGGTTCGGCGGGCTTCATATCTGTATAATTATAAATCGTTAAATTTCATTTTAATACGGTCATAATTAAGAAGGCAGCACCGAGAGCGTTTATAGTCGACCAGCGCATCGGGTTGAAATTACAAGTATCTTCTTTCAAATAAGATATAATTGTCCGGCCGAGTAATTATATACAGGGATCATAAAAATGTACCGTTATGGGGAAAAGTATAAGTTTGGAATGTTTAATGGTACACATTTCGCACTCGGCACTTCAGCGGTGCTAAGTGTTGAAAACAGATGATAATGCGATTGAGATACAGTTCGAACTATGCACAATAGTTCAGTAACGGATGCAGTGCTGTGGTATATGGTAGTAAAAGCACAGAAGGCATACCTTCATAAATTTAGGAATATCGCACTTTTTGGTGGGTTATAATTAACACCTATGGTTGAAAAGGAAATAATGAACAGCTGTTATACTACTCTGCATAACTCAGATCAGACTATCGGTGGAATATTGCTAGCATCTGAACTCGGCCAAAAATAAGCAAGGTGTCTAGTGGGTATCAGATTGGTTTTATTTCTCCACTAGGTTTGGTATAAACGTGGTCGTTATTGGTGATGAAAGCCATGGCGACGTCACACATTTTATGATGTTCTGTTCATGCGTGGTCAACTTTTGGATGTCCCTGTGTCTGCTCGGTCTGTGATCAGTTTTGCCATTTTCGCATGGCACTTGGTAGATGCAATTCCTGGTTTCATGATGTTCATTTTTGGGTTGGGTTCCTGTTCCTGTTCCTTCGGAGTGTAATGTTCCTAGAAAATCTTTTTTGAATTTTGTACTGCCGTCCTAAACTTCGGATTGCATCTGATATTGCTGGAACGTATGATATAATAAGTAAATGCATGGGTTTTTCTCGACTTGTTTGTCTATTGGCGGTAATTTCTTGTACTGCTGTTTCCACTAGCTTCTTTGTATATTTGTTCCTTGTCAGATCTTCTTCAATGCTCAGTTCTTATTATAGCCCCGATTCAGTGTCACAAATACTCCTAACTCAGTCCACTAAAGACACTAACTGAATGTGAAATAACGTAGTCCAGAAATGATAAATATACATTTCATAAAAAGCACCTAATAACACCAACAATACTTCACATAACATTAACTGTAAAGTAACACCTGTGGGCAAATTCTATACGATGCAAGATGCTGCAGATCCACCCTAAGGCATGAGTCGTTCCGTTTCGGCCACTTGTCATCTCATTTAACCGCTCCCGCGGTTACAAATTCTACCATTTTCTTTTCTTTCCATGTAATTATTAGGATGATTATGTGCACATATGTCGTTCATACTCGATAAGTGAGTAGTAGGTGGATCCATTCTGCAGCTTTATGATTGCATGAGAAACAGCCAATGGGCATACTTGATGACAGTTGGTGCAATGATGCACTTGCATGTGTTTGGCTGTAGCTATAGAAATACGTTACAGAATTATTGAGACTGTATAGAATATTCTGTGGACAATAAAACATAATTATTATAGCAACTGCAATAATATTAGATATTTTCACAAAAAAAGTGAAAGCTGTGTCTGTACTCAAGAAGCATAATAAATGGAGTCAAGTAGATCGACTCAGTACTTCAGATCTCATAAACCTTCGAAAGACTTGAATTCGGTAATGTTTGCGATACCAACGCTTTGCTGCCTTTTCGTGGGGAGTAAAATGTAAAATTTGTTCAGAAACTTATATAATATGCTCATTATATTATGGAAAAAAAATGTATTGAGATGGTTGCACGTATTACCTGAAAATGGGTTCTAAGGACTAACAAGATGAGTCATTTCGAAGGCAACGAATAACAAGTGGATTTCGTGAGAGCTGAAAGAACAAACAACAAGCATCCCGGTGGCTGGTCGCCTGCAAAAAGCTATCATTTTATGGAAATGGCGGTGAGCAAATTATTTCAAATTAATGTATTATTCCGTAACTCGGTAGCTTCAGACGTCTTTTTGCGCTCGCACAAGGCAGCGCCGCCGATTTTTTCCCTTCCTCGGTCGTCATATCCTTGATTCTACCTGTGCATCTGGCAGTGCCGTCCATCCAGTATTTCCAAGAGAATACACAAAGACCTTATTTTATTAGGGTCAATTTTTAAAACCATCAAATCTAAATGTCGCTTACTCTATATGCATATGTGTTCAATACTCAATCAGTTTCCTCTTCGCATCTGACGCGAAAGCAGATGCCTATCGCGCTTCATAAGCGCTGTGAAGCGGTAAATATCTATCAACATTGACCTTGGAACGTTGAGGTTCTCCAAAAGAACAACTTTTGGAAGAGGCTCGTTGTAAGCTCAGTCTGGTGAGCACAAGTTGAGCTCTTCTAGCTTTGATGTATTGACGAGGCAGTTCGATCGAACTTGATAATAAATAAAGAATAGAGACCCTTCTTCGATGTTATAGGCTGTGGAGTCCTTTGTAAGATCATCCGCATCCAATAGACGTATTGCTCGTTTCTGGATTGTGTTCAAAAGCTTCAGGAGTGCTTCGGAAGATTGGACGTTTCTGCATTTTGATGAATTATTAAATGCGTTTCTCAAATGCATTTAATCTGATGTGTCGTGAATTTCCATACATGACTTTCTTATGCACTCATCAGATAGTACCAATCAGAATGCACACGCAAATAGAAAACAGTACATATCCTGCATATGCAGTACTTGATCCACTTGATCCTATCGCTCTCAGAAGCGCTAAGATAGTTAAGATAATATCCAAGCTAAGTCTGAACAATTGGTTCGAATAACATTATAAACGCCTGTTTCATACCAGGCAAGAAAAAAGACAACTTCATTACCTATTGATGCTATTGTGTATCTGTCATGAAGAGATATGATAAGATTCAGTTTCAAGTAGAAGTAATTCAAATAATTACCGAATTTACTTTATTTTCTAAGTTGTATATGTTGTGTTGAAAAGTTTCGATGTCCAAAATTACTGATTCAATGATGATTTCGTTAATGATTATGATGTTGTATTGATTGCCGTTAGTACCTTGACCTGCTCGTACTATGGATCAAACTTCTAAAAACAACGCCGTCATTGAATGTTGTACGTATTTTAAAACACATTAGGCCATAGTATAGGCAACAGACAGACAGCTGCATCGACCATATAACAAAAGATTTCGAAGATACCTGTGAAAAAAGACGGACGATACGCACACTCAATAAAAACCCAAAATTCGGCTACGCTAATGATGGTCATCTCAATTAGCAAAAAGTTTATTACTCGGAACTGTGGGAAGAAGAAGACAGGTAGCTTTTTTTCAGGTGGGATTTTATTCTGTATAATTATTTGACATTTTAGGTTAGAATCCATCGACCGCCCTGACGTTGATACGACCACGTACTTTTTTGCACTCTTTCTGTGAAATTTATTATTAATATTACTATTATTATTTTGGGAAAGAAAATGCACAAACACAACTAAGTATTAAAGATGATTTATTTACTACCCTAATGTAAGTTTTATTTTCTGGTTACATCAACTGCAGAAGAGCAGAAACATTACTCAATATTTTTCGATTTATCGATTTCAATCCACTACCAAAACTTCTTAGTCAATATCAAACTTTCGAGAATCTATGATGAAATATTATATTTTGCAGTCCAGTTTTAGAAGATGACATAAATTAAATCATTTTTTTCACCTATTCATAAAATATTTTGTGAACTATGAAAGGAGGTAGACAATTTTATTGAATATGAATCAATCCATTTTTGAAATCATGACTGACGGGAATTTATTGGTTTAGAGATACTACAATGCAGAAGACGACAGTGCGAAGTAGAGCTCTGGGCCTGGAACATAATAAACTTAGATTTTAGCAACCGCAATAATATATTAGATCGACATAGTTCAATGGACTCAAAGCCCAGGAGGTCCTTTTTAGAATATCCACCAAAAACGATATGCAGGACTCCTTTTCTGTGAATGATGATGTTTTATATTCTCATACAAACAACAATAGTGTGTGCTCAAGACACAAACCATTTTTATGGATACCGTGCCAGCCTTCACGCCATGGCTACAGAAGCATAAAAGGAGCATAAATCCAATAATTAAAAAAACTATAATTACCACGATGTTTATTCATGAATGCATTTCGTATTTTGTCTGAATGGTAAACGATTTTATGAGTTGGTATTCAATAAACATTACCGCAACAAGCTATGCTGTTAAAAAATCTTTTCAACCGTGCCTACGGTGTTACGGTGATTGATTTGACACGTATTATAGCCTATGACTGATAGCGTCTTGGGATAAGTTTCTGTCACATGTACTAAAAATATTAATTAGATGAATGAAGTTGTTGTCACCTGTGGAATTCGAACCCACCGTTTCTTGCAATCTAGACGCTATTCAGCCACGGTGAACTGTTGAGCAAACCGGCAAATACACTATGGAAGATACCTTTTTCCGTGCAATATTTCTTTCTAGCTTAATATCTTGTAAAAAGCTGGAATATTCCTTTGGTATCTAGTTGCTAGTGGCTGATAATATCTTCAATCGAATCCTCCCATTTTTGAAAATGCCTTAAGAATATTAATCTGCTTTAACTGCAAAGCTATTTGATTTTCATGGCCCTATTTTTGTGTATGTAATTTGGATATCATACAGAATATTTCATACAACCATAATGTGCCAATAACTATGCTATTTATATGAAACAAAATTATGTTAATTAATTTTATAAGGTGTATAACGGAGATAGCATACTTTTGGTCGCGTCTGACCTTACAAAGGATCTCCACAGTCTGGGATATCGATAAAAAGTGAAAAAACTGTCTATAGTCTATAGATTTCACCATGGTAAATATTCGACCGAGCAGTCATCAGTACAAGGAACACTAGAGAGGCCCAAGAGGCGTATTTTCAATGTCATTCATTTAGAGGATTGGCGTTGTGGAATGGGCTACCATGATCAGGGGCATTTATCTTCTCGTAGCGCTTCTGGAGTGCGATGGAGTTGCTGCCTTTATAACGAAATCGATGTTTATCCGAATCTGAACCTCAAGTGAGTATCAGTGGTCTCAGATGCTCGTATCCGGACAATGGAATGTGTTCATATGTATTCATCTCCTGAAGTAGTTATATTATTATTACTTTGCAATTTCGAAGCAATAATGTACCTCAAGTCAACTGTGGTGAATCTGCTCGTAACTGCAAATGTGGGAATTAATAGCTTTGATTTGTACGGTACTGGCTTCCAGTCCTCAGTCTCGTGTTGATTTCATGGTATCACCTGTCAGAAGTAATGGAAAACATCATCTCATTACATATTCCTTCGTTAAGTGGACACCACATGCGAGTTGTAGTTAGCTAATTAGAAATGTTGTAAGGGAAAAAAGTACTCAAGGATACAATTATCACTGAATGGCTCAATTGCCTACACAAAATCCATAATATGAATACGATATTGTTTTGACGATAGCTCTTACAATCTGCTACTGTGCATAGTTATAGTCTAGGTCCAAACTAGAATGTTTACTGTGTAAAGCCTTTGAACCATCTGAATCCACTATCAGGTCCTAGCTTTAATTCGTCATATTCCTTATATTTTACACGGAAATAGGCAAACCATTACCATCTGAAAATACCAGATCCACAAGGAGTCGGAAAAATTATTAATTGATGAATGAGGATCTACAAATAGAGTTCAAGTACAACATACAATCCCAGAAGGTGAAGGGACGTCAGATGTTCCAGTCATCTTACATCAATCTTCTGTGGGTTAACATTTTGCTGGTCTTTGTAGGTCCCAGGAGCTGGAGGGCTCAGATCAGAACATCATTTGCATACTGCTCGTATGTCTGAGGATGTGTTCCGAAGAACTCGATGTCCCTGAAGCTTTTTCACTAAATCCAGGAACAAGAAATACGTCTATTGAATGCGCATGAGGTTATAAAGGACCTCTATAGCAAAACAAGGAAGAAGACTGGATCTATTTTACAGATTCAGTACTTCAAACACGTCGAATGATCCTTTTCCAAAAGAAATTCATTTAGGGAACCGCAGGATTGTGGCATGAGCTGCCGGGAAGTTCATTCCCAATAAAGCGTTTCACGGTTAATATAAAATTCACAATGATCATGTAGCTACCTGTAACTTGAACTTGATTACTTAGCTTTTTTGGAAGTTTCTTTACTGCCCAGCCTATTGAAGTGGTTGACTTCTGCAGTCATGTAATCGCAATACTGATTTAAGGGTAGTAGTAGTGTAAAAGACATCCGGAAGCATTTTGGAGGTGCGCAGAAATATTTCACCTTTCACTCCTCCCCCTCCACTCCATAATTCAGTATTAAAATTAAAATTTCCAAATCAAAACATACAAAAGTTCATTTAAGGCTTAAAGGCTTATTACGACTTATCGCATTCTTGAAACAGCCGCGTAAATCCGCGTTTAGGGTGACGAAAAGGAGGGCACGCGACCCTCAGGGAGCAAGAGTTCAACATTTTTATTGAAAGGGAATTCTGTTGCGTGTCTTAAATAAGACGGAGGGGTGCGAGGGCAACAGGCAACAGGTTTAAATGTGCTTTTCATATCTGGCTCGCGCTGTATTCTTGCATATCCCGTGGGGAAACAGTCACCCCTCTGACGTTTTCTCGACTGGCAGCCAGACGAACGACCCACCCTCACCATGCCAGATTGTCCGACATGATTTTTTAATGTCCTTCACAAATTCTGAGACGCAGGGGGGAAGCCACAACCGTTTTCACCTCGTAGAGGTTATAATTGAAAAATGATTTGTTGAGTCTTTAAGGGAAGGTTTATTTTCAAGACACGCAAGCATGTGTTAGCTAATTTCCAAGAATAGCTGCAGTGGTCAATCAGGTTGTCAATATGCGAACAATTGAATATTTTCTAGAAAGCGGAATAGCACATACGTAAGTTCATTCTAAAGATGGAATATTTTACAAAATATTTTTTTTTGAAATCTCTCTAGTTGTTATCCTTCCATTTCTTTCTATAATAAAATGTTGCAAAAATATTACAGATGTTAGAGAGTTGTGAAAAAAACGAGTTCTGTTCTTTTATTTTATTATTATTATTTTTTGGTTTTTCAGATGATTTTCAAATACCTTGGGCCTGTTTGATTCTAGGATACAGTGTAATTTATGTGCAACACTTCAACAAAATAATGTAAGCAATGGCACTTTCTATATGTTACAAGTCTTTCCACGTAAAATGTGGCCAATAAAATTCTGTCCAAGGATATATGCACATATAATGCATTATACTATTAAAATTAAAAAAGACTTTAAAGTGAAATGCCATAATTATTTTAACGGAAATAGTATATTAGCACTTACTGAGTAGTATTATTTTCAGTCTCGTTGGCATTATTTCTCATGTATTCACTGCTTTAGTTTTTTTAAAGATTATTTCTGCATCTTCTGGTCAAGTACCTGGTAGTTTCAGGACTTTTTTCAGATCAAATCCAAAACGAATTGTTCGAAATGGTCAAGAATGTTACAAGTTCCAAATCATATTTCTTTATTTGCCTTGCTTTTTGGTGTTATTTGCGTTGAGGTGTGTATGAACCAAAAAAATTCACCGGCTTTTAGTTACATCGTATTACTTTGTCAGCACGTTTCAGTTATTACATTTTAAGTTAAATATTATCGGATTATTATTGCGTTGTTGGTTAGTATGGAGTGACCTAATGATAGTGTGTTCGAATTCGGCCAGTTTGGATCCATATTATAAACCTAAAAGAATGCACGGAGAGAATAAGTTAGATAGATATGTTGAAGACCGACAGTGCTGAAATTCAAAAGAAAATGCTGTTACTACTGGCCTCATACAGAAGGAAAAAACCTGTAATGAGTACCGATCAACTTAATACTTTCGTTCCATAGCCGGCGTATTTGCCTGATGTAGCACCGTGTGACTTCTGGCTTTTCAATAAACTCACACCGTTCTCACTGAATTGAGGAAATACAAGCTGAATCGGAGAACGTATCCACCACCACTTTGGCCATTGAGTCTTTCGAGGAGTAGAAAAAGCGTTGCAGACGTGTTTTTCGCTAAACACGCGCCTTTAGCCGCCACGCGTTGGCCATGATGTATCCCAAAAATTCCTGGGTGGATTTTGCATGCGAGCACATCTTCAGTGTACAACACAGTTGTGCGGTGTGGAAGGTAGATGAATGCACATTATCGACCGTAGCGCACCTTTTTGCCTTCTTTTTACCTGGCCACTGCGGTGGTGGTATGGACACATCATTAACGAGAAAAACCGAACACGCCGACTACCTGTGCCGCGTTGTGTGCGAACCGAAACGGCGCCAAAACGACACGGATACCGAAATTTTACTGCTCTGCCCAACATCGTTCGTTTTATTTGCCTCTTAGAAACAATCTCGAACCTAACTGACGCAACTATAAATATAAATTTGCTTGTCAAGATAGGATCTGTTTGAATTAAGATGTTTAAAATAAACTATCGATTAAATAGAAGGTTTGGTGATACCTCCGTATTTCTGTCCTGTTCTGGAAGGCTATTTCGTACCCCTGTTATACAGTTTCACCTGTGTCCTACGACATGCACTGACAAAGTAATAATTAACATGATTTTGAGGAGTGAGAGAGAATCAGAGGAATGAAGGACGTGATTGGCAATATCAGCTGTTCAAAACAAACACCTTTGAAAGGCTTTTTGGTTTGAACTGAAGACTGATGTAACTTTATGAAAGTACTACTGATAAACCATTTATATCCAGGTAAGGTCAATAGGCAATTATTGAATATTCTCACAGGGTATTATTTCAACTTCTTACCTAATCTTATCATTCTTCAAAATGCGCGTGGAATACCGATCATCACCTTGAATGATTCACAACTTTCATGCGAGTTTCTAAAACTTTTCGCCACCCTCAATCGACATCTAAATGATATTTAGCTGACACAAACCACACTCTTAATTACAAAAGTCATGTTATTCGTACATAAAGCGTTTTCAAATCGCGAACGATGCTCAGATGCAACGGATATCATCAAGCAAGAACAACACATTGTTGACCTAACGAGCAAACTACCGTGAGAATTTCCTTATTTTATTGCATACAAATACGTAAATGTGTGTTTAAGTGTTATATCTTCCGTATCGTGATTGTGAATATTATGATTATTTTATAGGACGAAGCGACACTTGAGGGTAATTTTGAACATAGCCGGTTTATGTTATGGACAGTATGGTGATACTTTTTCTAAACATTCGGGCATATATTCAAGAGTCCTCCAATAAAATAACATGAATAGGAACACGCATAAGGGAAGTAACGTCGTTTTTTATCCTTTTTGAGTTTGAAACTTTATTGGCTCGAGGTTGAAAAATACATTATTTGGAGGGCTACAATTTTTAACTGTCTGAAAGTCCAAAGAATACTGTTTCAACATTATATTATATTATTCTTGGTTCTCTAAGTGAAGAGTTGAAAAGATATACAGGCGACCTGATAAAATTATGAGAAACGATTTTAACTTATATGAAAGACTAGTCAAATGATTCAACATCTGTAACTGTATCGTCTTCCTGTATTCAAAATATATGCTTCACAACATTCAGGGAATCAACATCTGTGGATCAATCCTTGTAGTCTAAGTTGTAAACTATTTTTGATTGAAAATGAATAAATAAACCTAAGTATCACAAATAAACTTGTTCACTTTATGCATTAATCTTCAATTTAAATGATGTAAGACACTCATTAAGATAATCTAAAATATTCATGGTTGTTAAAACAAGTAATATGTTATTAAAGATATTACAATTTCATCCCTGTATACAAAGAAACTAGAAGGTAAAAATGACTTCAGAAATCCCTACAGAAGCAGTAAAATAAAGATTTATATGGGGTTTAGCTTTCCAAAACACATACTTTTTCCTAGTACCTTTACAGCTCCTGACTGCTAAAAAATGCTAATTGAACCTGATTTTTATGATTAGCCGTATTTAAATGACCCTTATTTGAAAAAACGACGACCAATTGTACCTGCAATAAAAAAAGGTTGGAAAGAACTGTAAAACCGAAAGCCAATCGGTACACAACAGTAAATAAGCAAACGCAGGTTTTTTGTTGCGTTCCGGGAAAAGTTAGCAGTTTCTGCATTTCTACATCTCTTACCGTATTTGGTCTCTGCAGATGTGGGAGTGTTGATGGGAGAACTCGTCAATTCTGAAACAAAAAAAACTACGTTAGATGATTAGGATATAAATGGAGTGATTAAACAGGTATTCAGGATAATGAGAAGATAAAGATCAACTCCAATCGAATTATATTGCTTTAATCAAAGTTCTTATAAGGCTACTTCAATGCTTCATTTTCACTTTGAACTGTTCGACGTTTCATTGTTACACTATTTATGCTGGAAAATATCAGATACATTGGTGTATATTGAAATATTAGCTTTAAATATAGATATTAAAATATATATTACCTAAAAATATACCTGCGTACTGTGGAAATAAAATTTGTTTCTAATATCTTGCCGAAAGTGGGTTTGTAAGATGATTGATGTTTAGCAATGGAAAATAACGTCAAGTAGGTTTAAATACTTTACAAATTATAAACTAAAAAGTCCCACAATTCTCATAATTACCAATATTTTTAGAACTTGTTCAAAAGGATCGACAGTCCAAAAATCCAATCAAAAATTCAATGAACCGATACTATTGCACGTGAAATACAGAGTAAACCTAATTGCCACCTTTGAAGGGAAAAGGGAATAAATGGCACTTTCATAATCGTAGTGGTAGTAGTTGCAAAAACAAAGAAAAACAGATCATTGTTTGAAAGCTGTAGACTATAGATATTTTAATAACACTGCAGCTGAAAACGTTTGAAGATGACACACCAATCAAAACGTTGTGAAACTTGAAATTCTGAAGACTATGGAAATCTGAGGCAGTGTTTTTGGAAAAGTTAGCCTCTATAGATAAAAAAAGAACTAAGACCTAAAAGGCCATAAAACGTATGAGAAATTTAATGACAAAAATTTTTAACATTTCAAATGTGTCTAAAATCCAAGTGAAATCGAAGCCTGAAGACGATTGTAGTTACCTTATCGATGGAAACGTTGTGAAACGCCAACTTCTCAAGACAATGGAAGCCAAACCAGTTTTAATGATAGATCACGCCTCCATATTTTTGTGGTGACTCAAGCCAAATAAATTGGCGATGTAGAGCAAACTACTTGGTTAGAAAATTGCTGCGAAAAAAAGCTACCTCATAAATAGACATGTTCACGCTATAATGAGACTACCGAATAATCGTAGAAAATAGCCCCCATACCTTTGCGGTCGACACTTGGAGAAAAAAATTCGACTACTGCCTTAAAATAATGCTAATTTGTATAATTTGAGACAACCCAGGGTAATTTGGTATTGTAATGTTACCTAGGAGACAAAAGGAACCTAATTATGCTTAGCTAATGGAGATGGGTGGATCGTGTAAGCTCTATGAGGTAAGAACGAAAAGTTCCCCGAATGATATGAAAAATTCATAGTAAAATACAGTTTTACATTGTCATTGAATCATTTCCTCCAGTATATATTTAATCCATTAAATATTAGAAGAAAGGTGTTAGCAGACAAGATATAATATTTTTATTAATATCTAAACAAACAATTGCAAGATCAAACATATCCTTTAATATCAAATTTTAATTTATATAATTTTTCTCCAGAAACTATGAAGTGATGTGGTTAAGTTAGAAAAATGGCTCTTCAGATACCTAATCGAGGAGTAAAATATAGAACAAATTAAATTTAACACCAAATTGACAATGAAATTACCTGAAAAACCATTTCGAAATCAATAACAGTCTTTTGATAAAAGGATGTCATAGAAGATAGTTCATGTCAAACTATTTAGCTATTTGCATATTAGCTTACAAAAAAGGCATCAAACAGGTTGCCGCTGTATATTCCACGCAATATCAGTTTAAAAATAAATATTTGAATCGGATGTTGGAGCTAGTGATATTGCTTGAATTCGAATATTCACGACGGCGACGTTTCTAAATTTACCAAAATTTCCATAATTTCTTAAACTTGTCTCAAATCATCAACAGTGTGAAAATCTTTAATAGAATCATGCCACTACAGGTGAAATACGGGTTCAACACCATTTTTGTAATCATCTAGTTGAAATTTAGTAAGTAAAGCCAATAGCACCTTCCTTATTATTTATAAGCCTTATTCAGCTGCAGTAGCAGCAGTTGCTAAAACCGAAGCGGTACAAATTGCAAATGTTCTGAGAAAAAGTTAATTTCGCCCTAAAATGTTTTTTAATTTTTACCGGTTTGTTTAAAACATTCAAAATGCCTCGAAATTTTTATAAGTTTGTGATTTGGATGTATAGTAAAATTCTAAGTACACAACTAATGAATATTATTCTGTAGATTGGAGATGAATGTATGCACATTCATCATGTACAAGGGGGTTATTGGAGTTAAAATCTTATGGATGATATTTCACGAACGTTAAAAGACGTTGAATGTGTTCCCCTCCTTCCCATAGTCTTGTTTGGAGCATAATCAAATGGACGATTGGTGGCAGAATTACTGTTTTATAGTAAATATTTTCAATTGCGTCTGCAAAATCATTTTATCATGGCGTATGTACACCTTTTCTACCTCTGTGCCTTGTTTTATGTTGCTCGGCATGTTTCACTCCCAGAAAATAGCGCGCCTACCCTACCTGGGCTGTATAGGAAACCGCAAGATGACTATTGACCGCGGTATGCACCTGCGGATACAGTGACTGTCTAATTACCAAAAACTTTTCGAATACCGCAAAAATTGACCCTTCTCGGCCTAGTCAGCATGTGAGACAAAACCGAATTAAAAATGCCCCATTAGACGGATGAAATATTCATGATGTAATCATGCTTTCCCTCCTGTTCTAAACGTGAACTTTTTGGTGGTTAAGACTTGGTATGCTAAGAATGCGAGGGTTGAGAAGTATTCATGTAAATGTGCGACGAATTATCTGTTTAAATGAGTTAAAATTCTGGGATTATCTTTAGCCAGTGCATATATTTATACTTATTTTTATATTTTCGTGCAACCACATACATAATTAACGTATAGTTCCAGAGAATACACTATTTGTAGCAGTCACACAGTGATAAAAATCGGTGATTCGATGCCTACCAGAATGTAGAGTTCAACTTTTTGTACAAGACATTTCTGTTAAGCTACCTTAATGTTTATGTTGTCCTCGGAGGTATGCCTGGAATTGAAACTGCAAATTATCATATTTATGATACATTTATATTAACAGAAAACATATTTTTCATTCCATTAATTCTTAAATTAATATTTTATCATAAATCAAGTAGCATTGCAGCTTAAGTGTTTTTAAGCAATTGGGTAACAGCAACATTTGAAAGAATTTCTGAAATAATGAGATTTTACATGTCTAACAGTGGTTACAGCAAATATTATGCTGCTTTACAACTACCAACTGTTCATCCGAATTTTTTTGTTCCTCAAATCCTCAAAAAAGAATGGATCAGTGATATAAAACTAGCTGTGAAGGTTCATTAAAAAAGAGATACAGTAAATGCCAATTATTGTAGCAACTATATATGTATATACTGTAAAAATGTTGCCGATAGAATATATCATCCATGTATGATATTACCCCAACAATTTTAATACCTTTCATAATAATCAATATTAGAAATTTGACATCACGTGTCTATCAAAGGGATTTATTTCATGCCTCAACTTATACGGACAAGACCGCATAATTTGACAAAGATTCAAAATTATCCATACGCAATAATATACAAATTGAACTGGTACAAGACGTCAATCTCGATTTCTTCATGGCCACTTACATAATTTTCTCGAAATCGTATTGGGGCCAATTATAATCTAATTAGAAGCAGACTCGATTTGAATCCTTTCTTTCCTCTGCTTCTGCTCCTTCAATTTCTTTGTTGTGTGGTGTTTCCTAAGAACTTTCAGCAACTAGAGTGAGCTCAAAAAGTGATATTTTTTGTTTAAAAAGTTGTTATCGTTGTATCGTCATATATATGTAGATATACTAATCAAGTAATCGTAAACTCGAAGCAAACTGAAATGAATCTGTCTATTGTTCCTTCCAGAAATCAAACAAGACTGGATTTCTGATCGAATTAAGACCGATAGACAAATCTATCTACCAAATGTCCAAATTGCGCAAAATCCTCGAAAGGTTAAACAAAGACTGTACTAAATAACGACAGCCGACAGAAAGCCCAGTGTACGTTCTCTCGCGCGGCACTATAATTTATTTAACTTGAATATTTACACACCTCACGACGTAATATTGCTTCACGACTACACAGCATTGGTGTCGCGGTAGTTCTCAAGTTTATATCTAGTATTCAATAATATCGTTGGTCTCGGCCGGTAGAGACAGGATGATTTTGCAGGGAACTCAGACCATATTTCTTCGTTGCTGGAGCGGACCTCTCTTAGGTCTACACGCCTACTTACAAATTAATATATTGTTTTGCATATTACTTTGATTTATATTGATCGGGCAGATCGGGCGGGCTTGGGCACCTTCTCTCCTTCGCTCGTTCTCGGTCTTCTCCTTCTCCCGGTTCATTCGGACCCGATATAGGGTTATTCACATTATGGGAATGGGATATTGCTTGACCTTACTCCGCGTTATCTCCAACACCGTAAAGCGGTATTTTCTTTGTTTCTCTTTGTATTTTTTCACCTTACCTGCGGGTATGCAGAATCATTCACATTATAGATACTTTGATCGGTACTGTCTTGTGAAACATTGGATTTACTTGCGCGTTGTTGCAGTGGCTAGTCTTGATTGGTTCAGATGGCGCTCCGGTTGAGCGGCGTGTTGTTTTTGGTAACGTCACTATTCGGCGGTCATTGCGTATCACGTTCGTCTTTTCCAGCTTTCAGCACCAACAACAACAAAGATTATAGCAGAGGTAGCATTAAAATGAAACCAATATGGCAGCAAACCATAAGGAAAATCAATAAACTACGGCTGGACTGAATGAACTTCAATACGAACGTGAGACGCATTGACTTGACCGCCGAACAGCCACATCAGTAGAAAATAACGCCACTAAACCGGAAAGCCATCTAAACCAATCAGCACTATCGAAGAGGATATTCGCCGGTTCACATGAAAACGACTGAAATTAAGCGAAAC